>CM061349.1:221319335-222519335 GCA_030867105.1 Liasis olivaceus
AGAGCAGGTGAGGCATCTTTAAAACCTGACATCAGTGAAGTATTTCCTTCCAAATATCATCTGATCATTAAGATCTCTGTGCCATTTCATTCCCATTGTATATAGATTTAGGAAGAGAGGAATGTAAATTGATTAGAAGTTGAAAAAATAGGGAATTTTAGTTTTCCCTTTTATTACTCCTAGTCTTTCTCCATTCCCTCACAAAAATGGCAAATGTTTTTTTTTCTCTCCATTTCCATACCAAGGGTGACAAAACAGTACTTCTAGTTTGTACTTCAGATTAAACTAAAAAATCAAAGACTAAATTAGGAACAAGAACTGCTATACAGAGGGAAAAGATAATTTTCTAGTAGGGACATGCAAAGTATTGCATCATAAAACAGCTATTTCATGTTTCAAACAGATTTTTCTGATGCATCACAACTGTTTCAAGCTCGAAACACTTCTGGAAAGACTGGTACAACTTGTTTCAAACTGAACCAACTGTTTTAAGTTTGAAACGTTACAAATTTGAGGTGTTTCGCATATCCCATTTTTCTAGCTTTTAAAACTGACTAATCAAAAGTCAAAAGCTAAGCATGATCAGTGTTTTAATGGGGTACCACAGGACTGTAAGCTAAACTGAAAAGTCAAAAATGGAAAACTGCCAAGGTTAGCAAGAAAACCTATATAGTCAGTAGGAATCAAACTGAACCTGAGGGAAAATTTTTTCTTCAAAAAAAAAAAAAAAAAGGCAGATGTTTGCTACATTGTTCCTCTGGTTTGCCAGTAAAAGGGGTGACGAGGATATTTAATTTTAAAAAGTAGACTTATACCTGACTCAAATCTTTAGAATTTTTTTTTTATTATATCTTTTAATGGCTAGGTAAAAAAAAAAATTAGTCCATTACAGTAACAATGCAGAGGTATCAATTACTTATCCTGTTGAGAAATAAATAGCTTTCAGCCCACTAGGACATGGGATGGGAGAAAAAGACGCAAGATCTTAACACATTTGCATATACACTTGTTGCAGAACCCTAGAATCTTATAACTTAATTCTTCTTCTTCCCTATATCCTGTTGTCCCGAGATCACACATTTTAAACTAGTGACTTCCAGCAATAAATATAGGATTCCATAGGGACAATTACAATATATAGCTGTATAGTTACAGTATCTACAGAAGCAAATGTTTACATTTCTGTGATATTAGAGAAGTTTTCCTAATCAACAAATTATAACAAAGATTACAAAAACAATGGAGATCTACTTTTTCCAAACTTCTTAGAAGGCAAATTGGGAGATTTATTTAAAAGCTTTCCTATTTACTGTAATAGGATATTTATAGTGAAGAAATACAAAAAGTAAATGCAATGAGAGTGTTAATGGGCTACTTAAACAGCATAATAAATTTTTGCAAGAACCAGAGAAAACTATGAACAACACTTCCACTATTAAAAGTCCATTATAACAGTTTTGACCAGCTACAGGACAGATGTCCAGACACTTTATCATCTGCTTTCTCAATGCAGAAGGTTAGCCCAAGTGCCAACTCTTCCCCCTTGAAAGAGGAACAGTTATAGATAAAGCAGGAAGATTCTAAGGGTCTGCACAATGGCCCCACAGGCTGGTGATTCCTCATCTCTGCTCTACATGCACACAACATAAAGAACAGCGAGGGAGCATAATAAATAACTGTCCAAGAAATAGAATGGCAAGAAGTCTTAAGAATGAACCAAGATGTATAGCAATCAATACTATAGAAATGTTTCCATTATGTAAGTTAAGGCAGGCCCCTACATAAAAAGGACAGAGTGTTTTTATGTGTAGTACTGATACCCGGAAATTTCTTTTTTCATTAGGTCAGATTTGGTAATTTTGCTGTCTGCCTTTAGAAAAATTGATAAAATGTTTCAGTAGGTGTGCTTGTAATGTGTGGATTTTTAAAATTGTTTTTTATCTCCTGTTGTTTAAACTTCGTGTATTGTGTGATGAAAGTTAGCAACTTTCCATTTTTGTGTTTTTTAACTATTAAAAGTGTGTATTTTAACTATTAAAAACACAAATCTGATTGAAGTCAGTCTTAAATCCTAGAAAGCAGCAAAATGTCAGAACTGCCAGGCTACTTTAACTGATCAACAAGCCAATGTTCCAATGTAACCAACTTCTGCTCATGAGGCCTATCCCTAAATCTTTTCATTAATCTGTTCTGGAAGACATTCCAACCTTTTGGAACAAATGTAAATGGAAGCAGATAGATGGAATGCAAATGAAGAATCCAATCCTGTGGCAAGGACTGTTTCATCAATGAATTACTTAAAAATTCATAAACTTTTAATGAGCTCATGCAAGAACCAGAGAAGATTTGAATAACACTTCCAAAACTGGGTTTCATGGGATACAACCCTGTTTATGCTGTCTGTGTAAAATTAAACTTGGTAACAGTTGGCTAGTCTTTCTTTATATAGGTAAACTAAGAACCATTCAATTTCTTGAATAAGATTCATAATAGGTTTCTTTTTACAAACCACTGAGTTCTGATTTCTGTTTATTATCCTCAAACTCTTTAGGATGTAACATATCTAGGAGTTACAGCTTATTTACATATTCCCCCCCTCCATTTTTTTTTACAGCAGTTACTTAAACAAGTGCAGGTAGTTCTCACTTACTGACCGCAATTAGGAATAACTCCACCGCCAACTCTGTTGTGAAACATCACGTGACCATGCCAGACTTATGACATCAGTTCCACTGTGGTCATTAAGTGAACCAGTGTGGGACATCACATGACCACGACTTGTAACTTCCTGCCAGCTTCCCCATTGACTTTGCTTGTTAGAAGCTGGCTGTGAAGGTTGCAAATGGTGATCATGTGACTGCGGGACACTGCAACTGTCATAAATGCGAGCTGGTTGCGAAGCACCCGAATTGCAATCACATGACCACTGCATTGGCTGCAAGTTCAAGGACCGGTCGTAAACCTACTTTTTCAGTGCCATCGTAACTTTGAACAGTTGCTGATCTAGGCAGTTGGTAAGCGAGGACTTCCTGTATACAATCAGTGTGGTGCAGCCTATTTTAATATTTTATGCTTGCATAAGAGGGGTCACCATTATTTTTTATCATTAATATTTAAAAATAAAACAAAACTGGAATTTTCATGTTGAGAAATGACCAGAAGAATTATTGTATAACATTAGAAAGGCAAAACTATATCTGAGTTGCAACAACAGAATACTGAACATTTCTCACTTGAATTAAGGGGGGGGGGGGGGGTTGGGAGGAAAAGACAAAAAAAGGAGGGACCTTATTGAACAACTGGTCAAATGTTTTAATTTTGTGCATGTGATAAATTACCACTCCCTTCCCTATTTTGTTCTTTTCCTTTTTTCCTATACTATGAACTGTGTTATCTCTAATTAGATAATTTGTTAAAAACCTAATTAGTTCAATGCATTTAAACACAATGAAAAAGAAACAAGCTTAAACTTAAATTATCAGCTAACATTGTCTGTGAAAGACTAATAGCTGATCATATGTACAGAACCTAATGTAGCTTAGGCTATCAAAAATATGTGTAAGCATGGCAGCCTACATTTTAAAAAATAATTAAGTACATGCTGTCCACAAATATTTTCATATCAAGAATAAAGGAATCTGATTTTTCTAACCAGAAATACATAGATCAGAGTAAACATTCCCTCTACTTCTTTTGTTCTAAACAACTAACCCAGAGAAATGTTAATATTTTGTGTAAATCTGACTCAAGGATATTGCTTTCTATGATTTAGAATTTTTTTCTCATGACCAACAAGGCAACTACCGCTCATGATTAATAAAGGCAGCATGTAAGAGTAAAATGAAGGAACAAATCAATGAATAGGTATGGAATTTGTTTGATAGGAACATTAAGACATCCTCATGGTCAACTGTATACCTCTGCTGTTTTTAGAAGAAACATCTAGACATCCATAATATTTTTCACCTATCCCTATATTATTCTGGGGGAAAGGGAGTTTTCACTTGATCACATATAATTAAAATAATGCATATACAGGATGGGATTCTACTTTATCATCTGCAGGTATTATTCTGTTAACACAGTTATTCTTTCTCTACTATTAATAGACCAAAAGTAAGGCCAGCACTTATACTCTAGGAAAAGCATGCATTAAAAAAGGTGATATACTGACAACTGTCATCACAGAATTCAAGTATACATATTTTTTCTGACATGCTATGATATAGCCATTAACAGGTACATTCTGCCTTAACACCAGAATTCTACGTATTTCAGCTAGTGTTCAATGCATTAAAATCATGCTTTTCGTCCTTACATTTGATTCTTAGCAGCTTGTCTCTGTGCTTTCCGTTCTTTCCTTTTTTGATCTGGTGGCTTTGCGAACACAATTTCAATGTTTTCTCCTTCTAAATCTTTGCCATTCATTCCTTCCATAGCCTATAAAGAATGCAATTTGCAATCATTCTTACCGAAGTAGTCTTATAAAAACAGCATACAAGCTATATGTATGATAAGAGGAGTACTGATGGTACTACGTAGAACACACAAGACCACCTCCTCTCCCACTAAAAGCTCTAATGCTTAAATTTTCATGTGTAAGATTTCAAAATATTCTCTGCAGCCATGAAAACCAAGAATGAACATTTCTAAGCTGCAAAATAGACATAAAAACAAAAAAGTATTTTGCAATTCCACATTTGCACATAATACTAAATAAATATTAAAATTTCAAGTATTCTACAAACCAACACCAAAGGCAACTGCATGCTTATACAGTAATAAGACATATCTATTAAATAGTCCTCATACAATTATATCAAAGCCAAGTATTTTATAACTTTGAAATCTAGAATTAAATCTAGAGTTTATCAGGTGAAGGAAGTTTATACTTCATAGCTGGGCAACCAAGTGTCCAAGACAACCCCTCACTACCCCTGGAGTGAGAAGGGAGGGGAGCAGAATTTCAGTATATTTTGGACTGACTCCTAACAAAAGTCACAGCACCCACTTCACACTTTAATTCACAAGAATTATTTTTTACAGGAATTGACACCATTCACGTAAAATTTGAAGCTAACTGATTTACTTAGTATAATTTACTTGAGTTTGCTGATTTATTATCCTGGCAACGGTTGGTCTTCTTGTTTGCTCATACTCAACAATTCTTCAGATTATTCATGAGGGCAATGGGAATTAATGGCTTTAAAATGGCACACTATTGGGAGCGATAGTTATACCTTCCCTTATTTCTGAGTAGTAACATACAAACAGAACCTGAAACGTGACAACACAAAGGTTATAGCACGTTGTAGCATAAATTTTAAGTAAGCTTATGACAGATTTCTGAAGAAACTGTCATTGAAAGTCTATTTGTGATTGCAGCAGAATATAAATACGATAAATATCTGAGAGCCAGTTCCGTGTAGTGGTTAAGGTGCTGGACTAGAAACCAGCAGACTGAATTCTAGTCCTCCCTTACGTATGAAAGATAGCTGGGGAACTATGGGCTAGTTGCGCCCTCTCAACCCAAACCAACTTACATAGTTATAGTGGGGAAAACAGGAGGTAGAAGCATTACCTATGCCACTTTGAATTCTACAAAACAAAGGCACAACATAAATCTAAATATAAATCTAATACATAAATGAAATGAAACGGTTCAGTTATAACCACCAGGAATAAAAACATACCTTTACAGCACCATCACGCTCATCAAAATGAATAAAAGCATAATCTTTTAGTTTTTTCACCCTCTCCAGTTTTCCAAACTGACTAAAAGCCTTTTCTAGTATTTCCTCTGTGACTGAATTTGCAAGATTCCGTACAAATAACACTTTCACCTAAAACAAAGCATTGCGTTAGTTCACAAATCTTTGTTACCAGTGTATTATTGCAAACAATGAAACAAGCATATACACCAGATATACACAAGGTACTTATTTAGCTTTTCCAAAAAGTAATTGTGATTTGGTTAAGTCATAACTGGACACAGACTAAAACTGGCTTAATTTACAAATAATTTTCTTGGCTGGACTACTGCAGTACAATCTACGAGGAGCTGTCCTTGAAGAACATTCAGAAGCTTCCACTGGCCCAGAATGTGGCAACATATGTAGTTTCGGGTGCACTGTGGTATGCCTATGTAACACCATTGCTATGTGAGCTGCACTAGCTTTGGATTCAATTCAAGGTACTTGCTGTCACCTTTACAGCCCTACATGGCATGGATCAGGTTACTTGCAGGACTGCCTGTCTCTGGTGGTTTATGGTACAGGTAGTCCTCGCTTAACAACCATTCATTCAGCAACTGTCCAACGTTACAACAGCACTGAACAAATGGTACTTACGCCTGGCCCTCAAAGTTACAGCTGTTGCAGCAACCCCATGGTCACATTATCAAAATTTACGACTGTAGGGGGCTCTTCAACTCCCCCCCCACCTATCTCCCATCTCTGCCCTTTTGGCCACCCTGCATGCCTCATCAGCAGTGGGAGGAAGAAGACAGCAAAGGACAGCTGGGGTGTCAGAGGTGGCCCAAAGGGTAGAGATGGGGGGAGGTAGGTGGGTAGGGGAGTTACAGCAGAGGCGAACATGGCAGAGCAGAAGAAGTGTGAGGTCCTGGCCTAACGACTGCAACCAGGACTACCCGAAACTGCTGTCACTCAGCAGTAAGGTCACATGGTTTTGCCTAATGACCACATCGCTTAGTGACAGAAATTCCAGTCCCAATTAGGGTCGTTAAGCAAGGACTACCTGTAATCCCCATAATCCCCAGATCCAGCACAGTGGGCATGGTCCAGGTCCCCTCAATGAAGCAATGTCATCTGGTGGGATCCAAGAGGTATCCCTGCTTAGCTCAGGTGGTAGTTTCTTACTGATTTTTAAATAAAGGTAAATGGGGCAAGGCCTGGCTATTACCTAGATGGAAAACAACTAGAAAAATCCCATGTGTAGTGGGAAAAAAACCCTGAGATTTGGATGGTCCCTGACACTATTGGGTTTATGGAAGACTTTGAAGATCTGGCTTTCCCCCCAGGCATTGGGGCTGTGATGTTAGTAGCGGCAGTATACGCTGGTATGTATTCTGTCAGATAAATGTTTAAGGGTGACTTGACTCATTTTTTTAAATTGGTTCTTGTTTGCTTACTGTGTTTTTGTATCTTTTTGTTCACTGCCCAGAGTTACATTAGTTAAGATGGGTGGGCATATAAATTTATTTCACTTCCAGATAAAAAAATGTTCTACATCAATTTTAATTACTTTTGTGCACTTATACTCTTATGCTATTTTTCACCCAGGCCTTTGGCAAGGGAGAGTAAGACCCCTTGCTTCATTCCATCCAGTCTGTCATTCTTGCCATCTTTTATCTTTTTTCTTCCTTTTCTTGGTTGTACTGTAATTTGTTTAGATTGTTGTGAGCTGCCCAGAGAAGGGAGTCAGGCAGCATACATGTTTAATAAATTATTATGTTTATATTATGATGAATCTAAAGCTCAAGTTTAACTGCTGCAACACAGATGTGAAGACATTATTTGCTTTAGCAGAAAGTGAGCCAAACTAACCAGGTGCCTACTCCTGAAATTCTGAAATAAAAGTGGGACTTAACATCAGTAATTAACAAAAGCCAAAGCCCCACCAGTCGCAGGAGCAGAATTTGGTGCAGCATCACTTAGGTAAATGAGGATGTTAAGGCTAGACTAAATAAAATACTAGTTTCTCACTGAGACAAAGCAGAAATTTAAGTCATTCTCTGAACCTGTGCCAGTTATGACTATTCACCTCACCTGTCTAGTTTGATGCATGCCCAAGCCAAAAAAAAAAAAGCATATTAGCTCACTAATAGTCTCCACTCAGCATGAACTAAGTAAATTTCAAGATAACAATGCCTAAGTAATGAACACTTAAAATACAGAATTCCTCTTTCTATCCCAGACTTGTCAGCGTTGTTAGTATTAACAATTTGGGTGTAAACTTGACTCTACAAGGAGCAAGGAGGACAATCTGCTCCTTCTAAAAGTCATCTCACAGAGTCAAAGGACTTTTGAGGACAATTCTGGAGGTGGTGCAGAAGTTTCAGAAGGAAATGTAGGAGGATTTTTCCACTGAATCAAACGCTATTAATGAAGGTGAGCCCAGGACTCAACTCTATTATTTGCATGCAAATTAACTAAGTCTCCTAAAAAGTCCATCATTGCTAATGCTCAGCTTGAGCCTGTGATGAAACCCTGTAACTTGTGTCCACTGAAAAGCCTGCTGCATCCTTTGCTCAAAAAAAATCAAGTGAGGCAGCCAAAGAAAACAGATCACACTGAGAACATAAGAAAAACATGGAACTTTAAGAAAACAAATTGAATGCTATGCTGTAACAGACTTCATAGATAATATGCCACAGCAAAAATAGGGGGATGGTGGAAGGCTGACAAGGTGTCACCCACATAAACGCTTACATCTTTTGGCAGGGTCATGATCTAACCCCTAAAGGAAAAATGAAGGAACTAGTGAACACTGTTTTATTAATGGATTAAGATACTATGAGATCAAATAAGAAAAGATATAACTAAAGGGTTTAGGGAATATTTCACATTCCATGGATGAAACTATTTGTATAAGTTAAATATAAAAACTGAAATATGAAACAGCATAAGAGAAGTGACCAATAGTTACTGGAAACTTTGCATCTTCTTTGAAAACAGATTATAACATTTTTATAAACTATTTTGTGTAAAACATCTCATTCAGGGCAGGGACAGTAAATGTTAAATTAGCTATTTTTTCAGAACAGAATCTATGTGCTTATGATATACATCAACAATCACAATCTTCGCAAATCAGTAGAAACAAATGTACATTATTTTTACTACCCTCATAGATGTTTACCTTTGCCATCACTTCAGGATCTGGATCTTCTATGGGGTCAGCCCATTCAACTGTAACAACATTACCCCAAACTTTCACTTTTCCACTCATTAACCTACGCCTGGCTTGAGCTGCTGTTTTGTGATCTTCATATTCAAGGAAACAAAAGCCTCTGTTCTTTTTTTTGTCATCAGGTTGGTGATACAATATTACATCTGTGAGACCCTCTGAAATTGAAGCCAGTCATATACATTTAACTGAACCATTGCAGTCATAAATGTAACATTTTTAAAAATTAAAAATATGTATTATGACATTGTTTTAATAGCTAGCTTTAAACATTTCCCTTTTAATTTGTCCCATATATTTGCTTCCATATACGGATATGTGGGAGAATGTTACTCCAGGGTGCCAGGAGTTTTTATTGTGTTCATGTTTTTTAAAAATGTTTTTAGTATTTTGTAAGGTGCCCAGTGTTGTGGTTCATAATATGGGCACCTATATAAATCTTTTATATATATAATAAAGTTCCTCCCTGCAAAATGTACCTGCAAAACTGTAAAGAAATTTAATTTCCAATGTAAATTGTTTCATAAAGAGAATCAGCTCCAATTTAAAAGGACAAAAGATTAGAGTTGATGCACAAAGCACTTACATGGATTTGGATATGGAGCCCAATGAAATAGTTCAATCAATAAACACAGTATTTATGTCACACTATGCCAAGCTGGTATACAAGACCACTTAAAACAGGTTGTTGTGATGAATTTTTCATTTTCTGAATACTTTACAGCTTATATGGTAAGAAAGAACAAACGTCCCCCTAAAATGGTAGCTGTTCCAATAGCCAACCAACTCCATTGCCAGGGAATGCAATGCTGAAACAAATCTGGGAATGGTCTCTCAAACTTCAGCAAAGACAAGTGGAACAGCAGTTTCTTATATTGTCCCCATCTCTTTTAACTTAACTTTATGCCTTATGATCTCAGTTTACAATGTCATCATCATCCAACATCAGCCGAAAGATGGTGATAAAGTTCATCACGGATCACTTTAACAGCAATTACATTATTTTATCTTCATTCCCTTCCAAGACGCTTAGTAACTTACCTGTTACTTTGCTAAATTCTTCTACAATTTGCTCCTTGGTTTTACTCTTAGGAATAGAGCCAACAAAGAGCCTATTATTGGCCACAGAGATACATACTCCAATGTGTTTTCCAGAACGAATTTCATGATTGTTATACTAGAAGAAAAAAAGTTATATAACACAGATTACTCTTAAAGGTTTACTCTTCTACTCACTATACTTGATAAGTTTGGCTCATATACTTAAGGGACTTGAATGTTTGCTGTTGTTCAGCCTTCTCTTATATGAAAATTTGTTCTCACTTGTACAGATCATCACAGAGGGCCCTTATTCATTTAAGAATGAAAGTATTAAGAACACTATCAACAAAGAATCTTAAGGAACTGTAAAGACTCATAACTCTAGCACAGAATAAACTCCAATTTACAAAACTGTATATGGAATCTATTACTAATACAGGCCAAACAAAAAATTGCCAAAATTCATTTTCTCAACGCAGATACATGGAAATGTAGGGCCCATCCCAACCTCAAAACATGGAAAACCTGACACAATTGAATAGCTGCCATCCATGTCCTCTGGAACAGGGAAAATACCCAGTGAAATCTGAGCACAGTTAACCTGCCCCTCCTGACTTCCAATAAATATGACAGTGGTAACAGACCAAGCTTCAGTTTATGTTGCAGCAGGATTCCTTCCTATTTAAACTATATTTCATCTAAAATGAAACAGAAGGCATTCTTCTGAATAAGAATGAATGAATGAGAGCCAGTTTGGTATATGGGTTAAGGTTCTCGCTTAGAACCAGGAGACTGTGAGTTCTAGGCCTCACTTAATCATGAAAGCCAGCTGGGTGACTTTGGGCCAATCACTCTCTCTCAGCCCAACTCACCTGACAGGGCTGTTGTTGTGGGGAAAAATAGGAGGCAGGAGTATTAGGTATGTTCATAACCAATATATGGATGGATGGATGTAGGATAATAGTTCTTAGCAATTTTTGAAGTTTTAGTAGTTGGACAACTCATTTCAACTGTCCATGGGGGAGGATTAATCTAAGTTAAAAGATTGGATCCAGACTTCATAAGCTCACTTGAATCAATGACACTCAACTTAATCATGGTTTATGTTAATTCCTGCTTAGCTCAGCTTTATTTAAAGATCAATAAGAAACTGCCACCTAAGTGGGGCAAGGCTTGGCTACTATTAGATGGAAAATAACTAGAAAAATCCCACATGCTAGGAAAAAATCCCAGAAGACAACAGTAACAAACCACTTCCATACTGTTGTCAAGAAAACTGCATGGTTGTTTCCACTCTTTGATTTTTTTTTAAAGTTTTACTTTTTAATGTAAATTCCAGAGATTTCAGTAGTATGATTAAGCCTAGGCCCAAACTATTCAGTTCCACTACCACTGCCACATTAACCTCTGACCCTTTAAAGCAGTAGACATAACTCATAAGGAACAAGATACCAAGGAATTGGCATCTTTACTGCTTAACTATTTAAGAGTGGCAGAAGTAGCTCTAATAGTAATGTGAGAACTAAGGAATGATTAAACATCACGTAGAAAAGGGAATGCAACTCTAGGTCATAATTTTTATCGCAAATGAGAATAGTCTAACTAGAGTTTGAAAGTCAAACATATTTTGTTCTCAAATGACTTAATGTATCATAGTTTGATTTTATACACAAAATATATTGCACATCTGTGGGCAAATTTTTCCTACAACAGGCCCTAAAACAGAACATTTTAGGAAACACAAGAGACACGTTAGATCCAAGGGCCTTGACTTCCCATATTAATAATGGGGCTGAGTCACTCATGTAGACCAGATTTAAGCTTGTGTAGTTACTTTTTCTATTGTTGCTTTTTAATATAAATTTTATTGAATTTTTTTCAATGATATTTTTTTCATTTTTTTCAAGTAAAACCCATAACAGAAAATAAAGATAAAGAAAAATAGTAAATAGTGAAAAAGGGAAATAACAAAAGAAAGAGGAGAGGAGAGGAGAGGAGGGGAGAGGAGGGGAGAGGAGAGATTATAAAGCTACTTCCAATCTTCTTGACAGAGGTTATAGATACATTTATATTTTGCCCTTTCTTTCTAAAGTTAAATCATAATTACCTTCTTTCCATAAACCATCCTTTCTAATATTCAAACCTATAAATCACAAGTTCATTTTTTCTTTTTTCAGCAAAAAGTCCATAAGAGGTTTCCAACCACTAATAAATGTAATAGTTGATTAGAGAAAAACCTTGATTAAATAAAGATCAAGTTACTTTTTCTATTGTTGGAACTAACAAATCCCATGAACAAAAGCACCAGAAGTATCATTTCTCCATATTTCCATATTTTTTCCATATTCAAATTCCATGCTTTCAATAAAAGCCAAGTAATATGTGCCAACAACCCCTCAATCTGTAGCACCCAAGTTTCTATAGAATTAAAGACCTAAGAATTCTATCACTTCCCAGAAACTTCCACAACACAAAAGTCAACGTCAACACAAAAGTCATACTACACACCTCACCATGCTGCAAACACTAATAGGACTGTAGAAAACTTTGCTTATAGGACAAAAAACAACAGCACTATGTAAAGTTATGCAGAAAAGATAGGTTATACTTAGAAGGACCTTTAACACGTTTACCAATATTTTCAATATTCTGTTGGAAAATTGATGTGTATGCTTAAATCTATTAATGGTCAGCTACTGCCGTAGAGAAAAATACCAGCCAGTTTTACCTAATACACAACAACTTTAAAGGATTATTGTAGTTTCTATACCAGCTATATAGCAATGTAACACATTTACTACAAAATAAGCTCAACTGAATTTGCTTCTGAGCAAGTTACTTCTCAGGACTTACATCTGAGTAAGATGTATTGTATAGCTTATTGAAAACTAGAGTGGATAAATATTCCCCTCTTTAAAAATAATCTCTCATTCCTGGCTCAGTATATGTTGCCTTTAAATAGCTGTATGGCAGAAACATCATGTGCTGAGTATTACTAACTAGAAAAGATAAAAAGTAGGTAAATAAAAGTAGGTCTTAAATTTTAATGTGTTTAACAGAATACAGATTTCTGAAAGCCACTAGGCTTAAAAAATAAATTCTATTCTATATATTACAACATAAGCAGATTAAGACATTTCTTACAAACTGTCACAATAGTTGATTTTAAATTATCACAGAAAATCATAATGAAAAACTTACCAATTTAACAGCTTCCTGAGCTGCCTCTTTGTTACAAAATGTGACAAAAGCATATCCTCTGTTTAGACCTGTCAGGGGCTCCATCATTAAACGGAGATCCCAAATAGGTCCAGCTTTTTCAAATAACGGAACAAGTTCATCCTCAAATAAGTCCCTTGGAATTTTACCCACAAATATCTGTAACAACAAACCAAACACATTTTTTAAAAGTACAGCTATAAACAGAGAAACATATTATGTTCTCCCAAAATGCTGCATCTCATACCTCAGTGCCAACAGAAGGCTGTTGTCCTGAATAGACACACTCTGGCGGAGGACCACCATACTTCCTCTGTCCAGTAGTCACATCAAGTGTATAACCCGTTCTCTCCAAAAGTGCCTTCAAAGACAGAGTTGTAAATCAAGTGTAACCATTCAATGAATACTAATAAAAATATCCCATTAACATAGAAGTATTTATTCTATAGTTCTACAACCTGTGTAAAAAATCTGTCTTAAAAAGCTGATTTTCCTATTTCCACCAAGTGCCTTGGTATTGGGTCATGCAACTGATATGTCAAGTGTGTCATTAGCAAATCTAATATTGGAGTGTAAACCACTTGGGTAAGAACCAGTGTAATGCCAATGGGTGAGACTGTCTCATCTTTCTAACCCCAAATCTGTTACAGAAAGTTCCCCAATTGCTTGAAGAACATCTGAGCAGAACCTGGACTGTGAAGAAATAATATAGCATCTAAAGAAATAATTCATACTCCTTGCAGATGCCATTTTTTTCTGTAGAACTAGACCACTAGACACAATGTGCCTCATTTTACAGCATCCTTCTTCAATTGCCCGTTGCATTTCAAGTGCTGATTGAAATAGGAAAAACCATGCAGAATTTTCCTTTCAGAGAAATGGGATTAAGAAGACATAGTTCATTTGGCACAACTGCAGCAATAGGTAGTGCAAGAGAATTGCTGCAGCTTTTTATGGAACACTACTTTCACCTTCCTGCAAAGGACAGCTTTACATATACAAGCATGCATCCCTTCAACCAGTGTTTCTCAACCTTGGCAACTTGAAGATGTGTGGACTTCAACTCCCAGAATTCCCCAGCCAGCAATCCTGGGAGTTGAAGTCCACATGTCTTCATATTGCCAAGGTGGAGAAACACTACCTTAGACACTACTAAGAAACACTTCATCCCCCGCAAGGACATACATTTCAATTTCATTCAACAGTATGGAACTCAAAATAAGAACAAAACAAAAATTAGGAAGTCAAAGGAATGAACCTATATTACATGCAAATGTTATATTCAAATTATTTAAGCATTTCTAAAGTAATTTGCTTTTGAGTATATCATTCTGGGTCTATTCTTAACAATAAAAATACTTTTTTATAATTTTTCCTACTAGAACCAGCTGAGATATTTGTAAGATATATTGCATAAAGATTTAAAACAGTGAGGCACATCCTGTTCTACTGGCTTCATTAATCACTGAAAAGTTTGCAGTATTGGACTTTTTGTACCATAAGGTTGTGTTAGAATTAAGGTACTTACAACTACTAGTTTATATATCAAATCTCAGGTCACACTGCCAATGAAGTGGCAGTAAGAATTCGTGGTTATTTGTATCAGTTATTCACATATATCCTCCAGAAGCAATATATATGTAAATCCTACAAATCATAGTACCATCATAAAGTGTAAAAAAAAAAAATCAGTACAGAACACTGTCTGATTATACTGTACTAGTGTCAATTTACTTATTTTAGGTTCCAGAAGTACATTATCAATGGCACTCTGCCAGCACCTCCCTTAACAGGTATGAAAGAAGAGCTATTTCTGGATTTATATGGAAGATTACATGGTAAAGTGCACAAGATACAGCTACAGAAACATATCCTAAATATAAAAAAAACTGAGCTGGTAAACAGCACTGCAGGACAGACTATTATATTGATTTTGAATCACATCAATCTTCAGAAAAAGACACCTGTATACCCTTGTTGCATCCATTCTATTAAAGTGCCATGGGCTTAAGAAAAATAGTTTCTTAAAAACATACCTTGATTTTTGCCTCATCTGGTCCTTTGCTGGAATCTGCCACTTTGGTCCCTTGTTTTTCTCGCTGTCTATATGTTTTCATGACGCCACATAAAAAGGCACTTTTGTTCTAAAATAAATGATATGGATGGAGTGAAAAAGATGTGAATTGAATTTTACAACGGAGCAGCCCAGGATCAAGCAGTTTCTGTACATATGCTGAAACAAATTAAACAGAAATACTTCCATGGTACCTTACCTGAACATGAGAGAGATCACTGTCTTTAAATTGCTGAAGCACTGCCAGTGCACCTTCTTCATTAAATTCCTTTAAAGCTTCAATAGCTCTTTCATCTAAATCACTGTGAGCAACTAGCCCTAGAAAAAGAAATATTATATTCTAGAATGTTTCACTTAACTATTACGATATACAGAAGTACATCAACTTCTCAGATTAATTACTATTTAGTATTAATTATGTTAGGATCTTTTCACATATTTAAATGCCAAAAACATTAATTTCTAGTTTATTCCTACTGAAACTTTAACTGTTAAGAAATTCTGGAAAAACTGATTGCGTCTGAGTAATTAGACAATACTTTTTGTTTCTAAAACAAACTTTGAAACTGATGAAAACACTCAACCATTCTACTGCACTTCAAAACTATGCTTCAGAACATAACTGAACACACTGTAGCCACTACACCCAGGAATCCAAACAGTGATCAGAAAGGTTAGCCAGAAGAGATATATACAATTATTACTTCACTACACAGTCCTCCAAAGACACACAACCATAATCCAATATGAACTATTCCTAAAGGTTTACATTCCAACTGCTTTCCCTCGCCACCACCCCTTCGCTCAGTGCCAAAGGCTACCCTAAACTAATAGAAACCTTGCATGTTAAGATTGATCACCCAAAAAATTAAGAAAACTGCAGTCCCCATACTTTTTTGTTTGGAAACCACAAAAAGTTGCTATTTTAGCCCAAAGCAAGGAAAGTCCAATAGAAAATAGTGAATTTGCAAGTTTTACATCTTACCTGCAACGTAAATTTCATCTAGTTTTTCAGCAACTTTCTGTGGTAAACCAGCATCAAGCAATGTCTGGAAATGCTCAGAATGGGTAACTGCAGCAGAAGTATCCATGGGCTCTTCAGTACCATTCCCATTAACATGTTCAGAAGCCATGTTTCCAGATATCTGTTCAAACGCAATAAGCATAATTAAGCTACAGACCTTAAAGCCAAACAATTCGGGTGTCAATATATGCAACTGCCTACAAGATACTTGCAGAGTTTAACCCATTTTCCCTACTGCTTTTGATATAAGAAAGCTTACAATCTTTTTTTTCAAATGAAAGAACTAATAGTGCAAAGGAATATCCTGAAACCACAGCCAAACTCTCTGACTCACGTTTCTCTGAAACACGCCCTAGAAAGCTCCAAAGAAGTTATAAGTAGAACAAGCAGCAAAAGGCGGGGAAGAACGTGCAGACACCACCGCGATATAGCCACTCACTACCTACTTTCACCCTAGCTGCTCTGTACTACCTCTCACGAGACCCGTTCCTTGTCTACATTCAAGATGTATCGCCTTCCCGCCTCTCTGACAGGGCCTAAGCCGCCAGGCAAAAGGAACAAAGCGCTTTCTAATCCGCGCCCAATCTAGGTGGCGGCAGCTGCCGCCATAAGTCTGAGAGAAACACGTGCTCGGCGCGTTCAAATGTCTTACAACTTCCTCCAGCGACCAACTTCCCTCCCCCCCGGAAAAGCAGCCTTTCCCTCTCACCCCCCCCTTTTTTCCCTCCGGGAGAAGAATTGCAACACCCTGAGCCCTATTTCGCCACGCGGATTGGGGGTGGGGGGGAAGAGGAGAAAGCGAGAGAAGGTAAGAGAAGAAAATGAGCGCCCGACATCTGTCCGTGTCTTCCCTCCTCCCACCCCGGAACAATGCATACAAATCATAGCTCCTCTCCCTCAGCTGCTGCCGCCACCACCGCCCCGCCATGCGCTTCCAACTCCTGCGTGGAGAGTTGTTTCCCAGGCGAGCTTCCCCGCCGGCCCGCCCGTTACGTGACCCGAAGCAGGAGACAGCCCCAGCCCTACCGCCACATCGGCGGCGGCGCCGGGAGTCCCTGCCCTGCTCCTTCCTTCCCACCCCACCCCACCGGCGCCTCGTGGCCAATGAATGGCGCTGGCGCCTGGACAATGAGGCACTTGGAGCCTTTTCGAGGACGGGGAGAAACAGGCAAGCGCGCGGAAGGGGTCCCGCACTCGGGCCATGCCTCTGGCCTAGCGTAGCCCGCCGCCAGGAGTCCCGGGTGCCTCGGAAGCGGTGGCGGCAGCAATACTGGCTGCACTGGACAGGCCGCTGGCTCAAACCGTCCTCTTTGTTCAAGCCTCGCTCCATTTCCGACGAAGGCCGGCTTCCCCCGGGCACCCTTCCCTCGCGGTGTCTCCAGCCCGCGCCCGCTCCCTCCTCCCCGGGAGTTTTTTGGGATCCCCTTTTCCGTGCCCGACTCCCTCCCTCCCTCCGCCTGACAAGCCCCGGCGGCGGCTGACCTGTGTGAGTGAGCGGCGGGGGTGATGAATGGTGAGCGAAAGAGCTCCGGAGGGGGTGGTGGGGGCGCAGTGAAGGAGCTGCCCCTTCTCCGCTCCCTCAGCGTGTCCGGAGAATGTGCAGGAGCCTGCGTAAAATGGCGGCCGCTCGAGCGCTCACGCCGCTGCTGGCACCAGCCAACCCCAGCCCCCTTCCACTCGGCTCAGGCAGGGAGGGGAGAGGCGAGGAGGAGGAGGCGGCGCCGCGCGCGCGCTGGCGCAGCCCCAACGCCGGGGTCTCCCGAGCCGCTCCACAAGGGTTATCGCCCCGCCTGCTGCTGGGGAGCTGAGCTCGGAAGCAGGCGGCAACCAACCAGCAGGCGCACGCGCGGCTAGACCCATCCCTCGCGCTGCACGTTGTGGAGGAAGTTCGCCCGCCTCTTTGACAGGCTCCCGGCGGAGGCTCGGAAGATTGGGAGTGATACGGAGCTCTCCTGGGCGCTCCCTGGTGCAAATGAACAGTAAATTTACTCTCGGCTGCTTTTATGGCAGGCTCATTTGCCGGGGGCGGGGGGGGGAGTAATGAATTTCTGAATGGCTCTTTTGTATCGCTGAGAACATGAATAAGAATACTAGTAACGATAGGTAGCATATAAACATTGGAAGTATTCACTACTATAGTTAAATAGTGAAACATCACATTTATTTAGAATGCACTCAGATCAGTGCAGGATGATCTTCATGGCAGGATATAATTCCAATTCAAGTAATTCACATTATCATTGTTATCAATCAGTTAAACAGCTCTGATAGAGTAGCGATGAAATACGATGTGAATTCTGCCAATTACTGTTAAAAAGGACAGCTTTTTGTGCCTAAAACATAGTAATAATACCACGCAAAACTGGCTAGAAAATAAGTTCTGCAAGAACTGTGTAACTATCATAAAAGGTGAATGCTTGATTATATGCCATCAAGTCTTTTTTTACTCTTAGCGACCACATAGATTTTTCTCCATGACCCTAACCTGGTCCTTCAGGTTTTCCAATGGTGCACACATCGCCACTGTAACTGAGTCCATCCACCTTCCTGCTGGTCGTCCTCACCCCTTTAAACTAGAGGCAATTACTTTGTCCAGGTAACTGCAATGGCTTCCTCTTCTATGTAACATTCATTTTTTCCAATGGACGTGAATGCAAGACAGCACACTGCAAAATTACAACATGCTATATAATATTATATAAAACTATAGGCCCAGTCCAATTAAGAAAACTTAGTTTAAAGGCTAGAGAGGCCAAATAGGAAAACATTCATTGAAAAAAAAACTAGATTTGTGAATATTAGAGGCGAGGGTTTTGTTTGGTGATTCCAGCTTTACAGAATTCATTCCACATACAGTACACAGCTATCTGTCCACCTTTTAGAGGGCAGCTAAGAACATTAGAAATACCAGCTGGATTTTTTCTTCTAAAAATTGTCATGTTTAAGTAGGGAAGGGTTATAATTTTGGATGCAGAGCTGCAGACTTCTACAGAGTGCCTAGCCTATACTTTTCTTTCTGACCAGTTGATCAAAATAGACAGCAGTTTGGCCTTCAGTCAGATCACTGAGTTCTTTCTGGTAATGGAAAACAAGCACTATACAGTAGTGTGTTACCAGAAAAACATACGTATTCCTTTCTCCTGCCAATCCTGCTGAAAATTGCTGGTTTTCTGCTCCCATTAGCTGGACACTAATAATCTTAAATATAATTACTGTATCTGTGCTTAAAATTACTGGTGTCCCCCAGCCACTGTGTTCCAACAATTACTCCCAATATTACAAAGATGAAGTACGGTGTACATATGAACGCCAAGCAGACATTTTAATTGATCCCACTTCCACTTTAATAAGGGATTCAGAAGGAAATAAAAGTATAAATTTTTACTGGATTTGTGAAAATTACATGAACACTTGTGGAAATATAGTTCTAAATGTGTTTTATATGTTCATATATATAAATGTTTCTGAAATTGAAAAAGCTTGGACTGGATTTTTCAGTGCTACTCAGAACTACAGTACTTGAACCAGCAAACCAGTAAAACATCAAGTGGACTCGATAAGAACTGTCTTCTACAGAAACTATTGGTTCACAGTATTGTCTGCATTGACTGAAAGTAAACCTGAGATGTGTATAAAGTGCCAGTTGTGCTGTGCTACACGCTTTCCCTTAAAGGAAATTATGGCACCTACAAAGTATTTCATAGGGTCAAATTGCATGCCTCCACTCCTTTTAAATGAAACTGTGTCAGGCTCTTTACAGAACAATCATCTGCAGATCCTAAAAATACTGCTCATGATTCAGTCTTTGTAGATACAGTACTTTCTGTTTAGATAATAAAGCTAATCCAATAAAGCCTTATAGATCTGAATCTAACTTTCTACACACTTGTAGAGGAGCTTGCTGTGTCCAGTAAAGAAATGAGACAATCACAAACTTGCTCAGGTTTGGTTCTTGTTTTTAGTTGTAATTGTGTTTCTTATACAGAGTTTGGGGAAAGGTGGTTTGTATTGGAATGGAATTTAAAACTCATTCTACCATGTATATTTGGAACTTTACATAGGGTTGAGTGAAGAACCTGTTGCCCAAGACTGATTTCCTTTTAGAACACTAGCCCAGACAGGTACCACCATGTCACACATTAGAATACAATTATATTCAGTATAATTGTATGTTTGTCAGGTGTGGCTGAGCACTTACAGCTTTTCAGCTATGCCCATTTTTAAAATCAGTCTGTCAATTATGTGTTTTTCATTGTTTGGACAACTGTAGTTACAATATGCAGATTACTGACTGAGTTTGAAACCTTTTGGTGACGCTTTAAGTATTCTCCTTCCTTCAGATATATACTCTCCCAGGTTTCTGTAGAACTTCCAGATACTATTATTCTGTACATCTAGAGACACAAATCTCCTTTAAAAACATAAACACATCCCAGCAAAGGGGACATCTGGAGGATTTAGAATTCCTTTCACAAGTCATGCTGTTAAGAGAATTTCATACAAGTAGGCATTACAGTAATGTTCCTAGCCTTTGGCTTCAAATATTACTGAAAGTAACTATTCTGCTTTCTGAAATGTTTCCATTTATCCTACCCAATAAATTTTCATCAACATTAGTCCAATTTGGTGCATTAAATCTTTTATTTTGACAACTTATTGTATATGACCACGATTACATTCTCTTTAAGGAAATACATTTTATGGTGTTATATTTAGTGCTTAAGGTATTAAACAGAGTTGTACATTTTTAATAAACTAATTTCCAAATTGATTTTCTGCAAATCCTTGAGGATCTTTAGAGCTCACACATGATGTAACTTCAGCGAACACTTCAGATTACATTCCCCTTTGACTTCAACACTGTTAATAAAAATAAATGGACAAATTCAGAAGACAGAACACACCAATTTATACCTTACCACATGCCCATGTTCAAAAAACCTAATGTGCTTAATCTGAGTAAACACAAATCACACTATTCAGAATTATCATCTATCTCACTGCACTGTGTCGGCTAAAACATCCATTTAAGAACAAAACACATATAAGAAAATGCCTATATCCTCTGGTATGTTGTTAGGTATTTGCATATATGGGCATTCACAAGATAGTGAAATATTTGCAGTAAATTTTCAGCAAGAATAAAGCAAGTAGAGTAGAATTCTTGTTTTATTGCTTGGATATTTTAATGTTTGTAAACTATTTTAAATTCTGGGCCTTTAGCCATTACAAAGAGTATTAATTCATTCACTGGACCCTTATCAGTATTGAATCCAGCTGGTAATTCATTTAATTCATATTGCACATGATCTTACCTTTTTTCAGCAGACATAATGACGGTCTTTAGTCCAAGAGCACTCTTGTATCACTGTTTAAAAAGCAGTAACGGAATACCTTAATATCTTATAATGAGCAAGGTAATATATATAAAATCTGATGGTCTTTAATTAATACTAGTTAGCACATTACATTTTTAGGTCACAAATGGGGTCTCTAGAATAGGCCTGCCCAATGAAAGCCCTCCAATGATGGAATGCAGCTCCCATCAGAATGAGCTTATAAAATTACTTTTAAATCTGCACAGGACTGCAACTGTATTTCACTTTCACCTAAATTAAACCTAGTAGTAAATCTGAACACAGTAATCCAAGATATTCCACTCACTTGATGTATGTTAGGAATCAGAAACTGAAGACTCAAGACCAAATGTGTCCCAGCTGCTCCCTGAATTTCATCTAGAAGTCAAAATAGCATCTGTGTAAGAGAATATTCTAGCAGCAATGTTTCTGCATATCAAATTCCAGTTGTATTAATGGCAGTGTAACCTCAGAAGCCGGATCCAAATTGGCATTTTTTCATCAAGAAATCAGGTTCGGGATAGGCTCATCACCGGTTAGGCCATTCCAATTTTTTTAATAATAGTTTGCACACATACCTTCATCTTAAAAGTAGTGATATCAGGCCTGAAAAGAGAAAATGCAAGTTAAACCTTTATTCCGTATTTTGCATTTCTAGTAAAAGACAAGTTGTTTACTCTAAGGAGGTGTTCAAACAGGAAACAGTCTGAAACAAATTTACTCAACTAATCATAGTTACATGGAGTTTTAGTACAGATGCAACACCATAAACAAATGCCAAAAAGGAAAAGCACATTAACTGAATGGCAAATTATGGCTTGCAAAGCCAGCCTTGCATTCTTTACATTCTTAAGTTGTCCATCCATCAGCAAAATGAATTTTCTGTCTCTGCAATCTTCCAAATCAGCTCCAGAAGGCTGAGATACCCTCAGAACAGATTTGAAAACTTCCATTAAACAGGAGAAATATGTGACTATCAATGTAGGCCTAAATGATTCCAACAAGAATGCCATTTCATCACCAGGAATGTTTCCTTATAAAGTGTACAGCCATATAGATTTATTTCCATCACTATAGCCTCTCCAATGTTACCACTGGAAAGGAGGCCTCTATACATTTGCATTTTTCATAAAGAAAGAGAGCCAGTTTGGTGTAGTGGTTAGGGTACTGGCCTAGAAACCAGGGGACTGAGTCCTAGGCCTCCCTTAGGGATGAAAACTGACTGGGTGATTGTGGGCCAGTCACTCTCTCTCAGCCCAACCCACCTGACCTGGTGGTTGTTGTGGGGAAAATAAAAGGCAGGAGTATTAAGTATGTTTGGCATCTTGAGTTGAGCAATTTTTTTTAAAAAGCAGGGTAAAAAATATTTCAATCCAACAGGTTTATAAAATTTCATAGTGAGGGCAAGCTTTTTTAATGGTGATAAAATGATTTCAGTTGAAGGTAAAACATTTCTGTAAGACATATAGCATGTGGTCAAGGATTAATTTTCATCAGGCCAGTTACTTCAAATGGAGAATTTACACTAGGTAACTACAGGGTCTGTCCCCCACTAAAAATAATTCTCACCAAAACCATTCTTACATAGGAAGATCTATTCTTATCCAGAAAATATTTATTTATTTATTTCATATATAAAAATAAATAAATAGTGCAAGGAATGGAAAAAGAGAAAGATACAAAGAATTAGCTTCTAACCTTCTTCACAGCAGCTATAAGCACAATTATAAATTTACCTTACTCTATGGTTACAACATAACTCTCTTCTTTCTATAATCTGTAAATTCCATCATCTTCACCAACCATTCCTCCATTGTGAGTAGTGCCGAATCTTTCCATCCTTGTGCATACCATAATCTCGCTGCAGGTATATACAAAAGCAAAGTTCCATGACTTTTTCCCCAGCTGATTGTCCATCAATCCCAAAAGAAAAACCTCTGGTCTCAATTGTATATTAATCTTTAAAATCCTCTGAATCGGTGTGTGTATTTGAATACAAAATTTTCTAGCTTTTTTACACATCCACTAAACATGATAAAATGTCCCTCCTTGTTGTTCCAACATAAATTTGAAGTGCCTTTATACATTCTAGACAATGAATGTTTCAGTTAAGCTCTTGATGGCTTGTGGACACTGTATCAAGGGATAGCTCTTTCCATGTATTTTGATTCAAGTAAATATAAATTTTGAGCACCTTGGTCTGAGCAAATCTGCATGCTGAAACAGAGCTGGCCAGTTATGGAATGTTAGGCTCCTTGGCACTTTGCTAACATTTCCCTATGAGACAAAACCCTTTTTAATTCCCTTAATTATTTTAAATCTCCACAGCTATAATGCATTTATGTTTTATCTCTATGGTTGTTTGTTATGTTTGCTTCAGCATGAGTTTTATATACATTGTTCAGCTACAGGTGACTAATAGTTTTTAGAAAGTCAGAAAAGAGAAGTGGAAAAAAGGGACACTTAGTACTATTTTTAAATCAGAATATTGGTTCTCTTTCAAGAATCAGATTTCTCACAAAAGTATCCAGCAAGAATATTCCCGACAGTTTTATTATTCTAAGGCACTGGTACAATTAAAAAAAATTGTATTACAGCAAGTCTTACTTGTCATTCATTCACAAAATGGCCTCTACCATCCACTGCGTTTTACATAAATATAGCAATATTACAAAGGGCTGGTTCTAATCCCACGTAAATGTTTTCCTTCTTCATAAAATACAAATAGTTGCCTACAATCTAATACAGTGCAAATCTTAGTACTAAAATTCAGATTGAAACATACCACAAAGTTTATTGTGCGTAACAGCAGCACCATCAGTTTTCAGGCTCATATTTCCTGGGAAAATAAAAACAAGTGGTTTTTAAAATCAAATAACAAATATCCAAGTACAGTAATCTAGTTAGCTTCTAAGTGAATCTCTCCCGAAAGCCTGAGGGCATGTAAGTGGCTTCCTTTTCATGTTATTCACTTCCAAACAATAATTAATCCATAGAATTTATACCTCTAATATTTTAATACTCCATGAGGTAAACTAGGCAACAAATTGACTAGCCTTCTTGCCAAAGTACATCCTTTTGCGGCCAAAAAACTACAGACTGCAAAAAGCATCCAGTATATTTAACACTGCATGTTAAAACATTCTGAACTATACAGCACAAAATCACTAGTTCAAATGACACCTGCTCCATTACTCACCAAATGGCCTTAAGTAAGCCACGCTTTCAGACCTTCCTCTAACCCCGGTACAAACAAAAATGTGCAGGATAGTCATTTTAAAGTATTATAAACTGACGTTAACTATTAATAAAGTACGCCTATAATACCTAACCAGATTCTTTTCTCTCTATTCATTAGAGTTGGAGCTGAGTCCTTCTAATTTAAATCATGTACTTTATTATTAAGTTATGCTCACTAAACCAGTGATATGCCACACTCCAATGGGCTAAAGTGTTCAAGCTTGCTATTCTAAAGCCACATCTCTCTCTTCTTGAAGCAACTCCTGCAAAACGTCAGATCTTCACGACTTGCCTTAGTCAAGGGCTTCACGGGTGTTCCGGCTCCTGGCAGCCTCGAATAATAAGGGAGTTTAAACCCAGTGGCTCTTTTAACACACAGCCGCAAGCGGCAAAAAGCGTTGAATCGCGCATGAGGAACGGGAGGGACTCTCCTTTTCCCGCTAATAATCGCGCTCCCATCCGCCAGTGCGGCTTTTGGCGCGGAAGGGAAAGCCTTGCCTGGGAACCGTTTTTAGCTAGAGGTTACACTTCAAGGAAGAGGAAACCATTCTCCCGCGGCTATGGACGTCGCCCTTCCATTTTTTTTCAGCAAGACCCACTGCACCTTCGTCAAGACTCGACCCTCCTCCGTCTCAGCGCTACTCAAAAGCGGAGGTTGAATGCGCCGGGCCCAGAGTGGCCCCCAAAAAGGAGTGCCGTCCTCGTGCAAGTTGCCTTCATTATAGCTGTCGCAGGTCACCCCAGAAGCGGGGACACCCAAGCCAAGGCGTTTACGGGAAGGGAAGGGAAGGGAAGGAGAGAGCGAGAGAAGGGAGGGCGAACCGCGCACAAAATGGCGTCGGCCCGCTTCTCTCGTCCCGCCCGCATCAAACTTACCACGCTCCGAGCGTCCACGCGAAAGGGCGCGCGCTCGCCCTCGCAAGGCCTTATATAAGTCTCGGGGCACGAAAGCGAAGCTGGCCACACCCCTCCACTCTCATTGGATACAGGGGAGGGGAGGGGAGGGGAGGCTGTTCTGCAACGGTAATTTTTTTCCCCGGAAACGTAGAGATACGAATGTGATGTGTGATCTACTCTCTCATGATTTTTTCCCTTGTCTTATTCTCGCTGTGGGACTTTTTTCCATCGTTTCTCCACATTCACTGAATAAGACCGAGAAAGTAACCGAGTTGGGATTTTCCCACTGCAGCTGTTAGAAAAAGTGGGCAGTGCTGCGCCGAAGCCTATACTATTAAAATGGGTTAGTTCTAAAGCAGTGTTTTTTAAAGTGAAATCAAAATTATTTGCCAGCCCATGGTGAAAAATAATATAATATTAAAATCCCGTAAAACGTGAAGCGGTAGCGGCAGTGACTGCATCAATTTCAATTTTTAATTCGGTAAATATCGATAAATATAACCCATACAAACAAAAGCTCTTTTGGGGTCCTCCATAATTTTTAAAAGTGGGAAAGGGTCCTGAGAGAAAAACGTTTAAGAAATACTGTTCTAAAGGAACTAAAAGGTTCGTTCTTGATTGATTCTGAATTGGACTAGTCTAATTTTTTATTTCATTAGCTCAACCTATCATTTCCATCCGTCTTCCTTTACCTTCCCTCCCCCCTTTTAAAAATGGTTTCTCTCCTTTATCGAGGGTTGGCTTAGTGTAGTCATCGCAATTTATAATGAAATTAGGTTGTTTCCCGTAATACATTCTCCTCGTCTCTTTTGCTCCTCTCTGTTGCTTTTAATGGTTGACTTATGAGAATTAGGAGCGTCCACTCCGAAGCAAAATCATCTTGACTAACCCCATTGCTTTACTGTAATTCTTTTTCTTCTTTATACCTTGCCTCCAAAAGGAGGCAGATTAGGCCTAATTGCCTTTGTGTTTTCCGAACTGTGTATACCTCGAACATCCTGGTTGTTACAGAATGCTGGGTGTAATTTTATACCAACAAAACTTAATGCACCAGTCTGCAAATTCTGTCTGACTTTGAACAAAATCTCATAGCTAAAATATCGTGATTTTTCAACTTCTTTTCCATCCCCCCCTTTTTTTGCTTCCTAATAAAAATTATAATAAAATAATTTAAAAATTGACTAGGTGAAAGTTTGCATGCACTTTTCTATGCCATTTTGGATGGCCCCTATTATGGACGTGTGCTGATAACATCCAGCTTTACTGCTCCCTGCCGTTTAATTCCAAGGAAGCAATCTTTCCCCTTAAATGTTGCTTATCTTGATAATAGGCTGGATGAGGGAGGACAGAGTGAAATTAAATACAGACAAGATGGAGGTACTGCTGGTAAGGAAAAGCTGCATGCTGGTAAGGAAAAGCTGGGACTGAGGTGAAGCTTGCTTTGGATTCCTTGTGCTCCTCTAGAAAGAGCAGGATCACAGTTTGGGAGTGTTCCTGACCCCCAACTGTCAGTGGGTGCAAGGAGAAACCTGTTTGCACAAATACATTTAATGCACCAACTGTGAACATTCAGGAACCAGTCAGACTTAGCGAGAGTTATCTGTGTCTTGACTACAATTTGTCTGGATTACTGCAATGCATGTGGGACTACCCTTGAAAAGTGTATAGAAATTGCAATTAGTGAAAAATGCAGTGGCAAGACTATTGGTCAGTGCACAATATAAGGATAATATAATGTCTGTACTAAAAGAGCTGCACTACCAACAAATTGCCTGCAGGGCATAATTTAATTTTATTCCTTTCTATTCTGTATTGTTCAGACTACACCTAAAATATTGCATCCAATTCTAGGCACCATATTTTAGGAAAGATATTAACAAACTAGAGCATGTCCAGTGAAGAACAGCCAAGATTAGGGGCCTGGAAGGAAAACAACAGTTAGAGGTGTTGTGTATGTTTAACCTGAAGAAGAGAAGTCAGAGATGCTATAGTTATTGATTTCTCCACAGAGCAGGAAATTTGACTAGATGATTCCCAAGTTCCATTCTAACCCATATATTCTATGATTTGTATACCTATTATCTATTGTTGGATGATGTTGGAAATGGAAAAATTAACATAACATGGTCACATTCATAGGCTAGAGATGAGATGAGGCCATCATGAGGTCGGGGGAAGAAATGGCTGTTGTCAAGGAATGATTTGCCATGGTTAAACAGCAAATGGAGACATGACTTAACGATAATGGACAGCTATATAAATTGGTTTAATAAATATTATTTTTAACATCCTTTTATTCTCTGTTTTATTTTGCTTTTTATATTTTTAATGTATTTATTGACTGTTTTTAGCTTTGTTGTACGCTGCCCAGAGTCACCTGTGGTGAGATGGGCAGCTATGTAAATTGGTTTAATAAATAAATATTATTTTTAGCGTCCTTTTATTCTCTGTTTTATTTTGCTTTTTATTTTTTTTTAATAAATTTTATTAAATTTCCAAAAGGTTAAAATACAAGGTCAAAAAAGAAAAAGAAAAGAAAACAAAGATCAGTAAAGAAAAGGCACAGAAAAAGAAAGGTAGCTTCCAACTTTCCTTGGTACAGGTATAAATGTAAAATATATTCACCTCTTACTCTAGTATCTAAAAATTTATATAGTAGAAAATAATTTTTATTCTCTTTCGAATAAACATTCGAAAAAATTCATAGAATCAATCTGTTTCAACAATATATATGATTTGTACAAGATATTTCTATAGGTATAACATCAATCATTGTATCCCAAAGTCAAAATTACATTTTTTGAATGTCAAGCAAAAAGTCCAAGAGTGGTTTCCAATTAGAAACAAAGCTAGATAATGTCCTCTCTTCAAGCAAAGCAGTCAGTTTCGCCATCTCCGCCAGTTCTATTAATGTCAATATCCATTCTTCAGCTCTAGGTATTTGTAAATCCTTCCATTTTTACGCATATAAAAGTCTTACCGCAGTTATCATATAGAGCTTTTTATATTTTTAATGTATTTATTGACTGTTTTTAGCTTTGTGGTACGCCGCCCAGAGTTGCCTGTGGTAAGATGGGTGGCTACATAAATTGATTTAATAAATAAATAAATAATTTCGAGCCAACCTATAGCCTTTAAAATAGGTCTAGTTGGCAAAAATACACATGCACAAGCACCCCAAATTTCACTTAAAATATTTTAAAATAGATTAATATATTTAAAAGCATTTTAAAAAACACAAATGGTATGATTTCAAGCTTATTTGCCTTGCCATGTTACCTAGACGTCTTCTGTGTATTGCTAGTTACAGTATATCCACATCATGTTTAGGTTCAGGTTATTAGGAAAATAAGCACAGATGTTCTTATATTATCAGATGAGATACAATATATATCTCTGCTTGTTCCTTCACACACTGGACAAATAAACCAAACTCTAAAGGCTCTGACTGTTCTGAAACCCTCCAGCTGTAAAAGGAATGATATAGTAGTTGGATCTTGTCAAAGCCTCTTTGTACAAAGCGTTTTGTGTAAACAAACTTGAGACAGCTGGGCACAATTCTACATTGTCAAGGGTCAATAGAGCAGCAATTATTATACAGTGTATTGAAACTATGATTTTAGCACTTTGCTGCCAATTCCATTAACTGAAAATTATGCATTGGGAGGTTCTGGAACTGTTTCTTGTCTGAGGAGAAATTCTGAGTGTGTATAGCAGCCAAGGACAATTTATGAAATATGAAAATCAGTTAATGCACATTTAGGTAAGGCAGATGCAGAGAAGCTTCCATGAGAGAGAGAGAGAGAAGAGAGAGATCTCCTATCCTTCCACCAAATTTCTTAAAATAATATTTTAGCGTTACCACAACTCTTAGATAGGGCAGAATGATAGGTAAAATGGATAATTTATATGTTTTTGGATGGTTGTTTAAAAATGTGAATCCAAGTAATGCCAACATTATCCCTTAGTCTGGTTAACGCTTCCATTTGATATGTTGCCAGGATGGTAGAAATGGGCACTGAGAGCTCCTTTCTAGCAAAAGGACATTGATTTATTGAAATTTAGCAATAGCAATTTTACTGCACATTTCAAGGACAATGCTAATAGGACCACTTTCTTGGACGTAAGGTGCTGCCCTGCCTCCGAACCAATTGCCTTTTCCATCAGAGTATGTTGTGCACTGCTGGTTTGTTATCTTCTTATTTGTTATAATTTTGGCAATCACTAAAGTGGGACAATGTGGGTTGGTTGGTGTTTACACATGGCTGCTTGCTCCCTGTCTCTTCTTATTTTGGTGATTAAAGCTGTTCCTAAGAACTGTCTGTTGAGGCAGGAAGCTCAGTAGCCAGGCTTGAGAGCACTGTGAAGTCAGCAGAACCCAGCTATCTTCTGTGACCTTGAGGAGAACAGCCAAATAGAAAAGCAGGAAGAAAAAGGCTAGAATTTATTTTGGAACATAGAGCTATGATTGTGTGTACAGCAGTACTGTAGTCATATCTTCTATTGCAATACTGCAACAGTACTGTGCTGCAGTATTCGATTCTTGTCTGCAATAAAGTATCTACCCTGGCCAAGTTGTCTCCAAGAGTCTACAGCCAAGACAATTTCAGAATAAGGAGCTGTGCATCTAGACAACTTAGGTTTACAATTGTGCCAGGCTGAAGTATGACAGAATTCCTCACAAAGCAGTTAGAAGCAGACCAGTGATCTGTTTTACTCAAGACCTCAAAGAGCAACATAAGAGGAAGCTGTGCATGGGAAGATGAACATAAAAAATGTAAATGTACGTGCTGAAATCCAGCAAATGATTCTGTCTCCAAGTGACTATCCTTGCATAAAAAGCTCCTATGAGATGTGAAAGTGAGATGGCAGCTTGTTGGCATTTTTCCAGCCTTAACATATTGATGCATGCACCTCTATCATTATGTTCTGTCACACATACCTGGAGTGGACAGATAAGTTCTAAACTCCACATGAACAGGATGCTGAACCTCACATGCAGGGGGGTGTATAGTAGCTGGCTTGAGCCTGGGAGCTGGAAGTGAGGCTTCTGCCATTCAGAAAATGGACCATCCACAAGATCTGCAGAACAGCAGCAATTCAAAGGAAAACTCCAGCTTTACCGTAGTTTCAAGAAAACTGGAGGAGAGCCTAAAATAAATTAATTCCATTTCCAAAAACAGCTAATACCGTAAGACCAAACAGGTCCAGAGTCAATCCCAAAATGGCACAAAGCATTCATGTGGAAGTGCTACTCATAAAGTTATCTTCCGTCTCAGGTAACTTTAGATCTGTATTTGGTTTCCCCTGAAGTTAATTGCCTCTTCTCCCTCCCAGTAGCAGGCATAATGTAGTCTTCCACAACCAATTATCCTGTAGATTTATGTATTACAATTTCCCAAGTTCCATGTCCACATATCTCACTGGCTGAAAATTCTGGAATTTTTAGTGGAACTGGGGAGGCAAGCTGGGGAGGCAGGCTGGGGAAAGCTCCTCTAGCACAGCATAAGGTGACATAATTCAGCACAAACAACTGATTGCAAATTTCCATTCCCAGTCTAACAGAATCTGCATCATTTTGCTCTTTAAAACATATTCTATTTTAATGTTGTCTGGAAGAACTGTTTGAAAGTGATATTAATGTATCTTAGTGGCTGCTGTGTATGGTCACTGGAAGTGAATCATATAATAATTCATTGGATTTGCATGGATTTCTTCCAAGTGAGCATGTTTAGAATTGGAGTATCAATATCTCATAATTTTAAAGTACTGTATTAGGTGTGGCTTTAGTTTGACATTAGCATACATTTTCATTTATGACCAGTAGGGGGCAATTAAACACAAGATATTTATTGCATTTCTCTCCAATACAATAGATGCTGGGAATTAATTCACTCTTCTTTCTGTTTGAGAAAGAGGCTTTAATCTGTAGTTTCTACTGAATACAAATTAATCTCTATTAATGTACCTGACTTACGGGACCCTGTAGCTAAAAGGTAGCTATATCTGTCAGAATTTGATACAAGATTAAAGAATTTCAAAAACCAATTGATCCCTCACTGTCACTCACAAAAATACATAAATATGAGTTGCAAATTTACTGAGATCAGAAATAATGGGGAGGGGTAAGTTACACTTTTATAGTTCCTACAAGTCATCTCATCTGTGGCAACAGGTCTTCACTGTTCTATATACTTTTTTGGTTGCAATACAATGTATCTGTCACCTGTCCATTTCTGTAGGACCTTGTATGGAAAACTCTGTGATGAAGGTGTACAAAAGAACAAAATCAGCAGGAAGAAAGTAAGAAAATAGCAAACTGATGGTACTAATCAGGAAAAAAAAATGTCTTGCAATTTGCTCTGTTAAATTTCTCCATCCAACATTGAATTGCCACTAAACAGGCTGCCTTCATTGAGGTATTTCATTCTACCACCATTACCACCTCGTGGAAAACTTGATGTTTTCCCAAACTAGATGAAGCTTCTTTTTTATGTGTTATTTTAGCTATATGACAATCTATACCTGGATATATGAGAGCTAAAAAAAAATTCCTGAAATGTCAAGGTAGGACCACATATTGTCTTTTCCATTTCTTTCAATAACATTAGTTTTGGATGACTGGTCCAGTGCTGCAGGAATGAAGAGGACAAGTATGAAAACAAACAGCCTCAAAATATATCTGTTACTGAAGGAAAGGAGAAATGTATCTGACACAATTGTCAAGAGATGTCCAGCCCCACAACACTAATGTAACCGTATTCCACATGGCAATCACGGTAGTGGGCATACAAGCTTTATCAACCCACATCTCAACCTATAAGCTTGGATCTCTCTCAGCAGTGAAATGATACATTTGGGTATGCAAACAGCAACCTGTAGATGAAATTGAGTGAAAATATTTTTATTCAGACAAAGTACTCAGATGGACCATTATAGAGCCATATTGAGACATGGTGAGGCCCTACACTATGGGAAGCTGCAGAGGATCTATTGGGCAAGTGCTAACAGAGAATAAGGCTGTGTAATCACTGGATTTGGCAAGAATGCCACCAAGATGCATAACAAGCCTGTGATGGGGTGGAGAAGGCTCATCTTTAAACCAAAGATGTGAATGCATTATTAAGACAAAATATATCTTAATTAATAAGGGTCATGTGTACCATACAGGAGGGCTTAATTTATGGAGACTTTCATATATGAAATTATAATAAAACTGTAACCAATGAAAAAAAATCTGAAATGTTGAGAGGCCCCTTCAGACTGTGAGGCCCTGAACTATAGCTTGTTTAGCTTATGCCTAAATCCAGTCTGGACCACTCAGAAAAAAAAAAGAACCTAGAAATGCTGAAGCCACTTAGATTTCTCTGTGTGTGTGTGTGTGTGTGTGTGTGTGCGCGCGTGTCTCCCAATAGGCTAGATCCAGCCTTGGTCACACTTAGAGCAATTTGAAGAATCTAATTCTTTTACTCATACTTCAGTTAGTCCCAACTGATGTCACTTGGTTTTCTGCTCTGGCTCCACTTCATTGTTGAAGCCATGAGGCAAGCTATGAAGTGAGGGATATCCAAATCCAACCTCCTTCAATTCTGTTTGATACAAACTAGGCTTCGCTGAATTCAGTTTCGAACTTTTTTATGGTTCAGCCTTTCTCCAGCCATCCTTGGCCAGTTCTACTCATTCTATCGAAGCAAGTACAAAAGGGTGTAGGTTAGCTACTAGCAACCAAAAAGTATTTTTGGTACAGCCAGAAGATCTTGCAGGGTTCTGCTTAAGCAGGAACTGGCCTTGTACATCCCATTTATTTCATCTGTGTTAGGAAGGAATGAAAACTGTAACTTAAATGTTATAAAGTTCAGCAAAAGTCAACACTCTTGCTTCTGAATTAGGAAATTTAACAGCCATCAATTTTTTTACTCTCTTCCTCCTCCTCTGTGTGGGCATGTGTGGGCACACACTGTATGGACACACTAAAAGAAATGACAGTCTATTAACACCTCCCTAACTCAAAATAGCCCAACCCCTCAGTGAAAGCCAAGAGAAAAAGGGAAAAACCAGAACGATACATGCAGTGGTCCTTTCCTTAGGCTTAATAAATGCCTGTTTTGAGTGCAGTCTATGTCTAGGTTCTGCTCTCCTAGCAACACATGTCGCCCTTAGGCAGCTTCATAATGGAATCTTTTATTATTATAATAATGTCAGCATGTGAAGAATATCCAGCTCCTGGAGAATCTCATGCTTTTGATTCCAAATAGGGCAGTGCAAGAAGTTCCATGCAATGATCATTCCGGGTATGAAATACAGTAGCCATTTTCAGGAACTCTGTTCCTGAATTGAAATGCACATGTTTAGTTTCAGCACTGAGCCAAAAAATGCGTGTTGGTCCAAACACAAACCCGAAACATGTGATCTGGAAAGAGAGGGGAGACTGCAAAAAAATGTAAGGGCATTGGTGGCACGTGGCAGTTAAAGGGAGGTAAGGGAAAGGAAGGGGCTGGGAAGACTAGGGAGGAGGGTGGGCTGGCGTGGGATATGCTACTCCTGACTTCAAGTACTGTGGTGGCGGCATCTAGAAAAGCTAAAAGGAAGCTGCTGGGAAGATTGGGAGGAAGACTGGCATATAGGCCATGCAGAGAAGGGAGACAGAGGCAAGGCACATCAGTCTTGCCACATTATTGTACAAGAGCCTTCCAGATTTTGTCTCAATTGAAACCCAGAACTACCAAGATGTTCTGAGTTTCAGTTCAGCTACTTAGCAGCCTGCCTGGGACAATTCAGTTGAACTTCAAACCCACTGTGGGTTTGTCTTAGGTTTGAAACCAAATACATTTTCCATGTCTCTAGTTCCAAAGCACAAAGAAGAACAAGGTGAAGACAGGGTGCAGAACCAAGCTTCTGGGGTTCTTTCCAACTCCTTTACCAATAGGGGCACACTTGTGATTATGAGTGTGCTGGAAGGCAAGGGGGGGCCCTCTGCTCTGAGTCATGTGAGTGGGGGGGAGAAGGAGAGGAGCTGAGAATGAAGCAGTTGCTAGTATTAAGAGCCACTGCCCAACCTCCTCTCTTGTTGGGATAATTGGGGAGGGGGGATTGCTACAGTCCTCACCCAGATCCAGCTTATTTCCAAACTCAGCCTTTGGCTGGCTTCTCTCCAACTCCCAACCAAATCTCAGTTTTTATGTTTAACTTTCAATGGATGAATGTGCTGACAGACACACAGTGTCTCAACCCCTTTTACATAATTTATTTCTAACATTTGGTTGGGTTGAAAAGAATAAAAAAGAACACCCAGCTCTTAGAAAGGAAATGGCAACCCAAACTTGCTGGTTGCCTTAAACCCACATCTATGTGTATACACTCACACACACAAACACATGCATATATCACAATGAGAGGTGTAAGCAAGGGCACTTGATCCTGAAAACACAAGGTTGTACACCTTTTTGCAGGTGGAGACCATGTTGCAGGCCATATCTCTAAACATGGACACCGTAGTTGTGATTAAATAAGTTAATGTGAAGCCTCTCTGTGCAACTTATAATTTTCCCCTTCTGTCACATTAAAAATTACAGTTGGGTGATAACTTCAGGAGATGCTCTAAAGCCTCTGTTTGCATATTCCTACCATGGTGCTTCCCCTTCATGGATCACTGCCTTGTCGTGGCGAAGGGGCTTGTGTAACTCAGTGAAGCCATGAGCTATACCGTGCAGGGCCACCCAAGATGGACAGGTCATGACAGAGAGTTCTGACAAAATGTGGTCCACTGGAGAAGGAAATGGCAACCCACTCCAGTATCCTTGCCAAGAAAACCCCATGGACAATGTTAAAAGGCTAAAAGATATGACGCCGGAAGATGAGCCCCTCAGGTCGGAAGGTGTCCAATATGCTACTGGGGAAGAGCGGAGGGCAATTCCAAGTAGCTCCAGAAAGGGTGAAGCGGCTGGGCCAAAGCCGAAAGGACGTTCAGCTGTGGATGTATCTGGAAGTGAAAAGAAGGTCCGATGCTGTAAAGAACAATATTGTATAGGTACGTGGAATGTAAGATCCATGAACCAAGGCAAGCTGGATGTGGTCAAACATGAGATGACAAGATTGATCATCGACATCTTGGGAATCAGCTAATTGAAATGGACGGGAATGGGTGAATTTAATTCAGGTGACCATTATATCTACTACTGTGGGCAAGAAACCCTTAGAAGAAATGGAGTTGCACTCATAGTCAATAAGAGAGTGGGAAAGGCAGTAATGGGGTACAACCTCAAAAACGACAGAATGATCTCAGTGCGTATCCAAGGAAAACCATTCAACATCACGGTAATCCAAGTCTATGACCCAACCACTGATGCCGAAGAAGCTGAAGTTGACCGGTTCTATGAAGACCTACAACACCTTCTAGAACTAGCACCAAAAAAAGATGTCCTTTTCATCATAGGGGATTGGAATGCTAAAGTAGGAAGTCAAGGAGTAATTGGAATAACAGGCAAGTTTGGCCTTGGAGTACAAAATGAAGCAGGGCAAAGGCTAATAGAGTTCTGTCAAGAGAACAAGCTAGTCATAGCAAACACTCTTTTCCAACAACACAAGAGACGACTCTACACATGGACATCACCAGATGGTCAATACCGAAACCAGATTGATTACATACTTTGCAGCCAAAGATGGAGAAGCTCTATACAGACGGCAAAAACAAGACCAGGAGCTGACTGTGGCTCAGATCATGAGCTTCTTACTGCAAAATTTAGGCTTAAATTGAAGAATGTAGGGAAAACCACTAGATCACTCAGGTATGACTAAGATCATATTCCATGTGAGTACACAGTGAAGGTGATGAATAGATTTAGAGGATTAGATTTGGTAGACAGAGTGCCTGAAGAACTATGGACGGAGGTCTGTAACATTGTACAAGAGGCAGCAACTAAAACCATCCCAAAGAAAAAGAAATGCAAGAAAGCAAAATGGCTGTCTGATGAGGCTTTACAAATAGCTGTGGAAAGAAGGAATGCGAAAAGCAAGGGTGAAAGGGAAAGACATAAGCAACTGAATGCAGATTTCCAGAGAATAGCAAGGAGAGATAAGAAGGCCTTCTTAAATGAACAATGCAAAGAAATTGAAGAAAACAATAGAATGGGGAAGACTAGAGATCTCTTCAAGAAAATTGGAGATATCAAAGGAATGTTTAGTGCAAAGATGGGCATGATAAAGGACAAAAAAGGCAGGGACCTAACAGAAGCAGAAGAGATTAAGAAGAGGTGGCAAGAATACACAGAAGAACTATACAAGAAAGATCTTAATGTCCCTGATGTCCATGCTGGTGTGGTCACTGACCCTGAGCCAGACATCCTAGAGAGTGAAGTCAAGTGGGCCTTAGGAAGCATTGCTAACAACAAAGCTAGTGGAGATGACAGTATTCCAGCTGAGTTATTTAAAATACTAAAAGACGATTCTGTTAAAGTGCTGCACTCAATATGCCAGCAAGTTTGGAAAATGCAACAGTGGCCACGGGATTGGAAAAGGTCAGTTTACGTTCCAATTCCAAAGAAGGGCAATGCCAAAGAATGCTCAAACTATCGCACAATTGCACTCATTTCACATGCTAGCAAGGTTATGCTCAAAATCCTACAAGCTAGGCTTCAGCAGTACGTGAACCGAGAACTACCGGATGTACAAGCTGGGTTTCAAAGAGGCAGAGGAACTAGAGATCAAATTGCCAACATTCGCTGGATCATGGAGAAAGCACGAGAGTTCCAGAAAAGCATCTACTTCTGCTTCATTGACTATGCAAAAGCCTTTGATTGTGTGGATCACAACAAGCTGTGGCAAATTCTTGGAGAGATGGGGATACCAGACCACCTTACCTGTCTCCTGAGAAATCTGTATGCGGGCCAAGAAGCAACAGTTAGAACCGGTCATGGTACAACCGATTGGTTCAAAATAGGGAAAGGAGTATGACAAGGCTGTATACTGTCACCCTGCTTATTTAACCTATATGCAGAGTACATCATGAGAAATGCCAGGCTAGAAGAATCACAAGCCGGAATTAAGATTGCAGGGAGAAACATCAATAACCTCAGATATGCAGACGATACCACCCTAATGGCAGAAAGTGAAGAAGAACTAAAGAGCCTCTTGATGAGGGTGAAAGAGAAGAGTGTGAAAGCTGGCTTGAAACTCAACATTAAAAAAACTAAGATCATGGCATCTGGACCCATCAATCCCTGGCAAATAGAAGGGGTAGAAATGGAAGCAGTAACAGACTTCATTTATTTGGGCTCCAAGATCACTGCAGACGGAGACTGCAGCCATGAAATTAAAAGACGCTTGCTCCTTGGGAGGAAAGCTATGGCAAACCTAGATAGCATATTAAAAAGCAGAGACGTCACCTTGCCGACAGAGATCCGCATAGTCAAAGCTATGGTTTTTCCAGTAGTAATGTATGGCTGTGAGAGCTGGACCATAAAGAAGGCTGAACGCTGAAGAATTGATGCCTTTGAACTGTGGTGCTGGAGAAGACTCTTAAGAGTCCCCTGGACTGCTAGGAGGTCAAACCAGTCAATCTTAAAGGAAATCAACTCTGATTGCTCATTGGAAGGATTGATAATGAAGCTCAAGCTCAGATACTTTGGTCGCCTAATGCGAAGAGAGGACTCTTTGGAAAAAAACCCTGATGCTGGGAAAGATGGAAGGCAAAAGGAGAAGAGGACGGCAGAGGATGAGATGGCTAGATAGCATCACTGAAGCAATGAGCATGAAATTGAGCAAACTCAGGGAGGCAGTGAAAGATAGGAAGGCCTGGAGCAATATGGTTCATGGGGTCACGAAGACTCGGACACGACTTAACAACTGAACAACAACAACAACCATGGTGCTTATAGGCACTTTATCCACAGTAAGTAATGCCCATTTAATTAATTAAACTATATTTATAAGATAAACAACATGATAGAAATTAGCACATTTCAACAAATTTGAGATCGTTTGAGTAAATGCAGTTTCCCTTCAGCCAGAAAGCATTGAAGCACAACCTTTTGCATTCTGCTGCAGTTTTTCTATCTCCCTGATTAGGGTAATAAGAATTAATTTGTATGAAATCTTGCTGTCTGAAAATGTGGTGCTACCACTGCTGATTTCAATTTATCTTAAAAGGAATATCATATTCTAAATTTAATACCCCAAGCATAAAATTATAGTCACATTGTAGAAATGCTTTTATGAAGTATCTGATGTTGGTAATATAACTGAGAGTTATTCATTTTGTAAGATTATTAATGACAGCATCAAATAATTAATAGGGCATAATTCAGGTAGAGGTTGCAGTTTTAAGAACACATATGCAGAAACAGTACCACACATTTTAAATCCTCCTGGGCAGGGTTTTTCATGGGAGGCAGAAGAAAGTTAAGACAGTGGCTAGGAGTGCGTACACCCTTTTGTATATGTATCGCAATACCCATAATTTATTTATTTATTTATTCGTTTATATTTAAAATTTGTCACTGCCCATCTCACTGCAGAGTAACTCTGGGTGGTTTACAGCAAAAGCAGAATAAACATTAATTAAAATAAATAAATATTAATGAATTAAAATACGCTACAATAACAAACTTCCTATATAATACTTCCAAGAGGCTGATGTTAATTAGGTGTTAATAAACTCAGGGAGCGTCTTCAAGGCGCCAGCCATCCCCAAGGTCAGTTGTCTTTCCTCGCCCCACGCGAGTTGGCAGAGCCAAGTCCTCAATTCCCTCTGGAAAATTGGGAGGGTGGGGGCTCGCCTCACCTCACCTCACCTCACCTCACCTCGCCTCGCCTCGCCTCGCCTCGCCTCACCTCACCTCACCTCACCTCACCTCACATTCCATAGGGCGGGGCAACAGCAGAGAAGCTCTCTTCCTAGGATCCGCCAGTCAACGTTCTCTCACTGATGGGATCCACAACATGCCTTCTCTGCCGGACCGGGTGGGACAGGTCAACGTAATAGGGGTGAGACGGTCCCTCAGGTAAACCTAATAATACAAGTTCAGGGCTTTTCTCGTATGGTCACAGTCACCATCTTGACTTTTTTGTGCACCGTCCTGCAGATGCTCCTGAAACTGGGACTTCATCAGGAAATTTAACATTTATGAACAATTTTCATCTCTTAAAAAAATATAAACTCAATAACCCTCCCCATAATCATAAAATTATATCTGTGTGTGTGTGTGTGTGTGTGTGTGTGTGTGTGTGTGTGTGTCTTTGAGGGAGGCCCGGTCAAGAAACAAACACTGCAGGGATTCCAGGAATGCTACTTTATCACTGTGGGGTGTATTAACACAATCTTGAAAGCCTGCCTGAATTTCTCTCTGTCCTATCTGATATTAAACAAAATCAAGGTGGGGTTATTTTGAGTTTCTTTCTCACGCTTGCTTCAATCTTTGGACTGTGGAATCTCTTCTCCAAGTCCCTCCCTTAATGTCTTGCTCCTTCCTTCTCCCCTTAACAGCTCTTTCATACCTTCCAAGATCATATAAAAATATTAGCCTCTTTCCAGCTCTCTGGCATCTTTCATCCCTGTAAAACAGAGTTCATCGTGTTTTGCAGGGGCTGTAAAAGTTCATCCTCAAAGCATTTATAATAAAAGCCTGATAATCCATCTGGTCCTGGTACTTTTCCTGGTTTAATCTTTTTTATAGCTTCCCTTATTGTTATGGGACCATTCATAACTGGTCTTTGTTTCTCTGTAAGCCTTGGTAGATTTTGTTTTTTTAAATATTCATCTATTTTTTCCAAAGAGATGTCATGTCCTTTATACAAATTAGAGCAATACTGATGAAACTTTTTTGTATAGCCACATTGTCCATTAATACAGTATCTCCCTCTTTAAGTTTCAATATCATTTTCTTTTCTTAGTTTATACACTAATCATTTCCCTGGTTTATTCGCAAATTCAACATTCTTTTGCTTTACATCAGTGTTGTCCAAACTTGGCCACTTTAAGATGAGTGGACTTCAACTCCCAGTTGCTGGCTTGGGAATTCTGGGAGTTGAAGTCCACTCATCTTAAAGTGGCCAAGTTTGGACAACACTGCTTTACATAGTTCATTTTTATTTCCATTTCTCTTACTGTTAACATTGATACTTGTTGCTGAAAAGTTTAATTTGATGTGAAATACTTGTCTTGTCGGGGCATTTCTTTAGTTCTTCGTCTTTTCTTTTTATCTCATCTAAAATAGCCTGTGTTTTCTCTTGGGTTTTCTTTTTAAGTTTGGTATGTTGTATAAAATAACCTCTAATGAAAGCTTTACTTATATCCCAAACAATTCCTAAATCAATACCTTTATTTAGATTGTTTTCAAAAAATTCTGTTAGTTTCTTTTTACAGTCCTGCACTCTTGCCTCTTTCTGTAATAATGTTTCATTTAATTCTCCTTCAAATTGTTCCAAAAATTCTCTCACCTTTTGAACAAAATTCAGTCGAAATCTCTGCTGTTTAAAAGTAAAAATCACACCTAATTTATCCCAATGAAACTGAATCTTTTCTGCTTTAGCATCTCAGTCAGGAAGGAATATTCCCGATTGGATTGGGGAGGAGAGGTCCTGCCCTCAGCCCCTACTATGTGGGGTGCTGCAAGGTTTGATGCACTCTCCTCTCCTATTTAATATCCACATGAAGCCACTGGGTGAGATCATCTGTTACCATGGGGTATCATCAGTATGCTGATGATACCTAATTATATATCTCTGCCCCTGGCAAATTAAATGATGCTGTGAATGTCTTATCCCAGTGCCTGGAGGCTGTGAGGGTCTGGATGGGGAACAACAGGCTTCAGCTGAACCCTGGCAAGACTGAGTGGCTACGGATTTTGGGGCCTGCCAGTTCTAGGACTATGCCATCTTTGGTGCTAGATGGGGTTGCATTCCAGACAGATCCAGTGTGCAATCTGGGGGTCCTCCTAGACTCATGACTCCTGCTCAAAGCTCTTGCACAGCTTCATGTTATGTGCCAGTTGTGCCCATTCCTGGATCAGGAGGCTTTGGTCATAGTCACTCATGCCCTAGTCACCTTCAGATTGGACTGTTGTAATGCACACTACAGGGGTCTGCCCTTGAAGAGTATCCAGAAGCTTCAATTGGTGCAGAATGCAGTGGCATAGGTAGTTATGTGTGCTCCTAGAACAGCACATATTACACTTCTGCTCCATGAGGTGCATTGGCTGCCAGTTTACTTCCGGGTCCAATTCAAGATGCTGGTTTTAACTTTTAAAGCCCTTCATGGCATGGGACCAGATTATCTCAGGGACCACCTCTCCTTGATTACATTTAGCCCGTCCCATTAAATCTGGCAGAGAAGGCAAGCTGCGAGTACCAAATGCTAGGAACTTACACTTGATGGGTCCCAGGAGGTAGGCCTTCTCTGCTGTGGTGCCCACATTATGGAACATTCTCCCACCTCCAAAAAAAATCAGGTTAGCTCCATCCCTGTTAATGTTCCAGAAGTCCCTCAAGACCTGGTTATGTCACTAGGCCTGGGGGTCCCATGGAATCAGAGACATTCTCAGATAGCTCCACTATTGTGGTTGATATACTATGCCTTTTGGTTGGTATATTTCTAATTTTTAATAATATTTAACTTTAATTATGATTTTTATATTTTTATAAAGATTGTTTTTACAGTATATATTTGTTGTTTTATTTGATTGTTGTGTGCCACCCAGAGTCATGGGTGGCCATATAAATTTGATCAATCAATCAATCAATATTCCTTTCTCTTGCATAAAATTCTAATAGGAATTTCCTTCAAGATAATTATATCTGCATTGTCAATCTTCAATCTTATATTAAAATCTTGTTGTAGAACTTGGTCCCTTGTCTTTTTTCTCACAAAATGTACCAAAACATCCCTTGAAACATTTCTTTTTCTTGCACAACATGAGTTTATTCTATAAACTTTATCAATCTCTACCTCTGTATCATCCTCTTTTCAGTCCAGAAAGTTTGGCAATACCTGTATACAGACAGTCCCCTACTTACGAATAGGTTATGTTCCAAGAGGCTGTTCATAAGTCCATTTTTTTTTTAAGTCTAACCAAGTAAAAAGTACTGTAAAAAGTTTAAAAAAAAAAAAAAGGAGGAGGAGGCAGGGCAACGTGTGGGCTGAGGAGCCCTGTCTTCTGCTGCCAATGCAAGGAGCGATAGCATGCAGACTGTGGAAAGTACAGTGAAACAAGCTGGTGGGGCGCAGCATGCTCTGTTGCCAGGAAAGGCAGCAGTGACTCTCTGGGTGAAGGGGGTGGCTGTGTGGGAGGCACTGTTCAGGATGGCAGCAGAACTGAAGAAAGCAGACGGACAAGCACAGGCACAGTGTGCACTCTGCAGCTCGTGTTGGAAACTGCTGGCCCTTGCAGGAGGAAGGCTGAAGATTGCAGCCTCCAACACGCGCTATAAACTCCAATGCAAACCTCCAACCTCCTGGAAGGCAGGAGAAGGCGGGAAAGGGTTAGTTTCCAGCGCACTGCATATGGGAGGTTGGAGGTTTGCATTGGAGTTGGAGTTCCTGGAAAGGATTAGTTTACTGGGTGAGGCAGGAGAGGTGGTGATGGCTCCCTAGGCAAAGGGATGAGCGCGCTCCATCACCAGGTGAAACAGGAGAGGTGGGAGGGACAGGGAGTCACTGCCACCTCTCCTGCCTCACCCAGTGACGGAACACACCACACCTCACCAGCTTGCCCCTTTGCCCAGAGAGCCACTGCCACCTCTCCTGCCTCACCTGGTAAACTAACCCTTTCCAGGAACTCCATAGTTTCATAGAAAAATTAATCTTTTAAAAGTAACCTTCCCTTCATCTGTTTTAAACTTTCTTATATCATCCCTTATAAAGCTTTTTGCCAAATACCTTTTGTGCTTTAAGTCTTTAAATCTTCTTTTAAATTTTTATAATCCCCCCAAAAATGAGACTCATCAAGAAGACTACGTCTGCTGTAGAAGAAAATGTCTCTCAGGCTGCAGAATAATTATATCCAAAAGTGGCTAAGAAATGAAGATCGGCTAGTCTTATTGTCCATATAGGCTGCACCACAGCTGCAAATATAGATGGAATCCTGCACCTGCCAGCTGCTCAACTCACAAGCAAACTTCCAAAGCTTCTCTTTTTGCAGTTAACTTATGGAGAGCAGCCATCTGTAGAATAGGTGGGTTATTTCACAATACCCCCTTTGTCTGGAAGGATTCTGGGGTCCAGCATTTGCTCTGTGTGCCGATCTCTGCTGCGGTACAGTCTCCACTCCTCCAAAGTTGACTAGACCACCATTAATCCTCACCGTAAGTCTTTGCTAGCTGCTACTTCTCATTGCTACACCAATACACTTTTCTGCTAAACAATTTCCATGAAATGTGAAACTGTGCTTCTAAAGCTAAATTATCCATTTCTTTATAGAAGAATCAATTAATTATATAGCTTACAGCGAAATGATTTGACATCTTGTCCTTTCTGCTTTTTTGCTGTCAGCCTATACAGTGTGACACACAGAAAGAATAAATGGTTTTGTATATTTAATTAATATTTCTAATACTTCCAGATATATAAGCAATTGCTTAAAATTCAACAGTTGCAGAAACTAAAATTAATTAATTAATTAATTAATTAATTAAACATGCATCTTACAGCATCCTCTCTCCAAAGATAATATGATGAAATCTAGGATTATGTGACTAACAGAAGGATTCTAATTCTCTATATTTTCTGTCCAAGTTACTTTTTCTTACCAAGACAATAGCATTTGCCTTAAGATGCGCTCTAAAATTTGGCTCTCATTCTCCATTTACCTTTAATTATAAAGATGGATGACATTGGGCCACGACTTAATGAAACAGCATCATTCCATTAAAGTCACCCACCCCTAAACTAATTTACACTTATAGTAGTGATGTATTTATTTGTTTGTTTGTTTGTTTGTTTGTTTTTACTTCAGTGCTGCTCAACTCCAGACCAACTCTGGACAGCTCACTTTAAAAAAAAGAAAAGAAACAAATACAAATACAATAAGATAAATTAAAAAATTGTAATGGAATGCATGTGCAAGGAGGATACTGGAATGGAGGATCAAGGTTATCAGGAGGGAGGGGGAGCATTCCTGGAGAAGTTACAGGGCAAGCGCTTCCTCAGCCCACAGCAGGACCATGAGAAGATGAAGAAGCTGAGACTCGCCCCTCCCTAGAGTCTCACAGGGTATATCCACAAATTGCTTTAGCTTAGGTTTAGTCTGGCGAGATTCTGTCTATTATGTGCAAGCTAATAAAGGAACTATACAGGATTGGACTACCTCGTTATCATTCTTGGGCTGGGCCTGACAAAAATACAATAAGGGAAATAAATGGCAAAGCTGGACCACTAATATCAAAAGATATGAACATATGAGAGACACATCTAATATGGGGTTCCTTCCACCTATCCAAGGCCTGGAAGAACAGCATCAGGATAGGAGCCAAGGAAGAACTCATTCCAGAGGGCAGGCACCACAGAGAAGGTACACTTTCTGGATCCTGAAAGATGACACTGTTTAATCAAGAGGACCTGCTGTGTGCCCATCCTGTCAGCTCTTACCAGCCAGGAAGACACCAGGGAGATAAGTGTCCCTCAGATAACTAGGTCCCATGCCATGTAGGGCTTTATAGGTGATAGCTCCTTGAATCACACCCAGAAACATGTCATTTTGTTAAGTCCACCCCAGTAATATCCATTTCTCTCGTAGAAAGACACAGAGAGCAGTTACTCCCTTGTTTTCCAGCCTGAAAAATAATATATGTGTAAGATGAAGTAGAGAGCAAGATGAAGTAGCTAGATGAACCTAGTTCCTTTAGGCTCATCCAGGCCATATCTTCTTTGATGAAGGAAGGTCTAAGCTGGCCCATTTGCTTTGTTTAGTATGTGTTACTTGTTAGGGCTTGAAGACACAGATTAGGACCTCTTCTCTGATCTTTAAGTGAGTATATCAGGAGTCCTTGGGGTTCTCTGAGCCTGGTTGTTTTCTTGCAAACGTTTCATTACCCGGCTAGGTAACATCTTCAGTGCTAGAAGGGAGTGGGGTTTGCTCTCTGTTTATATAAAGTGGCTTGCTTTGCCAGTGTTGGGGGTGGGGCGGTTCCTGGTAGTTCCTTGATTAAAGTATTGTTTACTGCTTGATTGTATGTCTGGTGATAATCTTGGTGTTAATCTCTGCTTATCTGGGTGATGATTGCTGGTGAGCAAATATTGTGGTCTTTTGTTTTCCTTTTTATTGTCTCTTTTGAATAGTGTGTAGATGTTGTTTATCTCTATGTGCCTATTGATAGCTGCCTTGTCTGAATACCAAGCTTCCAGGAATTCTCTTGCATTTTTGGATTTAGCTTGGTCTAAGATGCTGACAGTTTCCCAGTTGAGTACATCAGGATTGGGGGTTGAGTTTTCTGTTGCAATCATCCTCTCCCTTCTCCTTCACAAGGGGTTTGATAACTATAGAGGGGTATGAAGATATAGCGTTAAAGAAGGTATGCAACAGCCATTACAAAAATATCAGCTCAGCCCAGAAAGACAGGAGCAGATGAGGAAGAAACTCAAAATTGCCCCACTTTGATTATGTTTGGCATAAGAGAACAGCCTTGGTCTTAACTTTTTTGACCCACTCACCCCCACCCCCTGGTGAATGCCCTTTTTATACACACACATAAAGGCTCTAATACACAACCATGGGTACAGCTCTTAAGAAAACTGCTTGTCTGTAAAATTGTGGTGTCGTGGCATCATCACAGTCTTCAGTGAGAACTGATATGCAGGAAGAATAATATCTTGACCACTAGCTTTCCCTTCATACTTAGTTCAAATGATTCGGAAGATAGATAAAAATACACATGGCACATACTGAAAACATATGAGGAAAGGCCTTAGCAATTTTTCCCCATTTCTTTCTTCAGTGGGAGCAAGGCGATTTTTGTTACTGTAGGAGCTACTGTAACTCAGGGGTCTGAATGGAGGTTTCTGCATGGAGGAAGCAGAGTTGGCTCACGTCCTCTGCCTTTGCTTAACAGTCTGAGGTTATAAGAGTGAAGATCACATTACAATATAACATGAGAGGACTGCAGAGTAGAAACATTCTGGAAAGTATCTGAAGTCTTTTCTTGAACTATATCCCAAAAATATTAGCCATTTGATAACATTAAGGATATGAAAAATAGCATGTTCCAAAAAGTAGTGTTTGGTTAAGAGACTAATATCCTCACATGCCAAAAAATCTAGTTACAAATGAACAAAATCAGAGCAAGTTAGTGGATGCTTGTTGCTAAGGAAACTGTAACAGAGATATTTTCCTTTTTTGCTGGAATCAACAGAAACAGCGTGCAGGATCTGAAACTACATGAATGACATAAAAGCTATTAGAGGGATTACAACCTCTCTTTGAGTGTACACACACACACACACACACACACTAGTTTGTGTATTTATTTATTTATTTATTTAATCAAATTTCTCCCCCACCCATCTCCCCCCAATAGGGGACTCTGGGCTACTTACAAAAAACATTAAAACCATAAATATATATAAAATACATAATACATCTAAAATTTAAAAACAGTACTAAAAAAGGAAAATCCAGGAAGATGGAAAATCGGGTATGCATGCATATGTATCCCAGTACCAACAGGTAGGGCAGGATGCCTGGGGAGAACTTGAACCCAGATTCTTGGGACAAGAGTTCAGAAGAGGAAAGTAAACTTTGGACACGTAGCCAAGTAAAGGAGCCATGGCAAGCCACAAGGAGAACCACAGATACAATGTACTTGGGACAGTAGTTTTTTGCTGGGCTTTGAATATTCAGGTCCTAGCCCATTCCCCACAGCTGCCTGCTCCCTACCTGACACATCCAGATATCTGAGATCACTCCTCAATGAAGTCCTACTGAGAATGCCACCTTGGCTGCACATTCTGGAGGTTGTAGTCTGATGCATCTGGATGGTACTAGATTCAGCAGACCTGCCCATGGAGTGAGCCATTGGAGCTGGCAGAGGGGGACACTTTGGTAGCATTATGTCAGCCCTGTGAGGTAGTGCAGACAAGAAGCACATCCAAAAGTACTAGCTCTGTCTTTATTGTAAGGTTATATTAACAGAATCTTGAAAGTCTGAAAGTACCTCTTTTCCCCCTCACCTTTACAATCCAAGAAACTAGAGAGGATCCCTTCTGAGATGTTTCCCACACTCCCATTCCTTCTGCAGGCTCAGCTGCCTCTTGTCTGACTGTTGCCTAGTCTGTGGCTCTTCCTCCTGTCTCCCAAGGACATTCCCACATACCATTACACATTATTAGCTATGTCCATGGTCATGTGGCAAGTCATTGCCAGGAGGGATCCTGACATGTTTCTAGGCTTGTCTGCTATTTCTCCACAATTTTGTGGAGATCTGGCTTGGGTTCTACTTGGCCCCATTTCTCTGACCCTGATTCTTCCAAGGCAGAAGAGACATACGATTTAGCACCTATTCTGCTGGTGTAGCATCTGTAGTCCAAGAACATATAAGAACATTTCTTGGACTTTTTTTTTTCTTTTTTGCAAGAATGTACTATAAATTCTAAACGGGGCAGGAGAGGGCATATCTGGTAGATAGCATATCTGCATCTTCAGCTTGGATTCTTATAAAGCCAGTGTATTAGTCATCCTTATTTTGCTTCTGAAATTTCCTAATTCCATCCAGAGAATAGCAAAGGCCTACCTAATTAAAAAGATCCGCATAGCTTTGGTGGAATACTTTCTGATAATAAAGGTGTTAAAACATCTGTAAAATTGAGAGCTTCAGTTAAGCAGGGATTTATGGCTGAATAAAACCATAGAGCTTATCTTCCTGTTACAGGGTACAACCTTCGCAAAACAGAGTGAGCAAGTTATAAGATTTAGGGCAAGAGTTTAATTTGCCAATGTATTTTTTTTAATTGTTGCATGTTTCATTTACCAAACTATTTAAATGAAGTGGAGGGGTCTCCTTCCTCCATAAAAAAAAATGCATTTGTTACTTGGGCCTCATCTGATCTGGTAAAAGAAAGATACTTCATAAGCAGAATACATACTAATTTCTTTAGTTATTCAATGCCAACACAATAATCATGTACATTTCTAACATTTGCTAAGAGGAGAGGATTCTAATAATTTGTAATACGTAATTTGTAATAATGAAACCAGACAATATTGAGAAAGCGTGGTATGGCATCTTTAGCATAGACTACAAAAGTCTGATCAGTATAAATCTCCCTACATACAAATATCCAGCAATACAAATACTTCAACATAATATTATTCAAAATTATAGTATTGCATAAAGAACGACTGAAATGCTGTTTTCATAGGAAGATTTTTATACTAGGTTGAACCAGTAATTCATCTATTGCAGTATGGTCAGCATGAAATATAAGCAGATCTCTGGGTTTTAGACCTTCATCTGGAAATGCTAGAGATTTAGCTGGGAAATTCATTGTGAAATAATTCTGCTGTGGATCCTACTGAATAAAGGTGAGCTAATATTAATTTTCCATTTAACAAAAGTGTGTATTTTTTTAAACATTATCTTAGATATGGTCATCCACCCTTTGTCTATCAATCATTCATCTTTGCTGCTCAGATTCCAACTTCCACCACTCATTTTGCTATTTAACGGTAACGTTACAATAATAGTTATCATGGCACCACTAAAGCACTGAAAATCTACTATGCTTCTTTAGCAGGGCCACAGCTGTACTTGGAATGTCACTTGTATTTCAGCTGGGACAATGAACAAAGCAAGATTGACAATGCAGGAAGCTGATGATCTAATTCACGTTATGTATCAAAGAGTCATATGGAATAACTCTGTGCAAACTAATTCAGCCTTTCTGTTTTATCTTAAGACACCAATGATATAAAGGAAATTGCTGTAGGATGGCTGTATGCTATGAAACAATTTTCCAGTAGCATAATTTTCCCTCCATATAGGAAGGGATTGTAACTCTTTATACATGTGATAGATTCTGGCATGTCCTGGGGACATGAAAGTGATTCTAGAGTCTCCTGGAAATTTGTCAGCATTGGGGCATATCCTAATTTCATTGGTCTCTTTTTTCCCATGGAGATTGTAAGTCTACTTTGGAGTATATCACTTCAGACTACAGTTGAGGGCTGACATGACTTAGTACTTCTCTATAAAAAACTAAACCTAAGAACCCCACATATAGGAAATAAGAGGCTAAGAAGTAATCTAGTCTTTCCCTTGGTATATTAATTTTTTATATGAAGAATTCTTCTCCTCAAGAGAAAACATTCATTTATGAGAGTTTCCTACTGTAGTGAAGTGATACAATCCATCTCTTGCACATTGTGTACAACCACAAGTACACAAATGAACACTGTATATTGCAGGCTGTAGGCAAAACTTTGATATTCAGGACCAATGGTGGGAAATTTTGAAATTCTTCTTCAAGTTGACTTTTAAAGTAATTCTCTCATTTTTCAAAAGGACTGATTTTTCTGGCAAGAAATATACTTTATTTTTAAGTACTATGTATGCTGTTGATACAGCACAAATCATAAAAATGAAACATGTTGCATCATGAGTGGCCTTGCCATCTAAATCATATTGACAGAACAAAGGAGATGGAGGAAGCTTATGTCAAGGAAAAGAAGTGCAGTAGGCAGAAAGCTTCACAAAATAGATTAATGCATTTTTTTTAAAGTCAAGGCTTATAAATAGGAGAGAGAGAGAAAGGGAACCAGGACACACTACTGTAAACAAAAACTCACACTGTCTTCTCCTCCTCCATACAGTGTCCAATACAGGTTTTGTCAAACTGATATCATACAGCTTACTGAATGCACTTGGATGCAATTTAGAATACAGAAGAAAAGTATTTTCAGCATTTTCCCTTCTCTTTTTAGCCCCCCATCCCACCCCACACCAATTATTGGAAAAATTATTGGAAAAGTTCCTGGAAAAGTTCTTCAGCCATTGACATTACAAGAAATTACATAAATAATACTATCTATGAACTGGAGAAAGCCCTTGGATCCAATGGATTTCCAGTTGAATGATAAAGAACTTGGTATTAGCATCTACTGTATATTGTTAACATTTATAATCAATCATTTAATAAATTAAATATATTTAATACTTTTCTTCCAATCTGAGTGATCAGTTAGCTGAGAAATCTAAAGAAGTTCCTTTTCATTCATTAACTGCTAATGAAAGCACAAGTTTAAAAGGCACAGCGCAATTACACATTCTTATAAGAGGAATCAGTACAAACTTTGAAGTTACTAGGAACTTGCCAGAATGTGCTCTACAACTGGCCACACAATTTGAAAAGTAATCTGCAATAAAGACATAAAATGTCTTAAAGAAACGCTGAAACTTGATCTGAAGAATTTGAGTGCAACTCGTACTGACAGGGCACCAGCCATGAATGGCAAAAACATTGGAGCCATTCCTCTTCTTGAGCACTACATTAGATGAGAAATAACCAAACACCAGTGCATTGTTCATCTGCAAGTTTTGTGTACAAGTAGTTCTCAATTAATGACCACTTGTTCAGCGACCGTTAGAAGTTATGACTGCTCTGAAGAAATAGTACTTATGCCCAGTCCTCGAAGTTCTGGTCACCTCTGCTGTCATGTGATTGTGATCTGGATGCTTGGCAACCAGCTCACATTTATGACAATTGCAGCATCCCATGGTCACGTGATCGCCATTTGCAACCTTCCCTGCCAGCTTCTCACAAGCAAAGTAATGGGGAAGCTGGCAGGGGAGGTCACAAGTCACTTTGCTAAGTCTCCCCCACCCAGCAGCAGCCACTTACCTGCCTGCCAGCCTGCTTGCAAGCCCCCGGGACTTGCAACTTCCTGCTGGTTTCCCCACTGACTTTAGTTGTTAGGTTAACGACCCACAAACCTCACTTAAAGATGGCAATGGGGACTGCTGGGATTGCAGTCACTAAGCAATGCAATCATATGACATCAAGCTTTATGACCACATTGCTTAGCGATGGAAACTCCAGTCCCAATTACTGTATGTCGTCACCAAGGACTACCTGCAGTAAGGTTCTAAAATGCCATCATGTGACGTCGGCAGTTGCCTCCATTATTAACTATCTCTACCATAGTGGACTAAAACACAGAACATTTCAAACATTTCTTCAAGAAGCATAAGCTGAATATAATGACTTAATTTCTCACACAGGAATAAGATGGCTGAGTTGAGGACACTTGCTTCAGCATTTCGTTACTATAAAAGATGAAGTAACAAAATTTCTTGCAAATGAACTGAGAAAATTCAAAGACCTTGAAGATGAAGAATGGATCTATGGCCTTTTGTGTGTGTGTGTGTGTGTGTGATGTCACAACTCATCTAAATAATCTGAACCTGCAGCTTCAAGGAAAAGATCAACTAATCTTTAAAATGTATAATTCAGTAAAAGCATTTAAAATGAGATTACATCTTTTCAAAGGACAACTTTTCTACTTGTGCTCAGCATATTCCTAATGCAAGCACACTGAGGTAGGAAAAAAAATATGGAGAGCATATTAGCCTTCTAATTGAAGAATTCAACAAAAGGTTTCCTTTGACCAAAGAAGAAAAGAGTCAACTAAACATCATTGAAAGTCCATTTTCTGTAAATCCAGGAAATATCGCCAGATTTACAAACAGAAATAATCACCTTGTAATGTTCAGGAATTTATAAATCAAAATTTAAGGAAAGCCATTTGATTGATTTTTACAAACGTTTAGAGGAAGGAACTTTCAGCTTTGTGGAGATATGGATGTTGTGTTGATTGCACACTCTAGTACGCAGCCACCCCAGTGCCTGGCTGGCCTCGCTAATCCTGGAGTCAATTTCTTTGTCCAAAGACCCATCGCTCAAGATGATGCTTCCCAAGTATTTGAAGCCGTTTACATTTGTCAGCTGGGTGTCATCAACAGTGATTTTTGGTTCTGCTGGGTTGGTATTTGGCATGGGCCGGTAAGGTACTTCAGTCTTGTTCAGACTGATTGTCAGGCCAAAGAACATAGCAGCATCTGAGAACTTCTCCAGCATTAACTGTAGATCACTGTCTTTGTGCACCAGGAATGCACAATGATCAGCAAAGAGGGCTTCTTGGATGACCATATTGAGGCAATTCGTCTGTGCATTCAAGTGGTGAAGATTCTGTGGTTATCCCTTCTCTCCTATATGGATGTGAGCCCTGGACTCTGTACTGAAGGCACATCAAACAACTAGAGAAATTCACATGCGCGCTCTCTGCTCCATCCTCAGCATTCATTGGCACCGTGTCCCCAACCTGGAGGCCTTAGATCACACAGAGTCCATCAGCACTGAGTCCCTGATTATCACAGCCCAGATGTGGTGGGTGGGACACATCATCAGAATGGATGACACCATATACCTTGCTAGTAGCTCTATAGTGTACTGGAGTCTGGGAAAAGACTTTGAGGTCAACTACACAAGCATGACAAAGAGGCTGTGAAAGAAACCCTATGCTACTGTGACATCCAGCCAAGGGAAATAGAAGCTGTGGCTGCTGACAGAACCCGCTGGCGAGCCCAGTGCTATGAAGCCTCCACCAGCTTTGAAGACAGGCACCGCCAAAAACTGATAGAAAACCGTGAGCAGCATCACAGAATAACACCCACAGAATAACACCCGCTACAACCATGGACTTGCAGTGCCCCCATTGTGCTGGACTCTGCACTTCCAGACTGGGACTGCAGAGCCACCTCTGTGTCCACAGATGAACTGGACAACAGCATGCCTTCTTCGAACCCAAAGGACTACCATATAGAGAGGAAGGAAAATTTTTAAAAGTTCATCAAAACTGCTCAGAAAACTTTTTGTTCTTTTGGAAGCCCATTTATATGAGAACAAACATTTTCAGTCATGAACATGAATAAAAACAAACAGCGTTCTTCCATCACTAATGAACATTTGCAAGACATTTTAAAATATCAACATCTCATTTAACTTGACAATTAAAAAACTTGTTGTTGGAAAAAGGTGCAGTATATCACTTTGATGTATCCATGTTTTTTGTACTTAAACAAATAATAGTGTCATATTCATGTTTTTTTAGTAATAAACTTCTATTTTCCCCAGAAGTATTCCTTTGTAACCCATGATTATTTGTGATGTATTAGTGTGGGGCTTTCTCCTCTATGAGTTATGCAGGCCTGTTCTAGATACAGAGAGATCGAGAAAGGATCTTCAGCTTTCAGCTACACTCTTAGATTTAATATCTAATAGATTGGTCTATTCTGTGGCCTGTTCCCACTGGTGACCTTTGAAGGTATTGCAGGTGATCTGTGGAGGATTAGATAGAGAGATGGAGATGGAGATAATTTGGCATGGGTGTGTGTTGGCATTTGTAAGTGTGTTGGAGGTGTGGGTACGTGTATATATAGGCTTCTTCCATAGACTTCATGCAGTACTTTCTGTATTGCTCTGTATCACATTCAGTGTTAAATTATTATTCACAGTGTTTTAACAGCTGGTTTACATGGTGTTCTACAAATGCTTTTGAAGATGATGTAGAGGCTCGCATAAAAGAAGAGCTTGGGAACTGCTGCAAGAAAGAATATGAATAAAATAAAATCCTGGCATGTGGTACTCTTTTTTAAAAAATTCTTTATAAGCCAGTTGCCTTAGTAACCCAGAATGCAAAATTAAATGCAAGTATCCATCTATTTCTATGGTAACATTTAATCACCTGTACATATCTTAATGCTCCATATTATACATGCCAGGAGAGCTTGCACCTGTTGCTCTTCAATATTTGGAGTAGGTTGATTAGTGTGTGTGTGTGTGTATTAGTGCTATATACTGGTTTATTGATTTGATTTGTTTATATTGTAAAATGTTGGGAATCTTTTGGAAGAACTGCAGTATCAAAAAATTATAAATGAATTAATATTTTAGATTAGAATTGACATGTAAGCCTGTGTGGAAAGGCTTAGAGAGAGGTATCACAATTTTGCCATTTTAGTTGCTCTAATGTTAAGTACAAATAGGTTGGCTAAAATATCAGTTATTGCACATGCTCATTTATGTTTATTCAGAATAGTCAGCCCATTCAATTCAATAGAGCCTCTTCCCAGAAAACAGGGTTCAAGACCAAAGTCTTAAGGTATATCCATCTTGTGCTTACATATGAGTTTTCAGTCCAAAATATTTTTTAAAAAAACAGGAACCTTAAGAGTTATGAAATATTTTAAAATGCTAATGTTGCCATTTTTGTATCTTGCCATTTTTTTAAAAAAAGAACTTTGTGTGCAAGTCTGTACCTTTGGCATTCCCGCCACAGAGCTGATATTTGGAGAAAAATTGACAATGCTAGTTCATGGCATTCTGGGGAATTTGGAAGGCACCTAGGGTTACCAGATATCTGAAGAAGCAAAGGAGGCAAAGGAGGACACAGACATTTGGAAAGGAGGACAGATGGGAGCAGGGAGGAAGACACACTACCTGCTTAACTTTCTTGGCATCCACAGCAAAAATTACAGTGAAAAACTGCAAAAAAAAAAAAATGTTGTAAGGCCTACATGTATATGAAATTACTTTTTCCCACATCAGAAAGACTGGCTTTTCAATGGTAGGAATGTGCTAGAGCTGGTTAGGAGGTAAAAGCCTTCAGCGTGTAACTGATTAAAATCTTGTCAATTTAAGGCAGCAGCACAAGCTGAGGAGAGGGAGGGTTCTAATCAACTAATTAGTATTAGGGAAACACAGAGTTACAGAGAAAAGCTGCTCAGGAAGATACTCAAAAAGCTGGACATTATTTGATTTTAAGGCTATGCCTGCTGGATGGAGGACATGAGGACAAAAAGGAGGGCATGTCTTCCTTTTGCCAGACATCTAGTAATCCTAGTGACAGCAATATTTCAGACCATCACTGAGGCCAACTGGGATGACAGAATAATGGATATTCTTTCTTTGAAAATGAAAAGAGATCTTTTATTTGGATTTGTGATGCATCATGCTGACCCAAATGTTAATGTCATTTTGTGCTTGATGAAAAAAAAAAGATTTATCTTTCCTTTTTCTCTGGAAACAACAGGCATTAAAAATACTGGCATAGAAGGAACACAATGAATTACAAATCTTTTCACCATCCATCACATATACATGAACAGAGTGATTACCAGAAGCCATCATGGATTTGTTAAAAACAGGTCATGCCAGCAAATCTTAATTTTTTCCTTTGACAATGTGACTAGAATAGAGGAGCAAGGGAGTGCTGTGGATGTAGTATACTTAGACTTCAGTAAGGCATTTGATAAAGTAGACCAGCCTCTCCTTTTTGATAAACTAAAACAATGGTCTCACTGCCAGATGAATTCCCAGCTGGCTGAATAACTGTAGCCAACATGTGGTCTATGCGTCTATGTCCACATGGAAGGAGGTATGCAGTGTGGTACCTCAGGATGCTGGGCCCAGGACTCTTCAACATCTTCATAAATGACTTACATGAAGGGATAGAAGAGATGCTCCAAAATGACAATTCTGCAATAAGAGGAATCTCTCAGGAAAAAAAATAATAATATAACAATAAATGGTGTCCACATTTCACTATGCCTATTCTTCATTATGAGATGTTTCAAACATTTTTGTTGCTAAGTACATCTTTGGGCAATAGTGGCATTCTAGCCATCTCTTTCAAAGCTTAAATACTGAATACTATTTACTGTAGTATACTTTGTAATGCGTTGTGGTTTCTTTGCATTTTACCTTTTTCAGTATTTGTCAGAATATGATTTTATTGTATTAATAGATTCTTTCTTCCAATATTTCTCAATAATAAAAAATAATCACAATATAATGCAACTAGACAGATTAAAGTTTCTAACATATTCAGATGCGAAGATCCTGGGAATATAAGGGGTATTTCCACAAAGATGCAGGGATGAGGAAGGTATTAATGAAAAACTACATCTTAAAACCATAGAATCAGATGTGGTTCTAATCTAGATACAAAAAAGAGATTATCTGGGAAAAAGAAGAAACCAGGAAGAATAAAGCAAGGTGAACATTTATGATTCATGTATTCAATCAAATTATCAGCTGCCTCAATGGCTAGAGAAACTCTAAGCAATGCAAAATCCTAAACATGTGCAATGTTCAATTCCAAAAGGTTTGAAAGAATACCCTGGCTTTTTGCTCAGACACTGTTAGACAGGGCATTCCTTCATGTCTCATAATTTTATAGAAAGTGGAAATAATGAAAGCCCAACCTCTTAAAGGAGACGGATCATGTTTTGCCCAGTTTCTCAGAAGATAAATGTGATAGACTTATAGTCTGAGGTGAAATACTGTTATGAAATCGCCCCCCCCCCCCCATTTTTTTCCTACAAAGCCACTTCCAGCAGAGCTACAGATTCAGCCACAGATTAAATTGACATACACTCATATTGGTCATATGATACTGTAGTCAGGGGCTTACCATTGCATTGGCACCCTTTCTTCATGTTAAAGACTCAATATTTTGGTCAAATGGGAAACACCCATTTGCAAATAGCAAATGTTGCTGCAGAACTGGCAGCATTTTGCTGAGACATGTTAAATCAGGCATCCTGTGAGTCCTCTGGGTAGGAGGGGGATGCCGCCTAGTTCCTGGTCCCCTAATCAGGCAGTTGGTTGTCAAGAATAGATAAAGAGCCAAAATATACTGAACAGCCTAAGCAGACTAGTGGCTGGTTATCATTCATGTGCACACAAAACCGTTTTTCCCCCTTCTTTTTACAGAGGGAGAATGGGGTTTTGGTTTGGGGTGATTGGCTACCATTAGCATGTCCATTGCTTCAGTCTCTGGAGTCCTTGGGGTTCTCTGAGCTTGGCTGTTTTCTTGCAAATGTTTTGTTACCGGGTAATGAAATGTTTGCAAGAAAACAGCCAAGCTCAGAGAACCCCAAGGACTCCACAGTTCAACCCTGAGCTACACATATTTGCTTCTATTGGCTTCAGATGACCAAATGTCTCCATCAAGGAATGAAGTGGGAAGGGTGGGTGGGGTGGACATTGAAATGGGACCAACAGGAAAAGCCCACATGGGTGCAACCTGTGGATTAGTGGTTCATGTTTCTTTGCCTTCTGCAAGTCCCTTCAGACCCATGTTTTCTATCCATTTTTCTTCTCAAGATCCATTATAAGCTCTTTTTCTGGCTCTTTATTTTGCTTTCCCTTCAGAAACAGTTATCTTAGACAAGCCATCATGTAACCCAGCATATGAAACAATAATAGATCTAGATTGCCTAATTTCATCTGAGGCTAGGTTTATGTCTTACAAAGGACTTAAAGGGACTAGCATCTATTAGGAATGAGATAATAGGGAAAGAATTAATTTTTCTGTGATGTATTTCATTCCCCTAAGTACGCATCTCATCCTTTCAGAGGGAGGATCTCCAGTTTTGTATAACTTGTTTTATTATTGTCTGATGTAGAAGCATCTCTTAAAATGGCTCTTTCTCAGTTTTCCTACACAGTTGGTTCAAAGTGCAAAGGGTTCTTGGTGCTTTTGTTGTTTGTTTTTTTGAATTATCTTCTTCAACTTTTGTTTGCTAAGATAAGACCATTTTTAGATACAGATCTGGCACAAAGTGTCTGGAGACTATCAGGTGATGGCAGTGATGAGGAGCATGTTTGTGCCATCATGACTGATGTGCCAGCTGTGACCATTCCTGTGCAGTCAGATTTCAGGGCAATGATCTGTGACTTGATTTTATCTCCTCTAGACAAGACGTTTCCAGAAGCTCCAACCGATGCAAAACTGTGACAGCTGAGCTAACTGATGCCCATTACAAAGATGACATGATGCCTGCATTAAAAGATCTGCAGCAGTAGCCAATTGCTTTCAGGGCACAATTTAAGGTCTAACATTTTAAACTCATAAATGGCTTCATGACTGATTAACAGAGGTCCAACCACTTCCATCATGAATCTAGAAACTTCAGGAGGGACCTTTTTGAAGATGCCCATACTTTCATGACACATGTCTTCTGCATTATTCCCACAATAGCATTTGGTCCTCCTTGTCCCCCCCATCTTTAGCAACTAATTTAAAGAGGTGGGTGCAGGAAGAAGACTAAACCATTTATCTCAAATTATGAATTGTCATCCCAGTTCTTAGGGTTCTACCTAGCATCCAGTCTTCCCATATGAAGTTCACTTTAACATCAACATCACTGTTAGTTTTTACACTAAGTAAATACCTCTTAATTTCTCTGAGCATGTAGTACTTAATTTGCCTCTATTGCTTTTGCTCAATCGTCTTTTTTTTTTCCATTTTATTTCTGAGTACTCTAAGAATATTTATCCACGTGTGACAGAGATCTTTTCTTTGATAAACCAACAAGCATCCTGGCTATGACCAGGATCTGAACTACAGTATGAATAATTCTAGACATCCAAGGAGATTGGGAACTTGTTTTGTTGAGCGAAAGCTCCTGACTCCCAGGCTCCTGACTCCCCAGGGTAAACCTCTTTGGAAACTAAGGATTTAACATATGATGTGGCTCTGGGGAAATACCAGTCATTCATAGTGAAAATTCTAATGGGCATACATCCAAGTCTTTCAAAGGGTATGATCTTTGAATATCCCCTGTACTGTCCTGGAGTATAACTGTGGACAGTGTAGTTTCTCTTGGTGGTATGGCTGAGCCAGTAATTTTATGTCTACTCCTATGAGAATTTTTTTTTACCGTGAACTCAGAATGTAAGCTCTGTGTTCAGCCTACCATGAAGAAACTAGTTTGTGTGAACTGGCCTTGCTTTCATCTGTAGAGCTTAACAGCTGCTTCAGTGTGATAAGAACAGTTATAATGAATGCAACGTGTTCAAGCTCTGGCATTCTGGGCCAGCATAAGAAGCAATCAGTCCCCGTGCCTGCCGGAAGATTCCTTGAGGGAACAGGTGGTCTGTGTTCTTACCTATGAACAAAGCGTAAAATAACTCAGCAAGTTACAGATTTGGATACAGTATTTTCAGGCATGTTGTTTTTATAATCAGCTAAATATAGTTTTGTCAGTACTCAAAAACTTGTCACTCAACTGTTAGTGTATTAAAAGATAACCAGTTTCTGTAAAGAATCAGAGCTTACTAGCATGGAAATTAAATGTTGTACGCTATTAAAGTAAAGCTATGTAATGTAAAAGTAAAGTAAAGCGATTTAATGTAAACATAGCCCTACAGATTCAGAACAAGAGTCAATTGATTCCAACAACCCAGCCTTTTCAGCAGGGACAAAGACCATAAGTAGGATTCAAAGGCAAGAAGCACTTCACCTCAAGGGCTTTAAATGTAGTAGATCCCAGCTGCAGAGTTTGGTTTGTGCAACTTTACAAGGATCTAGCTGCAGGGGACAAAAAAAATTAAATGGTTGCTTAGTTCCAGGCAGCCTCCTCGGTTCTCTTGAAGGTAACAGTTTCCTGTGTCCCCAGAATCTGATGTTCCAAGGCTGGTTATCACCTATAAAGTCTTATGTGGCATAGGATTGCCTGTCCCCCATCATTTCTGCCTGCCCCACCAGGTCTATCAGGATGGACATGCTCCTGGTCCCTTCTATCAAACCATGTCATCTTGTTGGACCCCTTCTCTGTGGCTGTGCCTGCCCTGTGGAACAGCGTCCCCATGGAGATTAAGAAAGACCTGGATTAAGTAAGGGGCTGAAGGGACTTGTAAAACATCTAAGGGGGAGAAGGGATAATATGATAATTATCTGTTGAAAAAAAGATCAGAAGTCACTTATATATTCCTTAATTTCAATTTCTTTTTTCTTTTCTGCACTTTCTTGTTTCTTTTCTTCCTTTTCTTTTCAATATGTATTTTATTCTATGGGAAAAATTCTTAATAAATGTAATTAAAAAAAAAGAACAGTATCCACACGGAAATCCAGACATCCCTGACCCTGTTAACGTTTTATAAAGCATTGAAGACTTGGCTGTTCTCCAAGGCTTTGGGCCTGAAGGTTAGGTGAGCTCTGCTGGTGATGTGTTCTTTGTGTTTGTGTTGTGTTTTAGCCTTGGGCATCATGAGTTACATTTTCTTGAGGTTTTAATCTTTGTTTGCCACCCAGAATCATTGTTATGAGAAGGTCAGCAATATAAATCAAATAAATAGATCAATTAAATAAATTGCCTGCATATTAAGGTTCCATTAAACTACCGGCAGTGGCACACTCATAACCCTGAACTCTGAGATTTTTTTTCCCTACCCCTCTTTAAAGCAATATAAGATGGTGGCCATCACCTGCTCAGTGGGAAATTCAGTGCCCCAGCCAGCATAAGTGGCAAGGGATTTTGTGAATTCATTTATTTTATTTATTAATTTTAAAAGACTTATATAGCTGCCCATATTGTAACCAAAACCCTGGGTGGCTCACAAAACAGTACAATACCCCACCCGCAACAATCAGAATAAAAACTCAGTAAAAACTCATGACACCCTGGGGCAACGCTCTTCCACACATCCAAACATTGGACTGTCACTAAGGATCTCATGTGCTTAAAATTCTTGGGCCAGGAACAGGAGAAGAACAGAGATTTTTGGCAGATTATTATTATTTTGGGCAATATGGGACTCTTTTGTCCTTATACATTGTAGTACATATGTACTTATCCAGCTCTCTTATCTGATAACATAGTGAATTCAGGTTAAATACATTTCATGTTTTGTTTTTGCAAACTTGAGTTATACAGAGATATTTTTAAAAAATGTCAGCCATTAGTGTAATCCGTAGCTCCAGAATGACCTTAAGTTCTGTCATGGCAGAATTTGCCATAGTAATAGATTACTATGACATTACTAATAGTGTAATGTCATAGGTTCAACAGGCTGCAGACCTACCAAAAGAAGGAGATATCAAGAATAATTTTAGAATGTGTTTTATTTTAATATTTGTATATATTTTATTACTTTTTTTAACATTGTGAGCCCCCCAGGGCCACATATTTAAGATGGGCAGCCATATAAATTAAATAAATAAATAACAAGAAAGATGTTGCCCAAATGCATTTACAGCACTAAAATATTTGCTCAAAACCTTTATCTTTCTCAACTACGGGGTATCAGAGCTTTTAAAACCATCTGGAACTTTGCCCAGATAAATTCTCACTGAAATGTTCACATTACTTCCAAGTTCAGCTTAAAAAGACAATGGTATTATAGCAGCTGAGGTAGTTAATAACCCCCCAAAAAGAGGTAGAAACCAGCAATCTTTGAGATGTTACTGCATTACAATTCACAGCATTCCTCACCTTTGACAATATTGGAAGGGGCTGCTGAAAACAACACCAGGACAGCCACATTGTTCATTCTGGCCTAGAAACCTCTGTTGAGTTGGAAATAAGAATAAAAATAGTAGGGCACTGCAATTTGATCTTCTTTCCTATGGAAGATAATATTCCTGATGGCCCCTTTAAACACTTCTTGAATTCCTCAAGAAAATTTCACACTGTTGCTTTTAATGATGGTTATCTAGAAATGTATTTAGAAGGGGGCATGCAGTATTCATTCAATAATTTAATCAGCCAGCACTGCAATCTCTCACTAGTCATTATTTTTTTCATAGGCTGATTTCTTGTAGATATCAACTGCACTGACTAATTTTAAAAGTTTTAAAAGAGCACAGTATTTTTTCTCAAGAAGCACAACAGAGTAAACAGAGTATATACATTAGTGACAACAGCCAGTTAAATGGAATTCTGGCTGCTGTTCGTAATACATGAAATGAAATCTTGTGGTAATAATAAGTTCTGCTGAATTAGACAAGTAACTGAAAATATTGTTAAAGTTTAAGAATTGCAACTTTGATTTGATTGTGTTCTGCTGTCATATCTTTCAATATCTAATATCTAATATACTGAAGAACTGGAGAGGCTATTAATTATACATGCTCATTTTACATCACAAAATGATCGTTAGAAGCATTATGTTTTGTTGTGATAATGATCTGTATGCTATAGCGAAGAGACCAGGAAGAAGAAAACAAATCTGAATCATAGCTGTATCACTAGGGCAGAGAAAACTTCCAATTACTGAAAATATCATTCATGCTTAGTGAATTCTGTGTAGCCCACAGAAACCTAAACCAGTTCAATCACTACTGTACTCAGACAATCAAATTAATGTACTATTTCGAGAGCACCAATCTATCAGATTTAATTATTTGTAATTGCTCTAAAAAAGCATCCTGTGTGGAAAAGTGCTTCTTTTTACTAGAGCAAATGCCTGGTTTTTCTTATCTGCTCATGGGAGATTCAGAAATGAGTTTTTGAAGCCAAATAGAGAGAGTGGAAGGAAGGATCTTATTCCCCCCCCCCCTCCTTTCTCTCCATTTTTATTTACAGATGATTTTTCTGAAGTAAAGCGAAATACAGCAAACATTGAAAATGCAATTAAAATTAAAAATACAAAATCTAAGAAAAACTGGGTCAGATGGAGGACATGTCAAATGGAAGGCTTGCCCAACCCCCAACCCCCACTGTGCAATTATTTAACAGCCTCCAAAAAAACAAGGATAAAAAGGCTAAGTGGGAGGCACCAAGGCAGGATAGCATGACTGAGAAAACCTTTCATATACACCCAACAGCCACACTCAGAAGCTGATAAAAAGCAGAGCAAAGCCGTGCTTCCCAAAGTAAACATTATGAGTGGAGAGGATAAGTTGCTTGGTCTGTATTTTTAGCCTAAATCTTGTAAGGCTTTAAAGGGGAACAACCATCAGAGTTTACTTAAATCTGAAACCATATTGAAACGCTGAGGGGCCAATGAGTTGGACTTAGACTGGGAAGACCCTGATTGAAATTCTCCTTCAGTGGTGAGGTTTACAGGTTGAGTTTGGGCCTGTCACAGCTTTCAGTCTAATCTATTTACACAGGACTGTTCCGAGGAAGGAGAGAGAGAGAGAGAGATTAGCATGTACAGCAAGCTAGGCTCTTGAAAGGAAACGCATGATAAAATATATAATTGCTGACAACTTTCACTAACTTTCACTAACTTATCACAGCATTTTTGCTTTTCTGGAAATTCTTTACATGTTTCTCCCCAGCAGGAATCTCCAAGGGTGCTTCAAACGCTGTTAGGCAGGATCTATGCAAAATCCCCTTCTGTGTGTAAGACACTGCGGTAGAATTTTCCAAAAATCAACCGCTATTTGGTAAGCAAATTACAACAGTCTTCTACAGCATTCTCTGTGAGCACAAGACACACACCTTGTAACTGCAGAGTTAGGAGATGCTGGAAAGGATGTTTGGTTTTGATGGGCTAATAAGACAGAAGTATTGTGTTTATTTTCAATCAAATGTTTTGTGCCTAGATTCAGAGCTTTGCTTCATTCCTCTAGAGTTTCCTTCTAAAAAGAAATCTCCCCTTCCTGCCCACCTATCCTTTGCTGGATGCAGAAATTGCTGTCACAACTTCCCTCCCATGCATTTTTAAAATAATGAATAATGGAAGAGTGCTGCAAAAGCACAGATGATCACATGTGGAAGATACTATTCAAAATTCCCATAAAATGTTGTGAATGAGGCAGATGGATTGTTGATAAAAGACACATCTGGAAACATGACAAAATTTATCCCACTTTAAAGGGAAATTTGGTGGTCAAGTCAAATTCCAGGTCTTACCATTTCTACTAAGTATATGGAGAAGATCTACTAATTATGGTAAAAGACAAATATTGTCCTTTGTACATTGGACTGAAAACCTCCTTCCATTTATATTTTCTGCACATCAGGATTGCAGAACTTCTTTATATCTTTATATTTTTCTTTATATCTTGCTCTTGCTCTTTCTTTTTCTATTTTCTTCTATTTTCATTTCTTATTGCACTTTCAGCTGTTTATGTTATTCCTTGCAGGACCCCTAATCTCTATATAACCTCTGGATTTTAACACAGATTTCAGTGAATAGGAACCAGGGGCACATCTCAGTAAAACCAGTTTAATATGTTGATAAAATCTGTTCCAATAGAGTTTCACCCTTAATTTTAGAAGATGTATTTACAGCAAATTGATCTTTCAAGAAAGGCTTATTTGAGACAACTTTTCTCTGAATAATTGCAATTAATTCAACATTTTAAACTGAGCTCAGAAAGGCAGATGCGCTTTCTTGACTCTTAGGTATGGTGTGGGTGTGTTCTTGGGGTGATTTGTGTTAAGGCAATTTGTGTTAATGTGCAGGTAGACTGATAAGGCTTAGAGTGACAGAAAAATCACTCTGTGTTTGTCCAAGAAGGGATTCATTAAGAACACTGCTTCACTGTACCAATGAAATGGTGATCGGTTAGCATTAACAGTCATAGTAGGGAGGGAACTTCAGTAGAAATTAAAAACAAAAGAATAATACTCTAATTCTCTCAGCTTTACAAAAGCAGCTAATGAAAAGCAAGGGGGAAATGGCCATCTCATATATTTTACTGGCATGAAACAAGGGATGTTGAAGGGATGACCCTAAGGGATAGCTAAGGGTAGCAGGAATTTCCCAGAAAATATTTTCTTTTCCCTTTCCACTCCCACATCCCTGTCTGAAGGGCTGTTACTTGTAGAGGATTCAGACTTACTTGGGTAGTCCTCATTTAGCAACTGCCTCATACAGCAACCATTCGAACTTATGACAGTGATGAAAAAGTAATTTTACGACCAATCCTTGCATTTACTATCTTCTCAGGTCTGTAAAGCAAAGGAAAGCTGAAGTAAGATCATAAGCACAGTCACGGTTTCACCTAGCGACCACTTTGCTTAATGACTAGAACGAATGGGATTAAACTTCAAGGATGTAGAAATTAGACATTAGGAAGAACTTGACAGTAAGAGCTATCAGTCAGTGGAATTGTTACTGCATGGAGTGGTTTCTTCCCCTTCACTGGAGGTTTTCAAACAGAGGCTGGTTGGTCATCTAGCAGGGATGGTGTAGTGAATCCTGCAGTGTGTAGGGGCCTGGACTTGATGACCTATTAGGTCCCTTCCAGCTGTATGAATCTGTGATGTTTCTGAGTAGAATTTTGCAGTGCGGAAACAGAATTCACTCATTGACATGGCACTAGAATGAATTACTATAAAAGGTCTTTCTCCTGGTGTCTCTCAGAACAAGCAACAGAAGCCCATGTGGGCAAGTAGGCAGTACACTTCTCCAACACAACCTGGATCAGCCTCAGTTGCCTTCCTGGGTGCAGGGAGTCCCCAGATGCATCTCCACTACCAATTTCAGCAGCCCTCGTACCTCCTCGCAAGGAGGAGAAAAACTACCCTGGAAAGCAGACTGGGAGGGTTAGCCCAATCCAAAGACAATGTTTTTGCTGAGTTGTTGGGCCCATTTCCTGAATAAATTTGCAAATGTCAAGCAAGGAGTCACTGACAATTCACAAGCTATTCATGATTTTTTTTTTTAAGCATCCAAGAAAAGTAGATATACCAGAAGTCAGCAAGGCTGTAAACTCATGAGCTAAAATTAAGGACTAAACTCTATTGGAACAAATTTTGTCAACTTATTAAACTGGTTTTACTGAGATGAGCCTCTGTTTCCTATTCTATTGAAATCTGTGTTAAAATCCAGAGGTTGTATAGAGATTAGGGGTTCTGCAATTCTGATGTGGGGAAATTACAAATGAAAGAACAGATGTTATGTCAAAAGTAGCAGTAGATTTCCTGAAGAAGAGCATAACAAATAAATGGTCATGGGACTTTCAAGGGTATTGAAACAGGACTAGCCTAATATCAAAGACCAAGAAATTGCTGTACTTCATTGAGAGTGTTGACCTGGTTGGGAGGGGGACCGTGAGTATATTAATTGTTCTGAGTTCCTTTTTTCTGAGAGTGGGATATACATTGTTGCACTCTGCAATAATGGATAATGTAGGGTGCAATCTTACGCATTTTCTTGGAGGAATGCCCTATTGGTTATAAGTATGCTTAGAATGCACCATAAGAAAGCAAAACTTTCTTACAAGTGCAATCCTCTCCTTTGTAAGTTCCTCCTCCTAGCAAAAGTGCAAAGGATTTCAACTTGTGAACCAAACTATAGTGCGAAGAGCCAACATAACATCTATTCTATCTTGACTGGCATGTTTTATACAAGATCATATAATCACAGAAATGGAAGACACCCATTTGGGAATTAAGTCTAATTCCTTGCTCAGTATATTTTGCTCTGTATAAGAAGCCAAATTAGCATCTCCAGAGACAGCCATCCAGCCTCTGCCTGAACACATCTAGTGAATGGGGAGCTCGCTACATCTTTGGGTAATTGGTTCCATTGTCAGACCAGTCTTATTGTAAGGAAGTTGTTTTAAATACATCATTCTGATTCTGAACTCTGGAATGTTATATAACAGATCTTAATCTCCTGTGAGATAAACCTTTAGGTATCTGAAGAGTGCTGACACGTCTACCCTTCTCAAGGCTATATGTTTCCAATTCTCTCGATCTCTCTTCACAGATCACAGTTTTATTATGAACTGGGGCCTGCTGCAGCACCAATTCTTTCAAGCATTATGAGTTATTTAACAGGCTTACGTATTCTGGAACTTCACAATGAAACTGTGACTTAATAACCAATCACTGCCAGACAAATAGTCACCTTTCCTTTGCAGCTTGTTCACCGAGTTCTGGTCCTGAAAGGTCACAGTGAGACAGATCCCCCAACAGTTGAGAAGGAAGGAAGACAGGAGGTCCCTACCAATAGCTGCTTGCCAGTGTTTTTTGGCCAGGTCTACTGGATACATGCAGTGTATTCCTTCAGTTTCCTGGAGCCGTTCAAAGAGTGTGAATTGGCATACTGCTCCTTTGTCTGTTTCTGGACCAAGGTAATCAGCAGAATCCAGCTGGCTCCTCCAGGCAGAGAAACCCAACTCAGCAGGGCTCTGCTTCCGAAGTCTAAGTAGGCCACTTACCAGTGGAGTTTGGGTCTGCTCCTACAAAGCCCAGCAACCTCCTTGGGGCTTCTGTGAACTTGATGGAGATCCTGGTAGGCCTCTGCCCACTGTGTGAAAAGTCACATTGGCAGGGCTCAAGCCCAGTGGTCAGTCATGCAAGCCAATGCCATTTTTACAGAACGTAAAACTAGTTTAGAGCCACCTGTTCAAGTCTGTACTTGCCAGAATTAATTTGTTACAAGTAGTCTTAATCAGGCTTACCTATGCATGACAATTAGCATCCCAAGAGACCTGTAGATACACTATTCATAAATTACACAATAACAGAGAATACACAGATATAGAAAGAGCAACATGTCCAACAATTATTAGAGGTGATCAACATGGCTGTAATTCTCTTCAGACAGTTAAATGTCACTGAAAGTTCATTTAAAGGAGAAAAGAATGGATTACTATTTAGAACCACTGGGAAATGAGAGATGGTATCAACATAGGGCTGATTTGCAAAAGTAATTTTACTCTTGAGAGCCAGTTTGGTGTAGTGGTTAAGGTATCAGATTAGACCCCAGGAGAGTGTGAGTTCTAGCCCTGCCTTAGGCACAAAGCCAGCTGGGTGACTCTGGGCCAGCCACTCTCTCTTCGCCCTAGGAAGCAGACAATAGCAAACCATTTCCAAAAATCTTGTCAAGAAAACTACAGGGACCAGTTCACACAGTCACCAAGAGTCAAGACTGAATCCAAGGCACCCTAAATAAATAAGTAAATAACTCTTACTTTTAAACAGAGTCTGTACATGACCTAAGGAATTCTCAGTGAAAAAAAGGACCCATTTTGCACAGTGTGTCCACTGCTTTCTCAGTATTGTATTTCCTTTTTACCCCAAAGATTTTCAGTTGCATGTTGTGTAATAAGGCCCTGAACCTGAAGAGTCTGATTAATATTTGCTTGTCACATAAATTGTTTCCCACATGCAATGGCACCCATGGAAGTTGTGATTCCAGCAGGATGCACTTCTCTGTACTCAGGGAAGTTGAGAGCTAATATGGTACAGAGGTCAATATATTGGTCTAGGATCAAAGAAACCCAGGTTCAAGTCACTCTCAGTCATGGAAACTCAGTCAAGACTTAATCTGTCACAATCATTCCCTCTGAGCCCAACCTACCTCACAGTGTGGCTGCTGTAGGGATAAAATGAAGGGAATGCCCCATATGAGCCATTTTGAGCTCCTGAAGGAAAGGCAGGAGAGAGTGTAAACGAGGGAGAGAGAGATCTGACCAAAAAAAAAAAAAAACCCAGGCAAACAAATAATTCCTATGAACCAGTAACCAGTAATTACTGATGATTGGAAGTGAAGCAAATGCCTTATTACTTTACCGCAGATAAAATAGTGCCTAAAACTGAATGTGAAATTCCATATTGATTCAGAAGAACAGATGATGGATGACGTTCTGAAATGTCCTTAACACTGAGATTTCAGCTTAGCATTTCTAGGGGTTCCCTTGAAATATTGAGTAAATTCAAAAGTGGTGATTGGTTTGCATGTGCAAGCATTGATATTATCCTCCCACCCATCCCAAATAATGTCCACAAAATAAGAAAGACTTTAATAAGTGCTGATATCTTTTGGCAACCTTCAAATTATACCTGCATTCCTTGGAGATGTTAAGTGACGGATGGAATTCACAAAAGATGACAATTTTTGTAGACTGGATTTACTACCCTCTGCCTACTGTTCCCTACTGAATTAGCCCATTCAGGCCTCCTTTTAAGTACCTCTCAATATTCAGGTTGTTAATACAGTACTGATTTCATTATTGTAGGAAGGATTTTTAAAGGCTGTGCATGGCATGACTGCTTTGTTGCATCAAGAAAACAGCAGCAAACCAGTCTTCAGAGAACTGGACAGTTTGATCAAAGATATATCTGAAATAGTACAGACTAGCAGAATAAGAAGAGGAGGAGGAGGAAGATTTTGAACATTTTAGGAAAATAAATTCCTTTTGAAACGAAATTTTTTCAACTTCAAAAAGTTAGGAAAACCAGATTTGGACTTCAAGGAGATACAAAAAACTGTAACTCTTTGCTGTCATTGAGTGGTTTTCTGAAGTTTTGCAAGCCAGATCTGGTAGCCCCAGAAAAAGGACTCTAAGGATTGGTTTCAGTTTTGTTTTGTTTTTCCCTGATGTGCGCCATAAAATATAATAGAAGTCAGGGCAGAATGGAATGTAGTTAATAACTCTCCATTTGGTCTAGTGGTTAAGGTACCAAGCTAGAAACCAGAAGACTGTGAGTTAGGCATGAAAACCGGCTGGATGACTTTGGGCCAGTCACTCTCTCTCAGCCCAACTCACCTCACAGGGTTGTTGTTGTGGGGAAAATAGGAAGAGGAAGAAGGATTAGGTATGTTTGCCACCTTGAGTTACTTATAAAAATTAATAAAGGCAGAATAAAAAATCTACAAAAAAATATTTATTTAAAAAGCTTCCAGTGATTTACTCAAGTGGCTAGGTACATCAATGAATGCACCACTGAGAAACCTAAAAGGCCAAGCTGAAGACTGCTCATTCTGGAGAGAATCTATCCATGTGGTCACCAAGAATTAAGACAGACTTGATGGCACTCAGTCAACCAATCTATCAAGGAGCTGTGGTTTTATTAACTATGACTTATTGTATAAACCATGATTGGCTCTGTTTGCACAACATGTACATTATCATACAGCTTGCTTGCTTGGCTTTGGCTTAGCATGGTATCTGAATCAAGCCAACATTTTGTGGGAGTAAACTGGCACAGATTGGCTGGTTCATAAGTTACTTTTCCATACAGAGTTGCTGAAAGCACATATTGAGACATTAATTAATTCATTATTATCATAAGACAAATATATGTTTAAAAAGTTTCTATGTCCTGTGTAGATAGATCAGTTATAAAATCTTTTTTATCTGTCCAGAGCCCTACTCTAAACCAAGATGAAAGTGACTTTTTTGTGGCATAATATGTTAAAGCTTGCTATTGGAAAGCTGAGACTGCATGCAGTGTGAATATGCTCTTCACACTTCCAAGTTTCTTAGCAGAATACATTTCCTAGGGCTTTTTTGAGGTCAAACTAAGCACTTCGCAGTGTGACAAAAGCATGTACTAATATCTCTCTGATCTGAGTGAAATATTCTTAAGACTGACTGAATAGAGCTCACTGGACTAAGAGGAACCATTTCCTCTTTCCTTCTGATGATGAATAAATCAAGAATGCTTTCTGGATCAATTTCTTATTTGAATCCATCATTTTCCTGGTGTAGGAATAACTTTGTGTTTTGAGTTTTTTAGGACATTATTTCTCTCTGACTTCTGTAATATATTCTAAGCCCTTCTGGGCAAGCTTTCCTGAGTGTGGGAGGCTGACTGAGATCTTGGCATGTGCTGTTGACTTCAAGTCCCAAAGCCTAGCAGACATGGATCTGGGGCTCAGAGCAGGGTGGTCATGCATGTGCTCTGGGTTTATTTGTCAGTTCTAGTTAACTAGCAGGGCTGGGAAGACCCCCATATCACACACGAGAGAATCACAGCCAGTCAGAACAGTAAGCAGCCTGAGTTAAAGAAGGCTGCTTATATTCTACCTTCATCCAATATCAGCATAATGCATGAGTCCAGGTTGCTAAGCTATAATGTTAGGCTGTCTCTGGCAATGATTGTTGACAGCACAATTGCCAATCACTGTATTTATTTAGTATATTAGTACCCCACATATTCTTGCCACCACCAGCCTGGGGTGAATTTGTCATGAAAAATGCATGAAAACTTTTGCATAAGTCCTGAAACAGGTACAGTATATCCCAATAAAAAATAAAACCTTCCAGATTTCCCCCAAATCCACATGAATGATGTGATCCTACCTTTCCAGTGTCCCTCAACCCTGTTAAATGTGGTCCTTGACAACTAAAAAGTTGTTGGCTTATAGATTATAGCTTAACTCAAATCATGATTAGATCAGAAAAGGTAAACTTTTAATGGATTGGTGAGAGGCCTGTAGCTGCCAAAGCCAGAATCAAAGCAGCTGAGACCAGACAGCACTGTAATTAAAAAATTGTGCCCACCACATCCAAGGCTGAGAAATAAGCAGTAAGACATCCATTACTATATATGGGAGGTAGAAAAATACACAAGATTTAATCCCTGGAGTTGTTACAAATAGAGGGCTTGATTGCTTATCTTCATTATTAGGGCTTCCTATATCTGCAATAAAAGCAGCATCTCTCCTAGTGATGTCCTGGACTCTTCGGTGCTAACTCCTGAGCATAAATTTGAGTTTCAAGAGGAAGATTTATTACTCTGTTGCAGACCTCAAAGTGAGCATTTGGGAGCAGCAACATGGAGCAAGACATCACTGAATTTATTACATAAAAATGTTTCAGGCAATCTCAAAAGGACTCAACAAACACAATTGTTCATTGATAAGGTACTAGTAATCTGCATCTGTCTCATCAACCTCTCTTCCCCACCTCACTGCACTCTATGCATCTGATGAAGTGAGCTCCAGTTCATGGAAGCTTATGCTTTGTAATAAAATCTGTTAGTTTGAAAATGTGCTACCAGAGTCAGTCCTCCTGATTTCTTGCTGACTCCTTAGTGAAGCTCTGACAATTGGGGGCTGCACTTAACATTTTGGGTGGATTGAGGGCTGCAGTGGGCAAGGCAATAATGTACATGAACTGTTTTTCATGGGGGTAGAAGCAATATTAGTTGGGGGGGGTTCTAAATGTGAGAGGGCTGGGGAATTCTTATTGCTTTCAACTATGTTAAATGTATAGAGTCCTTGGGGTCTCTGAGCTTGGTTGTTTTCTTGCAGACGTTTCATTACCCAACTCGGTAACAAGCTACTATATATAAACAGAGAGCAAACCCCACTCCCTTCTAGCACTGAAGATGTTACCTAGTTGGGTAATGAAATGTCTGCAAGAAACCAAGCTCAGAGAAGCCCAAGGAGACTATAATTCAACCCTGAGCTACAGATATTCTCTTCTATTGGTATGTTAAATCTGTTCTAAAGCTTATACTACAGTTTTTGTGTGTTTCCTACCTCAAAATGTTGGGAAACCATGTAGCTGAATTTCCATAATTGTGACTAAAGGAGCCCAGAGACTGAGGCTTCAGGTTTAGGACAATGCATGAACTCAGTCTGATTGTGGCCAGATAATGGTTTAGCCTTAGAAGAATACAAAGTGTTGAGCTTCAAGTTTCCATTTTTCATTTCTCATCCCTCTATCTATTCTCACAAAAAGAGGAAGCATATTAAAAGTTCTAAAAGTAATTTGGAACCAACCAGAGTTTGTGAATATGTGAAATTGCAGTTTGCAAAAATTGCAGTTCCTTCCACAAATCAGCTGATTAAACCAGAAGACATTGTAGGAGGAGAGTCATGTTAGTCTGTGGTAGCCTAAAATCAGAAGCAGTCTAGTAGCCCCTTCTCAGACTAACAAATTGTATTAAAAGGCATAAGCTTTTGTGAATTATACAATAACTTACTTCATCAGATGCATGGAGTAGTTAAACTGATGTAGGATTTAAATTGGGATGATGTGGGGGTGGAGGAGAGTGATTAGGTTTCTAATGTGTTACAACTGCTAATTGATGAGATACTTGTAATCTGTCTCACATGTACTGTGTATCTGCATAACCATCACCCCATTTCATCCCAAGGGTTGCAATTTTCGCAGATATTTGAAGTAGAAAATGATAGGTAAATGCAATCCCAAAAAGTATAAATATTTTATTGGATTGGATTTAAAACTGTAGACACAAAATCTGTTTCTTTCCTAACATATGCTTCTCTTATTGAGTATTACAGTCATAAGGCTCTCCCATAGCCCTTCTCCAAACTCTCTTGAGCAGTTCAAACTGGATTTATTATCATCCTCACGTCCACCAACCTTGAAACATGGAGATGATCATGAATCAATGTTCCCTCCCTTCAGACAATACTAAGAAAGGCAAAAAATGTCATTCAGTCAAGGCCACACATGCCCATTTGCTACCCTCTCTTCCATACTCTGATCTGTCTAAGAGTAAAAAAAACTCCCTTACACCCTCTTCATTCTAAAAAGGAAATAAAACAAATAGCTAGTGCCCATTTTTATGATGGTGGCAAGCTATAGGAGGGAAAGCCATTTGTAGACATCCCAACTTTGCCACCAATTTTATACTAAATTTCAGAAAAACTTAAATTTGAAGTGAAATGATACCATTTTGGGCCAAGTCAAGAGATTTCCCCAATCACCTACAAGCTCTGCAGTGCTGCAAAGAAAGTACCAGGTTCACTCTGATTTCAGATAAGCCACAGCGGAGTGAGCATGCACCCACCCAGTTCTGGAGTCAGTTCTAAACCAGCACCATTTATTTGTTTAACTTTTTTAACTCATATGCTTCAGTAACCAGTACTGAGCTAGTCTGTCATTGGGAAAAGTAACATTCTGAAATTCCCCAAATAGAGGTCTCTGGGTCTCACATACAAAACCAACTGGTCCTGGCAAGAAAATTTGCTAGCATTTGGATTAAAACAGAGGTAGGTGAGCAAGGAGAGGATTCTTGTCAATGAGGTACAGATGTGGAAGTGTTTGCATGAAGCTTAATTACCTCTGGTTGAGCTTTGTTTCTGAACACAAATGAGAAAAAAATTGTGCTGAAGAACACTCAGAATGTTCATTGTGGATTTGTCTTCCAACATTAAAATTACCTACTAAAATCTCAGTTTCAGTCAACATCTGTTGCATCATTGTCATCAGAAGAGGGAAGAATTGCAGACAGGAAATGCACTTGCTGTCTTCAGGTGACTAGAGAGCTTTCTCCCCTTCCCCCACCCATGGAGTCTCATATTTGGATTATCTTCTCTAGAGAAACCTGCCTGACATAAAGATTGATGCTTTCTCAATGCCGGGTGAATGCTTTCCCCAGCTTTTTCTCCCACGCTTACAGGCATCTCTATAACTTCTTTTTAGCTCTGCAGCCAGATGTGTTGTTTGCTTCTTGCTTCAGTACTTTTAATATATTCTGCTTTTAAATTATGTTGCTCTGGAAGTCTTGCATTGAGGGCAGCCTATAAGAAATCTGATTGATTGATCAAAGAAATGAACTAGGTAGCTATTCTCCAGGCAGAAAAGCAACAGTTCCATCAGCAGCCCTGAGCAAAGATTGAAAGTGCTTTATTCTCTAAGAATGTCAACAAGAGCAATTTCCTACATATTCTTTTGGGTAGCTCATCTTTTCCAACAAGCTATGCTGCTCTGCTCAAGGGCTCTTTGAATGCACACTTTCTCCCATAAATCCCATGGCATATAAACGCATTCTCCAAGTAATCCATGAAATGATGTAATAGTCATAGAAATAGGATTTTTTTTAAGGAATAGGAAGCTCTGGGTAGAAAAGAACTTCATTTCTCCTGATTTTCTCTTCAGAATATGGTGCCAAGCTGATTGTTTTCAGATCCTCCATATCATTCAAATCAGTCAAAAAGCATTTGAATAAACAGGATAGACAGGACTTTCAGGCCTTACAATGGACCAATGATACATGCCCTTTCTCATCTGCACGAGGTATTAGGATGCTTAGCAAGGAGAGACAAGATATGGTCCTGCAGTAGAAAAAGAACTCGGTGACAGGGATGTCTAAAGCTCTGAGCTGCACATAAAGAACAGATGGAGCTTTAATCTCATGGTCACAGCTGCCATTTTGACCTTTTTGACCATACCCTGCAGACACCTCTGCTCCATGCCCCATCTTCAAAAATGGACACGATGCAGTTAAGTAAATTTTAGACCTGAAAATCTTTAGACTTTGTGACCCTCAGCTCCTCCCCTTTTATTTGCACCAACAACATTTAGTGGAAAATCTCTGATTTGTGGCAACATGCTGACTTTTGAAGGGAAAGGGAGTTAAAATATGAGTGTGAAGCCTCTGCAAGCTTTAGGTGTACCTATTGTTAGAAAAAGCATGCAGAGCCTCTCCCCAAAGTATAAAAAGCATTGGCCTCACCCTTGCCAGTAACATCGCTATTACGGCCCTGTGGTCCTTGGAATATGAGAAAAAGAAAGAAACAAAGAGACGTAAATGTGTGTCTACCCCTGTTTTAACCTTTGGACAGATTACCCCAGTGTGGGTTCCTTCTAGGCTCATCAGTCTTCACAAGCATAGCCAGGGATAATGTGAGCTGGAAGTCCAAAACATCTAAGTTGCAATTTTGCTGGTAGATTTGGAACTCTGCTGTTCGTCTTGCTGCGGGGCTCCGGATGCCTGCCTCAAGATCCTTGTCCTGCCAGAAGGTGCCAATAAAGACTGAATATTTCTGAATGACTGTCACAAAATATAACAAGCTGGAGAGGGTTGCCATTTTTATACTTTGTTTACAGCTACCTGATTAGCTTCTGTCAGAAAGTAGATGATGCACTTGATGGCTGTTTACTCGTAGCCAGTAAGGTTATCCTAGCACCACACACGATAATATGCTGTGCCTCTCCCCTTTCAAAACAGTCTGTGTATCTGTAACTCTGCTCTAGGAAGCAAATGATCTTGTGGCCGATAATGCTTTTTTAACATCAAAAACCTTGCTAGATGAGTGGATTCTGAGCAAGAGCTTTATACAATCTCCAGAGCAATTAAAGACATTTATAAAAAGGTTATGGGGGATTTAAAAGGTCCACAAAATGATGCAGTGGGAGGCATTTCCATTCAATAGATACCTGTGACGCTCAGACAGATTCCTTCCAGAAGGTGAGATGAACATAATGTGCATTCAAGATTAAATTGTGGTAATTACCTGATATAAACATGAAGCTCTACTCTCTGTATATTTTAGCCTGTTTTTATCTGTTCATAGTTTTTGGTATGTCGTTCCTAGTAATTTGAGATATATTTCTGAACAAGTGAATTTAATAAAGGCATTCAGTTTCTGGAAAGTCAACTGTTAAGGCACCGCCATTTTCAGAGCGTACTTCCTAGAAAATTCAGTGTGTTCCTTGACAGATACATAGGAACAGAAATGAAGACATTGCTTCTTTTTATTGTAATTATCTTTGAGTTAGCCCATAGCCCTAAGCTAGCAAGAAATACCTCCTCTGCAGATACAGCTCTACCCTCCCTGAGATGCTTACCTGGTCTCCATTGATTCTGAAAGCTGTACTTGATACAGAACAGGACGTGTATCTCTGTTGGGACCATTGGTTGGATACAACAAGATCTTCAAAGAGCTAGTTTGGGACCAACAATTTTAGAATACCTGTTTTGGTGCAAGAGCACTCATACGCTGAATGCAAATGCATCTCTCCCAGGGCCAAATGTATAGCCATATACATCCTTAATACACAAGAGGGAAAGTGTATTTTTACAGGATCCAGCTTGCTTTCCCCCCCTAATATATTATTTCACCCTAAAAATTAAAGAATAAAATGTCTCAATGTGAAAGAAAGAACAAAGGAAAATACAGCTGAAATAACATTGTATTTATTCAAGAAAGAAGGCACAATTTCAATGCAGCTTTTCTAATAGACAAAGGACTTGCATTCATTTGGTAGTTTTGTCATCTTACCACAAAGAAAGAAAAAGAAGACAAACTCTGTAAAATGCAAATGTCTTACTTGCTCCCATTTCTCTCCCATTAGTTAATTACTTCATTATCAAAATGTCTCACACCTTTGCAAGCCAGTGAACATCATCCATGGATTTCTGGATCATTTCCACCTCAGAAAAATGTAAGGGCAACAGCACTGATGAATTTCATCCACTTGATGTCAGGCTTGCTTGTGCCTTTCCAAGAACTCATAAACCCCAGGAATAAGATGCACCAAGTAGTGATGTTGATGAAGTTCAAAATTACCTAGTTTGAAATAGGAACTTATTAAGCCTCTTATCTTAAATTATAGTAAAAATGGATTCCCTCTAAAAGTTCATAAAAGTTACTCTCTGACTCAGCTGTAAATGAGATTATATGCATTCAGTGTTAGCACTCAAAGAACTAACCAACTACTGTATAAGGTATATGAGAAAAAGTTTGCCTTTGCTCTACTGAAATTTCAGTTGATCATTGTTATGCTATTATAGCATAATATCTAAATGTTTTCTGTGTGACTGTACCTCAGTTAACAGTAAGCATTTCAAGCACTTAAATAAATTCCTGTTGATTGCTGTGACAGACCAGGCAGTCTGGTACAATTTCTTTATTTGTTTTACTAATCAATATTTTTAATTGCTTGCTCACTGAAAACATTAAACTCATTTGTAATTCCCAGTACAAATGGAAATTCTAGTAGATGTAATCCACTAGATATAAATCAAGATTAGTGTGTTTATTTTAGGAGAATACCCTATGAAATTCTAAGGAGCTGTTCATCAGTGTTAGAGCTGAAAATCATAAATCTCTGGAAGTTAATATAGGTACTGCAAGATCAGCATATCAATACTTCTGTCTCCCCCACACCACACCATTTCTTGTATAGGCACTTAAAAATGCATAATTATTCATCCAGTTTTTCCTTCATTGGGAATAGGTACTTCTAGACTGGAGATATAAGTGTAAGTGAACTCAAAGCACAGCACCATTTCTGTTTGCTTTCTCTTCAAATTTGGGGATGCACATTAAGCAGTGGAGGTAAAGAAATGTCTTACTGTGATATTGGTTATGCTGGCATACGGACAGAACTGAACACAACTGGAGAAGGAGGGCAGGAGACAATAGACTTTAAATAAAAGTTACACCGCAAGCTTATGCTTATCTGCTTTCAGGAGTTCAGTAGGGTTAACTCCAAGGTAAATATGCAGAGAAAGTCCCTTGGACACAGGTACAGACTGTCTAGGCTATTGGACCAGCAAACCAATAATCAAGTTAGCATTGCAGTAACTCACAACAGGTGCTTACCCAAGGTTATTTACAAGATTCAGGCAGATGAGGCATCAAGATAAAATAAAAAACCAAGGCCCCAAACCAGTCTTAAGAAGCAGGGTGTCAGCAAAAGTCTAGAAGCACTGAAAATGGGAAGGTGATACCATTCCAGCAATAGCTGGTTTGACCTGATAGCTTATCAACCTGGAGTTCTGAAACCACAAGAAGTCCTTGCCTGTCATCCATCACACTGGCTAGAAAAAAACTCATGAATTGCTCCCTATTGCTGTGTAAGCTTTTTTTTTTTTTCATTATGCTTTTCTTTCTACAGTGGCCCCTACAGCAGACCGCAATGATACCAAAATGGCACCATGTGACATCAACAAACAAGTGCTGCCGTTATGTACTTGTGACCCAACATCTGACACAATCATATTAGTTGTGGCACTTGGGTAATGCAAGTACTTCCTGACTTGGAAGTTGCACAGGAGCAGTTCACAATCTGTTTCACAGTCATCCCTGGTCACATCCTTGGTGTGATAACTGAGCTCCTCCACTTCCTTGTACCAAGAGTATAATCAATTTGATTTCTGTGTGCTCCATCTGATATCCATGTATATAGGTGTTGTTTTGGGTTAGTGATGAATGTGTTAGCAGTGAAGAAATACTTGGATTTCCAGAAACTCCTTGTTCTCCTGCGTCATTTCTGATTCCAAGACCATATGGTTTTCCTCATTATTTCCAACTTTGGAAGTCCAGTCTCCAATCACAAGCAGCACATCTTGTTGCTTGCATGTTCTGCTGATTGCAGATTGAGCTTGTCCAGAAAACTCATCAACCTCCTCTTCTTCTGCATTAGTGGTTAGAGCATGAACTTGGATAACTGTCATATTAAAGGACTGTCTGCAAAGTCTAATGATATTATTTGGTCACTGACTGCATTGTGCCTAAGTACTATATTTGCTGTATCCTTCCTGACTATGAAAGCAACACACTTCCTTCTCGTTTTTCCTGTTTTGAGAAGTTAACAATGTAGTCCTCTGACTGAAAGTGTTCAATTCGAATCCATCTCAATTTGCTGATGCCTAAGATGTCAATGTGCAGTTGATTCGTTTCATATTTTGCTTTATTGAACTTTCTCATGTTTGTGTTTCTTACATTCCATGTTCCCCCTATAATTCTGCCATTGCACCCTCAGATTTTCTTTTCCTGAATGGCAATGTCAGCAGCTAGACATCCCAAAGGCTTTAATCTAGCTGTGTGTTCCAAAAAACCTTCAGATCTTCCTCAGTAGCATATTGAAGGCTATCTGACCTGAGGGGTGAATCATCTGGCACTATATCATCAATCACCTTATATTGTTTATCCAAGTAGTTTTATTAGTGAAATACAGGAGTGGTTTACCATTGCCTTCTCTCACATAGTATGAAATTATGCCTTTGCCATTGTCACTAAAGTAATAATCCATCTTTAGCATCTTCCTATATCACTGCTGTCCAGTATAGGTCCCTGATTGCTTTAGCTAGGAATGGCTTAGGTGACTTCTAAGAGCATATGCACTTGGTGTATACTTTCAGCATTCTTGTTCATCCCTCCCAGGAACGCTCACCATCACAATAAGGCAGCATAGCACAACTTGGACAGTCCTAAAAATAGCAGAGGGAATTGTACAAGTTAATGAAAGAACTTCCTCAAGATGTAGAGGTTGACATAAACACACCTCAAAACCTGTCAGCCTTGTGAGGTAGTCCACCCAGGAGTACTAGCTCTATTGTAAGGTTAAATTAACAGAACCTTGCAAGTCTGAAAGTACATCTCTCCCTCCTCTTCTTTACAGACAGAGAAACTAGGGAGGACCCTTCTGAGACATTTGCCATGTCCCCATTCCTTTTGCAGACTCAGCTGCTACTTGTCTGACCGTTGCCTAGTCTGTGGCTGTTCCTTCTGTCTCCCAAGGTCATTCCTACATGCGTCTACAAAACTGCCCTAGGCACTCCGAATGGTCCACTCTTTTAGGAATTGTTACAGTGACAATGTTCATAAGAATTCCATCCTTAGACCACATGCTAGCAATAGTCCACATAACATATCATGACGCAACTGGATTCAACAGCTACTGCATTTTGGCAGCATGCTATGAAGGGTTCCCTGGGGAACTCAAAAAATTAGGTTTAAGACAAATACAGCTTGCAGGCTGCACTAACCTGTTTTACTGGCACCTGGGAGAGAGATTATAAACCTGACCTCATTGTTTGCACTAGCTTTCCTCAAACTGTGGATCTCCTTATTGGGCGATTATGGATATCAGTAAGCTTATGATTTATTTCCCCTACTTCCTCTACGTTAGCATGTACAGTGCTTTAAAAAAAATTTTTTTTTGGTTTATCATGCATACATATTTCTTATTTCTAAAGCACCAGTTTATGAGCTATTCTCTTGTGCATTAGGTACAATATGTTCAGTACACACATAGTAAGTTCAAGAGAAGGATGTGACTGAGAATGTTATTTATGAATTTTTCCAGAAGGCCAATTCTCATTGGTAGAAAACTGCTGGTAAAACAATAACATGATTAGCATGGTGAAGTCATCAACCAGAATTGGTAAGACATTAAAATGAAGTGATAAAAAATAAAGCTGTCTAAAAATTCCTCCAGTGGATCTCTCTGTACAGTTTTAGAACAGAAAAAACTTAAGTTCCCCTGCATGGTATTGCCTTTTGAAAATAGTTCTGAAAAGACAGCTGATGCAAAACATAGAAAATAGGCTGCTAACTGGAACTAATAAAAATTATTACAACTTTCCAGTAATACCCTAATGTGTATGTGATGGGGGGGGGGGCGTTGCTTTTATGGCATAGCATAATTGATTCTTCCTTGACAGCTTCCCTAAATTACTGGAATAGCATCAGAAGAAAGACAGTGTCATTGATTCAAAAACACTGAAGTAATATTCAAAAGATTACCTCATGGTATAGTCAATCTCAGTAACAATTTCAGTAGATTATAACATAAAGCTTCATATAAAAATGACATTTTCTTACAATAAAGCAGCCAGTGTATTGCACTTCAACTTCTATAATTGCCACAGCATGGACAAAACAACTATGTTTCCTGGGAAATATAGAAGACAAAGTTGAATTAATCTGGAGGGCACCAATTTGTTGAAGTCATAAATGCCCTGAAATTTCAAATGTTGCTTTGGTGCAGATCAACAGACACAAATATTTCTGTAGCAAAGTCATGGCATTAATTATCAGCTTTGGTTATGTCTTGAAGATCCTTGCACGTGGCCGGATTTACACACTTTACTAAATTTTAATTAGTTCCCCAAAGTATAGTTATTTACAAAAGAGAAGGTTGGCACTTTTTTTCTTTGGCAGCACTTATGGAAGAAGGACAGAAATGAAACCGTGTCCACTGACCCAAACACAGGATCAGCACTATTAAACTGAACAGCTCCCATCCTACATCTGGAGAGAACTGCAGAACAGCAATACTGAAAGAACAACCCCCCACACTACAGTTTGGCATCTACCATATGAAGTGTCAAACCAGGAAGTGATTTGCACAAAGAAACTTGTTTCTGATGCATGCCTCACACTCACTGGATTAAAACAGTGATTGCTTTATAGTATATGACTATACAGAACTCCCCTCACAAGGAAAGATTGCCATAGAAGTATCATTAAGCAGTATGTTTTCACTGTCATAAATTGTTGAAGACCCATTCTGTGCTCTAGAGAACACTTGTATGGAATTGAATTCCATACTAATAACTCTGAATTTTAGATAATTGTGTTTGAAGTAATAAGGAGCGTTACTTGAGGCCTGTAAGTTGTAACTTGAGCCTCTCTCTCTTTCCTTCCCTTGTTTTTTATATTTTATAGTTGTCATCTTTCCTGAATAATTCCTGTGAACCTTTGAACCAGTCCAACTCTAGATTTATCTCTGTGAGTAAGTTTAGCTCCTCTAAATCCCATAAAAATCTGAAAGGGTCAAAATGCCTGCAAATTTCAAATGGTCTTTCTATGCTTGCCATGTTGTTCTGTGTGACCATCGCGATCCAATGAATCTTGGCTTTGATATTACAGTATCTCAGCACTTTTTCCTCATTAATTATGGCAACATCTACCAACCTTCCTTTGATATCTGCCCTTGCATTGCTCCCAAAGTGAAGGTAACATTTGAGAAATGGCTCCTTCTTTATAAAGGAGGATTTTGCTAAAAGTTATTCCTGAAAGATGCTACCTTTTAGACACACACACACACACACAGAAACATAGTTTGTAAGAAGAGCAGTCTCTGCTCCTTATAATGAAAATCATCTCTTCACATTCAGTTCACCTTGATATGCCTGTCACTGTTGGTATAAAATAGGAAGCTGGTCATAGTAGCTTCCAACCACTCAAAACTCAAAGATATATCTCCCAATAAATTGTTATGAGTAGAAGTAACCCAGGGTACTTAATTTGCTACACCAAGTGTTGTGATTTATCTGTAAACTACCCCTTAGCAATAATGTTGTCTGTGGAAACATCTGCATTGTCTTTCTGAATTACTGCTCCCAGACAATCTTACTGTCTAATTAGTAATTACTACTTCCAAACAGATAGCTCAAAAGGGTATTTTTAATACTCACATTTTACTATGTGTAGGTGTTCTGCTTTAGCACAGTGCAAAAGAAGAGGGCCGATCCTGTGGGTCTCTCCCAAAGAATTGAAAAGAAGCACTTTGTCCCCTCCTCCACATTTATCTAATCCAGAACTGTGCTTCCTAGAATGCTCTACTGGGAGCCTCTGGCCCACGTCGACAAACATTTAAGATAGAAGCCCTCTCTTGCTGCTGTTGTCCAGCAATTGACATTCATCTGCCCCATCTGGTCCAAAGGGCTGTCATCTTCACTAGTAGCTATCAAGGCTATAACCCACTTCCTCATTGAATAAAGCTCTGCTTACTTCAGTCCCTTCTGTCTGCGCTAGGGAAGGGAAAGGCAGCTCTGTCCAGAGGTGCAGCTGCTATTGGAGATAAGATGTGCCCAGGCCTGGCCCTCCCATTAGGCGTGGTATCCAGTGAGGCAGTTGTTACATGTTGAACACTTGACATGGTTGTCCAAGGGGGAATGAGGGGAGCAACATACATGTATCAGACATTGGGTACAAGGTCAGGGTTTGCATCATGACATGCCTATCTTCTTATTTTGACCCAGTTTCAGTTTGCTGTGGTCCCCTGGGAGGATGGATCTGCCTTTGGGTGTGATTGAGGGTACTATTCCATCGCCAAAAATCAGAAGGAATCTGATAGCATCTTTTCTGACTAACAAATGTTATTAAAAGGTGTAAGCTTTTGTGATCTGCTCTTATTTCTTGCCAGCACAGACTAACATGGCTCTCCTCTACAAGGTTCCATTGCCAATGTTTGAGTAAGTACCAAGTGTCACTTGACTTGGCTTTTATATATGGAAGGAGGAAGAGCAACTTTTTATCTTTTGCTTTAGGCAGCAAAATATTAAGGGGGGGCTGGTCCTAGGAGACAATTAAGCACTAATTCTTCTCTGCTAGAGTGCTTTACTGGCAGAACTCTCTGCAGAGTGAGGCCTGTCTTGTTGGGAATATCTAAAGAAAAGCATTGAAAGAGGGAAATGGGGAGCGGCTGTAGCTAAACACTCAGAACAGAGCGAAGAATTCAGAATGGAAAAGATCCCAGGTTCAATCTCCAGGATCTATAGGTAGGACTAGGGTAAAATCAGGTCTGAAATCCTAGACAACAGCTTTCAATCAATAGCTAGCTTCATTCATAAGACTATACCATAGTACAATTTGTTTGATTTTGGATTAGCATAGCCCATAAACTGAGCTAATCACTCTTAAACAAACCATGGCTTATCATGATGTACTAAACCCAGTAACTGACCATAATATTGAGCTAGATGTATCAATATAAGGCAGTTTCCCCTTATTTAGGAAGGATTCTTGTTGAATAGTGATATCTATTCAACAAGATAGATACACGTACTATCTATACATATATATGATACATACTGTTTGGTTGGCATATACGTGTTATACATAAATAAATTATAGTGAAAGACAAAGTATCCCATAAATTTCAACCATTGGTTGTTTGGACAGAAGGTAAAAGTGACTCTGGGACACTGGAGAATGGCTTTTGCCAGTCATTAGGTAGTAGAAAGGGGATTGTTTGGTTTGGAAATGAATGAGGAGAAGGAAAGAAGGGAGATAAAGGGAACAGACAGGGAATGAGTGGTGATGGAAAAAGAGGGGACAGGAGAGCCGAGAACTAAGGTGACAGCTGGTGGCCAGTGGAAGTAGAAGTTTGGTGGCCAGGAGGAGATAGGGATTTAAACAGGAAGACCAGGAACACCAAGGACTAAAGTGGCAGTTGGTACCAGGAGATATTAGAAACAGTTGCCAGCTGCAGGAAATTGGTGGCTGGCATCCAGGAAAGCTTGGAGGTCAATGGCTGCAAGAAGGTTATAATGGTTGGCAACTGTGGGAAGATGAAGGTCAGCAATTAACAGAACTTCGCTTAGAGGGTACATGAACCTTTTCAATTATGTCCCCTCCTCCCAAAACCCATCACCTCAGCTCTTTCCTGCTACAATTCCATAGACTAATCAAGACCCAGCTCTTGTGGAGGTCTTTAGAGACGCAATTGAGAGTGTTGGTGCAGTTGAGAGATGGGACATGGGATGAATTGTGATGGGTTGTTAAGTTCTGTTTTTTGTATTGTTTTACTTTTTACTTCTCCTTACTGGAGCAGGAATTGTAAGCCTTTCAGTCTTCAGATAGGAGAAGAGGGAGGAAGTGTCAAGGCCCAGGACTCAGATTCTGACTCTGAAGAAGCTGCTCCAGCTGAACCCATAGAATGTCAGCCTCAGGAGACACCAGGCCAGGAATCACCTGAGGCTGATCAAATACAGGCACCGTCAGAACAGCTGGAGCAGTCAGATGATGAGGTATAGCCCACAAGCCCTCAGACTCGGTGAGTAGAGTGGAGAGCAGAGCAAAGACGCTCAATGAGGCTCCTTGCCAAGCAAGGTAGTAACTAACTTAATTGAAGATAGCTGGCTGCAGCCTGATTTAAGAGGCAGTCCTGACCCATGTTTCTCTGTTGGAAACAACTGTCTGATCTCATGCTCTGATGTGTTGTTCCTGTGAATCCTACTTATGTAAGAAATCCTGAAACTCTGACCTTTGGACTGGCTGGCAAACCTGACTTGGCTCTCTGAACTTCGGACTGGATTTTGAGTACTCATCTGCACATTCCGGTTGAAAGCAAAACTACCCAGGTAAGCTTTATTTATTTACTTACTTATTTAGCATATTTATATAGCCACCCATCTCATAGAAAAGTGACACTAGGCAATGCAGAATAAAAAGCAATCATAAAATCAAAATATTAAAACAAGTATGGTTAAAAAAATCAACAATATTATTAACAGCAAGGCAGTAGAGAAGACTGATGTTTAAAAGTAATACAGCCATCCCATTAGATCACCATTTTTATGAGATCTTCAAGCTTGCTGACACAGCCATGTCTGAGAGCCTTCCAGAAGGATATCAAGCTTTCTTCCCCAGAGACACTGTTTTGATTTACATACCTTTCCTTGTCTGCTGTTATCTCTTCAGCCTTGAGTAAATTGAGTAAATTGCTATTCTCAGCTAGCAACTGTGTGTGTGTGAGTTTGAAACCTAGGGAAGGGAGGAAGGAAAGAAGGAAGGAAAATGTCATAATAAAAGAAAGACCGTATTGTAAGAACAGTTTTTCTTCCTGGAAGATGTTGATTAATTACATTGTCTTGAGGGTATAAAGTTGGCTTTAGAACAGCACCTACCTTTGAATGGGATATTTATCTGAGAAGCGTATCCACCAATACACTCTGACTGAAAGGGGGAAACAAAAGGAAGGCTATGAGCCCATGTATATATGAGGATACAGTGCGAAAGAGGTGGGAGAAGCATATGATGTATCGGTCTCTGGTTCACCAAAAATCTATGTGTATATGTATTCATGTGTGTGCACAACAGTTCACCCAAAACAGTATGCACATTTGTGGAGCACCAATGCCTAGTAAACTTTCTTTTTTATATCAACTTTCAGGGTCTTTCCCTCTTTCCAAGGAAAATATTGCTGCATTCCTTTCTTTCCCCTCACATGCCCTTTTTTTTTTTTTTAGAAAATCTTTTCATCAATATCCTGTTTAGCCTTAGGGTTCAAGTAGCCATCACTGAGTCCCTCTTGATACATATTTACTGTGTAGACTGAATCAGATGAGCAACTACAATAGCAGGCTTAGAAACAGCAGTTGTGCAGGAACTGTACATCCTGTTCTGATGCATAACTGGCGCTACGATCTTGAAAGGATTCCAGCTGCAATTCTTCAAAATTGAAGGTAGAGACATTCAATTTTCAAATGCAGGACAGGTGTGTATTCATTTTTATTCAGTTTAAGATCTTGTCTCATTTTTATAATGTGAAAACAAGGAGGAAGGTGTCAGTTGATGGTGCCGATTGCTTTAAGAACCTGCTGCAGACATTAAAAATGTGCTTGATCCAATTTTCCCTTAGATGTAATTGTTGAAAAAGCCAAATTCATTTTCCCAAACCCTGAGCAAGTTGCCTCTTCAGTTTAGAAGAGCTCCACTAACAGTCAGAATGCACAGATTTTCGTTCCAGATGAGAAAGGTGAATCCTTCATTCATTTCAGTGACAGCTTTTTACACAAAACATGCATAAATGGGATTCCAGCTGAAGCAGATGGGGAAGCCCAGCATGATGCAGTGCACAGAGCTGAAGGCTTCTTTCCTAATGACCAGACGGCAGCATCAGGCAGCACATTGTCTGGCTTTAGAAGTTAAGCAGGGTCAAGCACGATTCATACTTGGATGATTTAAAGCCAGGAAATCTCAGGACTGCAGGCTAGATGGGAAAGTTTAAAAAGAAGACAAAAACAAATTGCAGAAGAAGGCAGGGGTAAATTCTTCTGCCTGTGCTTGAGCAAACTACAAGGACATATGTATTAAATCATCATGAAACAAGTGCTACTCAAAAGAGGCTTCATTTTACTTTACTAATGTATACAGGACAGGGACATAGCCCAATGGTGAAGTGTTCCTTTTCTGACAAAGAGAATGGAAGAAAGCTATTTTTCTCCCATTCTAACTCAGAGCAATGAACTGTTTTCCATTTGAGTATAATCCGTCATGTGTCTGTCACTAAGACTCATATTATGATCAAAATTATTCTGGCACTGGCAAACTAAATAATATCACTTTGCAGCACTGCTGTGGACAGAAAACTGACAATTGAACAGACTTCTGGGGGAGGTATGGAGAACTAGTACATCTCTGAAAGAGCAGAGAGGATGACCACGACAAAGACTGAAGAACCAGTGAGTAGGCCGGTCTTTATGAAACCTCTCCAGATAAGGAGATGACAGGAGATTACTCACATGTGCTCTGGGCGGCTGCTGCTTGGGAAGAGACCCCAGGACAGGAGTCTCCCATGGGTTTGAGCACCGGGAGGTGAATGGAAGACATCATGTTCACAATCACGGTGGAGCCTTTTGAAGGACACTTGGTTCGCTAACCTCACTTTCTATTCACTTTCGGAAATTGCCTATTTTAACTATGTTAAGGCTGTTAGAGTTCTTTGGGACAACAAGCCTGAGAAGCCACCAGGTGAGTTTACCTTTATTCTTGAACAAAAGAAAAATTAACTGGAAGCTTAAGAATTTAAAGAATTGGGAATAAACAGCGAAAAGCTAAATAAGATTTTGATCCAGAAAAGTTATAAATGAATTAAGGGACCAGACAAATTTGAAATATTAGGAATTTTACTAGAAGGTTTTAGAAATAATTATATAAATAAACAGCCTTTCATGGGAACTAAATTCTTTTGTCTATCCTAAGTCATAACAGAGATTTGATTCTTTAAGATTTCAGAAGTTGGACACTAGAGGGGACTAAAGATTCCAGGCAGAAAAGGAAAAGGAAAAAAAGGTGATAGCTTGCCTTTTGTTTTTGGCTAGTACTGGAATTTACAAAATTACACAAAACATTATGACATTTGAAATACTCCAGGAGATTTTTGAAGAATGGGGTCAGAAATTAGCAGCTACAATGTCGGCAATGATGTCTGCTTCTATGGATAGATTATTTCCAAAAGATGTTAATGAAGGAATGAGAGATGGGAAACAAATTTTGCCTGATGTACAAATATTAGAACCAGAAATACCAGATAATAAAAATAAAAGTGTGGATTATAAGACAGAAGTCGCCCAGAGTCCCCTATTGTGGGGGAGATGGGTGGGGGAGAAATCCAATATAAATAAATAAATAAATAAAGACAGCTAAAATGGAAATACAATTGACAAGCCCAGAGAATGACCTGGATAAGGACTTTTTACTGAATTTACAAAAGAAGTTTGCTAAAGCCTCAAAGAAGTCTTTGGGATGGGAAAAAGAAAAACTGAAGAGAGATCAAATCCTATGACAACAGCTGAATGAATTAAAGATCAAGATTGTTAGAAGTAAAAGGAAGGAATATAAGGTTGGTTGGTTTGACCAAGGTTAAAATAAGACATGTTTATATAAAGCTCTGGGAACCTTTATGGACTTTTTGCTAACACCAGGACTGAGATGTTGATGATTTATGGTTTTGCATATAGATAAGGGACAGGTTATGGGAAGAAGAGATATTTGTTTGTAACCTTACAGGAGGTGAAGAGTTATTAAGTTTGTTTATACTTCTTGTGATGAATATAGAAATCACTTCTTTAAATATTTCTTTTTGTTTGATTTATCTTCTTTTTCTTTCCTTGTATTTTTTATTCTATCTCTCTTTTTCTCTCTGAGTTTAGTTTGAATGTGCTTTTACTACTGTAATGAAAATTCTCAATAATTAAAAAGAAAAAAAACTCTCAGCTAAACACAAGCAAATAAAAACCATCACTGTCTCTATGATACGTCTGGAAAAGTAAAACAAACCAAAATCTATATTTATCTGGGTTAGATTGCAGTTGTACCCACATTTACCTGCTAAGCATTACACTGTTAACTTTGTTTGGATCTGTCACATGGATGGGGAAAAAGGAGTCAGCTTAATTCTATCAGGCCCGTTCTTTGTGCAATTTTGTTAATAAATATCCAAGTACACATGCTGTTTTCATGATTTACAGTATACACCAGAAAGCATTTATTTTATTTTCCTCCCATTATTGAGACTTGACAGTTTCATCCTGCATCTTTCAAATGGCAATATGGCATGATATGAATCTCAAATAACATTTATGATTGCAAACTGGTATTATTAGTAGCACGCTAATAACATTATCTAATAGTTCCAAAGGTCAGAATGCTTTCTGGCCCTGACATTTTCAAATCTGGCATTCTCCCCTGATCTGTTGGACTTGTTATGTTGTTTTTGTTATTGTTATGCTCTATCGTCATAAACAATTCCTGGTGACTCTATGGATTAAAATTCTCCACAGTGTCCTGTCTCTCACTACATTTGCAATTCTTGCCCATGCATTTCTGTGACTTGTATTCCATCTATCTACCTCATGCACTGTCAGCTTCTTCTCCCTCCCTCCACCCTGGCCAGCATTATCATCTTTTCCATAGATGCTTCCTTGCTTTCAATGAGCATTCTGGCTTGATTTCCTCTAGGACTGAATGGTTGGTCCTCTTGGCTGTCCAAGGAATGCAAAGCAGCCTTCTCCAGCACCAGAGCTCAAAGGAGTCAATCTTCTTCCTCTTGCTCATGTGCAGAGTGCATCCCTCACATCCATGCATCATAACAGGGAATACCATTGAATTGACCATTCTAGCTTGTGTCTCGACTGAAATGTCTTAGTCTTTCATGGGTCCCTCAATGCCTTTTTGCCCACTGCTCCTAGTCTCAGAATCTCTTTTGCAAACCCACCATCTTTCTCAATTCTGGAGCCTAGAGAACTGCAGCTGTCGACTACTTCTATTGTCTCATTGTTTATCTTAAATTCTTTTACAGTTGACATAAACTGTGTTTTCTTGATGTTCAAAGAAAGCCTGACTTTTCCCTCTCCTGTTTTACTTTTAGAATTAGTATTATTCTGTCACTGACTGGGTTATATTCCATTATGCATGCATACATACATGTTTTTGGACAGCAATTGCTATTCCATTTTTTTCTGTGAGTTTCATTTTAAATCACTTACTCTTAGAATTTCTATTCTAGTTCATGTAATTTCTGCTTTAACAACATCCAGCATTCCTTGGTTCATACTGCAGATGTTCCATGTTCTCATCCTAAGTGTTTTCAATAAGCTCTGAGCTGTTCTTTTGATTCTGGCCACATCAGCAACTGGACTTCCCAAAAACTTTGATCCAGTCATGTCATGCTGCCTTCTTGATGAAGCTGTTTGCTCTTTTTCCAGTAGCCAAATAGTTACCTCCAGACTGGGAGGTCTCAACTTTTGGCAACACGACATTCTGTCTTGCTGATAATTTTTCCATTAGTTTTCTTGGCATATGTGAAGTAGTTTGACATTACTATTTTCCTCATGGTGTTTCAGCTGAGAGAGTAGTTGTGTATGGTTTTCTGGTCATCAGCCCACCTGATGTATTTCACCATGCCCAATGCTAATGCTGACTGGACCACTCTTTGCACCCAGGGGATGGGGTTGGACTTTTAAGGCAGTCCCTACTCACCCCGTCACAGGATCATTTTTGGATTTCTGTGGGATTTCGTAGAATTGCCTGCCGCACAAAGCTTACCACATCCTGCTGACGCTGTTGCTCATGGGCTGTGACCATGGAATATACTCTGCTTATATTGCAGATTACCTGCATATTTGCAGGCTCTCCCACTATCTACCACCTGTGGACCCCCCCCCCCCCCCCTTCCTTGAGTTAAGGCACAAGGTCTGTTGCACTACACTTTCCATTATGAGGCGTATATTGCCCTGGAGAATACTCAGGTTTAGGGTGAATCAGGACTAAGTGTATTTCTTGGGGAGCTGCTGGTTAGTCGGTTGTGTTATATAAACACTGCCATTGGTTGGGTTCATGCAACACTCTAATCCATATTGTTGCTTGTTTCATTTTGGCTTAGAATGTTGTTTATGCCCAGGTACCATCGTTTTTAAAGTACGATGCATTCTTTAGGATGGTGTGCAAATCCAGCCCCTTATGATTTGTCCAATAAACCATGGCTTAGTTCAATGCTTTAATACAACTAGTTTCTGAAGCATTCCTAGGATAGAAATTAAGTAACTTAGCTATGGATGGTTAGTGAGGAAAAGCTGAGGAACAGTTTCTGTGCTATGGTTTTGGCCTCCAAGCGAGATGCGTAGAAAAGTGGAAATTAGGGAAATAGAATGAGGAGGAGGAGGTGGAAGGTGTAACTTGTCCTACCTCTTCTCTCATCTGTCAATAGATGAGCCTTCTGCATTACCAGCCATAGTCATAAATTTAAAATGTGGATGGCTAAAGTAAGCTTATTGATACTTAATATTTCACATTTGTCTGAGGCTATATTTGGAGTCCAGTTTCTATTTTTTGATGATCAAATATTTATTCATCCTTATCTCTATTTCATGCCTCTACCATATGTCCTTCATTGTTAATTGATGCTTTTTAAAAATAATTTTCTTTTGACCACATTCCACTAGGCTGTAAACACCGTAATCAAGTCAGTTTATTTCTTTCCATTATGTGCCCTGAAGCAATGATTGTTGACTTGGCCCTGTGATGAATAGAAACGATGGTACATCCCTCTACCTGCAGCCTGAGACTATAGTTTTGTTTGCCATTCTTTCTTATTCTTTTCCAAGAATTACAGTTTCTTTCTGTCTGTCTTTATTTCTGAGGAATAAATGCCCGAAAAGGGCGCGAAGCAACGGAAATCCCGCCTCCTGCGCTCGCCAGCTGGGCTCTGCTCTAGGAAGGAGGCTCTGGCAAACCACTTCCGAAAAACAATTGCCTTGAAAACTGCAAGGATTCGTCCAGGCAGTCACTGCAGGGTCAGTAATGACTGAGTGCAGACAAAAAAAAAATACATTCACTGTGATCAAATCATTATTGGGTTTTAAATAATACAGAGCAGATCTGAAAAAGTATAGCACAATTGAAACAGTGAATAGGATTTGCTGCTGGGTCTGTCCCAAATGTACTCAAACTGTAAGCTCAAATGAATGTCATTCCATTCCTGAAAACTACTGAATAAAGTCATTTTCCCCTTGCTTTTTCCCCTTTGTTTTCTCTTTTTCCTGATTTTCACTTTCTTGAAGAAGGCAAAGTCAAAGCGGAAATAAAATTTAGACTTCATTAGTTCATATATCATCATAAGCCATAATGTAGTTTTGTTTAAGTATGTTGTATGGACTAACCATTGTGATTTATAAACCATAATTTATGATTAGCACACTGGCAAACGCACACAAAAAATGACCTGTTCAATAAACTATGATGAAGTAAAGCATGGTTATATGTGAATACAGTTGCACTCAACCATCTTAGAACTGTGAACTGAATTTGGTTTACATCATAAGCCAGTATCATAAGACAAATTCTTAGGCTGATTTTACATTCTTAGGCTACACATTTACATAATGTGTGAAACCTCAGTGTGATTGTATAGTTTGGACAATATTTGTTAGTGTAAATCCAGTCATTGTTGTTTATTTATTTATTTATTTATTTATTTTCAGGCTTGTATGCCTCCCATCTCCCCAAACGGGTGACTCTGGGCGGCTCACAATAATAAAGAAGAAGAAGAAATGGTTTATAAGCCATCATTTGTGGCTTAGCATTCAGTGTGAACCCAGCCGTTATGGCATACACAATCAACCGTAGTTAAAACAAGCCCCGGCTTAATGCAGCGCACAAGCCCAGCCTCAGTGTTATATTGCTGATGCTGAAAACTTGCTGTCCCTTCAAAAATGCACCTCTTTCATTCCCTGGGAGTCAGGAATGTAAGTGTCCTTCTCTAGACACAGAGGGAAGTGCATTGCAGAGCCCTGTGTTTGCCACAGATTCCTCTCAGAGGCAAGACTGGGCCAGTCTGGAGTCAGTGCTGCGCTCTCTATCCTCATGATACACTGGGCTTCCAGAAGCCAAATTGGCTTTTGGCTCAGCTGCTGCTTCCCAGGCAATGCTGCATGTGTGTGTTTTCCGATTGGTAGGAGCTTCTGTCTCCTTGGATTCCCTCCCTCCTGAAGCCAAGACGCCATAAGGCCTTGCTGCTCTTCCGTCCCCCTCCCCTTCTTTCGGAGTAACCAGGGTCCAGTGCTACCTTTGTTGCTCCCTCCCTGCCAGTCACCAAGCCTAGTGAGGAAATTCCAGACATGAGTGTAGATGGGACAATGTCCAAAGTGTCCATTTTTTCCTCTTCCTTGCTGGACAGCTGGATCCCCCTTCTTCAACCTCTCCAGCCCCAGGGAGAGGACATTAGGGGGCAGGGGGAATTACGTGGCAGAAACTGTGGCTATATGAAAAGGCCCACAGTGTACAAAGCTTTGTTACACAAAATTGCTCATATCACATTCTGTCCATCACAGCTACAAAAAGTTACAGCGCAAGTGGTTCCTTCTGCTGCAGTTTAAAAGTTACAGCGCAAGTGGTTCCTTCTGCTGCAGTTTAAAGCAGAAGGAACATCCCATGAGGTGCAGTTTAAAGCATCCTGCACATCCCATGAGGTCACCTAGGGCGGGCACGTTCCAGGCTCCCATTCTGAAACCCATAACAGGACCCAGGAAGTGTGCCTTCTCTGTTGCTGAGCCTGCCCTTTGGATATTTTTTTTCTTTTTCTTTTACATGCTTCCCAGAGTCACAAACTGTTAGACAGGCAGCTTTATAAACCGAATGAATGAATGAATGAATGAATGAATGAATGCAAAAATCCTCTCTAAGCATAATTTTGGAATAGACAGGAAAATAGTTAGTCTCAGAATTCTTGGGAACTAAAATGCATTTTGCTCCTGCAAGTGCTGACAGACCTTCAGAACCTCACTAAGATCCAAAGGAATACTGAGACATACTGAGCTATGCAGTAAAGAGAAACTGAATGTGGGCTTCACTTCTTTAAAGATGCCACCTTGCAATTATGCACGATATCCAGTGGAGGACTTCCATGGTAGTTCCCTCAATGTCCAAAGAAAGACACATTATGTTCCTTACTCCCAGTCAGTTTCTATGGCTTAGGGTGAACTTGAACTTGGGTTTTTCCATTCTTAGTCCATCATCTTACATTAGTCCATCCATACAATATTTGGTTTGATAACCACAAACTGCGATGGGAGAAACTATCTGCCAAGCTTTTATATGTTGCCCAGCTCAAGGTAAAGGGGATGAAGGCTTGTAGGTGCTGTCTCTGTTGCTGTGCCCACTTTATGGAATATCTTTCTAGGGAGACATGATCAGCTTCCACTTGATTGACATTTAGAAAACTGCTGAAAACATTCGTCTTTGCAATCAAAACATAAAGATGTGTTTTTACAGGAGAACGTCTTTAAAAAAAGGTTTGAGTTATAACCATCTCTTGGTTCAGACATTGTACAGGTAAGCCATTTTGTGGTTTGTCAGGTTTTGGCTTAGCATTTTGCATGAACTCAGCTACAGTGATTTGTGAATGATGGTTTAGGGCTTAACACTCCATGAAACAAGATTTGGTCAATAAACCATGGTTCCAACAATCATGGTTTTAGTACAACATATCAACTTATCCATGATTTAGCTTTTCTGACCTTATGATGTGCATGTAACAAAACCTACCAAGATATATGTTTAGAATGCTAAATCTTGTTTTTGGAATACATCCCATATCTGGTTTCTCTTATATACTATTTTGCAACAATTTGGGAGTTTCCAGGTAACTTTTAATTTCTATAATCTCTTTTTCCATTCATGGAAGTTTATGAAATGGTGAGCCAAATGATACCTCCTTCTACATATAAACCTCCTGTGTTTTTCCTACCATTTATTCTTACTTTTTATCTCTTTCCGCCCTCTCTCACAGAGAGAGAGAGGGAGGGAGGGAGACAGAGAGTGCAGATCTGTTCAGAAAACAAGTCAGAAATGCTCAACTACGTCCTTTAAAGCAGGGTGCCCGTTTTCAACTCCTGTTTCCTATGTGCAGGAGTTGAAGTCCACCCATCTTAAAGTTGCTGAGGTTGAGGAACCCTGCTTTAAAGGATAGTGCCAAAAGTACAGAAGTGGAAACATTCTTAGGAAATTTTGGCCTCTGAATATGATGAGAAACCACTGACACAAGAAAGGGGAAAGAAAAAAAATGTTTCCTTTATTTCAAACCACATCCAGAAAATTCAGCAGAGGCACCTGAACTGCATAAGTGGGGTGTCCCTTGTTTTGTGCCCCTGAAGTCTCAGATAGAAGCACCCTTCTTATAGGGAGGGCCCTGACAATGTTTTGTTTCTTACAGTACACGTGGCATTTCAAGTACCGTATGGCGAAATCTAACCTTTTTCCTGGTTTCTCCAATAGAGAACTTTGTGAACAAAGCCATTTTCCAACATACTTGGGGTTTTTTGTTTTTTGTTTTGGCATGTACTTATTTGAAAACCATTTTGCTTTTTCTCAGTTCAGACACTTGTAGGCTATAATTTTCTTTTTTGAAAGGGTTTGGGTGAGGGCGTAGAAGAGAAGAAAGAGAAAAATCATGTAGAATTGTGTTCTGCAAAGGCTGTGAGTGAACCATAGTAACACTGTACAAGAACTACCAATATGTTCTCTCTATGAACTTGGTGGCAGAGCATCCGTGGAAAGTCTATGTGGCTTTTGGTTTTTCTTTATATTTCACTTATAATGATGCCTTCCAAATGGTGGCCGTTTTCTGACCTATGAATATGCATAGCACCGTGGTGATTATTTTCAATTGAAGCCCATCCTTTCCTTCTGTATCTTTCTGTTTTGTCACTACACTATATCCTGAGTACCCTCGAAAGCTAAAGATAGTTCAAGGTCAGTCTTTCATAATACCAAATCTTTTTTTCCCCTCTATAATGAAGTCTTGGCATACATGCTTCTAACTGCAGGAGGAGAGAAGTTCTAATTATTTGGGAAAACAAGGAAGGGTAAGGAAAGAACACTACAGCGGGGACTTTCAGCAATGTCTCAAAAAGCTTACAGGTGAAATGAAACTTTGGCCAATAATGCAGCGGAAGGCTGAGCTCTGGAACCAAAGCTAGAGTTTCCAGATTATTTTCATAAGACCAGGTTATTTTCATAAAACCTCTTCCCCCAGAAAAAAGGGGATTCACCTCACTGGATGTGCTCACACATAATGCTAAGCCAGGATATTTTTGAACCGTGGTTTGTTGAAGGAATCATATTGGGCCTGTTTCATCATAATGCTAAGCAAAAATGGGTGGGTTCACTCATCACACTAAGTCCAAAACAAACAAACCAGATTATGGTTTAGCGCAGTAGTGTCCAACATATTTTGGAATGCCAAGGATTGAAGCAAACAAGGCCGAGCCTCAAAGTAGGCAGGGCAGTGTCACATGCTGCTTGCTGGGTCTTAAATTTTATGTTTTTTCCTGTGATTTTTCCTGTGAGGAAGTGTTTTGATTTTCTTTTCTTAACTGTGTTAGACCTAGCAGAGAGCTTATGTTCCTTGCTCCCTTTCCTTCCTTCCTTCCTTTATTCCTTCCTTCCATCCATCCATCCATCAGGCTGTGTCCCCATCTGCGCTGTGCCATGGCAAAAACATGCCTGGCAACATTTTTTTTCTGCCCTGTCCACATGATCTCGCCTTTACCTTCCCAGCCAGTGAGTGAATTGGGCTTAAGTTGTCCCTAGTGGTATTGGGATTAAAGCACTACAGTATTTTTCCTTTCATTCCAATGTTGTTCAAGAGCAGCCTCAAGGCACGTTAGACTTTGTTGCCCATTACTTCATAGATGCATAAATCACGTGACGGGAAACTGAGGCAGTAGTGCGGGATAGGGATAAGGCTTGGGGATAGCAAATGCTTTTCTGTCAATTCAAGGATGGGCGAAAAATGGGATAACAGAATAGGGAGAAGAGGCCATCAGAGCAAGACGTTCGAGGAGTTATTTTTTTAATTATTTTTAGATTTTTATCTCTCTCTCTCACATACACACGCACTTCTGATCAAAACAGCTTTTCAAGGTATGATATGATCTTTGTTTAGAAGTGAACTTTGCCCATGCAAACATGGTTTTTCTTTTTTGTCTTATTGAGAAGAAGCTTGGGGTTGCTAGGCCTGAATTACAGTGTGAACTTTGCTATTAGCTACCAGATCTGAATGAAAACTAGGTTTCTGATCTTTATACATTATGCTACTGTATTTTGTCAGCTGCTGGGTAGGCCCCCAATAAGGTTCCTTTGCCAGAGATAAGAATTCTAATATCACAACTATATTTCCTAACAAAGATCTAAAGGGTTTTTTAAAAAAGAAGTACAGGTATTTAAGTCCTGTGGGGCTGTGGTGGGGTATAAGTATATAAATAAACATACTACAAATCAATAAACAACAATGTCTTCCACATGCATTCTGCCCATCCCTTCATGAATTCAGAAAAACATTCAGATTACAAGCTGTTAGAATGGAGCTTCATGAGAAACTTTTCCCATTAAAATAAGAATCATTCACTGAAAAAAACCTGTTGTGTTTTGCATGCTGATTTATACACATCACATTTTCTTTATTTAAAACTTCAGCACTTTGCAATTAAAAGAAAAATCAACTTCATTGTCTTAGATATAATCACTGTAATTCAATAACAGGTGCTCCATTGAAATCTATAGGTGTAATGTCATGGCTTTAGATCCTATATTACGGTTTTGTTTAGTTATATCATCTTCATTTAAAATCTGTCAAGACAATAAGAACTGTAGATATTTTTGTGCATGGGGAGAACTGAAAGAAGTAATATTGTGGGGATATGGGAAGATAGAGGCCAGAGTCAGGGAGTGAAAAATATTCTTTTGTCTTCTGAGCCGCGAGGGAGAGATAAGAGGAGGAGACTGGCACCTCCTTGAGGAATGCAAGCAGTATTTACTGATTGACCCTGGGAACTAGTTCCAGTCTGGGAAGATTTCTGTATAGAGGTTGCAGCTAATAAACCTTGCTGGATTGAATCTGCATGGAGATTCAACCTGGAGTTCCCTGGGCTAAACCTGACAAATATAAAGCATTGGAAGGAAAGCTAAATAATTGATTTGCAGCAATGGATTGCTGATATATATGGCCAGTTAACATTTGATTGTCTGTCTGTCTATTAGAAAGGACAAGGAAGATTACTTTTAAGCAATCTGGTTAGATGTTTGTTCTTTGTTTTTTTAATAAGATAAATGTTCAAGCCATTAAAAAAGTTCATTGTCCATAATATAACACTGCACTTTTTTTAAGGCTTGGACATTTATCTTATTAAATGCTGTTAACCCTGTCTCTATATATGTATTTTTTCTTTTATGTTAATTACTTTGATGCAATTACTAATTACTTCCCACTGGGAGAGTTAAATATAAAACTTTACCACTGTTAAATATGGTGAGATGGGATCCAATGCAACCTGGATTATAAATTCATTCAGGTGTTGTTGAGGATAATGAGGTACAGAAATAATTTATTAAAAGATAATGCCACAGGAAAAAAAATAACTTGTATCTATTTTGAGTATTGTGAAAGCTTCCTCAAGGTATCCTTAAATAAGGAAAAAAGAAAGCTTCAAAAAACACCCTTTCAGCAATAAGACAGCCTGGTCTGACTCTTTTCACAGACTTCTCTTTCAAAGCACATTGTTTGGGAGCTTTTTCACCAAAGTCTAAGTGTTTTTCCATACATGAGAACGTAACTCAGGGACATTTTGATCATCTTTTTTTTCGTCCGAATTTGTCTCTCTTTTTCTGACAATGTCCTGCACAGGACTGTCAGTACATCCTCTTCAGCAGAGATAAAGTGAACTCTGTGTATCTACTCAGTCCTGGACCTCAAAGGCAAGCCCTTGTATGTCCTGTTTCATGTCAATGTGCTGACTACATCACTGCTCCAATTTTTCTTAGGCAATGTCCTTCTCCCCTGATTTCAGTTTAGAAGTTTTCTGCAAAATTTGGTGGGACATATGCAAAGGAACATACAAAGTTTACACTCAGCATGAAGGCAATGCTTGTTTAATCGTGGTTTATTTAATAACAAAACCAGCAGACCAGTCCGCAGGTTGTTACAAAATGGTGAAAACATTTTCCCAGCATAGTGTTGTACACTTGCATGCTACTAATTTACCAGATAAGAGAGCTGGACATTTCACTAAATAATTCATGATGGTAACTTGGTGCTTAAAAAGAAAATCTACAAATGCTCATTAAAATGCTGCTGTGAATTAGAAACTCAACTTTCAAACAATACTTTGATAACTGATTAGTTATTTCTCCCCCTACCCCGCACTCTACTCCCTATTCCTGCTTTGTAAGCAGCTCTTCCCCCACCAACGTCATTGTTTGGCAGCCCAACAAAATATACAATGTTCCTGATAGCACACTAACATTTTAATTAATTAAGCCGCCCAGCCTGAAGTGCCTCGTGGAAAAGTTAAATAATGCTCCTGGCTGTACCTGGCACCAGTAAGATGCTATTAAACGTTTTGTTGCCTGGTGTACCTTAAGAGGGCACAGTTATCCTCCCCATTTACTAATGTCTATTTTAAATTCTCTGATCAATAATTACAATAATGCTTGTGTGGGATACTTCCAATTAGTTCCTGCAATAGATCCTTTGCTTGGCCAATGGAAAAGGAGGCTGGAAGCAGTGGTGAAAGAATATTACAGAAATTTTTACAAGGCTTGGTATTTTTCCAAAGGTTGTTTAAAGAAAAGGAAGACTCAATTTTTAAAAAAGGAAGAGAGAGCAAGCAACGTGGAGCATTCAGCTAACTCTAGAAGCTGAGAACAGCCAACTGGCTGATAATTTTGGCCATGGACTAGGAACCCAAAGCCAAGAGCAAAGAATTGAACTGAGCAGGCTTGTTGTTAGCACCTAGCAGTTGATGGCTGTCACACAAGCCCCAGCACCTGGAGGATCTAATCAGAAGTAGACTTAATGGCTGTTTTGTTTTCCCACAATGTCTTGTATGAAACACCACTCCAAAGCATTGTTAGAAAGCAAAATGGAGGATAGAGTCCACCAGATCCCCTCAAACCAAAGGAGAATGGAAAGAAATGTACTTCATCAATCAAGATAATATATGAACAAGGTCTGGGTAATGACCCTAAATTAGCTGCATTTAGAAGATTAACAACATTTATAATAAAGAAGCTATACTAGGGTAAGATAGATATACACCATCAGCACCTAGCATAATTCGACACCAATTACTTGGAACCCTCTTACCTGTTACCCTGATGGTACTTGGATTCCTCCTTTCTCTTGGATAGGCTTCTTCTCTGAGGTCCACAGTAGCACTGGAGCAGGAGGTAAGTTGGGGCAGTTTCTAGTTTCTATCTGGCACTGGAGCCCTGCCATGCTTTATCCCCCACAACAGAAGGTTTGGCATCCAACAACTTGGATTTCATGTTGAATATCCAGTCAGTCCTAATGTCAACCCTCTATGTTATGGAGTAATTAAAGTCTATTCCTTGTGTATGCAAGAGATCTGGATAGATCAGCAATATAAAATCCCATTTCAATACAAAATCATACACCTTAAAGAAGAGTTCCTTAACCTGGTGTACTCCAGATCTGTTAGGCTCAGTATTCCAGAATTCCTAGCCGATAATGGCTATTCTCTCTCTTTCCATGTTAGAGAGAATTGATCATTTTGATCACTCAGTTTCTAGTTTACTTTCACTAACAGATGTATTTGCCATGCCATAGTTTATTGAACACTGGAACATAGCTTGATCTACACGCACCACATTAATTTCATTTGTGTGTGTTATCTATGTGTCTATATATATCCACTAAAAGAGGAAAGGGGTTTTTATAAAAATAAAATGAATTCCCCTAAAGACCAAAGATCCATCTAGCATAATATCTGATTTTCAGTGGAAGAAAGTAGGGCTTGGGGCAACCATTTTTTTAGTTTGTTCACCACTGTTTTTAATTTCAGCAACTGCTATTCCAGAGCAAGCCTAAACGGTGTCATTACTGAAAACCACTGGTACATTCTTTGTTAGTATATAAGCATAGTATGTATACATTTAATTTGCTATGTTGCCTTTTTCAAACTCTGGTGGAGCTTTTTCCCCTCTTTGGCCACCTACCAATAATTTAGGAATATTAATATTCTTTTGTTCCATTCTGGACACTCATTTCTTGCCAAGTCATCAGCTCATTCAAGTGAGCTAGATGCTAAACATTTATCTTCTGTGCCCTCTTCAAATGATATAAGACAACTAGCCATTGACCGATACCATGTATAATGAGCAGCTCTCAATCTGATAGCAAGTGACATCGTTTGCAACCCCAAAAATTGCCATTCCACTCATTTGAGGGATGCACAATTTAAATGTGCAAGCAAACCTTTTGCCAAATACTGCCTTTCCACTTTATTGTGTACCTTGCTCTGTTTAGCCTTACCAACACTAAGCCCAGAGTCACCTGTTGAGGGAGATGGGTGGCATACAAATTTAACAAATAAACAAACAAATAAATAAATAAATAAATAAAATGTTCACAATATATGGAATTTTGTTATTTACTTGAACAACAGTACAATAATACCTACTGTGAGTAGTTAGATATCTGTTCCAATTGTTTACAGTCTAAAAGCAGATACTCTTAACTCCAATTATGCTGTCAGAATCCCCTTTCAACACAGAAAGCTACGTGAATATTAAAGGAGACTTATGAGTGTTTCCCTCAATGTCTGGATTTATGAAAAAAGTCCCCCCCCCACCCCATAATTCCTTCTTGGTTTTTGAAATCATATCAAAAAACAAAATAGCAGAGTGAATATGAACATTTCTGAGCAAAATCATCAAGTCAAATCACTTGAATCAAAACACTTACTGGGCATAAGAAAACAAGTGTCTTTGGAAATTAACAAGGTGATGGTATTAAGGGAGCAGAGAGATTTGGGCAGGGAAAGGATTAGGACTTCTCTAAATTGGAGCTAGGGTTGGCAATAATCAGGAGAAGACAAGAGGAAGTAGACTTTGCTGGGGAAATAAAGGATCTAGATTCAAGATTCATGAGGGAAAGGTATTTATTTAGACAATTTATATCATGATAGAATAATTGAGGTGATTGTTGGTGTGTTGTGGTGGTTCTGTAAGTCATGAAGCTATCTATGGTTTATTTGGGAATGAAAAATGTAAAGAAGGAAACGCTTCTGGCAAACTGGAAGTGAGGTTCCTGACACAAAAAAGACCAAAGGAAGGGGAAATGCTCTTTCCAAAGGACAGAAGTCCCTATTTGGAGGGTATGTCTTATCATGGAATCCACTGCCATCCCTACAACTTCTTGGCCTCTTATTGCTTCTTCTGTTATCCTCAAGTATTCATTCACTTTCTCCCTCTGAATCAGAGCAAGAGTTCAAGGAAGCAACAGGAAGGAGTGGAAACAACAGCTGTTACTGCCTGCTAATTTGTTTAGTGTCTAAAGCAAGCTTCCATGGGAATTCTGGAAATTGTAGTAAGGTAGAACCAAGAAAGGTTACCAAATAAGGTTAGGAATGTAGGAAAATGGCCAAATAAGGTAATGACTGTAGGAATGTAGCGAGATGACCATATAAGGCTAGGAAGGTAGAAATAGGAGAAGATGCCATATAAGGAAAGGAATGAAAGAGAATACCTAATAAGATAAAACTGGGAGATAGTTCCAAATAAGGAGAAATGCCAGGCTGGCACACCCTGATTCGCTGGTACAATCCCTAAGGAAAACAGGGGAGTGGGCACCAAGACCCCTGGGATCAAAATGTATAAAAAGCCTGTGCCAAGAACCTTTCGGAGTTCAGACTTTTTGCTGCCTATGCTGAACCTTTGCGCAAATAAACTCCTCTCCTGAATGAAGACCTGAGCGTCCTGTCTCTAAATTTTCTGCAACAGTAGTCTCAGCACACCCAGAGGGCACCAGTCTGGAGAAGACTTGAGTTAGCCTTTTTTATGGAACTACTAGTTCTGAGCTGCAGAAATCCAAACAATTACTAAATGTTAGCAAAGAGATACAGAAAACCTTTTGCTGCCCAGATCTAGTGGCTCTACTTTGGGGCTGAATTCAGAGCGAAAAGAGAGCAAATGGGAGATTGCAGGGATGAGGAGGCATGCCCACTGGGGACATCTTGCCAGAAGCCTTGCAAAACCTTGAACTGACATCACCCAGGAGAGCCTCTCAGCAGTATTTTTGTGTCCTGAGGAAGCAATGATGCTTATGTAAAGTGACTGCAATTCAAATATAAAACTTTACTGTTGTGATACAAGTAAATCTCCATTTATTCACCCGTGAACCTTAGAAGGCTGGCTGACTCTTTCCTAAGGAAGAATGAGGCAGCTGCCTTAGTGAAAAAAATGCTGGGGGTGAGGAGTTGTGGGAAGAAATTACCAAGTAGAACTGTTCCTGCCATATTCTGTGGTACTAGTTAGGTGAGATGGAGAATGTTGTCCTGACACGAGTGTCAATATAAGAATCTAGTGTTCATGTAGTCAGGTTTTAGACATGAAACAAGTCATGGTCATTCTGTCCTTTTCATAAAAGAGCAACATGGCTTAGGCCAGCTCTGATATATTGCTTTTATACTTTGCATCACATCCCTTATAATCTCTACAGGCAATATCATTGCATTGGATTTTCACACAGAATGGGCCACCACAAGACCCAATAATTAATGACTTTTGGAACATGCCAGGTCACTCACCACTTTTGGATGACTGGGTTCTGTGCTTCTACTCATTAGTATTCAGCAGCATACATTATTATAATATAATTTTATATATTATTATACTGATAATCTTTTTACCAAATACATCCTAGAACAGCCGTCCCCAACCAAATGTGTTGGACTACAGTTCCAGTTAGGTTAGAAAAGCCTAGCTGTGTCTATTTAGAGTGGTTAGGAGATATTTCTAGCAAGTTTTTAAAAGCTCAAATGAACAGAATTTCTCCAGGAAATATTCAAGGAAGAAAATGTTCTAACTTTATAAAGGATGTTAATCAAAGTTAGACTGTAATTAACTGTTAGGCTATTATGTTTGATCACTGAAATAAATAGCTTTCTGGATGTCTGCATGTGGCAGAGACACATGGCTAGAGGTGGTCTTTTGTTGTTACAACATAGGTGGTTTTGAAAGGAAGAAGGGAGGTGGGATTCTGAATATTCTGGCCTCTTAAGAGAACATAGGCATAATGTATCTTCTCTTATCCTTTCTGAGAGTCAACATTGCGTGGACTGTCTGGATAAAAGAGTCAATAGACATCCTCAAGTGTAGCACTTTCTCAGCCCAACTTCTTCACAAGGCTACTGATGGGCTACTTCTCCAAAGCAATAATAATAACAGCAATAACCATACATTAAATGGATACCATTATCCAAAGCCATCTTATGTAAATGTGCTTCTAAATAAGGGAGGAGGATGCCCCTGGTCAGTAGGCCATATGGTAGCCCTCCAGATCTTGGAATCCAAATTCCTGGTTTTCCCCAGGCCTCATCACTCACCAGCCCCTAGATCTCACAAAGGAATCTGAATATCTTAATTCTGGAGACACAAATAATCACCATTACTTAAAATAAGATCAGCATGCTAAGATCACATGCTAAGAAAATAAGATCAGCATGCTATAATCAGATGCAAGCAAGCTAGAACAGATGAAAGAAAGGAAGCTGAGGAACAAGAAGACCAAAGAATACCTGATCAAGAAGTATCACCTAGAAACAAGGAAGATCAAGTAAGCATCGGAAATAATAAAGCAGCAAATAACAGCCATAGCCAAGAAGATCAGCAGATGTGAAGCTTGAATTGCACACTACAGACAAAATCTCCAATTTCAGTCAGATCAGAAATGTTTCTACCAATCCATCAATGGACAGACTGCAATGAACCAGCCAACATCTGACAAAGAAGCAACAGTGCAGTTCTGGGTGCAGCTATGGGGCAATCCAAAGAAATACAACAAGAATGTAGCTTGGATAAAGGGTGTAGAGAAGGAAAAAAAAGAAAGAAACTGAAATGAAAGAAGTTGTAGTAACAGCAGAAATGGTGGAGAAAAGGGCAAGGGAGATCAAGAATTGGTCAGCACCAGGTGAAGATGAACTGCATGGTTTTTGGTTGAAACATCTGACTGGTCTGCACCCACTCATTGCCAAGCAGTTTAACATCATGCTGCAAAGAGGTGAAATTAAAGATTGGTTAACATCTGGCAAAACCTACCTGATAATGAAAGATCCAACAAAAGGGACAGCACCAGGCAACTACAGGTTTACCTGCTTACCAACAACTTTCAAACTGCTAACTCGTGTTGTAGCTGAGGCAGTCCAACAGCATCTACCAGTGACAGGGTTTTTCCATCTTTAGTCCTGGATGGGGTGGCACTGCCCCAGACAGACTTGGTGTGCAGTCTGGGTGTCCTCTTGGACTCACGGCTCCTGCTAGAAGAGGAGATGGCAGCTATGGCTAGGAGTGCCTTTGCACACCTTCAGGTTGTGCGCCAGTTGTGCCCATCCCTGGACCAGGAGGCTCTACTCACAGTCACTCATACCCTCATGACCTCCTGTCTGGATTACTGCAATGTGCTCTATATGGGGCTGCCCTTGAAAAGCATTCAGAAGCTTCAGCTGGTGTAGAATGCAGCTGCACAGGTAGTAAATGGTGTTGGATATTTGACACACGCAACACCACTGCTTCATGAGCTGAATTGGTTGCCAGTATGTTTCTGGGTGCAATTCAAGGTGCTAGTTGTCACCTTTAAAACCCTTCATGGCTTGGGACCGGGTTACCTGAGGGACCGTCTCCTCTCAGTTGTTTCTGCCCATCCAATTTGGTCTGGCAGGTTGGGTATGCTACAGGTCCTGTCAGATAAGGAATGTCAGCTGGTGGGGGCTAGGAGGCATGCCTTCTCTGCCATAGCCCCTGCCCTCTGGAACATTCTCCCTCCAGAGATCAGGATGGCCCCGACCCTGTTGGCCTTTCGTAAGGCCTTGAAGACCTGGTTATGTGCCTGGGCCTGGGGCCCAAGTGTGTTAAGGGCCCTGTTTCCTGGCTATCTGGATACCTAAGGTTATCATTTTCTTGGTATGTACGTGTGTGCACGTGCGTGTGTGCATAATATTTGTATTGGTTTTAACTGTTTTTATGATCATTCACTGCCCAGAGTCACTTGTCTGAGATGGGCGGCTATAGAAATTGAATAAAATTAATCAATTAATTAATTAATTAAAATATACCTTCAAAGACATTCCTTCAAATACATTCAAGATTATTTTGATAGGATGGAAAAGGACAGAAGTATCCAAGAACAATCCACCTTAGTGGCATTCCACTGTAAATTCTTTGTGGTCTAAGGCTTTGAGAAAAAGCCTTTCCTCAACCATGGGCCAATGTGGCTTTGCAACTGACCTGACAGACATACAATCCCTTAGCTGAATATTTGCTTAGCCAATAGATTTAGTGTTTCTTCTCACACTGTGCACTGGCTGCCAGTCCTGGGTTTGCCCACCAATCTGTTATCACTCATGTGATATGGACAGCACTGTTAAATGCTACCATCATGTCAAAGAGCATCTGGGCATTAATTGTAAATACTGCAAATATTGAATGATGAGGAAGTGGTTTGTTGAAATGAAAACAATATATTTATTTAGCTTTACATTAACTGAAATCAAATGTTCCTTTCTCCTTAGCCAGTAGATCCCAGGCTGACTGTTGTTTTGTTTTTGTGCCTTCAGGTCAGTTTTTGACTTTTGGCAACTGCCTGCACTAGTCCCTGCAGTTTTCTTGGCAAGGTTTTTCAGAAGTGGTTTGCCCTTGCCTCCTTCCTAGGGCTGAGAGAGAGGGACTGGCCCAAAGTCACCCTGCTGGCTTTGTGCCTAAGGCAGGACTAGAACTCACGGCCTCCCAGTTTCTAGCCTGGTGCCTTAGCCATGACACCAAAGTGGCTCTCTGTACAGACTACTCAAACAAACAATGAATAGAGATATCCCCACAAAACCAGTTATACTCTTTTCAGAACACAATTCCTCATATTAGGGAGCAAAAAATGGTTATAACATCACATTTTCAATTTGTTCTTAGTACCCTCTGCTTGGAATAGGAAAGCTATTTTGCTTCTATCTAAAAGCTCTTGGGCTGATTTTCTTTAAGGCTTTTAGCCAAGACAGTAAGTAATTAATTTGGTTAGCTCTGAAGCATATTTGGGACCAATCTTTAGGTAGTTAAGAAAAACAGCAACTTTGCTGTTTTAAATGTATAGGAGGGGTCACCATTTTCAATATCTTGGTCCTGGATTTCATTTGTCAGCTTTATTTTATTTTAAGGAAAGAAGGAGAAGAACTGAGACAGATGGACAGGGAAGACCAGACAAGGCAAGGCTGACAGAAGCGTTGTGCAAAATACCAGGGAAGACAAGAACTTTTTGTTACAGACAGCATCATGCAGTCTGAGGGTGGGAAAAGGGGATTCTTTTTTGACATCAGTGTTTTGGACAGAAGTGAGAATATATCGCAATGGTCGAAGATTTGTTGGTTTTGTTGTTGTTTTGTTTTTGCTTCATGAAAGTTACAGTAGATAACAGTGAGGAGAAGGAGGCGGTCGGGTCGAGACTTTTCAAATATTGCCAAATTATATTATATAAAATAATACAGGAACAATATCATCATATCGAATGTACAATAATACAGGAAATATGTGTCATAGAAAAAACAACTCGAGGCAATTTAAATAAATTGAGGAAGACCAGAGCATGAACCACAGTTTTGTCTGAAGAAATGAAAAAGAATGTATGAATGCAGAGAAATAACATAGCCTAGCAACAGAGTTAAAGTCAGAAGCAGTGGAGAGAAAAGAGTAAGAGAAAAGCAGTAATTCAGGATTCACTACAGTCGACTGGCTGTGGTTCTCAAAGGTCTTGATCAACGATATTTCTCAAACTTATCTAGGAATGCCTGCTGAGTATCTGCTCAAGCTGTTCCCAGAGAGATTTTTTGATATATTGAGGATGAGACTTTCAAGTGAAAAAGTCTGACAAACAAGCAAATAAGGCTGGCTTCTTCCCATAACACATTTAACTGGTAAACAGAGTCCACACTAATGGGGCGAGTGTACTGCAGGAACAGGAAAAGGGGCCGATTAATCCAGTCAATCAATCCTAAGTGGTTAAACTTATCCCCAAAGAAATCCAATTTTGCATAAGGTAAATTAACTCCATCCCATCATCCATTGCTGGGAGAACCCAAAAAGCCAGACAATTGCCCTGTTGTGCCTTCCACATCCTCCAAGTGAAAAAGTGGGCAAAAAAGCAAGATTCTTCATTGCAAACTCATTGCCAAGGTCTGGTGACGCAGAACCCCCTCCCTCCACATTGACTGGCTGTACTGACGAAGCCATGCCTACTGCTGCCTGGCTAGCCAATGGGGAAGCCCTGCCAATATTTTCCTGCTGAAAAAGCTGATAGAACAGGACTAGAGGGCATGGGCATAGACTCATATACCCTACCCTCGCCCCAACAATAGCAGCTCTTGACTGAATGAATGCAGGTTGTCCTTGTTTTTTTTTTTTTTTATCCGCACTCAATCGTTACCGATTCTGCGGCGACTGCCTGGATGAGTCCCTGCAGTTTTCAAGGCAAGGTATTTTGGAAGTGGTTTGCCGTTGCCTCCTTCCTAGAGCAGAGCCCAGCTGGCAAGCGCAGGAGGCGGGGTTTCCGTTGCTTCGCACCTTTTTCGGGCGTGCGCAGCTTCCGCATTACCGGCAACTGCTCCTGTCTCCTTTGCAAGGCGCCACCAGCATTTTTCCTCCCACCGGGGTGAGAGTCCCCATTTATCTACTCACGTACGTTTTCGAGCTGCTGGGTTGGCAGGAGCTGGGGAGGAAGCAGGAGCTCGCTCTGCTGCGTGGAGCTGGGCTCGAACCGCTGAAGTGTCGACCATTTCTGGCCGGCAACTTTCAGTGTCATTAAGCTGCTGCGCCACCGCGTCCCCCTTGTCCTTGTTTAGTGACCACAATTGGGACCCTCAACTTGATAATTAAGCAAAGTGGTCGCTAAGTGAAACCGCCGCTACGCTTATGATTTTATTTCAGCTTCCTTTCGCTTTACAAACCTACAAAGATTGTAAATGTGAGGATTGGTTACAAAGTTATTTTTCATCAGTGTCATTAGTGCAAACAGTTGCTGAATGAGGCAGGTGCTAAATGAGGACTACCTGTACAATGATATGCTGCCAGAACTACCAGTATGGAAATCTGATTGGGTTACTGGCACACTGAGTGTGTTATAGGAACAGAGCTATTTTTAACACACATTTAACTCACTCCAAGTTGTCTCCTAAATGGCTCCTCCTCCTCAATTTCAAATGCTGTTAGCAGGGGGAAAAGTGAATCAGGAAAAGGGTAAGGATATTCCTCTGCCATTTTCTTTATTGCCTATCTTCTAAAATAGATGGGGGAGGGATAGAGAGATGGGATTATTTTTTCAAAATGCACATTTGGGCTGAATGTGTAGTTAGCCTTGCTGCTGCAGAATGCATGTTGAGGTAGACAGACTGGGGCTTGCTAGATGTCCTTGATCTACAACTCAGTTTTTCTCACTGTTAGCCATGCATCCTATAAGGAATTAAGACAGCAATACCTTTAGAGGGTTCAATAAATGGGGGTGGGGGGCTCCTGAAGTTCCAATATTCTTGTTATTTATGAAGGCTGATACACAGAAGCCATCTGTCATTGTTCTATAGATTAGGCTTCAAGGCAGTCAGAGCAGAACACACTGCAAAATATATTTTGAAAGTGGTAACTGAATGGGTCTCTCTCTCTCTCTCTCTCACACACACACACACACTATATTCTAATATAAATGCTTGTTTTCGTCAAACTGATGGTCATTGGAAGTGTAAAATCCTCTTTCCCCAGAAGCTGCAATCTAGCCAATGCATGACCTACTAAGGCAGATCTTGCCTGGACATCAGCTGGTTTCTCCTTTATTAAGGGCTGTTCTTCCACCAAGACAGGCTAGATTTGTTTACAGTAGAATGTGATTAGCCTAGAATCACGGATGCTTTATGGTGCACCAGTAGAATTGGTTAATTCTAAGACATTTAAATCACTATTATTTTGGAACTATTTTGCAATCCAAATGAGCACCCATGATTGATTGATGCTGTTCATTAGGGTTTTATAGGGTATTGTTTACCAGGGTTGGTTTAATTGGAATTGCTTCTTCATGCTCTTAGTTACTGTAAACTGCCCAAAGCCCATTGGATCAGACCAGTAGGTATAAATTTGATGGTAGGTAGGTAGGTAGGTAGGTAGGTAGATAGATAGATAGATAGATAGATAGATAGATATAACTCTATAGTCCCATGAAGCCTCTACAGCAAAATATTTTATATTCCTAAAAACCACTGACCACTGATGGTACTTTAATCAGTGTCTATTTCCCCCTCTGCAAAACCACTGTGATATTCACACATTCTTCCTGCTTCCTCTCTCTCTCTCTCTCTCTCTCTCTCAATATTTCTATTCATATGGGGAAAAAGGTATTTAAGAAAGGGTTTCCCACAAAATCCTTCTCTCTGTGTATTTGATTATTGTATATCAGAATGGATTTTGTGGGGCATGTGAAAGAAAAAAAGCTTTTTATTTTGCTCAGAGGTCTGTAATTTTTCTCTGAACTAAAAGCAGTAACAGCTCTTGGTGTTTCACTGGTTAAAAGCCCTTTCAGCAGTATTAAAGAAAACAAAGCCTGGACTGAAAAAAAACAAAAAGGCATCAAAATTCACTGGATTGTTAATTGCCAACTTGGATGCATGAAACATTAATATGTAGCTGTTTTTCCAAACATATGTAATCTGATCTCTCAACTGGAAATGAAGTTATTAGTTACTTTTGAGTCGTGAGCCTGAAAGTGCACAAAATTCCCTTCTGTCCTTCATGGTTCAATGTAAATATGTATGATGTCTGCTTCTGTAGCTTTTTTCTTTTCTCTTAATTGAGAACTAAAGCCAGCCAAATCTCCAGGGAAATAATAAGCGCGTGAATTAATTCAACAGAACATAAATTGTACCATATTTGTTCCCAGGTGGAATAACATTAATAGTAATAATAATACTTGTACTTCACAAAGATAAAGCAGAAACTCAGACAAAATAAAAGATGAAGAAAGGCGTGTATTGTATGTTGTATGTATTTTAATAGAAATAACAAGGTAGAATAAGAGAGTTGGGATATTTAAAGATTGCTTCAAATGCCAGAGATTTCACACACTAAAACAATTCTCATGTAAGATTTTGCATAAGTTACACATTTATTGATTTAAAATTCTTTTTATCCTACATTTTCTTTATTCTTTTGGCAATACCAAAACGGGGGTATAATACATTTAAATTCACTGGAAATAGTTAAAAACATTTACAACCATAAGCCCTTTAAAGTGAAAAACAGTATCATTCAGACTGAAATGTGCAACAGTATCAATAATTAAAGGCCTAGGTGAAGTTTCTAAGGCTGGGACCAGCCATATCTGAACAGGGGGGCTAGTTCTGAACAGCAAGAAATATACCACGAATATATCTATTTTCTAGGAATCTGCATTCTGTAACAACTAACACATCCTGTCCTGCACTGCAGTTATGAAGCATACGGTAAATCATAACCTTAATTATGTATCACCATCACCCTTATTATGAACAACACCCCCAGGAGAATAAATGGAATGGCTGATCTTGCTGCTGGAACCCTAACAAGAGGAATCTAGCAGCCAGGTAGTGATAGAAGCAGTAATGTATGGTAAAACAAAAGCACCTGTTCCCTTTTGTAGGAAACCGTGTAGTCTTTTCAACATAACAACCATGTTGGAAGTGTTTTTACTTTTTTTCTAAACAATGAACAGGGGGCCTATCATTCCATTTTGGTGGTGTTCTAGCAGATGGTGTACAGTCTGGGCTTTTTGTCATTGAAAGCAATCTTGAGAAATCTTGTGGGTGTTGATGACAACTGAGTGCAATTTAACAGCTTCAAGAAAATCCATCTCCAAACTTTCAAATATTCTTCCATTCACACAGAAGTGTCAGAGGAAAAATTGCAGTGATATCTTGCCTATCCCAATGCTATCACCACAACCCCAAGATATTATAGAAATTATAAGTTATCATTATGAATATCAAACTGAATGTATTTTTGGAATTACTTAATTCTCATGAATATGCATGGTATATTAAATAGTCTATTGCCTATGTATGATATTGTCAACAATCTTTGATGCTTTTGTTTTTGCCAGATTTTGTAAATATTGAAGATAAAGTATACTTAATGACTTTGAAAGGCAGTAGGCCCATCACTATTTGCTGGAAAGACCCATAGCCAAACATTATATGGTCCAAATATTCTTTTGCATCTCGGTAATTTTGCTGCTGTTGATCAAAGAACAAGATTTAATCTAGAAGGCCTCAAGTACCAATTTTCCCAGTTAGATATTCCCCCAGTACTCAAGTCCAGATATCATTTGGAAGCACTTGTCTGCTTGGAGAACATCTAAACATAATGATCAGAGTAAGTTATCCACTAGCACTCTATCTTGCTGAAGTTGCATGAATTATTAGCTTATTGTCATGTTTTAATCCCTCCTGATTCTCTGTACTCACACATGAAACACTTACCAGCTTAAGTTAACCATTGTATACTCAGTGAATCCAGTTTTCTGGGCTTGTATGACACATTGAATCATAAACCACACTAAGTCATAACCACCTGAGCTGGATTCCAACAACTCACTTGAGGATTCGACCTTATTTCCCACTAACTGTAGCATAAAATGCTCCACCAACTGTTTTTAAGGGAAATATTCTCATGATCTTGCCTTCATCTCATCAGAGGCATCTTAAATTTGTCAATAACTGTTCTAGTTTCAAAGTAGTGTTTTCCCCATTCTCCCAAGACAATATTTGTCATACAAATAATGCACAATGCCTTACTGGCAATGTGGGCAATAAGCCACTCAAGGGTTGGGATCTTCTCAGCCCACTGGCTACTTTAGGCTGATCCCTCTCCTCCAGCTGCTAGGATCTTCCTTCCATGGCTTCCTCTAGGAGAAACCAAACATCTGGTTTCCACAACTGTATTGTCTTGGGTAACATCCGACCAGAGCTTTTAAAAGCACTTGTGTTCCATCTGCTCCTTATAAACCCAGCTTTCCTGCTCTTTTGAAAGAGTGGTAGGCATGTGTTTAAAATAGGACTAGAGCTCCCTTGACGGACTGCCAGTCCTTGGATATACGTGTACATGAACATGCATGGGTCCTTTGGTGTAATAATGCATTGGGTGGGAACCCATTGAAAGAAAGGTTATGGAAATGGGAAGCCAGGACACTGTTTCCTTTGCTCTCCAAATTTAGGGCAACTAAAAGCAGGAGAGGCATCTCCACAGCCTGGTCCTATGCATGCTTACAGAGAAGCAAGCTTGCTATATTCTGGGGAACTGGGGAGGAGAAGAAGCTTACTCTCAGGAGAAGTATGCTACCTTTTGCAAAGGTCACATTCCCACTTGAGACCGACAGTTGCTCACCTGCCCCAGCTCCCATTGCTTTCATCTAAAAGCAGTGTTGTCCAAACTTGGCCATTTTAAGATGAGTGGACTTCAACTCCCTGGCTGGCTGGGGAATTCTGGGAGTTGAAGTCCACTCATCTTAAAGTGGCCAAGTTTGGACAACACTGCCTTACACTGACGGGGACTTGCAGGCAAATGTTCATCCTGGGAAATTAGCGAGAAAACCATCCCATCTCCCAGCTGTTTTGTACTTGCTCAGCTGCAGACTGGGGGAGGCATGAGAACAGGGGGGAGGAAGGGAGGGGGCATGTTACGTGCATGCATGAGAGAGAGACAGATAGGAGACAACAACAAACATATTATTATTCATAATCCATAATCCAACCACAACACAAATTAACAAGAAAAGATGAACAATTACAATGACACTGAAACAATCTGTACAATAGACTTACAGGGCGTGTTTGTGTCCTTAAAGAGGACAATTGCTTCACAGAGACAGTGGAGACTTTGATGTTTTCTTTTACTATTTACAAGTCTGTTTACAGGAATTAGGGAAAAAACAACTATTTACACCAGAGTTTTCAAACTTTCTGGGTTCTAGCTTCCTCTCTCTATTTGCTAACAACTACCTGCTCTGTTGTATAGCTACCAACTCCCCTTCTCCCTCAGCTTTTCACTAAGAGAAAGAGTGGGGAGGGGAAGGGAATTGGCTGAGTTACTTGGACAGGGGCCTAATGCCTTTCATTATGCTTTTTTGAACCTTGTCAGCCGTCCCTCATTGTGTGATGCTCCTCCTCCCTCTTCACTCTCCTTCTGACCAGCCCTTCCTGTTCTGGGGCTTCCCAAAGTCTCCAGGTGTCCCTCCTCAGGCAGCAGCCTGCCTCCGTCCCTGTCTGCCTTGGATTTGGGTGAAGCAGATCCCTCTGTCTGGGTCTTTGCTTCTCTGCTCCCAGGGAAGCCTCCAGCTGACGTCTTCACCCCTTTTCCCTCTGGGGCCAGGAAATGGCACCTACACGCTCTAGCAGCCCAGACACTCACAGCAATGTCTCTCTCCTGCTACCAACTTCCCACACAGTCACTCCAAGACACCCACTGCCTCAATTCCTCAAAGCGGCACAGGCTCAAAATGTGGCAATGTGTCTCTCCATCCCGCATCTCTCTCTCTCCCCTTTGTGGCTCAAACCAGCAGCATCTCCTCCAGCAACTGAGGAGGCCTTAGCCCCCTACACCTGTACGCTAGGTTTGGCCAATGAGAATGCTGCCTCCATTGCTAGCTAGCAACCAGGTCAGCTCATCTGCCCTCGTGACAGCACAGATGGACTTCAAGGCCCTGCCTGAACCTCTTCTCCCATTCTTTCCTCTCTCCTTCTGCTGACTCACACTGGCTCAACAGTAGCCAGCCTGGCCACAAAACCCATATGCTGCACAGTAAAAGTAACATTTATACAGGTCTAAAATAAACCTATAAGCATGATACTCCTGCTATCTAACTTTGCTCATAAGATTTACAAGAAAATAGCCTTGCTATCTAACCTTACTACCTGCCATTCTCAATATACACCCAGAACCCACTCCATCAATCCATCTGGTTTATTAAATATGTTTTCAAATTGTTCTTAAGTGCCTCCAAAGATGTGTGGAGATGTAGTAGAGAGGGAAGAGAATTAGGTCCTGAAAGAGAGAAAGGTAAATAGTTTAAAACAGGCCATAAGCTGTAGCTCCATTCCAGCTTTTGCAAGCAAAGCCTGCAATCTCTTCTCCACCTTCCACACAAGAGTGACCTCTTCCCTTTATTTACAGAATATTAACTCTTTTCTAGTTCGTTCATATGAGTATAGATACAATGATTCAACAAACACTAATCATTCAGCTGAAAACTAAAAGCATATCAGACTACAATGTGCACCTCGTAATCTCAAGTGTGAAAAGGGGGGTTGGTCTTTTTAATTCTTCTGACAGGTACCAATATAGAGCCTCCAGACCTTCTGATTTTCATCACATCTACAGGGGACAAAATACCTGTTGGATCATTTTATTCCTTGTATACCAGATTTCTCATATATTGGTCTCCTGCTTCTTCAGGAGAATTTGTTTCTTTTTGGCTCTTCTGCTGGTTGGAAAAAGTATCATTCATCTATTTACTCAGATGGGTGAGATAGATAGATAGATAGATAGATAGATAGATAGATAGATAGATAGATAGAATACATTGCTGTTCTTCATGCTATTGACTCCTATACAAATGAGGACAACTGATTTCAGTATCCCGCTTGACTTCAATCCTCTTCAATCCAATCACCTTGCAATTCCTGGAATTCCATTCTCAGCTGACATGCCCAGGCTGTGTAGTAAACTGGATGCAGTAAAAGCAGCTCATTTCCAATGAAAAACAGCTAAGTTGCCCAGGGGGAAGATGTTTCTTCTCTCTTCATCTTCCAATGCCCCCTAAGGACTATCAGCTGCTTTATGGCTACTTTTAAACATTGACTTAATGCTGTTCCAGAATAACACTATTCAAGAACAGCACTCAACCAGAGCAAATTTTGACAGCTAGTAAAACTGCTGGTCTAGCCATCTGTTAAAACTCACTTCCTCCTCAGCCACAGTCCCAACTCATGTTGGAGTGATTTTTCCTGCAGGCAGGTGATGCTCAGTAGGAAGAGAAATGAAGCCAGGGAATCCATCACTCACTTTCCTTTACTTGTTCCCTACACTGTAAGGACTGTGCTACTGGCCAGCCATGTCAGTGAGGCAGAGGAGAGCTCGGCTGTGCCGTTTATGTTAGCATCCTTTTCTGCTCACTCAAAAACCGAATGAGGCTGTGAGGAAGAGTCTTATGCTAAAATGTTTTAACCTACATTTTAATCCCCAGCTCTGAGAGAAATCTGTGGAAAAGGTTAACTTTGCTTATGTGTCATTCACAATTTACATGGCAGATGAATGTATGAGGTTTGAGCAAGTAGAAGCAATTGTCAGAGTTCAGGAGATGTTAATTGTTGTCTGATGGTTTTTACCTTGGTTGCCAGTGATGTATTTTATTCTTTTGTTCTTGTTTAACTATTATAGTATTAGCTGCCAATAGTCACTATGGTGAGATGGGCAGCCATACAGTATAAACTGAATAAATAAAATAAATATTATGCCGTTTGACTGGGTGGACGCAGCGTTATTTCAGAACAGATGGCAAAGGGACAAGTATTGCTTCAGGCATCCATTTGCCACAAAGGTTAGCCAAGAGGATCTACAGGGCAGGGGCTGAGTCCATGGGATGAGGTAATGCTGTTGTTCCCATTGGTGTTGGGGAGAGGGGGAGAGAGCAAGGACAGAGAAAAGATAGAGCAATGTTCACTTTGTTTTCATTGCAGTGACACAACAGAGCAAGTGTCTAAGTTCACTGATAATTTATCTTAAGAATCACAACTGTCTAAAAGGAACCATTGGAGCTTTAAAGCCTACATTCATACTAAACTGCAATTTGTACTGCTAGTTTCAGCAGTACAGAAATTCTCCTGTGGTTTGATGAACTTACTGAAATGCCAGAATATTTTTGTCCTTAAAAAGTTATGATGAGACAGAGAGAGAGGGAGAAAGACTAACCTCCATAAGATTTTGAGCTGGGGAAAAGTCATAAACAAAAATCAGTATTTCCCTGGTCGAATGATTAGATCTAAACATACTTGTTTGATATTCAGCAGCAGAATGTCTGTCATCAAAGTTCTGTAAAAGAATGGGAGGATGTCTCCATAATGGTTCACAAGCTCATTTAATTAATAAAGCTCATTTAATTAATTTAATTAATTAATCTGTCTGCGCCAGACAGACCCAGTGAGTAATCTGGGGGTCCTCCTAGACTCACAGCTCCTGCTTAAAGAGCAGGTGGCAGCCGTGACAAGGAGGGCCTTTGCATAACTTCGGGTTGTGCATCAGTTACACCCTTTCCTGGATCGGGATGCCCTTCGAACAGTCACTCACGCCCTTGTTATCTCCCAGATAGACTATTGCAATGCACTCTGCATGGGGCTACCCTTGAAGAGTATCTGGAAGCTACAGCTGGTCCAGAATGCAGCTGCGTGGGCTATTTTTGGAGTCCCAAGGAGGGCCCATGTAACGCCACTGCTCTGCAAGCTGCATTGGGTACCAGTTTGTTTCCGGGTCCAATTCAAGGTGTTGGTTATTACCTTTAAAGCCCTACATGGCATGGGACCAGGTTACCTAAGGGACCGCCTCTCCCCTATGACTTCAACCTGTCCCACCCGATCACACAGAGAGGGCATGCTTCGGACCCCCTCAGTAAAAGAATTCCATCTAGCAGCGTCCAGAAGGCGGGCCTTCTCTGCGGTAGCCCCTGCTCTTTGGAACATTCGGCCCCTGGAGGTGCGATTGGCCCCCTCACTCCTGGCCTTCCGAAGGGCCTTGTAGACCTGGTTCTGCCACTTGGCCTGGGGTGGGGAGGGAATACCTCAAGCATGGGGATGGCTAGCTCTGTAGAGGCCTCCTGTCTTCAGCCTTAGATTTTTCATCTTCTTGGACTCTCCTTCCCCTTTTTTAGTAATCCTTCCCCTTTTTTAGTAATGCTTTTAATTGATGTTTTATGTATGTATGTATGTGTATAAAAATTCCCCTCTCACCCCTATGGGTGGTATGTGTCTTCCTCAATCTCGGGTCCTCTACCAGAGGCCTGGGAGTTTGAGGGTTCTGCGCAGTCTCTTAGCTGTTCCTAGCACTGCACTCTTCTGCACAGAGAGCTCTGATGTTGTTCCTGGGATCTGTTGGAGCCATTCTCCCAGCTTAGGAGCCATGGCCCCGAGTGCTCCTACCACCACTGGGACCACTTTGGCCTTTACTTTCCACATCCTCTCGATTTCCTCCTTCAGGCCCTGGTACTTCTCCAGCTTCTCATGCTCCTTCTTCCTGATGTTGCTGTCACTTGGCACTGCTACATCTATCACTACCGCCGTCTTCTGGTCTTTGTCTACTACCACGATGTCTGATTGATTAGCCAATACCTGCCTGTCCATCTGGATCTGGAAGTCCCACAGGATCTTAGCCCTGTTATTCTCCATGACCTTCTGTGGAATCTCCCATCTGGACTTGGGGGGGTCTAGCCCATACGCTGTGCAGATGTTCCTGTACACAATGCCAGCTACTTGGTTGTGCCGTTCAGTGTATGCCGTTCCTGCCTGCATCTTACACCCTGCCACTATGTGTTGGACTGTCTCTGAGGCCTCTTTGCACAATCTGCATCTTGGATCCTGTCTAGTGTGGTAGACCCCTGCTTCTATGGATCTGGTGCTTAGTGCCTGTTCTTGTGCTGCTAGGATCAGTGCCTCAGTGCTGTCTTTTAGTCCGGCCCTTTCCAGCCACTGATAGGATTTCCCAATGTCAGCCACTTCAGCTATCTGTCGATGGTACATCCCATGCAGGGGCTTGTCTTGCCATGGCACTTCCTCTGCTTGAACCTCCTGCCTTGTCTGCTGCTGCCTGAGGCATTGTCTCAGCAGCTCATCTTTGGGTGCCATCTTACTGATGTATTCCTGGATACTTCGGGTTGCAAAGTGGCTGCAGGACCTGAAAGCAGACCACAGCAATCTCCCAGAACAGGAACCAGTCACCATCACAGTAGCAGACATCCAACAGCGGGTCAAGAACATGAAAAGCTGGACAGTATCTGGCCCGGACATGATCCACACCTACTGGCTAAAGAAACTAACAGTAGTGCATGAACGCCTAGCAGCACAGATGAACCAACTGCTAGCAGCAGGCTCCCACCCAGACTGGCTAACACAAGGAAGGACAGTGCTGATCATGAAAGACCCTCACAAAGGAACAGCACCATCCAACTACCGGCCAATAACCTGCCTCCCCACAACATGGAAAGTTCTATCAGGCATCATAGCTGCCAAGCTACAAGACCATATGGGCCGGTACATGAGCACAGCTCAGAAGGGCATTGGGAACAACACCAGAGGCTCAAAACACCAGTTACTCATAGATAGAGCAGTCACCCAAGACTCAAGGTCTAGGCAGACCAATCTGAGCACAGCCTGGATTGACTACAGGAAAGTCTATGACTCAACGCTGCACACATGGATCTGTGAATGCCTGGCACTATACAAAGTCAACAGGACACTAAGGACCTTCCTCAAGCACTCAATGGGACTGTGGAAGACAACACTGGAAGTGAACTCAAGACAGCTCGCACAAGTGGCCATCAAGTGCGGCATATACCAAGGTGATGCACTGTCCCCACTGCTGTTCTGCATAGGCTTAAACCCCCTCAGCCAGATAATCACAAGGTCTGGATATGGGTACAAATTCAAGAGTGGAGTCACCATCAGCCACCTCCTCTACATGGATGACATCAAGCTGTATGCTAAGAGTGAACGAGACATTGACTCACTGATCCACCTGACATGGATCTACAGCGAGGACACTGGGATGTCATTTGGACTGGAGAAGTGTGGCAGGATGATAGTAAAGAGAGGGAAGGTAGTTAAGACCGATGGAGTGGAACTACCAGTGGGCCACATAGCAGACATAGAGACCAGCTATAAATACCTTGGTGTCCCACAGTCACACGGGAACCATGAGGAGGAGGCAAGAAAGACAGCAACATCCAAGTACCACCAAAGGATAAGACAGGTCCTGAAGAGCCAGCTCAATGGGAAGAACAAGATCCATGCCGTCAACATGTATGCCCTGCCAGTCATCAGATACCCTGCCGGTATAGTGAGCTGGCCAAAGGAAGACATGGAGGCTGCTGATGTGAAGACCCGGAAGCTCCTCACAATGTATGGAGGTTTCCACCCCAAGTCCAACACCCAGAGACTGTACACCAGGCGCAAAGAGGGCGGGCGGGGTCTGATGAGTGTCAAAGCCACTCATATATATTTATGTTTTTAATGAATGTTGTGAGTTGCCCAGAGTTCCCCCATTGGGGGGAGATGGGCAGGTGAGAAATTTAATTAATTAATTAATTAATTAATTAATTAATAATAAAGCTCTTATTTAATTGTTAAATATAGGAGTTTTTTTAATTCTAAAAAATTGTACATTGCACTTCAAACCCAGGTTTTCCCAGTTCCCTCCCTCCCTCCTTCCGTCCCTTACTTCCTTTCTTCCTTCCACTTACAGATGTGCAAAGGAAGCAAAACTTATTTAGAGACTGGGTCCATTTGTTACACTAACTACAATGTTGTTTGGGTCCAGCTTAATTAGTTATGCAAATCTAGGCAATTGTTAAACCATAGTTTAAAATGTGAATCCAGTCTGAGTCATCTCCATGAGTGACATAGCATATATGAACACAGTTGATCTTGAGAAAAAGGATGGAGGAGAAGAACCAGGAAGCTGGCAAGTCAGACAGGCCAAATTCAGATGGTCAAGAGAAAAGTCCATCTTGTGCATGTCTCGGAAAGAGCCCAAAAGGATAGACTAAGACTAAAGCAACAAGCCTCAGTTGGGCCAATTTGATGCTTCCCGGCTTCTCATATTCTGGCAAGAATTCCCTTATATGACTCAGTTTTCATGCTGAAGTCAATAATAGAAAAAGCAGTTAGTTACTTTGGGGGTGAATAATCACATAGAGTCTTGAAAAGGGATGGGACTATTACTTTAACTTCTTATAATTGCACATTAAACATCTTTTCTCTCATACTTTTTCAGCAGCTGTTTTGTTAGTTGTATTCATTAAAAAAAAACTTGCATTGATTCTCTCTCAAGGATTGTTGAAGCTTTCCATCTGATATGCAGTTGTTTTTATGGACTCAAGCCAGTTCAGGTACCGTCTCCCATCCCACCATCCCCTGTGTACTTTTTAGATTACACAAATCTTTTACAGTATTAGTTTTTCCTCCTTCCATTACTATTCAAAACAATGTTTTTTTTAAATATATATGCATTGTTTTATTTTGTGAAACACTCAGGGCAAAGACATTGTTATTAAGTGTTCTAAGGAATCTATTCTGATAACTGAATTTTAGAAGTGATGTTAGAATTAATTGTCAGTGGTTTTATAAACTTGAACATATCTTGGAAACAGAACTGTGCATAGATCCCCATTCATTCCTTTTGGAATAATAATGCCTCTGCAATGTACCTCACAAAACTTGTGTGAACCTGCTTTTTAATGGGCAATAAAATTTATCCATGTCATCACAGTACAGCTTTTGTAATGCTTATGCTAAGTAAACAGCTCAATAACAACTAAGTGCCTTGCCATAAAACCAACAAACATATTAAGCCACATCCTTTTATGGGCGATATATGGGAACAGTATCCTAAACAGAATTATTTACACCCAGGGCTGAAGATGGGAAGAATATTAAACTGTAAGAACAGGAGGGAATGGTATACAGCGTGTAGATAATGAATTGCCTTCTTGTCAGTGAATACTCGTAAAATGGTTGTTATGAGGAACATCTCATATTTTCACCTCCAGCCTGCTGCTGAGGCAACCTGGAGCTGTCCTTACTGTTCCAGTGTGCAAGTGATATTTTCTCCCAACTTTAAAGCTTGCCAAGTGGACCATCTTGAATGCTTTGGAGACAGGTCTGGAGATGATGTTGCCAGAGATATCTTCTCCAACTGGCCCAGCAAGTCTGCTGCAGAGATGCCCTCTCCCCGTCTGGTCTCTGGGCACTGCAACATCATGACAATTTTAGCTTTGGCTGCAAGAACAAGTGGACCTCTGGTCTTTTTCTTTTTACACTGGAATACTGAACTTCCAAATCAATGGATTTATCAGCTAGAAATCCTGATATTTGGTAGGTATGTATGTGTATGTGCTGGTAAAGTGCATGAAACACAACACACCCACAGGCAGAATTGGTGTGTGTGTGTGTGTGTGTGTGTGTGTGTGTGTGTGTGTGTTATAAGCATATTTCTTTGATTCTAGCCTGCAGTGATCAAGACAACTTCTAGATGGCAGAATCTATGAAATTGTTTCATAGGACTATCAATCTCCTGGGAAGAAACATGCAGTATATAGTACAAATTAAACCTTGAATCTTTAACCCTAATTTGTTACATGTTCAGGAGGGCAATTGGTGGTTGGTTTTCTCTGCCAGTAGATGATTATGGGTAAGAGGAGAAAGGATGGCAGTGAATCCAGCAATCAGTACCTGGAAACTATTCTACATTAAATTGTGTGAGGATAGTGACACTGCCCATTCTCACTGCAGGGTGCAGTAAAGATAGGCGGGGAGGGCACTGCAATTTATTTTGTTATTCTTTCCTCCTAGTTGAACAGCTGAACATATTAACATAGCCTTGAGGAAGAGTTCTATAAATCACTAGTGAGGAAATGGCCTAAGTTCATATGTTATGCTAAACTGAAAGCTAACTTACCACATTTTGGCTTAGCAGGGTGAGAATCAGACCAGTGTAACGCACTCGTCTGTCCCAGTTTAAGCCACAGGAAACAGAGTTGAAGCTCTTTATATCTGCTTGACCACTCTGAATTGGTCTTTGGAAACCCTTGTTCAAGGATGGTCATCAAGAAGATAGTGATGGAACTGTGTGGGGAGTTGACCATTCCCCTGATGCTTTTCCCACAGTGGCATTTCAGATGAGAGAGTTGTGCTCATTTGGTGTTTCACAATATGATTGGCTAATTTGTCCTGTGTAGACAGCAGTGGGGGTTGCTGACAAATAATGACATATTTATTTGGGAGTAATAAATGAGACACAGGTGGACTCATTTTAAGTAAACATGCATAGGATGCTTCTGCCAATTCATCACAGCAACTTCATTCATTACAGAAAGAGTCATCTGATTCAGGGATGACCTGAAGTGGAACAGTTAATGAATGTAGCTCACCCATCCTAGTCAAAGTGCATTATCCCCTCAAACTAGCTGATAAAAAAAAATCTCTCCCCCAAGCAACAACAAAAATAAATAATAACAATGAATACATACAGTAGAAATATGCTACCTTTTTTTAACAACCCAAAAGGGCTACATACTGTATTGCTCTCTTTAATGATAGGGCTGGTCCTGACCTGTCGCAATGAATAATCTGACAGTAACTGACTTTCTCATTCATCCTAGAAGTGTTTATTATTTTTTAAAATCCTTGTTTCATCTGAGCTTCATGAATTTTAGTGTGATTTAACAGTGCAGACTTTGCACATTTATTCAAAAACATAAGTATATAATGAAGAATATACTGGGCTCTGTATAGGGAAAATATCAGTTGCAAAATCTATATAGCTAATTATTTGAGAGGAAAGAAGAGGATGACCAGCAGCAGAGGGGATGGACTCAATTAAAACAGTAGTGGGTGCACTGTTAGAAGACCTGAAGGGCCAAATGGGGACAGATCATCCTAGACAAAATCTATCTGTGTGGTTGCTAAGAGTCAACACCACTTTGATGGCGTATAATCAATCCATCAACTATTTGACAGTATATTGCTCTTTTTCGGGTTCTGATAGAAGTTGACTTGGATTGTTGCTAGTATGAAATCATGTATTTGGCTTACAGTATTATAAATTTTCAGGTTTAGCTCTTCAAAGACGCTTTTTTCTTGAAAAGGAAAAAAAACCCTGTGTTTTCACCAAAAGATGCATGGAGCAGAAGGAAACAAGAATAAGATGGTTATGTTTTGAAAGAGTAGGAGTGGACTATCAGTTCAGAATTTGTGGGAGGTGAGTAATTTTCCATTTTTAGACTTAATTGTCTAAAACAACAATAAAATATTTTTTCAAATAGAAGGCAAACAACTTGTCTCCTGAAAGGTTTGGAGTTGTTTATTTGCTACCACAGATAGTTTTAACAAAAGAAAAGGCACCCTCCATTTTTGGTCCAAAATGGCACAGTCCACTGAGAAACCACAATATTGTGTGTTTAACCTCTTGACTACAATTTGCAGTCCTTTGCACATTTATCTAGGAATAAACAGTGAGGTCTTTGTATAGTGTGTATACTGTACACATCTTTGATGCCATCTGGAGACAGGCAAGAGTTCATAAAAATCAAATGTGCCATGATAGCAACATCATTATCTGTAATGTGTACACAAATTTATCTCTTAATACCCTGTATTATTATTAACCAAGCAGTTTTTGAAGACTGGCAATTCAAAACCCAAGCATATGATTAGAATGCTCTTTTCTGCTACATTAAAATTTCATATCTCAGAAGAAGGCTGAACTTCAATAATAATTGTTATGGTCATTTTTTTTCCCCAGTACCTTGAATTATTTATTCATATGTCAAAACATTTAATTCTATTTCTAAGCTTGCTTTTAAAAAGTTAGCCTCCCCAGTCTGGTATCTTCTAAAAGTGCTAGGTTTCAAGTTGTGGGTAGTTATCAATATAGTCACTAGGGTCAGGTCTGGCTCAGTGACAACTAAAACAATAGCAAATATAAATATAATTTCAAAATGGGGAAGGAAGAAATTACGATAAAACTTACTCTGAGGAACACAAAATCATGTGGTTGAATGAGATTTTCAAACTAGATCTCCCTAGTTTTACTCTGCCATTCTAGCTATTGTGCATCATTATTTCTCATACCAAAATTATGCTAATTCATATTTATATACTTTCATTTTTTACTCATCTTACAAAGCAATATTAAGCATTTAAGGTTAAATTAAGGTTTAAAATAGGTTTATAATAGAAATAAGAACTTGAACTGAATTAAACAAAGCACTTAAATTATGCTCCCCATTTAATCCATATATACTGTCTTGAACAATTTAATTTAAATAAATTATATTGGATGATACATTGAATTGGTTTAGAAAAAAAATATTAATTTTATTTATTTGCTAGGCAGAGAATTTTAAATTACTGTGGCGGAAAAGACCAAAACATATTTATCTACTCCACATAATTACAGCTGATTCACTTATAGTATATTTGTGAGAGCCCTAGATAGGGTCCCCAGAGAATCCTACAGACATGTAAGGCATCAAAGTGAATGTTGAGATTAATAGCATAGCTGTGGCTTTCACCAATATTTATTCAGATCAGGAAAATGGGTCCTCGTTTCCAAAACTCATGGTCTGCTACTGTGACACTAGTTGCATGGTGATTAATCAAATAAATGCTTGAAAATGTGCTTCTTGGAAAACAATTCAAAAAGCTTTTAGCATTTAGTTGAGTCTCAGCATTTATTAAATGTATTTTTTGACAGCATCTGCGGCTACTTGGCTGAAGATTTAATTGAAATAGTAAGCTGAGGATCAATTTATGCAATTTCTTTATTGGTGTTACTATCCCAAATAATCATTGTAAGTTATTGTTTTTACTGTGCGCGGCTGGCAAAAAAACAGCTCCTCATCCTGTCAGACTATAACTTAGCTTTAGTCATTCTTTTCATCATTACCTCCTGTCTTTATTAAAGCAATGTGTAAAATCTGGGCAAGATTCAGCTAGTTTGAAAGAAAACAAGTTTATATTGAATATAGAATTACTATTATTTGTCATTCTGTGAATATTAAATATGCAAAATGTATTTTGCTTTTAACATAGTATTATTCTCCATGACCTGAAATGCCTGCAGTGATACATTTTTAGGAACTCTCTCTTTCAGAATCGGATAACAAGTTAAACCAGACACTGACATTTTGTTATCTTTCTTTAGTTAGTCTGTCTTTCCATAATGTTTTATGGAAAGTTTTAAAGTTAATCTCTCTTTCCATAATCCCTGGTCTCCAGGTTTCATGCCAACCTAACCTACCAAGTAAGACTTGCCTGGCTCTGCTAAGTGGGGAACCTTGGAGCCCACTGAGAGAAAACTCTCCATTCTCATAATTTTCTCAAGATGAAAGGCAGAATTCAAGCTTCCAATATTATTTTTTTCCAAATGCCTCTCTGCAAGTTAGAAAAAGCAAATTTGATCAGTTAGATCTCCCCCCAACCTGCAATCTCTAGTCGGAGAAAGATTGAACAAATGTATAGAAGTAATTAAACATGACTCTAAGCATTTATCAAACCTAATAAGACCTGCCTTTTAAAATGATCTGTGCTGTCTTTCAACCAGAGCTGGCAGTCAGACTCACCTTTTATTTTACACAGAGTGGCTGTGTAAAATGAAACCATGATCAAAGAGCCTTTGGAATGGGACTTTGTGACTTTCAGTATAGCAGTTCTTTTGTGTGTATGCGTGTGTGTCTCCAAGTCAGTGGACTCCCAGCGACTGTCTGGACTAGTCCCTGCAGTTTTCTTGGCAAGGTTTTTTGGAAGTGGTTTGCCATTGGACTTCTGGTGGAGGTCTGGTAAGCTAAACATGTCTCTGTGGAGAGTAGAGACAATGGCCACAGCAAAGACTGAAGAACCAGTGAATAGACCAGTTCTTTGGAACCTCTCCAGACAAGGAGAGCACAGGAGATCGCCCACATGTGGTCCAGATGGCTGCTCCTCATGAGGAGACTAGAGGACAGCAGAGTCCCCCGTGGGTTTGAGTGCCAGGAGACAAAGGGATCAATTATCAAGCTCACAAGCATGGCAGAGACTTTTAAAGAACACTAAGTTCGCTAACCTCGCTTCTAATCACTTTTGGAAATTGCCTATTTAACTATCTTAAGGCTATTAGAAATCTTTGGAACAACAAGTTTGAAAATAAATGGCAAGAAGCTAAATAAGATTTTGAATCAAGAAAGTTATAAACAAATTAACAGTCCAGACAAATTTGGAATATTGAAACTTACTATAAGATTTTGAAACTAACTATGTAAAATAAACAACTTTTCATGGGAAGTAGAATTATTTTGTTTACTGTAAGTCATAACAGAAATTAGAGACCTTATGATTTAAACTGGACACCAGACTAAAAATTCCAGGCAAAAAGAAAAAAAAAAAACCTACCTTTGGTTTTGATTCAGATTGGGATTTACAGAATTACACAAAACACTATCATGTTTGAAATATTAAAGGAGATCTTCAAAAAATGGGGCCAGAAATTAGTAGCCACAATATCAACAATATTGGTAACAATGTCTGCTTCTATGGATAGACTATGTTTAAAGAATGTTAATGAAGGAATGACAGACGTGAAACAAGTCTTGCTTAATGCAGAAATAGTGGAATCAGAAATATTGGATTACAAGATTAGAGAAGGTATTTAAAGTGGAAAACAAGTGGCAGGCCAAGAGAATGGCCTGGATAAGGACTCTTTACTGGATATACAAAAGAAGCTGACTGAAGTTTTAAAAATTAAAGGGGAAATGCAAATGATAAACCAAGAGAATGACATGGAGAATGTCTTTTTATTAGATTTACAAAAGAGACTTGTTAAAGCCTTGAAGAAGCCTATGCAATGGGACAAAGAAGAACTGAAGAGAGATCAGATCCTACAATATTTGAATGAACTAAATATTAAGATTTTCAGAGGTAAAAGGAAGGAATATAAAGTTGGTTTATTTGATCAAAGTTAACATAAGACATGTTTTTATGAAATTCTGGCAAACCTTTATGGACTTTTTGCTGACACGTGGATTGAAAAATTGATGTCTTATGGATTTGCTTATAAAGAAGGGATGGGTTATGGGAAGAAGAGATATCTGTTTGTAACCTGATAGGAGGTGAAGAGCTACCAAACTTGTTTATGCTTCATGTGATGAAGATTGAAAGTCACTTCTTTATATATTTATTTTCTTTTTCTTTATTTCACTGTTTCCTTTTTCTTTTCTTCTTTTTTACTTTCTCTTGTTTTGCACTTTTTACTCTCTCTTTTTTACTTTCCTTTCTCTGAGTTTAGTTTGTATTAGTTTTTATTACTGTAATTAAAATCTTTAATAAAAATTGTACATACAGTATATAAAAAAAGGTAGTGGTTTTCCATTGCCTCCTTCCTAGGACTGAGAGAGAATGACTGGCCCAAGGTCACCCAGCTGGCTTTGGGCCTAAGGCAGGACGAGAACTCATGGTCTCCCAGTTTCTAGCTCGATACTGTAACCACTACACCAAACTGGCTCATGGCAGTTCTTAGTAGAGTTTCTCAAAAGGACCTTTATTATCTGTTATAGTTCTTTGAGCCCAACACAAAAACTTCCACTAAAGAACGATTATATAAGATCAGCAGAAACAACTACAGGTAGTCCTCGCTTAACGATTGCCATGTTGAACAAAGTTATGACAGCACTGAAAAGGTAACTTTATGACTTGTCCTCTCACTGTCGCAGCATCCCCGTGGTCATGTGATTGAGATTCGGGCACTTCACAACTGGCAGGCATTTACGACCATCACAGGATCCCATGGTCACATGATCACCATTTGTGCACTTCACAGCCAGCTTCTGACATGCAGAGTCAATGGAGAAGCCAGTAGTAAAATCACAAGTCACGGTCATGTGATGTCTTGTTTAATGACCATGTCACTTAGCGACACTGTCGCCTGTCCCAATTGTGGTTGTTAAGCGAGAACTACCTGTGTGCTCCAAGGTATTGATTAAGTTGTCATTGTATTATCTTTTTCTAACCATTTAAAAAGCATTTTTCTAATGTGCCCTATAAAGATGTTATTTAAATAATAATCTTAATAGGAAAGAAAAGTCTATATACCTAGCCAGAGGTTTCTTTGATATGCTTTTTCTAAGAAATATCTATAACCAAAAAGGCAGGAAGTTCTTTAACTGAAAAAGCATCTTGCCTCTTTAACGCCAGAAACAGTTCAGTGGAAACTTCAAAGAATCCTTCTCCTGGGCAGGCAATCGAGCCACATCCTTACCCCTGCACTCACTAGCACTCTAGAATAAATGACATTACAGTAAAGTCTCGCTTATCCGACATAAACGGGCCGGCAGAACGTTGGATAAGCAAAAATGTCAGATAACACACAGTAACAATTGAGTGCGGTAAAAAAAAAAAAAAAACCGATCCGCTGCGCCTCTTGCAATCGATTTTTGCATTGTGGCGCCGCACCGTCAGGAGCAACAAGAAAGAGTACACTCACGCTCGCAAACAAGCGGCACACTTTTCTCATCACTGATTTATGCGTTGTGTTTTTTTTTTAGGGGCGTCGGATAAGACGGAATGTTGGATAAGCGAAGGTCGGTTAAACGAGACTCTACTGTATTAGAATTAATATGCAAAAAGCGTCAACGTTATACAAGTGTATGCCCGTGCTACAAGACACCGTTCTTTCCTGTTGGATGTGCATCTCTACTTGCAAAGTAAGAACCACATTGGCGGACAGAAAGATCCAGTCCGAAATGGGAGCAGGGTCTACAACCATGAATGTCTTCAGGTCTGGCTCATCAAGTTCAAGAAGTGGCCACAGGGAAAATTGAAGGCAAGCCTGGCCAAAGCACATAAAGTTAGCACCAGGAATGCTTCTGAGCAGCTCTGGATTAGCTGACAATTGCTGGTAAGACTGAAAGACTGCCAAAAGCAGATTTAAATATTTTAATAGAAGGCACCTCCTCTTCTGAGTCCAAGTGTTGCTTCTTGCCTAAGATTTTACACACATCTTTATTGTACAGCTACTTTATCCCAGCCATTCCCTAAACCTAGTCTCCTTTATGTTCAGGCATCCAAATTTCCTAGGACTTGGGGGGAAAAGCTAGATAGCATCCATATGTCTTTCTGATTAACTTTTTACTCTACTGGACCATTGCTTGGCCTAGCCTCAGCTTGATCCAGGAACTGTGCCTAAAAGATAGTTTTAGGCGCCACTGGTTGCTCTATGTCCTTCCCATCTAAGCATTCATTAGAGAATGGTGTGCCAATGGAGGAAAATATTGAGGAATTCTATGGTCCACTCTAAGAGCCAGTAGATGCAGCTTCAAGACAGGACACTGTACTACTAATGGATGCTTGGAATACAAAAGTTGGAGAAATGGAGGAAATGCAGGAAGATTTGGATTGGGTAAATGCAATAATTTAGGAAATAAGAACTTTTGCAAAGCAATTTTTTGTTGATTGCTGACATTTGCTATATGTAACATAAAGACGTCCTTTACACATAAAATGGAGAATAGACATTATTAGATGACCAACAACAGAATCAAATAGATAAGAAAATAGAAATGCAATCCAGTCAGTCAGGAGAGATCCAGGTATGAATTCTAGTGTAAGCAGTCCAATTCATTGAAGTTATGTAAATAAGCACTTGAGCAGCTCTGGTAAAAAATAAGAGGCATGTAAAAGCCAAAGTGGGGGGAAAAATCCCAGAATGTCAAAAAGAAAAAGATTTAGGCGCTTTCAGTGCAATCTGTCACAATAACCAAGAAACACAGAGAGTGAAAGCTTTGGGCAATAAGAATATACAACCACTGAATGGAGACTTCCAGCGTCAAAGGAGAAAACACAAAGACATTTTGGTAAAAAAATATCAACAACTGAAGGAATATAGTAAGAACGGAAAATGAGGTAACTTTGAAAGAGAAATTCCAGAACAATATTGGTTAAGGTAGAAATATTCAAGAGTCATCACAGTAGATAGAAGCAAATAAAGTTAAAGGAAGACGGAAATATTGTGTTGAAACCCTTTACAAATAGGATTAGAGAACAACAGAAATATTGACAGGGAGAAGAAAGTATCCAGAATCTGACTCCACTAGAAATTGAGGTGTGACAGGCAATAGACAGTCAAATAGGAAAAATCCAGGTTCAAATGAAATACCCACTGAAAAAGATGCATGTTGCAGAGCCCTTTTGAGCACACACGCTGCTGGGCACCTGCAGAGTGCCAAAGAATACTGAGTAATTAAGTATCAGCAGGCCCCATTTAAAAATAAATAAAATGCTCGTAATTAATTGCTTTAGGTGCCGAGCGCAGGTTTAGCCCTGCTATCAATGAATGCTAGCAGACATTCATTACAGTTGAAGTAAGAGTTAGACTGAGTAAGAAACACAGAGCATCACGTGATGAGGCAGAAGCACAAGAAAAAAGTTATCCTAGACTAATTTAACTAACAATAAGCAGGGGGGAGACAGACATAGGGGCAGTATATGAAGACTTTTCTACTTATCTATCTCTTGCCATTGCCCTGTTGGTCAGAGGTCTTGGAGACAATGCCATCTCCAACTCTGCAGAAGAAAAGCCGCTTAGGGTGCTAACAGCACTATGGCAATAAATATAGAACAAGACTGTATCCTAGAGTCTAGAAAACATTGATGTATATACCTATATTGGAGATATAAAAGAATGTGCAAGTTACTGAACCACTTCACTAACTCATCATACAAGCAAAGTTTTGCTGGAGAATTTACAAAGAAGAATTCATACACAGAGAGAGAAATGTCAAATTAACAGATAGGTTTCAGAAAAAGCAGATCAAGATCAAATAGTTAACGTAAGATGGATAATAGAGAGGATGAGAAAATTAAAAAGGAGGGTTGGCTTTGTTTTACTGATTATAAGTCAGTCCAGAGTGAGGACTTTAATGGAATACCTGATTATTGTTTTGAGGAATCTTTACAGTGAATAAAAAGCTACTATAAGAACTGAGTTTGGAGGAAAACTGGTTTAAAATAGGGAAGGAAATGAAACTAGAATGCATATTGTCCTTGTATCTGCTTAAAATGCAAAGTGAATATATTATAAGAAAGGCAGGATAGTAAACAGTGACATCTGGAATCAAAACTGGGGGACAAAACATTAATCACTTGAAATATGCCAATGACACCACATTGTTAGCTGAAAGTAAAGAAGACTAAGAATAACTTGTTATGAAAGTCAACATGACAAGTGAAATATTTGGCTTAATGTTAAATATTAAAATGATAATGATAATGTCAGCTTGCAAGATTGTTGAACTTAGAGTGGATTGTGAAGAAATGAAGATGGTAGATACTTTGTTTCCTTAGGCTCAAGAATAGATAAAGATGGACAGTATGCTGGAGGAATATAGAGGAGTTTAATCTGTGATTTAGAACCCCTTCTGTGTATAATAATAATTTGAAATCCCATTCCAGGGCCTGGAGGCTGTGAGGGTCCAAATGGGAGAGAACAGGCTAAAATAGAATCCTAGTACTGTAAAATGGAATTACTGTTTGTCCATTGGGTTCTCTGTCTGCTCCAGTGGTTTCTCTTGATGGGGTGGCACTAACCCTGAAGGAGCAGTTCACAATTTGGGGGTCCTCTTGGATTTCTGACTTTTGCTAGAACAGCAGGCAGAGATCACAGCCAGGGAAGCCATCATCTAGCTTCAGGTGGTGCATCAGTTGCAGCTACCTGGAGCAGGAGGGCCTTGCTACAGCAACTCATGCCTTCATCACCATTTGTTTAGAATACTGCAATGTGCTCTGCACAGGGTTACCATTAAAGATGACTCAGGAGCTGTACTGGCCCATGTGTTAACTAGAGTTCACTGGTGGAAGGTCATTATGCTGCTGGTTGCCAGTAAATTTCCACATGCAATTTAAAGTGCTTAAAGTGCTAAGTTGACTTAGAAAGCCTTGGATGGCTTGACAGCAAATTATCTGTAGGACACATCAAGTTGGCTTCCATTTTTACTTTGCTTTCCAGAAACAGCTCAAAACAGAGCTCTTTTAAAGGGCATTTGAGCTGTCATACTTGGTTGGGTTTATACATTCGTTTTTGTTTAAATATTTTGCATTCAAAGTTTTGTTTTTAATTGGATTGTGAATACTTTAATCGTGTATTTTTATTGTGTATTTTTTTCTTTGTGAACTTCCAAGAATACTTTGGGATTGTGATGATCTATAAATGTGATAAATAAATAAATTTGAAATGTCTCCAATATCTTGGAGGTTCTGGCAGAGTGCTACATTTGTAGCAAACCAGTGCTATCTTGTGATCTATCTGGAATATGATATTTTCTTTTGGAATTTTCTTTAATTTGTAAGCTGCTATACAACCATGTACTGGGCAGCTATGTGATTATCTTCTTTCACATTGAATGTCTGCATTTTAATATTTTAAAGTTGATTGATTATGTGCCATCAGGTCGGTGGCAACTCGTTTTTTACATGTTATCTTGCTTTTTTTAAAAAAAAAAAGTTTGATTTTCTTTATCTCCTGTGAGATTGGTCTATCTTCCAATGGGCGAAGGAAGGGCTGAATCCTCTAATCACTGTGCCCCTGCACTATATAGCCAGAAGGTGGCACTATAGAAATTATTCCAACTTTTGCAGAACAGGATGGGAGAATCCTGTCTCTTACTCGTACGTCAGTTGTGAGTAGACACTAAGTAAGGCAACCCCTGAAAGATCGATGAACCTGCTTACCAAAGCAGGAAGTTGGACCAAGGTATGAAGACCTAGAAGACTTCTGGGAAAGGAGGTTTAAGCCTCCAGCCTTTTACCCTCTGAACAGGGATTTTTGTAGTGATGGTTACTATCTTCAAAATGGTGGTCACAATTAGATGATCAAAGCCCCACCCCTTAAATGTGCATCAAGCACATTGCACAGAAGTAAAACGAGGTAGAGGTTCAATTGTCCTCTTGCACCTGCCATTTTGAAGCCAGTAACCATTGCTGTATACAATGGGCCTCAGCCATCTATACACCATATAATTTATATCAAACAAGATAATTAATTCTCAAGGGAACAAAAGGAATTTGCTAGCACGCATTATGGATACATATAATAAAGAGAATCAATGTGGAATTGTAGTTAAGGTGCTTGGCTGAATACTTGGGAGGATCACGCTGAAGACTAGCTTCAGTCAGGAACAGCTTACTTCTCTTTCAGCCCAGCCCAGCATTGTTAATATGAACTAAAAATGGGAGGAAGGAATGCTGTATATGCTGCCCTGAGTTTCTAGAAAAAAGGTGGGGGAGGAATCTTTTCTAAGATATTCATTTGTACATATTGATACACCATATCCACATGCAGTTACATATGTACGCACATTCAAAATGCAACCTGCCAAATGGGACAACTTTCATATACCTAACATCCTTCAGATTTGTAGGACTATAAACAATTTCATCCCCAGTCAGTATGTGCAAAGAATGCTGGTTTGGGCATAATGGAAATTATAATCCAATACATCTTGGCAAATAAAATCTACCTGGACTAAACCAATACCAAATAATTTAAACAGGATGACAGAAGTTATTTAAGTGTCTTAGGGAAATAGTATGTGTGGAATGTTATTACTATTATAATACTTCATCCAGTTTGAACCTCCATCCAGTTGGAATGGTTTCTCCTTAGCAAGTTAAGTAAGAAATAAATTGAGGTCTCTCTGTCTTAATGTTGCATAAGTTGCAATAAAACAATTCATTTTCCATGGATTTCATTTGAATTGATGCTATAATGAACAAAGAAAAGCTGTTATTTTGCAGAGGTCAGCTCGGAGATTCCTCCTCTTTTTGAGGTGGCAGCAAAGAATACTAGTAGTCTTTTGAAGAGTTGACTCCCCACTTGTCTGTAGTTCAGATAAGAATCTCTCTCCTTGTCTGCTAGTAATTTTTAAAAAGCACCCAACCTGTTTTTAAGGGCATCATTTGTCTGCAATCCTAAACACACATACTATGTCCCATGAAAATATTTTGTTTTTTGGATTTTTTTTGGTTTGTTTGTGTTTGTTTTTTAATGCAGAGTGAAAGTCAGAAGACTGTGTTCTGATGGATAGCGTAGTTCAATTTTTATGAGCCCTGCCCAAAGGACATCAATGAAGCTTCTTAACTTCAATCTCCTAGCTTCTACTATTTTGTATTTTATAATATATAATCAGATATAACTTCATTTTGCTGATATAGACAGGACCGTTACCATATTGTCTCTGGCCATCAAAAATATTTAGTTGTCTCCAACTAAGATATAAATATTTTCTGTTATTCTGATGCCCTGACTTCAATTGAAGAAGGTTTATAGGTGGACTCCAGCAGTCCCTCATACACCTCCTACCAGTTTCTACCAGTTCTCAGATATCCACTTCTTTCAATCTTCATATATTAAATGGAGTCTTGTTAGCAACGGCCACTCTCACATTTTTGAATTGGCACGTGCATTGGACAGATCCCATGTAGTTGTCTTACAAATCCAGGAAGAATTTCCTCAAAGGAACAGAACATGTTGCTATTGCATACATGAGTGGTTTCCACAGCTCTCCAATTTTACTTTCTTTGCTTAAAATCATTTTCTTATTAGAGGATGTTGAATATTTTATAACCTAGTTGCAGGGAGGTATGCAGGTACCAGTTAAGGTGACCCGTGTGCCATATTTAACCATATTGGAATAATGCCAAGTTATACATAATACATGACTGACTCTGATAATGTTCTGTAATTAGCATACATAATATATTCAAAACCTAAAGGAGCAACATCTCATAAATAAGTAGATCTCGTGGAATGCCAGTTTGCTTATTCTCTTATTATAGAGGCTGTTACATATTTGAAGAAAATCCCATTTCCTTTCCTAAGATAAAACTTTAAATTGTTCAGATCCAAAGTATTGTTCATCTGACTAAAGTAAAAAGATAAGGAGCTAATCCCTCAAGGATGATTAGGGGGGTAAATGAGACAAAATATATTGAAACTTTACCCGGGAATGGCTTAACATGGCCCAACGGGATTAAATACAATCTATGGTTTGGGAGCCCAAGATATCAGCTGTTTTTCCACACCACAGACGGAGAGACCATGCCCTTTAAGATTACTAAAGCAAATACAGAGTCAGGATGTTGTTCCATATTTTAACAACCTTCTCATCATTTATTCATAACTAAGCCCTTCCCAGGCCACAAAGCAACTGGGTTGTCATGGTGCCCAGACTCTGTTCTTCCCAAGCAAGTGTGGCAAATAATATTCCCAAAATTTCATGCAGCAAGTACTATCCTAGGTTCTACCTTTCCTTTTATTGACAATGTATTTATAATTGCAATCCTGGGCACATTTATTTACAAATTTATGGCTGGCTAGGGAATTCTGGGAGTTGAGGTCCACACATCTTCAAGCTCCAAGGTTGAGAAACACTGCTCTAAACAGTTGCTGCATGTCATAGGGCATCATTAGTGCCATCTAAATGTGTTGGCTGGGAATTCCTCCATTCTCTCTGGCTTCCACTCATCTGAAAGCAACTGGGTTGGGAAAGGCCATAGTACGTATGCAAGATTTTCCTTGCTGCAATGGAACAGCTTTGAAAACTTTTTAAACAAAATAGGAGGGAGCCATTACCCACTGGGATTTACTTCTGATTCATCAGTATTTTTAAGCAGCAGATTTGTTTGTTTGTTTGTTTATTTATTTGTTCAATTTATATAGCCACCCATCTCAGACCAGTGACTCTGGGCAGCTAACAACAATAAAAACAGTCAACATTTAAAACATTACAAAAAATTAAATATAACATAAATGCAGCTAAGAAACTGTCGGTATCAACACAACCCTGAAACGGGGCCCTTCACACATTCAGGGCCCCAGGCCTGGGCATAAAGCCAGGTCTTCAAGGCCTGAAAAAGCCCAAAGGGTTGGGGCCATCCTAATCTCAGGAGGGAGGGTATTCCAGAGGGCAGGTGCCACAGCAGCAAAGGCACATCTCCTGGTCCCCACCAGCCAACATTGGCTGACAGAACCCCAAGCATGCCCCACCTGCCAGGATTGGACGGATAGAAACAACTGGGAAAAGACGGTCCCTCAGGTAACCCAGTCCCAAGCCATGAAGGGCTTTATAGGTGACGACCAGCACCTTGAATTGCACCCAGAAACACACTGGCAACCAGTGCAGCTGCTGAAGCAGTGGTGTTGCGTGTGTCAAATATCCAACACCATTTGCTACCTGTGCAGCTGCATTCTGCACCAGCTGAAGCTCTCCATGCTCTTCAAGGGCAGCCCCATGTAAAGCGCATTGCAATAGTCCAGGCATTAACTTTAGAAAATGACTTGGTACCTAAATAGGTCCTGATGTTATATATAATGTATGTTACATACAATGTTATATATAATGCACATGCATACATGTGCACAAACACAAATATATGTGCATGTGTGTGTGTGTGTGTGTGTCAGAGTGTGTGTGTGTATATAATGTACCATCAAGTTGTTGACTCTTAGAAATGACACAGATTTTCTCCATGACATACACACACACATACATATATGCACATCTCCATCCATCCACCATCAATACAAAAAGCCTTTGATCCTGACAGTCCTTTAGGTTTTTGTATTGGGAACCAAGGACCACATTTTCCCTCTTTGATACACACACACACACACTTATTTATTTGTACCCCAACTTTCATTTAGGAGTTCAAGGCAGTATATAGAATGTTCCTCTTTTTTTTTAATGCTATTTTCTTTTGCTATCTTTTTGCAGGGGTTGGATGCTTCAGGTCAGTTTTTGACTCCTGGCAACTGCCTGGACCAGTCCCTGCAGTTTTCTTGACAAGGTTTTTCGGAAGTGGTTTGCCATTGCCTGCTTCCTAAGGCTGAGGGAGAGTGGCTGGCCCAAGGTCAACCTGCTGGCTTCCTGCCTAAGGCAGAACTAGAACTCATGGTCTCCGGGTTTTTAGCCTGGTGCGTTTAACTACCACATCAAACTGGTTCTCTTCTGCTATCTGGGGTGGATAAATTTTCTTTTTTCTTTTTGACTTAATTTTTTTTAAAAAATGCATCATATTTGTTCTTTGGTCTGATTTAAATGGAGCTGAGACAGCAGGATATAATGAATCTCTGCTTAAAACTCCAAACTCCAGTTTCAGTAGATATTCCTAGCCCCAAAGCTTCCCTCTGTATAGGGAAGTTTCAGAAATCATAATCTGAACTAATCAATCTTTCCTTGTCATCCAAACCAAAATCACACAAGGGCCTAATTTTCCCTGAGAATTAGTGCCTCTTAGCACCTGTCTATCTACCTGCCTATCTAATTATCCATCCATACTATTTATAAACTGCCTTTCATGATCCAAATCTTACCAAGGTGGTTTATAAGATATATTTTTCAGATACAGATTGACTCCATGGGAAGTGGAAGTAAGAATTAATGGGACTGAATTCAGTGATCAGTATAACTTTCCTAGTGGTTCTTAAATAGGATTGTAGAAAGGAGCTTTAAATAGATAGAGATTCCCATTTTAAAACTTATGAAAAATTAAGATTTATTTTAGCCCATAAGTAAAGCAGATGTGTGATTATCCATAGATAGGCCACTATCTATTCCCCCCCCCCAAAAAAAGGACACATATTTTCATAATATAAATTTAAAAATGATTGCTGTAATTTAAATAGGAATATATTAAATCTCATCAATATGTAAAAGACTAACAGTCAATGATGCTTAATCACTTTATTTATGTATTACTTATTTATAATTATTTGTATGCCATCTCTTTTTGTGATTCTAGATGGCTTCCAATAAAATGGAATAAAATATCCATAAATAAAATTTTATTTTGCATTCCACTTTGTATTCCTGGCTGATGAGCAGTTTCTCCATTTATATGATCAATTATTTTAAAACTAGAATGAGATGAGATCGCCCTTTCCACTTTCTTAAAGCTATGAAGTTGGAACATAGACTTGACTGCTGAAATGTTGGTCCAGCAATCCTTTATAGAGCTAATAACAAATTTTAGCTCATTTCTCAAATCAACTCAAAGCTCTTTTTAATACTCTCAGATGTCTTGTGCTTGAAAAGTAGATATGGTTTGACATTAACTCAGGGGTACAAATTCTTCACTGTATCTTGGGGTTAACTAGTGTTTGGACAGAGCCCTCCTATGCATGCAGGTCAAATCTTAACTTCTGTGCTAAACATTTTGTCAAAGCAGGTGCTTGAACTAGATGCTATGACAGCACATTTCCTTTAGAGTGGGAGTAATTTTCTTAATAACTATGTTGATTTACCAAAATTCCTCTCTGTGGATGAATCATCTTATCGCTAACTTCCATTTGTTACCTTAGGCAAAACCATCTATAGTTATTCTACAAATGCTTTAATGCCTGAAATATCTGCCAGAGGCAGCAATTTTGCACATGGGTAGGAGTTTTGCAATCACCAATCTTCCTCTTCATTCTTTCCTTTTAAATTTCTTTTAATAAGTTAAACATTGAAAATGTATGAATAACAGATGCTCATAGTGGTGTGTTATAATGGCTATGCAGCTAAAATAGGGCCATTGGGAAACACAAGGGAGGTATCAGCATGTTTCGGGGGATAGGGAGCCCAAAGTGTGCAAATAAATAGGAAAATAATAAGAAAACTTCCTCATTAAAAAAATAGACCAATGAATACATTGAATGGAAAATCAAAGGCAAAGGTAAAATACAATTGCTGAACGACTGAAACCCCAATCGCATCATTCTATACCACACAATAGCAAATTGATCTACATTCAGGTGGCCTGCAAAGGAAAAAGAGAGGACAACTAATTAGTCCATTACTAGACACCCACCAGGTTCAAATGGCTTAATCAGTGATTGAGTTTATACCATTGTTTACTGTATAAACCACAATCAGTGTGGATTAATTAGTCATGATTTATTGGATAAGCTAAATCAACATGGATTACTAAATCATGGTTTATAAAATAACCATAATTGATTTGGTTTACACAACATCTTAAGACTTAAACTATAATTTACAAGCCATAATGTCTAAGTACATGTAACATGGTAAACCAAAACCAAATTTGTTTCATTTAATAAAGCCTAATCTACTTGATACTTCCTTCCAGCTGGGAATGGCTTGCGATCCACCATGACCATTAATAGAAATGGTATACAGAAATCATTTATCTTCCTGAAACTAATGTTCTCTAAATGTGTTGAGATCACAACTCCCAGAGCAAACAAACAAAAGAGAATTTGCCATTCGGACTATAAGAAATTTCACATTTTATAGTCTCTTGAATTATGGTACCCTCATGACATTAGAAAGGGAGGAGGGGCGAGTTACACGACTCGTTTGATTACTGAATTTCTGGGTCTGTATAGTAGAACCATAAGCTAACCACGTATGTTGTCTTGCACAAAGCACTAAACCACACACAACATCCAAGGTTAAAATTAACAATATTTTTCAGAAGCTGTCATCTAAGACTCATCCTCACATCCTGCTACACATTTTTAAAAAATATTCACCTTTATCTCATAGCCAGTCCAGCCTGGGGGCAGGTTATATTAGCCTTTAGCTGTTCCAGTATTGAAACAGTGTTTTCCCTCTGCTCTCAATGCAAGTCTTGCCATGCAACTATCTAGGAAGTGGTCAGGGATGCAGTCAGCAGCTGGTCATCTGCCCAGCTCCCATTTTAGACTGCCTTAGGCATGTCTCCCCTCCTTTGGTTCCTGGGCATTTTTTCCAGGCCCACTCCCCTTTGGAAAGCAGGAAAAGCCAATTCGTTCAAACCAAGTTCTCTCCCAGCACCAAATAACCATCTCTCCCCACTTCTGCTATCCCTGCCAGATCTGGCAGGAGATCGCTACGCTTTCAGGGCTCGGAAGGGGATGAGGAGTGGTTGCAAGGTGAAGTGGGAAGACGCTTTCCCACTGCATTTCACTACTGCCTCCATCAGCTGTTTTTAGAATGATTTAAAAGAGTGCTAAACCCAGGTACGTATGAAAGCTGAAAAAGCCTAATTTTGATTTTGGGATTTGATGACTGATTTATTCTATAACTACAGAAACATCTTTTATTATTCTTTTTATATTTCTTCTTGATATAGACTTATTTTGTAATTTTTTTAAAATGTTAAAGGATAGTTTTTACTATGTGAATTTTTAGATATTGGAGTAAGAGGTGAATTGATTTTATAACTATGCCTGTACCAAAGGAAGTCGGAAGTTACTTTTCTTTTTTTGTATTTTTTTCTCTTTTCTTATTTTTTTTTCTCTTTTCAATCTTTCTGTATTTTACTTTTTTCTGAAACACAATATTGCATGTATGTATGTATGTATGTGTGTGTGTGTGTATATATATATATATATATATATATATATATATATATTTTAAAGATTGCTGAAAAAGCCTGACAGGCTGTATGGGGACCCTGGAGTGAAGCAAGCCACGCAGTGAAGCAATGCTTCCTTGCTTTACCAGAGAGCCCCACCCAACTCACAGACCAGATGCTGAAGCTGGTCTTCGGGATAGGTGAGAGCTGCTGGCTTTACAGCAAATATAGTATAGAAAGTGAAGCAGTGGTTTCAAGATGAAGTAGGAGTACTCCTGCCTGTTTTATTTTGCAACCACCCCCACGTCATTTTTTTCATGCTACTCTTAAACATGGGGTGAGTACTATTCCAGAACAGCACACTAAGCCTGCCTCCCAATGGAACCTCATTATCAAGTGATATCAGTAGATACTCAGGAGTCTTTTAATCACACCCTTGCACAAAAGCAGAACAAGATTTGATAACTGGCTATTCATCCTAGTTTTACCATCTTTCAAAACTTACCTTCTCCCAAACCCTATACCTCCCACTGCCTGGAGGTATGGATAGGATATTAGTATAATTATCAACAGAATGTCTACCATTTCCAGTAGCTCTGATACCTGAGAAGTTGTGCAGAGTTCTCCCCAACCTAGTACTTTTCAACTGTTTTAAGACTGAGAGAACCAACATGAGTTTCTCAGTGAAGTTTAAGGGAGAGTCTTTAACTGAACTTGTAGTCAGCTAACTAGGGAGCCAGGGAATGGAATAAGAAGGAAAAATCCCTTCCATGGGCGATGCCTTAAGAAACAATGCTGAAAATGAACAGATAAGAATCTAATGATCTGAAATGTTTGTGGCATGTTTGTGTTCCTGCTTAAAAATAACCTGGTATATACCTCAATATTTCATCTTATAAAAGGGGATGAAAAAATATTGTCAGACAAAGCAGATGCTGTAATAAGAGTTGAGAGAGAAATCCGCACAATGTAAGTATGGGAATCAAATAAAGGAGCAAGCCTAGAAGACAAGAGAACAAGAGATACAAAAGACAATCTGCCGCAATGGAATCCAGAAATAGTTTTCAGACCCCTACCAAAAAGGAGATCCTGCAGAACAGGGGACAGGATATTGAATCCCTGAAGAGCAGAAGGAATGCAATCGTGCCCAGCAAGGAGACAAAGGGAAGAATCCTGGTAGCTGGTGACTCATTTTTACAAGGAATCAAAACATATTGTGTACTCATTGGTTCATGAAATGTGGGTTGGATGGCATGACAATTTAGTAGATAAGTAGGTGGCGCTAAAATTGTACTAAAGGAGTGTTCATCATGGTTTCTCATCAAACTGGAGTCAGGAATCATGTGGGTTGCTACAAGGTTCAGTCCTGGGTCCTGCCCTTTTCAACAGTTTGATTGATGACTTGGATGAAGAGGTGGAGAGAATGTAGAAGACACAAAATTGGGTAGGATAGCTAAAACTAAGGAAGATAGAAATAAAATTCAGAACAACTTCGTAGGTTACAGAGATGGGTTGGGGGGAAAAAACCGAGAATGAAATATAATAGAGGCAAATGCAAAATTCTTCACTTGGGAAATAAAAATCAAATTTAGGATGCAGGACATGTCTCTTGATAATAGCACTTCTGAAAAAGATCTTGGGATAGTAGTTGATAGCAAACTGAAAATGTGTCAGAATTGTGATATAACTGCAAAAAAACCCAGGCAAATGCAATTTTAGACTACATCAACAGAAGTGTAGTTTCTAAATCATAGAGAATAATCATTCCACATCATTCTGCTTTAGCTAGACCTCACCTCAAGTACTATGTACAATTCTGATTGCCACACTTCAAGAAAGATTCAGAGAAACTAACACATGTTCAGAAAATATGGCCAAGGATAACTGGAGGCCAGAAACTAAGTCCTGTTGACATCAATAAAAGGAACTGGGCATGTTTAACCTTGAGAAAAAAAGACTGAGGTTCAAAATAATAGCTCTCTTTCAATACCTGAATCAATATAAAACTGAAGAAGGTCAGAATGATTTAACAGTAAGAGAATTGACAGTGCACTCAATTAGCCAGAGAGGTGATGGGCTTCACTTGGATGAGTTCAAACATATGCTAGACTGCTTCTGCCAAGGATGCTTTAATTTGGATTCTGCACTGAGCAAAGATTGGACTTGAAATGTTGGACTTGAACTGTTCAAGGTCCCTTTCACCTCTATGATTCCATGACCATAAATTCTAAATTTTCAGTGTGGCCGTGTTGTAGTTTTAACACAGTTGGAAAATACCAAGAATACATTTCTATCCCCATGTTGAAGAAAGATTCAGCTGCCAGACTGCCCAGATTTTTTTACTTGAAATAAAAATCAGGGAGAAGAAGAAAATGCACCAACTTGTTCTTCTGAGCACTCAATATCTTGTTTACTTTCTTTTCTGCATGTCTTCATTTTCAGTAAATAATAGTTAATAATATTGTGTTTTCTTTTAATATCCAGACAGCTGCTACTTGAGGCAGACACCCTGTTTTCTGTCTTCATCTATCAGTATGGCAATGACAATGCAAACAAAACCTACGCTTATGGTTATGCAATTCATGATAGGAGAAATTACTGGTGGAAAGAAGCCCCAGGTCCCCGCCAAGAGTTTGCTTAACATAAATTGGCTTGGCTGCTCTCGGCTACTCTTGAGGGAATTCCCAGTCAGGAAGACAACCTGTTAGAGTTTCTGCGGGTCTTGGACAACTAGATCACTTCTCTGTCAGTTGTTGACAGGCTGCAGTCTTCTACCACCTGTAGCTCAGCTGTCTTGAAAGAGAAGCTAGTCTGGAGGCTGTCAGTCCTCATCTGCTTCTTTTTCCCTACCTACAGACAATGGAGCATCTCAGTAGAGGTCTGGCACCTGCTGAAATAAGTTCGTGATAATCATAATGTCCGGAGTATGATTATTATAAATCAAGCGTTAATTTTCCAAATTCTCTAGCTCAGCTGGCAAATTGACATTTCCTCACATGAGCTGGCAGCATTAGCTACATGCTGTCTTATAGGCAATCAAAGTTCTTTATTGTTTTTAACATTTCCAAAAAATAAAATCAGCTGTAAGCCAACCATGCTTGTACCTGTGGGCACCTTCCCTGAAGTCTGTCAGACTCTGCCCGGATTGACATGATTGAAAATAAGAATAAATGAGGAGCTGTCATGCTGCACAGCAAAGCACCATTGTGGCGGGTATGATATAGCTATATCTATACCTCACATTTCCAAGACTGTTTCTTGGACCTACATAGGTATCAAGCTTCACCCATAAGTAAGACTGAACCGTATAGGCAAGCTCATAAGAAACCCAAGAACTATAGATAAGTAATGTTTATTGAAGAAAGTACAAAGCCACAATCAAGGAATTTCAGCAACTGCTATTATTCAGGAAGCCCTATATAGAGAAACCATGTTCAAAGCCAAACGCTGTTTTCCATTCCACCCTATGTAAAAGATTTATTATAGATATTTTGAATGTAATAGATTTTCAGGTGCTACAACACAGTTATGTTGTTCCATACATGTCTCTGGAAGATGGGTTTTCATCAACCCCAAACACAAATGTAACTCTCCAGTTAAACTCTGAGGTTTATTTTTCTGAGGAACCTAAGGTGGGCCATATGTAGAGGGTTCATTAATGGTAATAATTCTTTCAGGAAATAAATCTTCCAGTGAACAGTTTTCTTCTTTGGGGAATAGTAATCCCTGGGAAATACTTGTCTCCTTAGCCTTTCTTCCTCCATTTCTACTGTGTAGTGTTAAGAATCATTCCAATTTCTTATAAACCAGCATAGAAGGTATGTATCAGAAGCATACAACCAATCTTTTGAATTTTAAAAAGTTAGATTTATAAGGAGAAAAGCTGCTTTCTGAATGCTGCTACTGTTGTTGTTTTTCTCAGAATTTGCCCAGCATGTTGCAAGGTCTGTTTATTTTTTCACGGGGCTCACCTAGTTCTTACAGTGAAGTTCTCAATGTATGCTGTGATGAAGGGCTTTATTTTGTTGCAGAGGTTGGTGGTGTTGAGGGCTGAGAGGCAGTGATGGTCCAAGGTCACCCGCCTGGCTTCTGTGCCTAAGGAAAGCCTAGAACCCAGGTCTCCCCACTCCTAGTCCAGCACCTTTGTACCACATTGGCCCTTTGACTGTCAATATTGTATTTATAAAAAATAATTAATGGAGTAGTTGAATCACAAATAGATAATGCCATTTTCCTTCGCTTCTGTGGGTTTAACCTTCTTACACTTTGGGTTTTTTTATATAATATTTTATTGAGATTTTAAAGATACATATTTAAAAGTTAGAAATGAAAAGGAAAATTTGAAATACAAAATATAAAGAAAAGGAAAAGAAAAAGTGAGGTAAAGTAAAAGAAGAAAAGATATGAAAAATAGATAACTTCCAATCTATCTCTGGTCTTAAGAATAATAAGGCTATGATAAGTGCTAGTTTTTAATACATTAAATAGGAATAACTCTTTGTCTAAATATATCCCGTTACATTTATAATCTAATCTTCAAATCCCCATGTAAGTTTCACCCCACCTGCATTTTGCAAATAGTCTATCAATGGTTTCCATTCCTTAAGGTAATAATTATTTGATTTTTCTTTTAATAAACAAGTCAGTTTGTCATTTTCTGCCATATCCATCAGTTTTAGCAACCATTCTTGTATTGTTGGTAGTGTCTGGGTTTTCCAAAATTGTGCATAAAGAAGTCTTGCTGCGGTAATCATGTATTGAGTAATTCTAATAAGATGTTTTCCTATTTGAAAGTCCATTATCCCCAACAGGAATAATTCCGGTTTAAATGGAATCTGTATTTGTAGTATACTCTGCATCAACATTTGTATTTGAATCCAACATTACTTTGCAATTTTACATGTCCACCACATATGGTAAAACGACCCCTCTTGTTGGTTACATTTCCAAAAAATGTTGGAAATTGTCCCATACATCTTTGATAGTCTTTGGGGTGTCATATCCTTCTTATACTTTGATAGAATCATAATAAATCTGAAATCAACTATTTAGCAAGGTATGTTTCAATCAAAGTAATTTTGATGACCTTTTACAGGATGACATCATTTCTGTTTGAATCTCAACCTGCTGTAATTCTGTCAATGCATTCCATAATGTGTTCCATAATAACATGAAAGTATCATCAGGGAATTTGCAGATAGAAATAGAATGTCCCATATCTAAGGTTATAATGAAGCAACTATACTTTTGAAACTTTTCATGACGAAAGATATGCAGAAAGCATTCATTTACCCCAGATGATGATAGAAAACAATGGAGAAATTTATCAAACTGACAGGAAGATTGCATTCATTCATTAATTGAATTGTGACATTTGTATTTGCAATCTGATGTTGATGGAGCTTGGTGTAATTAAAATAAAAAATCATGCATAATGAACTTTCCTGATGCCTAGTCATAGTAGCTAGAATTTTGGGAATAAAGGTGTTCCACAAATAGCAAATAAATGATTGCTACTTTCTTGAAATATCTTGCACAATTGGCTCAAGGATGTTTTCCTTTGAAGCCTTTTGCTAAGTGTGATTATTTCCATCAGAAGTGGACTTTGGAGGGAGAAGCTATAGCTCAATCCTTGAGTTCAGTCTCTGACACCTCTAGAAAAATCTCGGAAAAGCTGGAATCCTGCTGCCGGTCAGTATATGATTGATGCATGTGGGCAGTTTTCCAAATCTTCCAAACTTCCAGTGTAACCTGCTAAATGCCTGAGCCTCCCTCATGGCTGTGTGTTTCCACTAATGTAAATAAGACAGTGAGGACAGTAGAATGGGAATGAGTGGGAAGGCATATCTGTTTCTGAGCATGAGAAGAATACTTGCTAGGGCACATCCATCACCCACTGGCCTCCAGCCTTGCCCACCTCAAGGGCAGAGAGATTCCCCATCAATCAGAAAGTCAAGTCCCAAGGAGCTTCATCTGTTCCCTGCTGCCTCCCTGTAACTCTTAGGCTGTAACTGGCAGGGCCTGAGCACCTCTAATGGGCAACAGGCAGTTTTCTATCTGCAACTGTTGCAAAGACAGTATCGACCCTGGTGCCTACATGGACATAACCATGTGGTTTTCTTGGCAATAGCGCAGAAGTTATTTGTCATTAGGTTCCTTTTTATGAGCAGTAATTAACAAATATTAACAAACAAAAAGCATTCTCTTAACTAAGCTTTGAGGAACTATTTTTGTCTTCAGAAAATAATTTTATTAAATGCAGCAGGCCATGTTTGTTCAGTATTTTCAAAGAGAATTTTGCCAAGAGAACGTTTATTCCTCCCATCCTCTTTCCATTGCTATTCTGTAAATGTACTTTCTTTTCTTTAATGTAGCAGGCAGTTTGTTCTTGAACAATGGATGCCATTGAGTTCAGCACGTGACAGCAGTGAATTGTGGTGTGGTTAATTCATTATCTGGCAATTCATTCTAAATCATTTGATTTTCATTGTATTTTGTAGCTCCCTACTTTAAAAAAAATGAGTGCATTTTATCTGGCAAGAAAAATAAAAATGTCTCTTAATTAAAAAAATATATCGCCTGTTTAGTTTGGAATCCAAGTTTGTCCAGTTTGATATGAAATAGCTTGACCATCTTTCTTCCACCAAGAATGGGAGATGCACTGTCATTCAAATTTGGAGAGGAATTAAAACCAGCTTCAGTACATTTTTCAAAACATGATACATAATCGTTTTGGCCTGATTATGAATATAGGCTAGCTACTTAGATAGTTGGAGACCAGCTGAATTATCTATAAGCTACTTATACCTACCAAACACAAGCTGATGTTTTCAAAAAGTGATAAATAATGCATTGCCTCATATCTATGAATGCTACAATCTTTTCCAGCATGTACTTTTCCTTGCCTCCCAGGTAACTAAGATTCACACTGGAAGAATCAAAAGAAATAGAAATAATTTATTAACTATTTTTGGACCACCATTGACCATCATGACATTGGTACAGATTCAGCTATGCTTAAGACATGTCAGAAAATCTCATGGGGTATTAAAAACTTTGATGTCCTTCCTTTCCATTTTCAATTAGATTTCCATGATTTATAGGCTACAGATGAACTTATATACATATGCAGATATATGATGATAGACGATCGATAGATAGATAGAAAAATACAAATGACTCATGCTGAATGAGACAAGAGAAATGGCTGGTCCCATTGACTTATACTTCTGCCAATGCACTTGTGCAACTGTATTTATTTATTAAAGTTACACGGCTGTTTAATGGTATGTGGGAATGACCTTGGGAGACAGGAGAAAGAGCCGCAGACTAGACAACTGTCCTGCAAAAGGTATCTCAGTCCACAGAAGCAAGAGGGGTGTGAGAAGCATCTCAGAACGGACCGTCCCCAGTTTACTGGAGAGTAAAAGTGAAGGAGGGGAGAAATAATTTCAGACTTGGAAGATTCTGTTACTGTAACCTTACAATAAAGATACTGTTAGTACTCATGGTTTGTGCTTCTTGTCTGGACTACCTCAAAGGGCTGTCAGGCTGCTATGCTGGAAAGACTCCTTCAGTGCCAGATATGGAGAAGAAGAATGTTGCCCTAAATCTTCCAATCACACAGTTTGAGTGTCTCACTCCTAAAGGAGCCTTGGTATTGTGAATACCATCATCAGTGCTTTCCAGCTAGTGTTTGAACCCTCCTCCTTAAAAATATACAGAGGTGCAGACCATTGGAATTATTGTATTCAGCGAATAAAGTGACTGAAAGGATCTTCCAGGGCACAGTATTGTTTGAATGGTCTGTGTGACCAAGAGTATAATAATATGGGGCAATACTTACTTCATCAATTGATCCCTACCCAGCGTGGGCTAAGCTGAAAAGAACTGCTTTCATTCATGGCTTTTGACATCACAGTCTATTCTTTATAAAACATGGAGGTGCAGCACTGGACATGCATTCCCATAATTCGCCTTCTAATAAAGAATATGGTTTGTTTGGTCTTGGACCATGAATAAATTTTTAAAGTACATGGCAGGGACATGTGCATTTAAATATACATATGACCCTGATCTGAGATTTAACAAAGGAAAAGTCCTGAACAAAATTATGTGGAATTGTTTATTAGGTCATCTGCATATCTAAGTACATAAGCCACCATGGACTACAGACCTGGATAGACTTGCATCTTAAAAAACATGCAGTTCACTGTGATTATAGAGATTTACATGACCTTAAAGTTGATTAAAGTTGAATATTTTGACCTTTATGTATTTTTCCTTGCATAGCTCCTAAATTCTTCAACTTCCTTTACAGCTGCTCTAGTCTGTGACAATCACGTCATTCAGAAAGACAGACTGAAACACAGTCTGTTGGATTTCCCCTCCCTCCCATAGATAAATCATTTTGTGAACATGGATTTACAATATTAGTTCACCATCTGCTGTAGAATTGGTTTTTTTCTTATGCTGTTCTTATTTCTTGGATTCACTTATTATCCTATTTTAATCGGAGAATTTCTTCCTTATAAAGTGCCATAGAAATTAATGATGCCAGAACCTCCCAGAATCAGGTTTGGTCATCTGGTAAATCATCCTGGAGAATGACTGGTCCAAAGTCATACCGCTGGTTTTATGCCTAAGGCAGGACTAGAACTCACAGTCTCCTAGTTTTTAGCCTTTAACCACTGCACCAAACTGGCTCTCAATGATACAGTAGCATGATGATGATAATGATGATTGATGATTATTAAATTTTATATGCTGCTTGACTCCCAATGACTGGGTGATTCACAAGTAAAAACATTAAAAACAAGGAAAAATACAATAATAGACAAAAATAAAGAATAAAAGATGATAAGGATGACAAAAAAATTGACAGGAACAAGAAAGAAATGAACCTACACAATCCAAAGGGGGCTTCACTCGCCCTTGTCAAAGACCTGGGCAAAGAGCCAGGTCTTCAAGGTCCTTCAAAACACAAGCAGGTTGGCGGCTCTCTGTATCTTGAGGGGGAACCTCGTTCCAGAGGACAGGTGCTGCTACCGAGAAGGTGTGCTTCTGGGATCCCATCCCTAACTTGCCTGATATATATACATGCAGATATTCTGTGTTTAGTTGGAAATCTTAACTGATACTAAGTCCCCTAGCATTCAGGTCATTTGAATGTTACATTAACATGGCTTTAAATAGAACTTTAGCTCAGTGTAGTTCGTGTAGATATTATTATATTTGTACATGAAAGCATTTTCACATGATAGTTCTAATGATCAGTTGAAGCTGTAAAGGTTTATCAATATCATTCCACTACACCTTTGTTTGAAGTAGTCCAATTGTGCATGCTCTGATCCACTTCCCTTTTTTCCCCCCTCTTGTTGTGACCGTAAGGTAAGTCCAGATACCCAAAATAATGATTAGAGCTGTACAGTGTTTTCAGTTTTGATTAAAAAATGTGTTTTGGAGCATGCAGTAGAGAGAACTTAGCACTTAACCTCTCTGCAATTCTTTAAAGCAGCCATACCTTTTCCGGGGGTTCACATGACAACTGCAGAGGGCAGTTGTTGATCCTGTTCCCACAAAGTGACTCTGCAGGGGATGGTGGTCAACATTAGCAAGATGGTAGACAGAGCATTGTGATGCAAGCCCCATCCCTTTTCTGCACGCAGTGATGTCACACACACATTCAAAGGGGCTTACATCACAACACTCCATCTGTGTTATTTCATCAGTCCCTCTTCCACTAACCATATATTGGATTCGACTTTTTGACTGGCAAAGCAATGGTAATTTTCTCTTCCTCTTGCTAACATAATATGCCTAAATTCAGCTCCATACCAAGCATTCAAAAATGCATGAGCTGGGTTTTTTTACTTGTGTATGCAAGTTTGCCTTCTGGGAAATGGATATTTTGTTCTACCTCATGAGAGTAAATGTGTAATTTGGCATTTGGGGCTCAAATTCCAACTCCATCATGCACCCATTTCTTGGCCAAGTTGTTTACCTTTGAGTCTTAAGACATTATGATATCTATTAAATAGATACTGGAAGAGACAACTGGGGTTTCAAAAGAATGCTTTGATATTTGGGATGCCAGAACCATTATCTCTGTTCTGCACTTCTGTTTTAGGCAAGTTCTATTTGTCTTGTAGAAAATGGCTATTTTGCCAATTTTAACACCATACCACCCCACAGATGCCACTGTTTGCATGACACACTTAACTGGGTCAATGAACTTAAAATTATCATAAGAAAACTCAGTGATCCACTCAGTTAATTTCAGCGGGATTAAATTTAACTCAAACCAGACCAGCCATGCACAGGATTAAACTAACTTCAACTAGTCAGATGAGTCATAGAAACTCCAAAAATCAATCAGTTGATCAATATGTTGATCTTCCAAGAAAAAGAACTGCAGCCTTTTATAGAACTTAGAGAGCCAATTGGGTGTAGTGGCTAAGGTGCTGGACTAGAAACCAGGAGACTGGGAGTCCTAGGCCTCCCTTAGACACGAAAGCCAGCTGGGTGACTTTGGGCCAATTACTCTCTCTCAGCCCAACCCACCTCACAGGGTCGATATGGAGAAAATAGGAGATGGGATCATTAAGAATGTATACTACCTTGAGTTGACAAAAAATAAAAGCAGGATAAATCAAATAAATAAATTCACTGCCAAAGCCAGGGAGTACAGAACACACCTCCCAAACAGTGATTGGATCATTGATCAAGCCTTCTCTATGCTGGCCAATAGGAAAGGGATTAGCAGTGTCATGAAGTCTTGATGGTACTGTCCTGGCTTGTGGAATTTTGGCAATTCTTGAAAAAAGTTGGGGGGATCTGTTTTCACAAAATGGTAATTTGTTTTACCCCATTAGTGTGACTATGTACTGCCAAAAGACCCAGTAGAAAATGTAACTAGCTCAGTGGCTGATGGGGTTAAGCACATTGTGGGAAGAGAGTCAGTGAAGTGACTAGCAAAATAAAGGTGATTAAGGAATACAGGAACATTACTTATTTTTCTGAACAGGGAGTTAAGAATCCAGGACAACAAGTTTAGCCCATCCAACAACCATAGTAAGTTGTTTCCCTTTTTAAGTTGAAAAGATGAGGTGTGAAGATGTTAATGTAAAAAGATCATCTTTTTTAAAATAAGAAAGCTATTTTGCTATCCCTTGCAAACACCTTTTCCTCCATTCCTCCATTGCTATTTATATTTCATAGACCTGACACATGACAAAATTTTCTAAACTGAAAATCTGCAAGACTGAGGAAAGACATGTAATTTAGAAGGGTCTGGATAATAGCTATCCTGATCTCAACAGTACTTGTCATTTTAAAGAAATACAGACATGACAGGCAGCTTAGTCATATCTCTGAATAGGTACCTGAAGAAAATCCAGGTGGTCCACAGCAAAACAGGACCAAGCCCTGTAATCACCAAAGGTGCCAAAACACAGAAGAGAAGCACACTCCATAAACTAACTTGTATATTTCAATATTGATCATAGTTTTTGCAGGATGAAGCATGAAGTTTTCATGACGTGGTTATAATGCTACTTTATTGTTTCCAGCACAAGCCATGTGAGCCGCCCCATTCGGCTTGGCTGAAGCCATTCTGACAGGGTGGTGGGCCTCATTTTCTCCTGCTCTGAGCTTCTGAAAAACGTGGCTTAGGATGGGCAACTTAATATATAGGGATGGCTTTGTTGGACCAGCTTGGCAAAACATTTGGCAGCCTGCATGCTGAGCCTTAGAGAATAATCACTATTTTCAGAACCAATGGAGCTTATTTAGCTTGCAGTAGGCAAGCTCAGCTCATTGGAAGGATTGATAATGAAGCTCAAGCTCAGATACTTTGGTCACCTAATGCGAAGAGAGGACTCTTTGGAAAAGACCCTGATGCTGGGAAAGATGGAAGGCAAAAGGAGAAGAGGACGGCAGAGGATGAGATGGCTAGATAGCATCACTGAAGCAATGAGCATGAAATTGAGCAAACTCAGGGAGGCAGTGAAAGATAGGAAGGCCTGGCGCAATATGGTTCATGGGGTCACGAAGAGTCGGACACGACTTAACGACTAAACAACAACAACAAAAAGGCAAGCTCAGTTTAAAAGAACTTGCCAGCCTGGTTTTCTTTCCACTGAATGAGAAATTCTCATTTTCAGTAATATTTATGTCTCCATTTTTAACTGCTTCTTATGCGGTAGAATCAGGGTTATGCCTGTTCAGCCAATTTCTTTTTCAGAGCCTATCTGAGCCCCTTCTTCTGTTCTGCTTTGTGCATCCACTGTTGCTAATTACATTGCCCCATGTTTCATTCTAGACTGGTCTGGGGCTTGAACATGGTAAGACTATTCAATAATTATTTTGTCTGACTAGGAAAATAGGCTTTCATCAGCTAAAGTTATTGAATAAAGTCCTGTCACAGTTCATAATCCAGTTAGATACTAATAAAGACAAGCATTAGCCATAACCTTTTCACAGCTCCAGAGCACCTTAAAGGAGTTAAATTGGCAGTTCATCGTATGTCCCTGCTCATTGCAATATTTGCATTGACTGAGAAGTTTGGAACAAATTCAGAAATCAGCTTTACCAAACAGGACTTGAGAATGATCAGAGAATGATCACTGACGTGATCAGATACTCAAGTTACAGTATCTCTGGGAGGACAGAAAAAAAAAAGTTTACGTCAGTGCCATGCAGCCCCTAATTGTCCATTAAAACTTTCCACTATGGTCAGTCTGTATTTCCTCTTTCAGTCAGTCCTGTTGTTTTCATGATGTGAACACCTCAACAGAAAGGTTGAAGTTCCCCAGTCAGTTAAAAGAGGGCATTTTTGTTTTGTTGGTTTATTAAATTTAAGAACTGTATACAGCCACCCAGCTCTAGTCAACAAATTGCAATTCTGGTCAACAAATCAGTTTTGCAGCTAAGAATATTCTAATACCCAAGAAATGAAGAAAGTAATTTCTTTAGTTCCAAAGAAACTTCTGAGCCAAATCTATTTCCCAGAGAGGCTCTTGAGGACAAATTATTTCATCTGAGTTTAATCTCTGAGCCAACTTAACTAGCAGTTTGCATCATGCCAATGCTGCAGAAAAAGGGATGTAACAGATAAATGAGACATAGCATGATTGGTAATGGCATGAATGACTTTCTAGAAAAAAAAAAATAATAAATTGGAGAGGTGACCTCTCCTGCCCCAGATCCAAGGAAAGATCCTGACAGAAGACATAGGGGCTGTAGCCTCTCCTGATTCTGCACATAGAGCTGGTTCAGCTACCGCTTCTGTATCTGCTACATGCACTAAAGAAAACTCCTATTCACACCAGCTGTACTTTTCTTCAAAACCAATAACAGCTGAAGAGCAGAGATCCAAATTAAGACAACAGTGTGGGGGAAAACTTAAAGCTCTGCCTAATTTGGAGACCTACACTTTATTTCTTTAATCTGCAACCAGAATTGCAACTTGTGTGAAAGTGTCATCTGAAAGATGTCCAGAAGACAATGCAGTACCTTATTTGCTAGGAATTTGGCACTTTCATGAGAAACTAGACAACCCTGTGACCTGTTGGATCATCCATTGAGAGAAAGGTAGCGCAGTCTGATGTGACCAGAATGAACATTAAATTTTAGGATGACCATATTTTTTTTACCCCAATGCTGGACGGTCCTGTGATCATCTAAGAAGAGTATATATCATAAATAGAAAAATAATTGGGGTGACAAACATAATAAGTCATTATTTACTTACCTAAACAGATAGTAAATGACCACAGTGGGCAAAAAAGCAATGGGAGCAGGAGCGACTACTGACTTCCTGATGTCTTCCCTATTGACTTTGCTTGTGGGAAGCTGGCAGGGAGCGTCAGAAATCACAATCATGTGACCATGGGGACATTGCAATGGCCACAACTTTGTGAATAAAACTGGTGTGAACATTGTGGAAATTTCAATTCCACAGGAGTAATGGGTCCCAGATTTTTTACCCATTCTTTAAGTTAGCAGATTTTAGGTACCTTGAATCAAAAATTGTTGTGGTATAATGCACCGTTTGGGCTAACCTGAGAGTACAAACAGACAAATAGGTAAACACCATGAGAGTTTTAGTAGTAGATAGATCATAGATAAGATACTTCATTGCAGATAAAAGGAACCCAAGTTACCATGAATTCAGCTCCTTCAAAAGCTAAAACTCATGTTCTGTATCTATGTCTGATCCAAGTTTTAAATCCTGAGTTTCCTCCTCCTCCCTTTTTTGTTGTAATCCTTTCTCACCTTAGGCAGTTGGTTGTATTGGGCCTGGCTTTACAAAATGATCCTGTTTGGTCCCAGGTGCCTTGTTTCCCATCCAGCTAGGTACAGCCCTCACAACATGCCTAGTTGTGCTCTGAGAAATTTGGAATCATCTATTTCCACTTATCTGAACTAAGGACTGTCATGACTGGCTGAAACAAATTATCCAAAAAACTACTTTTCTTGGGGGGGGGGGATTAGTGCTATTATATCATATCTTTCTTCACACAAACTTCTGGATGTGTGACAGGTATAGGAGAAATCTGCAAGTGCTGACTCCTAGCTGGGAGCAACTGGCCATATGTTTCTGTGGCATGCCCAGGATTTGGTTTTCAGTAAACATTTACTCAATATTTGTCCTAGTTTGTGCCAACCACATGGGCCAAGAGAGGTGTGCAACTGAGAGAATTAGCTTGTCATGTACAGCCTCTCTTGACTCAGCCAATGTGGGATTTGGCTTTCAAAACAGGTGACTGGCAAGCACCTAAACAACTGCTTAGTCAAATCATGTAATTAGCAATGGAGCACATGACCACTTGCCCCAAATTAGGAACAGAACCATTTGCCAAGAGAAAAGAGTATGGTTAGCAGAGCCTAGTTCAGAATCACAGCCCTCACTATTTTTACATTTTTTTTCTGGCAACTCATTTGCTCAATGATCCCATTGATCATTTTTGAAAGTAGAATTCAAGATTTTTTTCCCTAACAGACTAACAACTTTTTTTTCAGTGAAGCTGCAAGAGTTCTTAAGGTCCAATAAGTGTAGTAGACTATCATTCTAGTCATTTTCACAGCACCCCTTGTTTAGTTTATAGATATAAATCGTAGCTGTAATAATAACAAAATGTAACTGTGAGAAAGTTAATTGATAATACATTTTGGAGAAATGTATCTGTATGAACTGTATTTCCATAAAATCTCTAAAACAGTTCTTCCAGCAAGTCCACAAATAATTACATCGCTTTTTAATTATTTTTAATTCCATTTGCTCCAGAAGCTCCATGTTTGGCCCTCTCCATCCATTTTCTAAATAACTTTTATTTCCATCAAATGTGCTCTGCACTTTCTCTGTCTCTTTTAATGATAACTGTTACTTGCCCTTTCTGTCCGTATTCTTCGCAATTGTATTTTTCTTCTACAAACATTATACTGTACAGTAACCATTCCTCTTCATTTTTTTCAACAATCATTCTCTTACGCATTTTTTTCTCATCCACATTCATTCTCTTTCACTTCAGCATTCTACCAAACATCATTTTTCATACTTACTAGCATGGCTCCACCAACTTCTATGATGTTCTGTACAATAATTCCCTAAGCTTTGCTCCATGTTGTTTCCATGTCCTCTTTCCTCCATCCACTTTCCATTTATTCTGTTGGAAGATTAATCTGTCTTCTGGTTTCCTTTCATACAGGCCTCATGTTTTCTCTTCCTGATACTTTCATTCTTGTTCTTTTCACTTATGTTTTTTTCTTTCATGTCTATTGTTTCCTAAGATCTACTCTGTCCCACATTAATTACTGTTATTTCACTAATTTTCTCCATCTTTTATCAGAAACAATCAAATCTATCCTGATTTTATAATTAGAGCTATATTTTTTCGACATACGTATAAATGAATAGACTCATGCTTAAAGTGCACATTTGAAACAGACCTTTTTCTAAGCAGTTCCTCAGCAAACAGTCACCATTTTCATTTATTCTTGGATTTCTGAATAGCCCAGGGACTTTTTCTGTTTCGTCTCATCACCTTCCCACCCACCTGCCCACCTATTTGTATCACCTAACACTATGTTCCCCCCAACCTCCCAGATTTCATTCAATCAGAATGTTGCACATTTTTTCCAGAACTCATCTCTAGTTCTTCCATTATTGCCATTCATGGGCACATAATATGCAATTATCATCAACCTATGATAATTTCATGCACACCCGCACCAATCTAGATGTCACAAATTCATACTTTCTATTATACATTTTAGATTTTTTATTTATAATTAAGCCTAGGCCATCACTCCCTGCATTTATTTATCAATTCTGCTCCATAAGAACAGTTTTCTTCATTCAGATTGATTGTATCCCTCCCCTATTTCATAGACATAAAACATATCTACCTCTCTTTCTTCCATTTCATTTGTTAAGTTTTATTTTTTACCATTTATACCTTTTACATTTCAAGTCACAATCCTCCACATACCACAGTTATCACAGCTTCCCATTGTGTCTTTGGTCATTTTTTTAGGAAATTAGAGAAGATGTAGACTAGGTTGCCAGCCTTAATAATATCCTTGCCACAAATAGCATTCCCTGCTAATAGTACAAGTCATTTTTCGTGTACTTTGGACAGTATGTGTCACATGGGCAATTAAAGCCCATCTTTACCCAAGGCATAGTCATTCTATTCTATGCAAGCCTTGTGTGATGGAAGGCATGAGCGGGGAAGGTTCTGGAATGGAGCTTCAAGGTTGCTGGGAGGGGGAAAAGACATTCCAGGGGAAGCACCTCCTCAGTCCCCAGCTGGAATGCGGGAAGGCCAGGAGAATGAGACTGGCCCCTTCCTAGGGCATCGTGGTTATAGTTACTGTTGTTGTGGTATAGATTTAGTCTGGCGAGATTCTGTCTATTAGGTGTAAGCTAATAAAAGAGCCAGACTGTTCTGGACTGTCTCGCTGTTGTTCTTGGGCTGAACCTGACACTTAGAGCTATTCTATATGAGCTTAAAATAGCTGATATTTTTATGGACAAGAAACTACTTTGCAAGCCAACACATCGTTGCCTACATGCTATTTGGTGATATATCCAATGTACTGACACAGGATGGATGTAGCTAATGATGTGTGCACCAGGATAATATATATCTGACATGAGATACCATTAGTAGACTTGTAAGTCATTTTCTTGTATACTGTAGAACCAGATTTTTATGCCACTTGAGTAAGTCTTTTGCAGAAGAAAATAGCTCTTGATGTGGAGGACAGATGGCCAACTTGTGTTCTTGCTTCTGTCCAACCAGACCCATGTGATCAAAATTAGCAACTGTTTGTCTCTGCTAACAGTATAACTGTTCTGCTAATCTTTGAAGGCCATAAGAACTGACATCACAATGGAACTCCTAAAAGAGCAGAAGGACCATTCTATGACTGCATCAGATTGTGACATTTTAAAGGATAATACAGCAGGGTTCCCAAATAATCTAATAGTTCTTTTTTTGTTCCTGGCACATTGAACAAAAATATAGAGTGGATCAGTGGCTTGGAACGCTTGGCCAACAAGTTATAATGTCAGCAGAATTTTGCCTTAAAGTAGAAAATAAGACAATCTCATCTGGTGATCCATATGGTTTCCAGTGAATGGATCTGTGCATTATATCAAGCCTCATATATTGCTTGACTTTGCTGAGCAGGTTTCGTAAACCCATCTATGGTTTTAGGCTTAGCATTATGTGTCAACCAGGCCACCATGGCTTGATATGATGTAACACACCAGAATTACAAACCATGGAAGGGACACCCTTGATAGGGACAATTTAAAAATAATTAGAGCTATTGAAAGCTCCAGGGATGTGATAGAATTGTAATCATATCACCAGGGAGCAGGCTGGATTTTTCAGCCCCCATTTTAACCTTTCCACATACTGAAGATAAATATGTTGCACCTATCAATGGCTTAACACACCTGTTTCTTTTTATTTTCCCTCAGAATAGCAGAAAATCACACTGTTGTTTTTCAGTGGTCTTGCTGCTGAGTTTCAGTGCCATAATCTTGAGCAGCTCTGAGGTTTGTAAAAGAAGGAGGCGGCTGGGTAGGTTTCGCATCCCCGGCTTAGCAGGATGGGCAAACCAAGCTGTGGTGCCTACTGTAATGCATGAAGTTTTCCTATGGAATTCAGAACTAATGTGATCCGTTTTATTGGACCAATAGACTCCCTTTTTTATACTTCCACTATCCATATAGATGTATCCATACAGATGGAAACATGGCAAAAGAAACAGACAAAAACAGGGCAACTCATAGCATTCTCTCTATATGATTAAAATTGGTCTGTGTTTAAACATAGCCAGTTTCATTATGTGGTTAATTTGGCCTTTGGAAGGATAGCTGTAAGGAGATCTCATTTAATTAATGCCTCACTTCAAAGGCAATGTGGGAGATCTTCTTATTCTCAGGTATTAGAGTTATATCTAAACTTGCTGGATTCTTAAAATTACTAAAGTACTTTTAATAATGGGGAACTTTAAAAAAAAAACATGGATTCTGCTATCTGGCAAGGTGAATCGCTGGCAGGACATTTTGAAACACTCCTAATTAGCAAAAAAAAGAAGAGCAGGTTAGGCTCATGAAGAGACCTGGGGCAAAGTATATGGGCAGAACAATAACCAGCCCCTTAAGCTGAAATGTTACATTTGCCCTCATTTATTCCCAGCCTTGCTGTAGGTTATAACTACGGCTCTTTAGGATGTTATGTGGCATGTCCTCAAATTGGGAACGCCAGTAATGAAAGGCATGGATAAAATATAGTGACTAGGTTCACCCACTATGCTAAACCATGAATTGCATATACAGGGTTTTCCAAATAACCCACAACTGGTCAGGTTCAAACACCACGCCTGGGTGGGCAGGTGTTCACAGACTGGGGCTACAACTCACCCTGACTGCTGCAGGATAATGCTGTGATGTCACCAGAAGGGATGACGTGGCCAATATTTGGGGACTGCTTTTTCAGTAGGTTGTCAGAGGGAGGATGATAGCAGGGGGGCTCCAAGAGGCTGAAGGTTTCCATCGCCACCTTAAAACCACTCTTCCCCCACCCCCAATGGAAAATGAGCCAAAACTGCACTGCCAAAATTCAGTAATTTTGTGATCAAATTTTATTGGTGTGATCTCAATGTACTGGAAATTTAAATGGATGGCTGGGGAGTACATGTACGCAATCTGGAAGTTTGTGCACCCTTGCAATATATGATGTTATTTATTATGGTTGGTCGCACAGTCAGCAAGATGTTTCTACTGGATTTGCATTTTTATCCACTTATCAGTCCTTCCCAAGGACCTGGGATGGATATATATGTGTGTGTGTGTGTGTATTTGTTATTATTATTACTACTACTACTATTACTATTGTTAGATTTTTATCCTGCCTTTTTAATATATAACTCAAGGTTTGCAAATGACTATGCTGGGTGTACATAACATGCTAAGCCAAAACCAAATTAACTAAGTCCTTGATAAATCAATTCACTGACACTTTAACCAAATCAATAAGTCCAAAAACCTGAGTAAGGTTTAACAGTGTTGAGAGATACTCTATTGTACATGTGTTCAGGATGCCAAAGAATATATATAAATTAGAAACATTTCTTAACTAAGCTGCAAAGCTTCCCACGAGTAGATTTATATATATAGCGGCTGGATAGCGTAGTGGTTAGAACACCGCCTTTGATGCAGGAGACCGGGGTTCAAATCCTGGCTGGTACCTACCTTACCAGTAGGGGTCCTTGGGCAGAGACCCCCTAACGCTTCACCTGCCTACCTCAAAAATATGAGAGTGACACGAACTAAGAGAGTCATGCCGGCTCGGACATCGCCCGGATTAACAAGGTCTGCGTCAGATGTTGGGGAACCAGGACAATCTGATGTTAAGTGGGCTACTGGAACAAACCATACATGGACGAGACAAGAGAACTTGGAAATGATGGAATGCTACTACAACAGCAGACCTAATGAGAGGGGATATATGAAACGTATGAGGGAACTATGGATAGACAGAAGGCCTACATCCACACTAACTGAGAAACAACTAGTTACCCAGCGCTTCAACATAGTGAAGAGGAAGCTGCTCTCACAACTTGAGATAGACCAACGCCACATTACAACCTGGACTCAAGCAGACCTGGAAGAACAAGCAGATGTGTAGCCAACACCTGAAGCTGGAATGTCACTGCCACCCCTTCCATTACAGAGCACAGCAGCTGATATGAGGCATAAGATCATGGATAAACTAGCTACAGTCAAAACTCGAGTCCGATTACCGAGGCTCAGTGGAGAAGTACCATCAGATAGTATGCTAGAAGATGCCAACAGAGCCCTCCAGACAATCCCTACTGCCACCATAACTGAAACCAATGAATTGGTATATGCTACAGCCGCTGTAATCCTGGAAATGCTTGGCTACATGATCAAGAAGAACAGCAGTACATACCCACCGTGGAAAATGAGATTGGAGGCTAAGATCAAGGCAACTCAGAGAGAAGTCAGTCAGCTGGTGGAACTACAGAAGCGTGTGGAGATTAAGGATAAGACTCGGCTACTGAAAAAATACATGGGCCTGACTCCATCTGAAGCCCTAGAGACTGCTAAACAAAGGCTCACAGCACTGGCTACCAGGCTAAGGAGATATACTAGAGAAGCAGAGGCCAAGAAGATAAATGCCCTGTTCTCCAAAGAACCATCCAAAGTGTACTCCCAACTGCACTGCAACCACAGCTGAGCCACCAGCAGCGGAAACTGAACAGTACTGGAAGAACATATGGGAGAAAGAGAAGAAGCATAACACCAGTGCAAAGTGGCTGCAGGACCTGAAAGCAGACCATAGCAATCTCCCAGAACAGGAACCAGTCACCATCACAGTAGCAGACATCCAACAGCGGGTCAAGAACATGAAAAGCTGGACAGCATCTGGCCCGGACATGATCCACAACTACTGGCTAAAGAAACTAACAGCAGTGCATGAACGCTTAGCAGCACAGATGAACCAACTGCTAGCAGCAGACTCCCACCCAGACTGGCTAACACAAGGAAGGACAGTGCTGATCATGAAAGACCCTCACAAAGGAAGCACCATCCAACTACTGGCCAATAACCTGCCTCCCCACAACATGGAAAGTTCTATCAGGCATCATAGCTGCCCAGCTACAGGACCATATGGGCCAGTACATGAGCACAGCTCAGAAGGGCATTGGGAACAACACCAGAGGCTCAGAACACCAGTTACTCATAGATAGGGCAGTCGCCCAAGACTCAAGGTCTAGGCGGACCAATCTGAGCACAGCCTGGATTGACTACAGGAAAGCCTATGACTCAATGCCTCACACATGGATCTGTGAATGCCTGGCACTATACAAAGTCAACAGGACACTAAGGACCTTCCTCAAGCACTCAGTGGGACTGTGGAAGACAACACTGGAAGTGAACTCAAGACAGCTCACACAAGTGGCCATCAAGTACGGCATATACCAAGGTGATGCACTGTCCCCCACTGCTGTTCTGCATAGGCTTAAACCCCCTCAGCCAGATAATCACAAGGTCTGGATATGGGTACAAATTCAAGAGTGGAGTCACCATCAGCCACCTCCTCTACATGGATGACATCAAGCTGTATGCTAAGAGTGAACGAGACATTGACTCACTGATCCACCTGACATGGATCTACAGCGAGGACACTGGGATGTCATTTGGACTGGAGAAGTGTGGCAGGATGATAGTAAAGAGAGGGAAGGTAGTTAAGACCGATGGAGTGGAACTACCAGTGGGCCACATAGCAGACATAGAGACCAGCTATAAATACCTTGGAGTCCCACAGTCACACGGGAACCATGAGGAGGAGGCAAGAAAGACAGCAACATCCAAGTACCACCAAAGGATAAGACAGGTCCTGAAGAGCCAGCTCAATGGGAAGAACAAGATCCATGCCATCAACATGTATGCCCTGCCAGTCATCAGATACCCTGCCGGTATAGTGAGCTGGCCAAAGGAAGACATGGAGGCTGCCGATGTGAAGACCCGGAAGCTCCTCACAATGTATGGAGGTTTCCATCCCAAGTCCAACACCCAGAGACTGTACACCAGGCACAAAGAGGGCGGGCGGGGCCTGATGAGTGTCAAAGCCACTGTCCTGGACGAAACCCAAAGTATCCAGGAGTACATCAGTAAGATGGCACCCAAAGATGAGCTGCTGAGAGAATGCCTCAGGCAGCAGCAGACAAGGCAGGAGGTTCAAGCAGAGGAAGTGCCATGGCAAGACAAGCCCCTGCATGGGATGTACCATCGACAGATAGCTGAAGTGGCTGACATTGGGAAATCCTATCAGTGGCTGGAAAGGGCCGGACTAAAAGACAGCACTGAGGCACTGATCCTAGCAGCACAAGAACAGGCACTAAGCACCAGATCCATAGAAGCAGGGGTCTACCACACTAGACAGGATCCAAGGTGCAGATTGTGCAAAGAGGCCTCAGAGACAGACCAACACATAGTGGCAGGGTGTAAGATGCAGGCAGGAACAGCATACACTGAACGGCACAAACAAGTAGCTGGCATTGTGTACAGGAATATCTGCACAGCGTATGGGCTAGACCCCCCCAAGTCCAGATGGGAGATTCCACAGAAGGTCGTGGAGAATAACAGGGCTAAGATCCTGTGGGACTTCCAGATCCAGACGGACAGGCAGGTACTGGCTAATCAACCAGACATCGTGGTAGTAGACAAAGACCAGAAGACAGCGGTAGTGATAGATGTAGCAGTGCCAAGTGACAGCAACATCAGGAAGAAGGAGCATGAGAAGCTGGAGAAGTACCAGGGCCTGAAGGAGGAAATCGAGAGGATGTGGAAAGTAAAGGCCAAAGTGGTCCCAGTGGTGGTAGGAGCACTCGGGGCCGTGACTCCTAAGCTGGGAGAATGGCTCCAACAGATCCCAGGAACAACATCAGAGCTCTCTGTGCAGAAGAGTGCAGTGCTAGGAACAGCAAAGATACTGCGCAGAACCCTCAAGCTCCCAGGCCTCTGGTAGAGGACCCAAGATTGAGGAAGACACATACCACCCATAGGGGTGAGAGGGGAATTTTATATATTGCAAGCAACTTATTTCACAACAGCTAGTGGTTAAGGTGTAGGACTAGGACTGGGGAAACCCACAAGTTCACTTTTTCTCAGCCCAACCTGGGATGCCCCACAGGGTTGTGGGCATAAAAGAAAGGAAAACCCTACATAAACCACCTTGAGCTCTGAGAGGATTATAAGCTTTATCTGCTGCAGGATATTACCCAGATATCAGTGAAGCAAGTTGCAAACCAGTGTTGGTGTGTGGTAATCTTCTACTCATCACCATCATCATCATCTGATCCTTGGCCATTCCCAGAAAAATAGCCTATTTCCCCCTTACCTCAGGGTTTGGTAGAACATGCCTCCCTGCATGCTGTTCAGGTGTTTGGGGACATTTTGTCTGGGAGATATTCTGCCATGTCCTCCACTACTCAGTTTGGGTTTCACTGTCCAGTCCAGGGAGAAGCCCTCAGTGTGTTTTGGAATCATCCAGGATTAAGAAAAACTGGGGAAAATCCGTGATGCACTTAAGCTGCATTGGAGATTACTTGAAAATCCATCTGAGGGTGATTTGGCCCAGTTCATAATCCAAGCAGAAGGGGGAGGTGTGAAAAACAGGAAAAGAAACATCAGAGAAGGAGCTTCTCCTAAGCCTGTAAGATCAAGTGATTGAGAGGGAAGAAATGCCGGACACCTTCCTAAACATCAGAGAGGTACCAAAGGCTCTCTATGGCCCTTTCCTGGTTCCAAATTTGAGAAGATGCTGTTTTTCCAACTCAGTAGCCAGGAAGTGATAAAGATGAAAGCTGACAATTTCTTCCCTTAGGTCTCTGTTTCCAATTCTGTAGTGGAGGTCAAGGATTTTGTACTTATGTGAGGATTTCACCATGATAATGTTTAATGAAAAATGAATGTTGCTTCTATAACTAAAGATTAAACTCTTCTGTTCCATTCTTTATCTCTAGAAAAATGCCAAAAAGGAATTGTACCAAGTACAATTTTTAAAAGACCAATAATCAGTGGGGGAGGCAAGTAACTAAAGAAGCTTAATGCCAGAAAGAGACTGTATTACCAATCATTTCCCTTTTTTCCACATCAAACACAAACATCTTATATTTGCTTTCCACACCTTTGACCCTTCCTACACATCTTCTCTTCCAATGTTTCTCTTTTTAACCATCTACAACTACCATGTTGGCAGCTTTTATCCATCATTAGCAAACTTATATTAATGGGATTTTGTCAAACTTTCCTCCATGTGATCTTTCGTGCTTCCATAAAAACACTGTAGAAAAGACCTTGCTGTGATGTCTACAATATATCTGCTCTTTGCTCCATGTTCAGGCAATGAGGCAGCTTTCTAACAGTGCTGACCTTGTTCCTTGTATCTTCAAGGAAAGCTTTAATCATGCAGGTCCCCATTCCTCCCAACCCTTAAGTACTTCACTTTATCTGCGTACATATTTCAGCACAGATCTGGAACTGAACTTGGATAATTACATTGATGCAACGTTTTTTAAAGCACTTTGATACAACGTTCTTTTGAGCATTTACCCAAGGCTAAACAAAACTGAGCAAGATAAACTAGTGAAAAATCCTAGAAAACAAATACTGAGGGAGGTGATGATGATCAGAATATATTCTTCACTGAGCGTCTGCTAACCAACTGAAATGTTCTAATCTTCTCTCCTTGGTGTAAGCAAAAGCAATGAATTTGTGAACAATCCATCAAACCACAAACCAGCCAATCACACTGTAGTGAACACATTGTGGTTTCAGTATGGTTCAGTGTTTTGTATCAACCTAGAAAATTGAATTGAGTAAACCAGGAATAAATTAAACAGAGATAATTGTGCCATGCAAACTCAACTTAGATGTGTAAACAGAATTCACGTGCAAAAATGACAAATGTGAATTCGCCATAGGAAAGGAAGAAGCAAGAATGTTGAGAAGGAAAGTTGAACCCTCTTCCCCACTGTCTTGACAGATGTCTCCTTCCCCCCAAACTGCTTTCTGAATCAAGAGAATTGTTTTTGTTCCAATGAAGATTGCCCTTTCCATTTCATACATTAGGGTTATGCAGATCTCCTTCAATCTGCTTCAACCAACTTAAGCAGCACAGAGATATGTTACTGTGCCCTGACAAAACATTGAAGTATGGCTGATCCACTTGACTAACAGCAATTCCTGCACACAGTAATACCTCGGTTCACGAATGCTTCTGTTCATGAACAATTCGGTTCACGAACAGCACCATTTGCAAAATTTTGTTTCTGTTCGCGAACTCCACATCAGGTGATGAACACGACCCGCAGCCATCTTCCCTGCTCTGACACATGGTTGTGGCTTCCTGTAGGCGAGGGGGACTCTCCCTCCAAACAATAACCGCCTCCCCACCCGCCTTCCTGTCCTCCATGCCAGAAGTCGCCTCAAGCAAGGTTAGTGTTCTCTCTCTTCATACTGTACTGTACTGTGCTTTGTTTCATATTTTTGTGGTTTAAAAAAAAATACATATGGTTCAGAACGGATTAACCTTATTTACATTGAACCTTATGGGAAAATTTGATTCGGTTCGCGACCAGAATTGGTTGGCAACCACATTCGTAGGGGTCAGAACGGATTAACCTTATTTACATTGAACCTTATGGGGAAATTTGATTCGGTTTGTGACCAATTCGGTTTGCGACCAGAATCATGGAACGAATTAAGTTCGTGAACCGAGGCACCACTGTATGTCATTTTGTCTCAGTGAAGAGAAAGCTGGCTAAAGCTTCATTTCTCAATTTTGCTTCCAAGGATGTTTAATTGAAGCCTCAACAAAAAGAAGTATCCCTTCAAAGATCACATATATTAAGCCCTGATTTGTAAACCATGGTTTGTTGAATAAAGTACAAGAAACAAATCACACTGAGTCTATAAACTACACTGGTGAGTTCATGGAGTGGTATTAAGCCAAGACCAAAGGAACCATATTATGGTGTAGGAGAGTGAATGAACCTGCTTTGTAAGGGAAAACCCCATTAAATATACACATTCTGTCGACATGGTATCTACACCAGCTGTGATTTTTTTCATGTGTTAAAGTGATGTTGACATTGAAGCACTTTTGAAGAAGCAACGTCCATTTAAATGTTGACCTTGGGTTTTTACTGATTTGTTTTTGGAGAAGTATGTGTGTGGATGATCATCATTTATTTAATTATTGTAGATTGTTCAGTTTTACAATGGTAAGCCACTGTAAGTCATACAGTTCATCCATCTGGAAATCCAATTAATAAATAAATACAATAGTAATACAGTCCTTTGAAACCACATTACAGTTTGAATCAGATATATGAAAATGCATTTGAATTTTTACTTTTTTACTTACATTTTTACGTATCAAGCTGCACTATACAACCTGTTATTCCATCTAGTTTAGTATCATCTCACAATTGACACTAATCTTCTAAGTCTCAGACACAGACTCAGTCAAAAGTTCTTTAACTCAGAATCTGAATTAAAAATCCTCCCATTCATCCAGGAGTTGGAAAGTTGAAGGATTACATGCAGGGAAGTTGATATTGCTTGATATTTCTAGTCCAACTTTCAGCAAAAGCTTCTGTCCATAGAACTGTGAATTTTAGTAGTGAGCTAAACCTGTATAAATTGTAGGTTCAGAAATGAAAGCATTAATCTTGGAAGTTTTTGACAATGGAACATACTGAGCTGCCTTTCAGCTTTCATTTAAAAGCCAAGTCTGTGGTCTTTATGGTTGATTGGAAACATGTGGGCTGGGCCTGTTGAATTCTCAGAAACTATCAACTTGCTATTACTAGCCATGTTTATGCAGAAGTGACTCCATATTTCCAAGCAAACATGCTTGGGAACACAGCCAAAGCCTGTGTGTACAGCAGCCTTTTAATGTTGTTATTGTCTGCAGCACAACATAGAAGGAAGGTAGGAGCAGAAAAGCTGATTAACGCTTCCATTAATGGTTTTTTTTTTCATCCATCTGGCCTGAAGTGAGGGTCTACAGGCATATCACTTCTCTGACTTCTTTGCTTCTTTAGTCCCAAAACAAGGTAACACATTTCTTTTTGTAGTGTAACAGAACCCCAGAAGTATGTAGGAGATGAGGAAAGAAAGATCCTGAATTGGTGGAGCTGGAGACCCAAGAAATAATGCAAGGCACTCAACAAAGCAAGATAGAACCATCACTGCTTGTGATACATACATTTCTTCCATTTCCTCAAACAGCTTACTAGGGTTATTCAAGAACCTGCAAAACCTGTTTAATCAGCTATGATCCCTAGTATCATCTCTCATCCTCTCAGATGTTGTAGGCTTTTGCAACCCAGCAACACAGTAGGACATACACCAACATCAACATGGAGAGTTGCATTACTGGGTCCTGGAATGAATCCCAATGAACTTAGTAAGACTTACTATAAAATAGGCACACCTGGGACTTCATAGTGAAAAATTAACTGCTGTGCCTGTTCAACACAGGACATTATCAAACTAAATTTGCATTCAACACATTACCATTTATACATATACACATACGCACATCATATCCTCTTCTTTAACAGAAGCTTGCAAGTTATTGGGTCATCTTGACCTGAAACTCATGCTGTGTCACTACTACACCTTTAAGAATGGATTGCTGTCACTTCCTGCACTTGAGGCTTCTGAGGCTCTTTCTCATGACCTGCTAACCAAATGCCTCAGCAACCGTATTTAGAAGATGGAAACAGATGACACTATCTTGAATTCACTCTCGACCTACCCAGCCTGAACTTGTCTTTTTCTGTCCCTTCTAGCTTCTTCCACTACATGCTGTGCAGTGCTGTCCCTTTGTGGCACGTGGTACAGAGGAAGGCTAGAAGCCATACCCTGCGCTGAGGCTACTGCAAGGGTGTCCCCACCTTTTGGCACTAGGAGAATCTCGGGGCTCTCCCACTGCCCCAAGAAGCCATCTCATCTTCCTCACTTCTCTTGCCAACCTATGAGTAACAAGAGAAATGGTGAGAGAAGGAGCAGAACTGGTTCTTCTGCTGTCAGTTCTCCAATCCCACGGAATGATCCCTGGCAGCATAATGGCTCTTCTCCCTGCTTCTCTCCCATCCAGAAGAAAAGAAGTTGGGTAGAAGCAGCTTCTCAGCCAGCTTTCCCCATGGTTTAGGCACTACAGCCTAAATAGGGGAGGGAATACTCCTGTGGTAAATCTACCCACGCCTGGTTGACAGCTCCTTAGCTGGCACTTCCTTGACCGATATGCCTAGCATTACCAGATGTCTGGCGAAAGGAGGCCATGTCCTCCTTTTTGTCTTCATGTCCTTCATCCAGCAGGCATAGCCTTAAAATCAAATATTTTCTGGCTTTTTGAGTTCTTTGTTCTTTGTTCACAATAGTAGTCATTCAAACTTTCATGTACTGTGACCTTGTAAATTGTCTGCTTCTTTATTTCCCTCATCTGTTGACACATTCAACAGCCTAGACTGATGTTTTTTAATTTATTTTCTGATTCCAGCATTCAGCTTCAGTCCAGCCCCTTCAAATCTATGATCGCGGTAGTCTTTAGATCATGTGACTCATCATACATTTCTATGGTGAAATTTGGAAAGCGTGTCGTTGTCAATTCTATATTATCACTAGCAAATGTTTTTGAAAAGAAAGATTTGTTGGGAAAATATCGCGATTGAAAAACCAGGCTTTCTGACACTGGAAAAAGTAATTTCATATACATATAGGCCTAAATACATTTTTTGCAGTTTTTTGCTATAATTTTTGCTGCAGATTTCAAGAAAGTTAAACAATTGGTGTGTCCTCCTTTCCCCCCATTTGTCCTCCTTTCCAATTGTCCATGTCCTCCTTTGCCTCTTCAGATATCTGGTAACCCTACACATGTCTTCACCGTGGAGATGCTGGTTGAAGAGTCCCTTGGAAGCAGCTCTTTACCCAGCATGCTTTCAGAAAAGCTGCCCCAGCAAAAAGTAGGTGCTGCAGTGCCTAAGCCTCAAAGGAAATGCGCTGGCACCCCTGTGGAAAACCTGCCCTTCTCCCGCACATAGTAAGTAGCGCTGCTATGTGGGGATGGAGCTTTATGTGTGGGTGCCAGCTGAAGAACTGCTTCCACCCTATTTCCATTCTGTTGTGGGGAGGAGAAAGCAGGAGAAATTGCTGCCACTTGGGAGTGAAGGTGGGGAGGGAGAACTGGTACCCTCCAGTCTAGCTACTCATTCTTCTCCTGCCATGCATGGCAGAGAAGGGAGAGAGAAGGAAAGTGGCTCTCGTCCACGGGATTGAGAAACTCACAGTAAAGGACCTGTGGGTCTTCTGCTGCAAGAATGGCACCTAAGGAGGTATTCCCCACCCACCACCCCTCCACAGGAGTGATTTAGATTTAGTTCCTGATCAAGAGCTTATAGGCCAACTTCCCAACACAAGATCAGAGCAGATGCCATGTTGAGAGTCCAGAAACCAGATGACATTTGTTGTAGGAAGAAACTCTATTTTCCTGACCTTCAAGATTGCATCAGTAGCAAATCCAGAATACACATTAAAAGTGAGAGGCTCAGAGCCAAGTGCAATGTGGGGGTAATATATTAAGTGAACTTTATCACTTTGTTATGCAGACACAGCCTAACAGATTTATTATGGCGTAAGTTTACAAGGACTAGAGTCTATTGTCTTCAATGGAATAGAATAAGGACATTGCCATAAAACATACACACATAACACCACTTTTTTCCCTGGTTTTGCAGCTACAAAATTAACATAACTACTACTCTAGAGGTTACCATGGAAAAGTACCTCCTACCATTGGTGTAGTGTTTAAAGATCACTTAAGAAGAAAAATATATTTGCTAGATGAAAAAACTGAAAGTGTCATTGGGAGAGAGAATATATGCTTTGATCACTAGAGTGTTTCCTGAGAAAAATCCTTCACTTCTAAGAGCTTGTGGGGAAACGTAAGAATATACTGTAATCATAGCCCTGCTAGGTCAGACCAAGGCCCATCTTAGTCCAGTGTTCTTTTCCTCACAGCAGCCAAGCAGATGTCCCTGGAGTCATCACAAGCAGGAGTTGAAGACATTTCCCCCTCTTGCTGTTGGTCTTCTACAATTTGTGTTTGGAGACATGCTGCCTCCAAGCCGAAGGTAACATGAATCTTCAGGGTGAATATTCCTCAATAAATCTGTCCTATGAATTTGTCTAATCCCCTTGCAAAGAGAACTACGTTAGTGACCATCTCCACAACTTGCAATAATTCATTCCACAAGTTAAGTTATGGAAGCTGTGTGCAATACTTCCTATTCTTGTCCTCTGTACCACACACGATTTTATATACCTCAATCATTTTCTCACTCATTTGTTAGCTTTTGCTTTTTTCCAAGCAAAAGAGTCCCAGATGTTCCATCCTTTTATGCGTTTCCAATCCAAAACTCTTTAACCAAGTCTGCTGCCAATTCTCCAACCGGCAGTGGGCTTAAAGGAAGGTCTCTCCACTCTCCACAGAACCAGTAAGATCCCAAGCTACCCTTCCAGTTATGAACAGACAACTTTACTTTGCTACTGGCATTCAGAATCAAAGGTCAAGAACAGCTCCGCTTTGCTATTTGCATTAAGAAAGAATATAAAGATCTACAAACAGATTTACATCAATACGTATAACTTTACCCAAAAAATAGCTACTGAATTCAAAGGTAATGGATTCCCCACTCCCACCTCCGCAGTCCTCAGAGGCTTGTTCAGAAAATGCAATAAACATATTCTGCTCTCTCTCTCAACATCCAGGAAGAAGCCTCTTTAAACAGAGGGGGTATGTTTTAAACTGCAAACATTACATTGATCAATGTTCCCATTCTCTTTTTGCTCACAACTTTAACTGGCTTGCAAAAGTTTCATGGAGCAGTTTACAGTGCCAACTGGAATGGCTTTGGTGCTGACCTCCTGCAGAACAAGACTGTCCTGCATAATCAACTTCAGTTTATGAACAATGCAGCTGAGGCCAACAAACTATGCCTCACATATATAGCCTTTGTATTAAAAGGGGCGCAGATCATTTTAGCCTAATCATTGCCATTTTGCTTTTGTAAACCACGCTTGTGCTAGAAACGCCATTAGCTTAAGGCATGACAGACACATATAGGATGTCTGGGATTTGCGGGCAAAAATGATTGACATCCAATTTGCATAATGGTTGTTGCTATGGTCTGCTACTAGTATAAAATACTGCTGTTGCCACCTTCTTGGGTGTGACATTCTCGAGACCTGTTGTCTCCGAGGAGTAGTCCACCTGGTTGCTTTGGTTGGCCAAATAAAGAGTTGTTTTTCTTTTTACTTTAAGCCTTCTCCTGAGTTTTCCTTAATCAGAGGCACGGAAGACTCAGTAACCTATTGGGAAGACCTAAGAGTAGTAGGGCCTATGCCTAGGTTGATGAAGCTTTGGCTGCCCAACGGATAGTTCTCAGCCCTGTGGTCATGGCCCTGTTCACCTCATTTGCCACATGAGCCACATCTGGCACCTTGGCATGAAGCAGCAGGTACCTGTGCCTGGGTCTCACCCCATGGGAAGTGCTGAGGTATACACAGACAGATATCCCTTCACACACATACCATCTTTACCAGTGCACAGTGAAGGAACAGAAAAAAAACTGCACTTCACCTTGTGTAGACCACATAAGACAAAGTAGATGCCAGTGTTTGAGCCTGCTGTTCCCAAAATTCCTATCACTTCCTCCCCACGTCCGTAATATGGGAAGAGCACTGCCTGCCTGCTGAGGGTGGGACGTGAGGGGATCGGGTGGTCAGTTAGCTAGATTGCCTGTTGGCTGCTGCAGTTACTGAGTGAGCACAGGGAGCAAATGCTATGCTGGTAGTTAGCACCATGGACTGCCTAGTGCTGTCAGAGGTGGGAAGAACACCTTAATGACGCTTAAACAAATACTTCAGGATCCCCTCATGTCAAAGATGCCTAGTGTCCCCTGCCAATCCATGTTTTGCAAGGGTTGCAGACAGCCTAGCAAGGGTCTTCAAGCACAAGGTGGAAATGGTCGAAGACCATTCTGCTCTTGGGCCTGTAGCATATCCATTTAGTAGTCATGGCGTACCTGGGTCACCACTACTCCACCATGCCTCTTGGAGGTGGAAGAAGCATTCTCTGTGTGCTGGTGAGCATTCCTGAGGGTGGGAATCTGACCAGTGCAATAATTAGTGAAGCAGGTTTTATAACAATAACAGAAAAAATATTTATTTATAGGAATGCTTTATGGAGATAGGCAGGAGGAGAATCAGAGAGCCAGACCTCCTTACATGCGTGTCTGAGACCAAAGGCAGAAGGAAATGGCCTGAGATTAACCATCCTTTAGCAGAGAGCATGCAGCAGGAAAGAGAAAGAAGGGAGTTAAATTTTAACTCTTTATCTATACCTCACTGCCCCCTTGTGGATAATGGGTCATGGGGTGCTGAAGGGCTAGTGCCACTGAATCCACTCATCCAGAAGTGCCATGGACTCCAATTCCTCCAGTTCCTCTTCCTGACCTTGCTCTCAGCCCCTGGGTTGCTAACAGAAGGGAGTTTGCTGACTGCCCCAAGGGCCAGCTCCACCCGCTGCATCACTCCTCCTGCACTGAGCCCATCTGCAGCCTCACCCAATGTCAGCTAATGGTACCACTGCTGCCTCAGGAGGAACGGGCGTAGTACTAAATCAGGCCTCCTTGCAGGAGTAGTACTTCTCCTCCCTTGACCAGCCAACATTATCCTGGCCCATCCTCTAGCTGTCCCAGGCATGAATTGTTCAGGAGGCTTTTATAATGCGAGGGGACGTACAGAATGTGCCTACTAGCTATTATCACTAAACTGGTGGAAGAGGAAAGCTTTTTTTAAAAAAAAATAGAACGTTTCAGTAAACAGCAGGGTGATCACTGCCAATATACCCTAGGAGAGAATGCACCAGGTGAACACTGCCAGCCATCCTGTCACGTGATCTCCCAGCATACAAACTGTGCTTGTAGCTGATCACTGAGGCCGGCAGAAAACCTGATGATGATTTCTCCCATACACAGGATGTCACATGAGAGGGGGAAAGTAGTTGAAATGGGCTGAGGAGCTGGCAGGAACTGAAGTGTTGTTGGACCGAGAGAAGGAGAAGAGGACTAGTAAGCAAAGTTGGGTTTAGACCAGCGTTTCTCAATCTTGGCAACTTGCAACTTGGCAACATGCTGGCTGGGGAATTCTGGGAGTTGAAGTCCAACATCTTAAAGTTACCAAGGTTGAGAAACACTGATTTAGACAATTTTAGACTGCTGAAAATATGCAGGACTCTGGGTGTTGGAAGAGAACCTAAGAGGAATCAGCACAGGGGTTGCTTCGAGGGAATTTGTCTGCCTGGTGCAGAATTCCTGAGGGAGAAGAGGATCCTAAAATCACTGTCCTGCTAGCCACAAGCGATTGTCAGCCAAGTCTAATCAAACTCCTTGATGAACTCTGTGGGGAATTTAGCAACAGCTTAAGATAGGCACTCAGAGTGATATAGTAGTAGGAGCATTACTTTTGCAGACAAGGAGATTGTTAATCCTGGTCAACTATAGGGAATTAGGCCATAAATTAATTTGCTGCAATTCACTCTCTCCTGAAGTCCAAAGCAGGAAGAAGGGAGGAACAGTTTGGCTGCTTTAGCCAAATGCCACTTGCATAGTTAGCCTTGCATGGCTATATTTTCCTCTTTTTTATTTAGTCCTGAGAACAACTCCTCCCCACGCACAAACTATCACACACACACACACCCTAATTGGAAGAATTATTTTCCCTAAATTTGCAGGCAGGCCTTATTTGGGGCGGTGGGGGGGGGGGGGGAATTGGACAGATTTTTTAAAAAAGCTAAAAATGGCTTGTTTTGAAAAGCAAGGGAATGGGAAGGGGAGGAATCCTTTACTCTTTCTCTCTGTATCTAAGTAAAACAACTACCCATTCCACTACACTGAAGCAAAATTCAAACAAACAAACAAAAATAACTATTACATTTTCCAACCTAAAAAATTGCATTTGTTGTCAGGGAAATCCATTCTTCCCTCAGAAGAGGATCAGAGTAAAGACCAAAATGTTTAGAATATGCATACATACATACATATATATTCCTTTCTTAAAGATAAGTGAGTTTTTATTTCTAGTTTGCAGCCAAGAGTTAATGATTCTTGTGTTATTTTCAGTGTCTTGTCTTCTGCTTAAACACAGCTGAATGAAAAATGTAACATAACATTTAGCATTTGCAAATTATATTCCATTGCCAGAAAATCTAAGCACATTAAGAGACCTGTGAATTGATGAAATGCTGTTTTTTTGCACTATATTGTGGATTGATTTACACCCATATCATTAGGCTTGCTTCTTGTTTCACCTTCATATAACATGTCCTTTTAATCTTAGCTATCTCTTTAAACCTGACAGAAACAAATAAGATGAAGAGAATGGTTTCATTCTTCGCTTCTCAATGCTATGCTCTCATGGGGTTTGCTTGTTTTTAGCTTTGTGAAGTTATCTGCTATACTTAAGTCTCAGTATTATGCATGAACTGGACCAAAGTTTCTTGCTTTATCATTCCCCAGACAGACACCCCTTCACAACCAGGGACAAATATGTAAGAACAGAGGGTGATGCATTTGGGTAGTTAGTTCTGGGACACTTCTACATGGGGACTCTGCACCAGTCTGCAGACAGTTCCAGGTCTCTGTAATTCAGTGATGGTGGCCATTTATTTTCTGGGCCAGCTGCAACGTATTTGAGGCAGTCTGGGATAGAGCAATGATTTTGCTTCATGTACAGTATGCCACAATTTGAAGTGAGGGTTTGCTGGCTGGGGAATTCTGGGAGTTGTAGTCCACACATCTTCAAATTGCTGAGGTTGAGAAACACTGCACTAGACAGTACAAATGATAGCAGCCCAGACGTGTTACTTGACAAAGAAAACAAGATAGCCTGCCCCATCCTACACTGCAGGTTGAATCAGAATGAAAGTCAAGTCTTATTTCAACACCGATCTAGATTTGCAAATTGCACTAAGCCAAAATCATATTATAGGTGGGTTCACCCACCACATTTTGCCACACTTAGTTTTGTTAGGTTGTTCTTATTACAATATGTGAATTCAGCTACTTGGTTTGTAAATTACAGTATGTAGCTTTATAGCCCACAGGGGTTAGATGGTCATATATCAGAGGTACGTTAGTAAACTCTGTGCTGAACAAGTGTTTGGACTAGATGACCTCTGAGATCACTTCCAAGTGATTATAACACAGCCAGTTGTATACTGTGCAACAAACATGATCAAACTCTGGTTTAACATGATGCAAGAACACAGGTAGTCCCCGGGTTAAGAATATCCATAGTTAAGAACGGAGCCTATTGTAGCAAAATTCAAGTTAAATACACAATGATTCCAGTTAAATACACAACGGTTCAAGTTAATTACACAATACTATTTATACTACTAATACTGTTCCGGCTTACATACAAATTTGACTTAAGGACAGATCTTGGGAATGGGACTTGTTTTTAAACTGGGGACTACCTGTACATCTCTATGTTTCTGGACTGAATGTGAAACCTTTGCTGTGCTGCAAAGGTAATAAAGAGGTCTTTTACCTCCTGAACTGTATATAACAGTTAGGAATCTTAAGTTTTAGTAGTAGCGTTTATACTTTTTAAAAAAGTAATAAGAGGATAGAAAGGGAATTTTTGCAGGCAAGTTTGACCTGTTTAATTTTGCATGTTAGTTGTGTGTTTCTGCCAAACCATGTTATATTCTGCATGAAATCTTTTTACACACATCACACCTGCTTTTTTTGTTACATCAGTATTGTTTTGTGTGATTGAGAAATGACAAACTGAATGGAATGATTGAATGTTATGCTAATTTAGTATAAGTATCTCTGTTGCTCTGGAAATTCATCGGCTGCAGCTCTCTTTTGAATTAGAGACTTTCCAATTGCTTATTATATCTGCCTGGCGGATGGATGCAAAACACACGCCTGACTGCTCTCCAAAGGAGATAATTGTCTTACCACAATAAAATTATAAATAGATTTTAACCAAAAAAAAAAAATCTAATCGTTTGTCAGCTTTACCCAGAATGATACACGCAAAAAAAGAGTATTTGAGTGAAAGATGTTAGATATGATTAAAAGCGGGAATGAAGCTTTGCCTTTTTGACCATCACACTTTTGTGCCTGGTAACTTTCAAAGCATATGGATGAAAGCATCATGTGTTCACACAGGGAAGAACATATTTAAGACAAAAGTGAAAGAGTCCGCTCAGAAATGGGCACCCCATGGACCCGGTGCAGTTTCAGAGGGAGCTTGGGTTTTTCCCAAAGCTCTGGTACATGGTTTGGCAGATGCCCTTGTCATAGCTTGGAATGAGCAGGTGATGGGGCCCTGGGTTGGATCGCACCTGTGTGGACTCTCTGTGTATGTGGGTCTTGTAGAGCACCATGGTTTACCAAGCAGCTCTGAGAGATGAAGCAGCACAAGAAATGCCTAGAGCACCACTGGAGGAAGACAGAGTGAGGCCAACCAAGCACAGGTAAAGGCCTATATTAGGACTGAGCTTATGGTGATAAGGGCAGCGAAGCATACTTATTCTCCACCCTTATTGCATCTGCTGATAGCCAACCAGTGGCCCTGTTTTGGGTGACCCAGGTCCCTCCTGAGTAAGGAGGAGCCAGGGGAGCTCCTGCAGGGCCACTGTGGGGAATATTCTCAGCATCTGTCAGATAAACTGGCTCACCTTTGCTCAGAGTTAGACTCTGGGTGGGCAGATCCTTTGGAAGTGACTGAGACCAGTCTGAGCCTTATTATCTGGGAGGAGTTTGAGCTGGTTGATCCTGAGAAAGCGGATAGGGTCCTTGTGGCTGTTTGCTCAGCCACTTGTGTTCTGGACTCATGCCACTCCTGGTTGGTTAAGGTCTCCTGGAAGGTGGCATGTGGTTGGGTCCAAGCTGTGGTTAATGCCTTCTTGTGGGAGGAGGTGGTACCACCTGCCTTGAAGGAGGTGGTGGTGCACCCCCTTCTCAAGAGGTCATCCTTGGACCCAACAGTGTTAGACAACTTTTGCCCAGTCTCTCACCTTCCCTTTTTAGGGAAGATTGTTGAGTGGGTGGGTGGCGATCAGCTACAAAGGACCCTGAAATCCCCAAGCAGATTATCTGGACCCTTTTCAGTCTGGGTTCAGCCCAGGGCACAGCACTGAAACAGCATTGGTCATGCTTGTAGATGACCTTTGGAGAGTTTGGGGTGGGTGTTGGTGCAACCATTCTGGCCCTTCTAGACCTCTCAGCAGCTTTTGATATCATCAACCGTGGTATCCTTCTGGACTGGCTTCAGGGGTTGGGAGTGGGAGGCATTGTTTTGCAGTGGTTCTCCTCCTGCCTTCACAGCCAGTTCCAGTCAGTGTTGGTGGGGGAGGAGAGTTCAAGTCCTAGGCCCCTGCAATGTCAGATGCCTCAGCGTTCGGGCCTTCTTTAACATCTACATGAGACTGCTGGGGGATGTCATTTGCCAGCATGGGGTGCAGAATCATCAGTATGCTGATGATACCCAGCTATCTCTACCACTAGCTGGGCAAATGATGCTGTTGCAGTGCTGGCCAAGTACTGGAGGCTATAAGGGTTTGGATGGGGAGAAACCAGCTTCACCTCAACCCTGGCAAGATGAAATGGCTCTGGGTCTTTGGCCCCCCAGGCCCAGGTGATATGTCATCTTTGACTCTGGACAGGGTGGCACTCCCCTGGACTGAGCTGGTGCGCAATTTGGAGGTCCTCCTGACTCATGGCTTCTGCTCAAGGAGCAGGTGGCAGCCGTGACTAGGGGAACTTTTGCACAGATTCATCTTGTGCACCAATTACGCCCCTTCCTGGACTGGGAGGCCTCGCTCATGGTCACTTATCCCTTGGTCACTTCCTGTTTGGATTATTGCAGTGCGCTCTATATGGGGCTGCCCTTGAAGACACCTGTAAGTTACAACTGATCCAGAATGTAGCAGCATGCACAGTGATGGGTGCCCTTAGGTTCACCCACATTACACCTCTTCTGTATAAGCTGCACTGGCTCCCATTTCCTTCCAGGTGCAATTCAAGGTGTTGGTTATTACCTTTAAAGGCCTATATGGCATGGGACCAGGTTATTTGCAGGACTCTCCCTAAGGATATCTGCCTGTCCTACCAGATTGAATAGAGTGGGCACACTCCTACTCCCCTCCGTTAAATGTTGCCATCTTATGGGACCTAGGAAGTGTGCCTTCTCCATGGTGGCCCCTGCCCTTTGGAATACCCTTCCCCCTGAAGTTTGGCAGGCCCCCACCCTTTTAACCTTCCGAAAAGCTCTTAAGACCTGGCTTTTCCCCCAAGTGCTAGGATAAGGAGAGAGTGTGAGATGTACTTGTTGTGGGTTGCATGGAAGTTTAGCTATGACACCAGGTCCTTGGTTTTAATTTTTTGTTTTTAATATTTTTTATTGTAAATAGAGTTATTTATCTCTTGGATGTGAGCCATCCAGCATTTGGTACAAGATGGGTGGCTATATAAATGTTTGAAATAAATAAATAAAAACGTAATTTTTCCTCATTGGTTTTGGTTGAGAAGCAGATTATATAGACATTATTTGGATATTCAAACGCATAAATTAAAGTAATAAATAAGTGAACAAATCAGTAATATATCAACATCATGGTATCTTGTGTATGTCTGTCAGAAGTTAGTTCTTCTGAGTTCAGTAAGATTTCAGCCTTTGTACTTTTAGGCTTGCAACTTAAATGCGACAGAATGATGTCATGCACTACCATTCAATGGCCATCAAGAGTACATAATGGATCACTCAAAACCGGAACCAGGAATTGTGCTGTCTGGTGAATATTTCAGTCTCTATTTGCAATTGCTCAAACATAAATAATGTGACAACCATTTAACATCATGCTATGTTTAATATGCTTCATTGTAGATAGGTCTACCCTATAAGTCTAGTGCTGAGTGTTTCTGTGCTACATCAGAACCACTTGCCAAAGACAGTACCACCTTGTATTTTTTGAAATGGGAATGCCTAAGAGAAATACAGGTTCCCATAAGATCTTGCTTATGGCCCCTGGAATGTTGCTGTCCTAAACAAAATCCTTCATCCTTGATCACTAGCTATATTGGTAAGCCCTCAGGAGAGTTGGGATCCAACAAAATACAGAGGTGTACAGGTTTCCAATTCTTTCTATGGCTAGGATCAGGCTGGATAAAAAGAGGATACCAACTAAGTCTCATATAATTGGGAGATCTTTACACTCTTTTGTAAATCAGCTTAGCAACATGGTTACATCAGTGTAATGTTGCAGACATGCCTTTGGTAGAATGTCCATAGTTTAAGCAATTAGCTTTGGTTGCTATGTAAGAGATATGTGAATACTAACTTTAGTGCCCAAATTATATGAAAGATGTGCAGTGCCTTAATTCTACAGATATAAACAACTGCTATTTTTTGCAAAGTCAGAACTGTGAAACAGAAGAACTGTTCTAACTTAAATATAACATTCTAAACAATTATGTTGAACAAAATGTCAAGGGGTGCACAGCTATTCTTCAATGCAGTTCTTCAGTCATATTTTCCCAAACAGACAACATAATAGGAAAGGTTATTCTACAAAATGACAGAAACTAAATTAAGTGACCACAGTCCAAGGGGCATAAAATATTCTTAATCCTTTGTTGGATTGAAGCCAATGTGTTTGCTTATACAGGAATGGATATATACATCATTTGAACAGTTTGCATATAAGAGTAAGACAAGTAAAAACTAGCTACCCAGGAATATATTTCTCATAAAGTAAAACGACATTTCATAAATATGCATGTATGGAGATTAATTTGAGCTATAAATATCCAATTATTTTGTTGTGCCCTAACCCACCTTGGTTAAAAGAATGGACAGTTGCCAGCAAGGCATAATGAAAGCTATTACAGCCTTGGTTTTCAAAAGATGACCCTTTAGTCTATAACTCATCACTGTTATGATGTAATACATTTGCATGCTTATTTTTTATAAACATTAGGATGTTTAGTTTTATTAGGAATTTCCACGCAAACTTTAATTTTTACCTCACTCCCAGTTCATGTCCCTATGCCTGTGTAGCTTTTCTATAACATCTCAGTATCTACTGTACCTCCTGTCCTTTATTTTATTAATCACATATTTAATTTCAAAGGACACAACGTGACATGCTGCAAGCTTCTGGTATCCATGTTATTTCAACATTACCTTCAGGTCCCTTAAAGGCTCCATGGATAGAAAATAAAAATGGCAGACGGCTGCAGTACTTTGTTTGGAAATGTGCCTTTAATTAATCCATGATTTTACACTGAGTCTTCAGCAGCATTTCAGACAAGAGCCTTACTTGGCCATCTGTAGAGATTGAGGGACTGAATCTTCTGTATTCTGCAGCCCTTTGCGATCAACTATCTTCGTACCCAGTGATCTTGCCATGATTCCATCCCTGCAGGATGTAGGCTATTCGCATTATATGCTTAATTATGGCTCATTTAACAAACCCCACTTTCTAGAGTTGCACAGTGGACTAAACTAAAATGTGGCTAAGTCTAGTTTTGGATTCAGTGTGTTGTATATAATCAGCCTGTGGCTTACTTTATCTCTGCAGATTCCCATTCATTAGTCCCTAACAGAAAGCCTAGCAGTCAAGAATGTTTAATCTGCTCTTCTGTGTTTGCTCTTTCTCCTTGTATGTGTGAAAAGTAATCCTGAAAGATGAATTCATCACAAATGTCTGAACACGTGGCTTTCTGTTAATAGAAGAAAATTAATAGGAACAATTAGGCTCTGGGTTTTCAAAGCACCTAGAATTGTCCACTTTAGTCAGTGACAAAAATCAATATTTGCCCCATTTTTTCTTCTTCTGCATTAATCTCTGTATTATTGGTTGAAAGACAAAATTACAGAAAGGCTCAGAATTCTAAAGAAATTGTCTAGCATTTCTGACTTAATATTTAGAGAACTGTAACCGTAAACAAAATTTCAAGCAACAGCAGCTACAATGAATAAAATAGGATAAACTTCATGTTAATGCGTGTCCTAATCCACACAAGGCTAACTTGGACACATATATGGGTATCTAAATGAAGCAAGATACAGGTACAATTTTTATAAAGAGATCATGTACTGCAGTAGGATGGGGGGAAAATGCCTGAAAACAATATTTGAGGATGGGATACAAGTTTTATTTTATAAAAACCAAAAACATATAACACCATCACCTGACACACACCCCTCCACTCGCACAATACCAGGTTGCTCTGAAACAGCCAAAAGATTCTGCTCTTGAATTCAAGGCAATGAGGCAGCTAAAGGCAGCTAAAATAAACTGTTATTAGTGAGTCAGTGACCATGGAGCCCTACAGTTTGGTTCCAGAAATAGAGTTTGAAATGGAGAGTTTTAAAATCTTAACCCTGAGTACTAACTGGAAATAGCAAACATGAAAGTTTGCTGAAAGTTGATGGAAATAGGAGAGCAAACTGTGAAGGTGTAGGTGGTTGTTTGACTTGAAATAGAATAGCCTTAGCACAATACCCTGGTGCTCCAGCATATCTACCAACTGAAGATGCCATAGAGTCTTTAGAGTCAGCACTCAGAAAGACTTTCCATAAGACATGTCTCCCTATGATTTGGCCAAGGCTCTAAGAAGATTGTGGCTACCTATCAGGAACATGGAGGTCCCCAAATACCAGAGAGGAAATACTGAGCTCAGAAGGCAATTAGGGTACATTACAAATGATACAAGGCAGCAGATCTGTCTGAACAAACAAAACAGCAACATGATCAAGCAGAAAAGAAAATGAGGGTCACTGAACCTTGAAATAAGGTCTGTACATCAGACTAGGTGAGACAGAGGACTTGGAAGGATCACATGAACAGACCAAAAGTTGCACAGGACAGCAAACCATCTATGCAGAGTCCAGTGATCAAATCCAACATTGACTGCCTAGGCTCCAAACAAAGGGTCAACAACTCTGGATTAATTCATAATGAGGCAGAACAAGAGTTAAAATTTTGCCTCTGGGAATGAGAAAGAACTTCAAGAAAGTTCTGGCTAAGTGACTAAATAAAATATTTTTAAAATAATGGTACCCAGAAAGGGTAACCATGAAGTCTGTCCAGGAAGTCCTTCAACCTGTTGATTTTTCTGCAAAGAAAAATTTGAAGTAACCCTGGTTGGGATCCTCCAATCACTGTGGCCAGTATTTAGGATGAGGAGGAGCTCTATGGTTTCTATAGGAAGCAGGCTGAAGGGGATAGGTAAAGTAAGAGTCTTCCAATGAGGGGAAAGCAGAGCAGAGGTAACAAGAGCAACAAAGAGGGGATCCCTTGCCTGTTATCTCTACCTCAAATGCCTTGAGAGGTCAATAAGAAAAAAGGTGCAAAACATCAATGCTTGGAGAGTTGCATCTCCAACACTTTATTGAATCAGGATCCTGGACTGGACAATATCTCAGCAAAGCTTTACATTAACCAATTCAAAAATATCCTCATGGATTGCGAGACTAGATTGGTAACCTCTTTATCTAGAGTTTCAAGCTCCATATATTGCATCACACCAACTTCCTTTAATTAATTTACATTATAAGATATAAATAGATCAGTTAGTTACTAATTTCCCTTGCTGTTATCTGAGTCTTCCTTGCTCTTTGTTTATGATCTTTCATCATACAAGACTATCGTAATCTTGTAGCCTAATAAACCACATTCTTTTTCCTATGGGCTTAGTTTTTATGGTTTTATGAATGTATTTTATGAGTATTTCATAGATAGCCTCAGTAAATGGCTGCATGCCTCTCAGTCTTGTGAATGATTCACCATCTGTTAATTTTTAGACCAAGTTAACCAGCCCACCTTAAGAAATATTGATTGCTCATAAATATAATGATCCAAGCACACAACAAACCATTCACAAAAACAGTATCTTATCTCCTGTAAGATGACTGAGAAAAAGTACAACCAACCTATCCACAGTTGGTGAGTCAATGTTGTCAGTTTTTTTATGAGTACTTCTGATGAAAATGCAATCTTGGCATTTACCAGTAGGTTCTCTGAAAGGATAGATTAGATATCAGCCACCCATACAAGCATACAAGCCATCCATACAAGCAACAGCTGCAGAACATTTTTGCAGGTAACAGATTTGGTAAAGGTAATCAACATATAACCACATCAGAGATCCGTTTCAGATGTTTGTGCCCAATTATAGAGGGGAGTATGTGAAGATAGCAGACATGCGATCTGGCTGGCATTATATGAAGGGGCCATCTGCATCTACCAGGACTTCAAAAGGAGGATTTCCATGATAATGACCGCTCAGGTGATGGCATCCAATTGCAGAACTGGTTCTTCCATATAATCTAGCTGAGATGTAAGCCAAACCAATTCTCTGAGAACTTTTTTTATCCCCAAATGCATTAATTGCAGTTAATCTATCTAATGCTGCTACATTATTTTCTTTCCCTTCTGTTGCTGCTTCAGATTTAAGCTCTGCCAGAATGTTCTGCCTCTCTGACTGACTCATGGAGCTTGATATCTACTTAATATAGACAATATAACAGATTGTGGATGCTGAAATAAAGCACTTGGACATTCTGCTAAGGCATTTCTGGTACTTTCAAATCCTCCCAGATTCAGTACATAATAGGGTTGGGAAAGAGAAAGTATAGTAAAGTATTTTTTTTCTTTCCAGAAAGCAACCATGGTTCACTATTTCAAACATCATTATTGGCAACAAGAAGGGTGAACAATCAGTTTGGTAACTCCTATTGTCATGGAATTTCATCTAACCCCCCCCCCCCCAAATCTTATTAAAATATATTTGCTGGGTCACCCAAATTCTTATGAAGCATTGCTCCTATGTCTTTGAAAGCTGCTTGACAATGGTCACCACTGACTGAAGCTTTAAAACCCTGCTAGTTCACAACGATATTAACGTCACATTGGAAGAACTGAAGTTCCCCCAGTCAGTGTTCCTGCTACTTTTACAGTTTTGAAACACATCCAGAAATCATAGATGACACTCCTATTCTTGATCTCTGCTTATCTGGTCAGATTGTCTCCATGTACCAGCTGTATGTACATCAGTGCATAGACTTCATTTCTGAAGTGAGAAAAGCAGTAATAACACGAAGTATTGGCATTTTCCTAATTTTAAACAATAACCTAGGGGCTGAAGGATGCCATGCTTTTGAAACATTTGCATGTATTTCTGTTCCAGTCACTGTAACATAAGCTTGCCCTGTGTACTAACACTGATATGAAGGAAGTAACCCTCCCTCCAGCTGGCTAGAATCCAGCAGAGTTAGATGGGTTCAGCTAAGGATTCTATTTTTGAATTCCATCACTGAGCTACACAAAATCACAGCAGATGCTGTAGACATCACTCATAGCACAAGACAAACCTCTCTCTTTTCTTTTCGCAAAATGTTTCGTTTATTAACTTTGGATGATTTTTTCCGTCTTAGCCTTTATTATTTTGTAATGAAGACAAATCTGCCATTTAAACATTTTAAACCTCCAATTTTTTTTCTGTTCCAATTATGAAGCAATTAACCATTTTTGTTTCATTCTCATCAACAAAGTTCAAGCCATAAGGGCATGGGCACAACGTGTAACATGACACCAACTATGCTATCATCTCTGACGGACTATAATACCGTATCTCTAGTTGATTATTATGGTTGCCATAGTTTTTGGGGAGAACATGCAGAGCCATGGCTGGTTTTTATGTTTTAAAGCTAAACAAAATTCTCACTGAACTGCAGCAGTGAAATTCAATAGATATAGCTACTTCTATCATACAAACTATGTTGAATCTGCTTGCTACTTAGCTGTTAAAGATGAGCTTGCTCCCCCCACTTATGGAAATGGCACCCCCAATTCAGCAGCTTAAATTCTGATGGATATGGTGATTCAATTTTAAAAGCAGATTTTAAAGAAAACTATATGGAATTCTTTCCATAAAGGTGGGCATATCTGTCAGATTTATTTTCTCCCGTATTCAGATATTTCGCATTCTAGTTCCTTGTATCCCTTTATGTTAAATTCTTAGTTTTTAACAAAGCTGTATGAAATTCTCACTGTTCATACTCTTCCCCTAACTTTTATATTGCTGAAGTTATTTTAATTAATATGGTTTATTAAGCTTGTCTTCTACTTTTCAATCTCTCTTTCCAGGTTTCTTTCAGCTTCAGAATGCAGAACTTAAAACAAGTTTGAAGTCTGTTAGCTGATAATTACTTTCCTCTCATTTATACCTGTCACATTTTCTTTAAAACAAAATCTCTGTTCATTCTCCATTTATCAAGAAGAGGAAGTAATAGGAACACTCTCATACAAGTCAAGGAGGACGAATGACATTTTCATAATTCACACTGATCATCATTCATAGATTTTGAGTTCACCTCATTGCATTTGCCCTGCTTGAGTTTACAAGGTGTCTGTAGCATTTGAAGGAAATCCCTGCAGATTTAGTTTGGAAAATGATTGTATTTAAACATTTCTATCTTTCACTCTCTTGACTATAAAAACTGAAGTTGCCTTTATAGAAGAACCTTCTTAAGTCATTGATAACCTTCTTAAATCAACCATCCAGAATCGGTCTGCAGTGAGATGGGCGGTGGCAAATTTGAAAAATAAATAAAGAAATAAAGAAATAAAGAAATAAAGAATGCCCCCCTGTGTTAATAGTGGGTTTTTAGAGTTATACATGCTGAAAATAAAAGGATTTCATCTTCACTTGCCCCACAAAACATTAGTATATATCTTCAGGAAGAGGCCATGTGAATTCTGGACAATGGAGTGATTGTTGTGCAGGTAATACTTTCTCTCTCTTTTTGAAATCTGATAAAACAAAGGGATCCTTTCGCAGTTGCCTGAACTGGCTTAACAAATCCAAACTCACTTCAGATTAAAAGATGGAAATCATAGCTGGGTTGGCTAGTTTTTCAGTGGCAGAAGGGCAAGGTCTAAGAAGAGTTTATACATCTCATAACAAGAGAATGTCCTACATTTAGGAAACTATCTGTAGAGAACTACAGCAATGACCAAGGAGAAGGAACATGGCACTTAGCAAAACATGAGTTAAGCCTGGGAAAGGAAGAAAATGTTAGAATGAAATTTAAACTGACTTGGCCTTAAGTCTCTTTAGTATAAGAGAGAGGGAGGGAGGGAGGGAAAATGCTGTCAAGCTTTCAAGATTTTGTATCTATAGCCCATATCAATAAAGTAGAATCCCAGTATTTTTTGTGGAGTCTGTTTCCTGACCTAGCCTAGCTTGAAGGGTAGGCACTCTCCTATACTGAGTTAAGCCACTCGTATGTCTTACTAGAAGTGTCTGTACTGAGGGAGTGTTTGCACAGCATATGTACCCATATACTAAAATATGGCTTTGAAGGAAAGAGGAGCGAAGCTGAAAGCCTACTCTGTACTGTGCTTGGAAAAGGCAGTGCTGAAAATACTGATCGCAGTGGCTGGTGCCAAATAGACAGCCACCCCCCATCCCCCACTTTTCAGAGGCTAGGCTCAGCTTATTCTTCCCCCTCCCCCCAAAAAAGGGATATTTACCATATCCCTTTTTTTCCCCTCTACCAGGAAACCTGAGGGAAAAATGTTCAATTGCCCCAGTCTGCTGACCCAGATTCACCCTACAGGCTTCCATGCTGGCATGTCAGCCAGCTGGTTGGGTGCACCCAACTGTTTGACTGGCGTTAACAGCATCCACAGCTGGCTAGTTCAGCCCCACTGTGGCTTTTTAAAGGACGTTCTGATGTCCATAAGGCTGCCAGGTTAGAACACTTCATCCCCCGCCCCCCCCCCCCGCCCTCAGCCTAGAAAAGGGAAGCCAATCATTAATTAAGCTGCCTAGAGTCATGTATGGGAGACGGGCAGCTATAGAAATCAAATAAATAAATAATTTAATTGTCTATGTTCATATGACACATGAACCATCAACTAACTGCTGGGATTGCACAGCTCATACATCTGGCTAGTGTATGTTTCGGCAAACCTAGTCTGATTGACATTAGTTCTGCAGAATTTCACACAGAAATCTTTCCCAGCACATAATTCCCAGAAAATATGATATTTATTTTCTGAAAATACTGAGACACAGCTCTGGGATCTTTGGCCTGCAAAGCACATGTTCCGTTGTTTTATTCTGCTACTGTGATACGGTCCTTTCTATTATTCTTCATTTGTTATTCCATTAGATAACCCAATCTTTTATGTTTTAGAAGATATAAACAGCCCTTTGAACTGACTCCTGAACCAACAGGCAATCTAGTTTATTCAGATTGGTATAACAAAGCAGTTTAATAGAGTGGTTTACGTACTCTGAATATAAACACAAATATAAACATTTAACATCTACACTCTGAAAACACGTTCAAATATAATCAAACAATAGCACTTCAAACAATGTTATTTGAGAGCACTGTTTGCATGCTCTGAAGAGAATTCAAAGCTGTTTGTAGAATTCATTAGACAAATCTAATCTAGAACAACCAAAACATTGATGCTGAAGGCAAGTCTTTGTCAGGAGAAGTTGCGGTTAGCCTGGCAGGTGAAATTGGAAAAAAACAACTCCTGAACATATTTAGCAGCAACTGCAGCCTATGTTATCAGCAATATGTAACTATTTCCCCACCAACACAATCATAAGAGGTATGAAGATAGGTTTTTCATTAGTAACTCTTTAAAACCCACAGCTCAAAGAAATATATCTTGGTAGCTCCATGTTAACTCTTTCAAAAGTACTGAAAGGAACTGAACAGAACATCTTAATTACAGTCACTGAGCAGAATAGTAATGTTATTACTATTAACAATTATGTAAAAGAATTGAAAAAGTTCTACACACATGGACATTTTGCTCACTTGTCTGTGGTTATCTTAATGATTAAAATTTAAAATGGGTTTGTTTTACAATATCTAAATGCTTTTCAGTGTTAACCCACTGATCAACCAAATCCAGTCAGTATTGGAGCTAGGGAGAGATAGTTCTAACCCAAAATAGTCAATATTTGTTTTGGATTAAAAGGCTCTATTCCAACCGCTGGGTCATGCAAGCACCATAACTGTGTCAAAAAATGACTCAGTAGCCTAGTCTTACTTACTTAGCCCTCCAAGGAAAGATTGGGTGTTAATACAGTGGATAGAAAAACAGGCTCTCCACTATAAAACTCAGTGCTAGAATTTTGGCAACTACTAAACATGCTCCCTTGGCTTCAGGGGTTAACCAGTCCACCATACCTTTAGGTTGGTTGTAGGCATTTCCTCCTACAACATTTTTCAGCCAGCAATTATTCTAAGTGAGGAAATAAAAACAAAACAAATGCTTATTGGCACTTTCAACATTTACGTTCTGAAAACACGTTCAAATATAATCAAACAACAGCACTTCAAACAATGTTATTTGAGAGCACTGTTTGCATGCCCAGCAAAGATCATAGGAGAGGAATCTGATGTTTGCTGTCCTATTTTCTGAGACTTGTCATTTTGCCTCTGTGTCCTACAGAAAATGCCTTGGTTCCCCTTACAACATCTGCAGATAAGCTATGGATGTTGAGAGCAAGGGTTTGGCCTAAAGGATGGGGCCAGTAATGCAACTCAGTACACTGATATCCTGGATATAACAGTGTAATGGAGGTGAGAGGCACTGTGTTACTCACAAATAAATCTAGTTTTGTCAGAGAAAAGAATTATAGTTAAAGTAAGGACACAAAGATAGATTTGATATGGCCTGGTCACCTCAGGAGTTGTTTGCTGTTTTGGGGAAAAGTAGAAACTGTATTATAAAGTTAAACAAGGCTGTATGAAAAGTTTTTTGTATATAACCTTTGCAAAAGAAGTCAGAAATTGCTTTGTTAAATGTTTGTATATGTTTGTATTTTTTCTTCTGTTGGTTTTCTTTTCTTCTGTTTTCTAATCTACACTTCTGCTATTTTTCTTCTTTCACAATTCTTCTATTTCTCATACTTTCATTGTAATTTCTTTTGTTTTTTTTTAATTTATATATTATGAAAAATAAAAATAACTGGAACAAGGAATTGTTTGCTGTTGCCCCATCACATGGCATTCCCTGGGTTACCATTGGGGCGGTCTCCAAGAGATAATTTGTCCCTTCCTAAACTGACGGTCCTGGACTTCAACCTCAAGTTGCAACATAGCTGCTCTGCTTCATCCTCAATATATTAGCCCCATACATGGATTCACCATTGGGCAAGTCCTCAGTCAGGATTTGCACATCCCACTGAACCATAAACTAACCAGCTACATTTTATGATAGTCATATTATGTGAACTCAGACTATGTGATCAGTTTGCACTTGAGTGTGTTATGAGGATCCAGAAAACTGAGGTAATTCTGGAATATTCAATTAAAGATAGGTAAGTATATTGTGGGAATATAACTTTGTGTGTTGTTTTGTAGACTGAGATTTAACCCAGGTTAAAAAATAAGGGCCAATTCTTTTGTCTCTTTTTAGAGATATATTTCAGAGAGAATTCCAGGCACTACCTGAAACATCTCGCACTGTCCCATTTCTTGCCACTTGCAAAATATTCATATTCAAACAAAGGTCTTTGCCCTCTTTTGTTCCCCCAGCTAGGTTTTTTTTAAAAAAAAAATCCTTGGAGTTGCCTCAATTTATTTTTATAACTTTTATTACTAGGAACATTCTGTATGTGGAATATCCAGGTAGAAAACAGTACAAAATTCAAGAAAATTGAGTGGTAAAATCATTCAAGATTGTAAGAACATGCAGTTGAAAACCTGTGATGAACTGTTTATGGCTAATAGCATCTTACATTAAGCTTTTATCACGGAGATAGAAATCTTCAGCCTTGTAGAAATTGTATTTACTATTTTTCTTTATGGAAATCAGTGAGCATGAGTGGCAGCAACCTGAAACAAAGGGGATTATTAACCGGCTGTATTATTTAAAAATTCATTATGTTAAAATCATAATCTGGCTCTCAGAAATCTAATTTATGTTTATTGCAAGCAGAATTAGAGCTTTGATAAATACTAGAAGATTTAACAGTGCATTTTATAGTCAATATAGAAGTAGTTAGAGTGTGTATAAATTAAACAGATCAGTCAGGAGACATTTTGCTCTTCTGTAGTTACGCTAATCTAGAATGGCTTCTAGAATGAATTGTCCCTAAAAGGTCCTCTGTACCAGGGTTCCTCAACCTCAGCAACTTTAAGATGGGTGAACTTCAACTCCCAGAATTCCCCAGCCAGCCCCATGGTTGAGGTTGAGGAACCCTGCTCTATACAGTAGAGAGTTTATATCTTAAAGGATGCTTCCCTGGGGAGGAATATGTTTGAAACTAGTCATGGTCAAATCCTAGATCAGTATTTCAATTCTAAGAGGAGAAAATACAGAGTTTGACTTTTTAAAAGATTGGTACAAAGGCCAATTGGATATGCCTAGTTGTCATGGTAATGTTTGTTTCTTTCCATGTAGTATAGTAGCATAACTCTTCATTGGCAATTTAAAAACAAGGGAGTCCCCTTGTAATATATTGTAAGAACTGTAAAACATACAATAGTATATGGGGAAAATGGAAAAATGGACAGATCACACACTTAAATAACTAACTCTCTAGACTGAGGCACGTTATTAAGTCCTGTTTGTCCATTGAGAAGAATGCTGTTGTTCCAGCCAGCAACTCATGGCTGGATCTGTGCATCTTGAAGGAGAGTATTTCCCCAGCTTCACAGCCAATGGAACACTGGCTGGGGGAGACACGTGTGCAATTAATGCTGAGGGACTAACATCCCTCCCTACCCGATGCACTCATTGCTTTGGTGCCCTTCTTTAACATTCTTAAATGGCTTATGGATGGCTAGTGGTGAGGAAAAGCAGGAAAAGGAACTTGTTTTGCTTATCATAATCCAAAGGAATTACACAGGATGAAGGAGAGATCTGGTTAGGAGGCAGCAATGGGGTGGCAGACATGGAGGGCCCTGTCAAAAGACATCTTGCCCAGGGACCTTTCAAGCCTAGCAGCGAATTAGCTTGAATATTTAAAGTTGCTTACCACAAGTAATGGAATCTTTAACATGTAATATCTCCAAGTGAAAAAAACAAATGGTAACCCACCATTAGGTTAATTCTAATGCTCTTTAAACTAAAAATGGATTTAAAGACTATACGGTACAGAGAAAAGTGCTTACTAAGCTCGGGCTACCGTGTCTGCACTGCAAAAACACAGAAAATCCCTAAATGCTACAAAGAGATACTGAAATGTTTCACTCTTTGTTGTCATCTACTGGTCATCCAGATCTTCCCAGTCTAGTCGTGATAAGCAGACATTTCTTAGCAGACACTCTCTTTTCTCCATTTGGGCTTTTCTAGATGTTTGCCAGGAATGCTTCACATACAATGACTTCTTCCTAGGAAAAGAACATTTTAAACTCTCTTCTTTGTGGCATATAGGTTGGGTAGTCTTGATTCCTCTGGGGAGACTTTCTTGTGTTCTAACTCAGAGGCTCGAATGAGGATGAGCTTCACTGAAAGATTGAAGAACGGCAACAATAGCGTTACCTTTACTTTTGGCCTTCACCTGATTGATTTTTGCTGACAACAGAAAATATTCTGATCAGGGTCAGTTTATCAACATCAGGATCGAGGGACTGCAGTATTCTCAAAATGGCACTGCAAAACACTCTTCAAGATGACTAGTTAAGTGAAGCAGTGTGCCTGAGGGACTTCTTTGGAAAGGGTGCTTCCTCACTATTGATACAAGACTTTGTTTAACCATAACTTTTCAGAGTTTGCAATCATGTAATGTCCTAGATTGCCCACTCTACAGCCTCGATCCTTTAGAACCAGGGCACGCTGGGAGGTCTGGTTGGCTGAGTGCAACACTATTTAAAGTAGCGCAGAGAATTCCTCTTGATGCAGAAGGAAGAAAAATACCTTAAAACACGCTGTGCTCCACTTTGCTGATAAGCTATTTCCTTCTCAAAAGTGTTTTAATTTTTCTCCTGACATAAGACATGATTACTGAATATTACTTACCATTCTGGCATCCCTTGGTGGGGTGTTAATTGCCCAGCTCCTTGCTAAATGTTTACTTGCTTTAGTGGATTTTTGCTGATTAGGATGGCAGATGAGGATTTATAGATATGTTTATAGAAAATGAGGTGAAATATGGGGTGAAGAGATTGTTGTATTTTAAGGGATGGTGATAAGTTGTTAAAGCTGTATATACTTGCTGGGAAGAAGGGGGAAATTACTTCTTTTTTCTTTTTTCTTTTCTTTTTTCTTTTTTTTTCACTTTTCACTTTTACTTTCTTATATTTTGCAGTTTGTATTAGTTTTATCTATATAATGTAATTACTAATAAAAATTATTACTAACCCCCCCCCCCCAAATGTTTGCTTGCTGTTGAAGTATCTGTCCTTCAGCATGCATCCTGGGTAATTGACAATAAAAAGATAAAAACAAAACATAACATAGCATCCTATAAAACAGCAGTCCAAATAATCAAATATGAAAGAATAAATAAGGCCCAGCAGTTTCTTCTTAAAAGCCAGAGATAATTAAACAGTCTTCAACTGATGTAGGAAAGTTATCAGTCAAAACACCAAGCAAGCTAAGAAAAATATTCCCAAAGCAAGGCATTGCAACTATGAAGACTTTTTCTATTGGTCTTCTGCTGTGCCTCAGAAGGTAAGGCAGCTGAAAGACTGTCTTAGATGATGATAACCCAAAAAACCTGGGAAAAAATCCCAAGAACTACCTGGGTTCTAACAACTTCAAATGGAATTTGAAAATGGATTGAGTTGAAGGACCTGTTTTAATACTGGTTTATGTACAAATTCTGTACCTAAAGTGTATGAGAGAATAGATAAACAAAACCCCACGATTCCATAATCCTATTCAGACTAAATGCTTAAGATTTTAAAATAGAGTAGAAGTCAGAACCATGCATGATGATCCTTCCAGCTTCATCTTTTGCTTTCCCCTGTCTTTCTGTGGGGCCTGAAGGGAAACTGTATTCATATTAACTTGAAAAATGACTGCATCTGTCCATGTGATAGGGGACCCTAATAAAGCGAGGTCCTAGAGTGTGCATGAAACTGTTCTTGTGTTCAAGTTTCTTTTTGGACTAAGTTATTCAACACAAGGCAAAGGAGAACAAAGTATTAAGTGGGCAGGATGCTGATATAGGTCAGCAGAATGAGGGTGCAAAGCTTCATCTTCTATCCAGCTTCACATTCAGTTGAACACCTACACACACACAGTTTATTTCGAAATAATGTTCAAGCAGCCCTACCAACTTTTTATCTATTTTCTAGGTCAATTCATGTCCCCTGGAGCATCTAGCCCTTCTATAGGTTAGTAGAACCACTGTTCTGTCCCAATGCCAGTGAGAAAGTCTGATAAAGAATAGATATTTAATGGTTTAAAATCTTTATCATGAAAAATAGGGCCACAGTCTTCACTCTCATCTCCAACTGAATAATGTCACGTGGTGTTCTCAGGACCACAGCTAAGATGTTTCATAAAAGGCTGCCAGCTTAAATAACACAGCAGAAACAGAAAGGAAATAGCTGCTTGCCGCTGTTTAATACCTTTCTATTTGCAGCATCATTAGGTGCTTCTGGGCCTCAGTGGAGAGAGGTGAAAATAAGATTTAATTAGATGATTTTTCAGCTCTTTTCTATATGTATAAAATACAGTGATTTACTAGTTTGCGGTTTGGTCTTGTATATCTCAGTGCATTTTTAAATTCCAAATATGAGCCAATGTGCTAGTGAATGCCCCCTATCATCTTTGGAGTCACTAAAATAGCCTGTGACCTGGTCTCCTATCCAGCAACCATACTTCCTTCAGAATTTTTTCTTGGATGTGTTCCTGTAACCTTGTATTCTCCATATGCATTGGACTACAACTTCCCTAATTCCCAGTCAGGTTACCATTAACTCTCTCCTCCAAGGCCATGCAGCTCATTTTCAGCTAGAGTGGCATTTGGCTTTGAAATAGTGTGCCAGTGATTGTGCTCCAAAAAGAAGGTGCAGCCAAGTTAAAGAATTAAAAAGCAAAAATGGGCATTGATTTAGTTTACCATAATAAATGTTTTGAAAACAAGACTTAAATAATTAATCACAGTTTTTATAACTCCTGATGCATTTAAAAATTTCCCCCTTCTACCACATGAAAAATGACACTTTAGTAGCAATTTTGAGGTGTGCTTAGAACCACATCAGAGACTTTCTGGAGTGACATGCAGCTTACAGTGCTTCAAGTTGTTCCTGAATAGACTTTTGGTGAGAAAGACACCATTAAATTTTTGACATAAATCATTGTTTATTGCACAAAGAAATGTCAAGGAAGTAGAGGCCCTCACGGTATGATTTAATCTTACTTTTGCATTAAAGAATAAGCTTTGCATCTAGTACTTAATTAAAATGTTGCTAAAATGCCACCATAAACCATAGCAGATCACTGATGTTCCAGCTGAGCAACAGGCATGGCTATTCATTATAATTAAATTTCTTTTTTAAAAAAAAAATTACCTGGACTATATCCAAATTGGATTTGTTTGAGGTCAGTTTAGCCACTGGCGCAGAGCACGCAATGCAGCAGAATTTACAAGATGGCACTCTCCTAGAGACATCATTAACAAAGCACCTGATTGTTCATAAACACCTCATGCTAGGCACATTGCAAATGCATGCTGTGCATATCAAATATAAATGCATCGATTACTGTTTCTGAGAGGCAAACACAGAATAAGGTAAGACTTTGCTGAGAGTTGGCTATCAGGATTTTCTCATGGGAAAAAGGTCATCCCGTTCGCTATACAAACCAGGTGTTGAGTCTACAAAGTATCTTGTGATTCTGTTATGATTTTCACTGCCACCTACTGTATGTGTGTGTGTTAGTTATTCAGTGGGGGTGTTATACTAGCAATAAAAGGGGAGGGTGACATGCCCAGTAGGTTCAGTGTGTGTTTTGCTTTTTACAGCTAACCATGTAGGTTTTTATAGGTTATGTAGTCCTACCTAGTAACCAAGTAGTGAACCTCTTCTCTGGAAGTGTTTTTTTAGCTAGAGGCTTTGCAGTGGTAAGTCTTGGAAGCTAATATGAGAAGAAGTCTTTGTTATATTCTATATTTTGTATGCAACTTGTATTTTGTGAAGTTTTGCATTTTTATCAATAAAGACCAGTTAGTTTATATTTTCTGACTGGATTTTCTTTGAGGAACAAAATATGGACGTTGCTACTTGCAAGCTCTCATGCTGATGTGTAATTTTTCTGAGAGCAGGATTTACGGGATTTTTGCTGCACTCTGCGCAACATTGGCAAGCACAGTCATTATAGTTAGTTAAATTATGCCGCCAATGTACTGAAGCTAAGCAGACCGAGTTCAGAGCTGATCCACACTTCGATAGCTATTCCATGCCCATCCTGCAATGTTTAACAACATAAAGTCCACAAGCTGGGTAAACTGAAGTACTCACATTCAGGAAGATTGATATCCTTTGCAGGTAAAAAAAAAAATGCGGGCTTTTTATCTTACAAACCCTAAGTGCTACCAAATGTATGTGTGTTCAAAAGGTGAAAAGAAATTATTTTGTGTGGGTAGAAGGCATACATAGTCTCATAGCACAGGTGGGCTGCTTTTCTCCTCTCAACATCCTGTTCCCCTTGCTTGTCTCTCAATTTCCTAATGGTTTACTTCTCCTGCAAAAGATGCATCTTTCTGTTTTTCTACCTCGTTCTCAGAAGACTTTAGAATTTCATTGGTGTATTTGAATTGACTTTACTATTGTGAGGCAACAGAGAATTTTTTGTTTTGCTGTCTACCCTACGGGGAGGATCATATCTTCTCTGAGGATCCATCTGAAGAGAGGGAAGCCAGGGAGGTTGCAAGTCACTGGAGAGAGGATCGACCAATGAAAACTAAGAAACGGATATACATTCTTCCACCATGTCACAGGTAAACCACTTGCAAGACCCTGATACCACACCCAGGAAAATTCCACAGAAATGTTCTTCTTCTCTGAATAAACAAAGAGTGGGAAGCAGTTTCTTTTCCATTATAATGAATGAGAATAGTTGAAAAACATGTGGAGAACCTGCTTAGCACAACTCTTATTTTCTTATTTAGTTGCTCAAGAAGATCCAGTGATTGAGCACCCAAGCATAGCATGGATTTACTAATCCTGGGCCATCTCTAGCCTCTGAAAGCAGACATGTGACGAAGGGTGTCCACGTAAGAGGGAAGAGAGGTTGCTGCATCCTGCCCAGCCCAAAGCTCTGAATTGAAGACGTTTTAGCTAGAACAGCTATATAAATCAAAGAAATGAAAAATAAAAAATAAATAACATCTCTCCAGTGGTTAATCAATGCAGGTGGCAAGAAATAAAACATAGCATCTAGCAATGGAGGATAGGTTCCAAGTCTACTCTTGGTATAATTTATTTCTGTATTTCCAACCATGCTGGAAGAAAAGTGCTCTAATAAATTCAGATTCTCTTGGTATTTGTCATTAAATTTAACAAAATAAGGGCTGAGATAAATTATGCAAATAGATTCTTAACAAATTTCACCATGGACAAATATCTAGTCTGGCCTATTTCTCTATTGCGCCTGCCTAATGCAAGTTATTCTAAAGATCTTTCAGCAGGTTTTCAGTATAGTATCCCTAAACTCTGTGTACGTGTGTTTGTGCATGCTTCTGTGTAAATGAAGGGGGAGTTCCTATGGAAATGCAAAATAATAAATCAAATGCACTGCAACATATTGTACAAAAATGTACTACAAGTCAGATGCTTTGATTGCTCTAAATACTTTTGCAAACCAAGGGAATTGAGAATATACTGAAAATATTTCCTTAAAACACTGTTTCTTGTAGAGTCTTTTAAATATGGTAGATTCCTCCAAATCTGGTACTCTTAGAAAAGCTCCTTCATTTTATGGTCACCAAGCCAAAGTCTCTTCATCGAAGTGGATCAAATACTAAGGAAAGAAAGAAATGTGTTCTTCCAAAGCCCTGCTTGATCATGTTTCATGCAGTCCAGAGATTATACATGTAATAGCTAACATCCATCTAAAGTGCTTTAGTATCTCCCTATTACTCATGGCAGCAACATAACAAATCTCAAGTAATGGGTAATTGCACTGGATAGAAGAACCAAAAGTATATCGAGTTTGCTTCTATGAATGCCCCTTTTCTCCCTTTGCACTATGCCATATGGTGGTTTCCTTGGCTTTATGTGAACCTATGGTTTTTAATAAACCGGGTTTAAATCCAGTGTGTGAACCCAGCCAGAGAGTGTGCATATTTTTGATTAAATAGCACAGATATCAGAAAATGCAGATCAAGTAGATCAGAGAAAATGAAGCATATTTATATAATTTCACAAGCAAAAGCATTGTGGGATCAGTATCTGTACTACCAAAAAAAAAAAAAAAGGCGATAGAAAAGTTTGAAGAAAGGCTTCATGGAACAGATTTTTGTAGCGTTTCCCAACTTTTTTGTAGCGTTTTGAATGTTTCTGTTCAAAGAAATGGGCACTATAAACTATCACCAGAGTGCAGTGATTTTAGGCCACAATGGCTCTAGGGGTCAGCGGCTTTTTCAGTATTACTTCACATACTTTCAAATTTACTAAACTGCATATGGAGGCTTTTCTGCTCATTCAAGCCTGGGTGACTTCTCCAAAGCCCAGCTTGGCATCTTCTGCTCCTGTTTTTATACTTCTCTAAGCCAAAACAGCCACCCAGGGATGAATGGAAAGGAGAAGAGAAGACGATACACACACACACACACACACACACACACGAGAACACACATATTCTATATTAAATTTGTTTGCCATATGTGTGTATGCACGTGTGTGTGCACATGTGTGTGTGTACATACATATATACATACGGCAAAGAAATTTAACTTAACTATTGATGCTCAGCCCATAGGTAGCAGGTAAAATAAGTTTTTGCTTTGCCTTGTGGTCCACAACTGAACGTTGCTGCTAAAAAGGAAGGTTAAGATATAAACGTTGCTCTGGCTTGAGGTGGTTATTAATTTCAGAGTCCGAGAGCATCACCCACAGTGCAGCAGGAGACAAGGTCATCACAGCCACTCCTTGCTGGTCCTCTCCCACCTTGTCAACCAGCTACAAGTGATCAGGTTGTTACACAACAAGCAGGGGAGGAAAGTGGACAACAAGACAACAGAGGGAACAAGCAGGAGAGGCTATTCTTGTTTTGCCTCTTGCAGCCCCAGAAGACTTAAAGGTGTTTGGCTGTTCTCCATCCTTCCGTGTATGATCTCTGTGGGTTTTACAGAGTGGTGGGCTTCTATATTAATCAGATAAGCAAGCTGGAAAATACAGAGCTTACTTTAAAAAAGTAAAGGAAAAAGATTGCTATGGTGTTGGTTACATTGCTATGGTTACTATAAAGCTCTCGACAGTAATTGGAAGAAACTCTCCTAAAATACATACTTGACAGTTTTAACTTTAAAAAACACTGAGTTCCTGAAGCAGGTCCTCCTATGCCCTGGTGTATTCCCTTATGTTAAACATTTCCTAGCAGTGCATGAAGCCAACCACCTTTCTGGAGTCAAGGCTGATTAGCCTGTATGGAATCCTGAGGAATATAGGCAAAGAGAAGAAGGATGGAACACAACCATAAAAATATAAAGGACAGAAATTCATATTCATAAATGTGTATGTTATATTGAACATAAGAAATAAATATTCTGCCTCTGGCAGTAGCCAACAAAGCATTTCCATGAGGTCTAAATGAAAGGCATAATACCCTCAGAAGGCAGCGTGCTTTCATGCACACACACAGATACACACACACAGAGCCATATTTGATACCATTACCCCATCTTTTTTCTTACAATAAAAAACAATTCTCAACCAGCTACTTCCCTATTTTAATCAAACACACACTTTAGCCATTTTGTCATCATGTTGGGCGGTTGAAAGAAAGGAAGAAAAAGATGGAATTTAAAAGATAAACCTGTTTCAAAATATTTTTTGAACTTTCACGTTACATAGAGTTCATGCAAAATCATAATCTATACCATTTGGAATTATTTTCATTTGTCAACTTATTTTTCCTAATGCTCATAGACACATAAAGCTCTTCCAAACTGCCCCCTGACCCCAGCACAAATGTGCCCTGATAACCCTGTGTTGCTGCCATGTGGTGGAATGCAATAGCGCAGCAGGTTCTCAGCAAGGAGGGAGCGCCATCCAGGAAGGGGGGCGAGACACGAGACAGCGCAGTCCAGAGCAGGAGCGTGGGAAGAGGAGACATTTAGGATAGTCACTCCCTAGAATCGCCCAGGGTATATCCACTAGGTTAGAGTAGTACAGATTTAGTCTGGCAAGATTCTGTCTATATAGTGCAAGCAATAAAGGAACTGAACTTGGATGGACTGTTTCCCTGTTGTTCATGGGCTGGGCCTGACATCAGTCTTGTGTGCCAGATCATATCCACGGCAAAAAATTTTGTTTGGGACAGAAGGGAAATGCTACTTTAAAACTGGAACAGCTAAGAAGAACTTTAAGCTGCTTTGGGTATGGTCTAGGGGTGAGAGGAAGGCAATGTTATGAGGACTTGGCATGTGATGGAATGTATCTATGATGGGGGAGGTCCCTTTAGTGGCTGATGCAGTCAAGGATTGGGATCTACTCAATTCTTATTGGCAGGCATGCCCATTCCCCTCCCATTGCTGGGCACTGCCCACTATGGCTATTTTGGCTTGGGCTCTGGGAGACATCAGATGTCCGCCTTCCCCACTGGTCTCTGCCTGCTTAACACCTGGCTGGAGCTTTCCATAACTTGTTGGCTCCTTATAAGCACAGGTTTAGCGCTGTCTTGAAAAGTACTAGTCCTGGGCTGTACAGACAGTCAACTTCAACTGGGAAAGACAGCTAGGTTCTGCCAGCTGTGCATTGCTAGCTGGATACCCATTGAGCACAGTACAGATTTTCTACTGCTTCTGTTGACGGGGTTTCATGGGGCTGAGATCTTTTTTTTTTTTTTTTTCTATTTTTAATGGGTGTTATTATTTTATCATTTCTGAGGACATACTCATCATGTTGGAGAAACATGAGCCACTGTGACTTTTTAAAAAGCAATACCAAAAGAAAGGTCAGTGTCTTTAATGGAGAAGTGGGGTGGATGTTGGTGGTTCAGATATGAAGGTTCTGGCTCATGGAGTAAAGACTGGCTACTTTCGTGCTAAAGAGCAGCAGAAATCTCATATTTCAAAAAAGGAAAGAAGTATCCAGAATGTCCTGTAATTATTTTCCTCGTTTGCTGAGTTCCTTTCTATAATTTGTCACAAAACATGTGGAAAAGCTTGAAAACATCATTATTATCTCATTGACCTACCAGAGCAAATAAAAATTGATTAGCCTACAGCTTTGGCATATAATTCTGAATTTTCCTTTGACTTAACAGCAGTAAAGTTCAACAGATATACTCTAACATAACATGGTTTTGAAATTGCACTTGGAAATTGCACTTAGAACATTTTGGCTCATGATAGGCTAGCAACACAAAGTTATTGTTTGATAGCAAGGCTGCAACAAAAACAGTGAAAACTCATTCTGAATACGGATCTGGAGATAAATCTCAACATTACTGAAGACATTAGAATCAATGTTTCAGCTGAAAGCCAGTGCTGTCATTGATTTCACATCACAAATTGGAACATTCTTTTTAAATTCTTCCACACGTACCCACACCCTTTCATCAACAATAGTAGCTGCAGTGGTCAGTGTGCCAACCCAAAGAGATACAGAGATATATGTCCGTTGTTTCTGACAGCTGCTGCCAGCACCTATGACAAACCTTTAATGTGGAATGCTGATAATATTGTATCTCAGAAGCAACTATCTAAGTTGAAGCAATATTCTATAACAATGTTTTTTAAAAACTATTTCTCTCTTGGCATCACTTTCCAACAAGTTTCAACCTTCGTTAAAAACAGTTAAAGCTAATTTAGCTAAAACTTCATAATTTAACTATAAATGGTACTCTGGGCAAGTTCATAGTGCAACATCCAGTGTTGATAGTGTGGCCAGAAGACTTCCTGGGAGACAAACAATGGTTCCTCTCAGTGATATAATAGGAGAAAAACTAGAAATTGGGAATTGGGCTGGAAACCAGAAATTGGGAGCAGAGAATTGAACAACTCAAATTAATGATTTCAAAAAAGGAAGTGATATATCCACATATCCTTTTCTGTGTTTCAAAGATCAAATCCAACATTTTAGGAGATATACAATAGGTACAGGATTTCTAATGAAACAATTACAGGCAGGATGCCAGATGAAAAGAAAATAGTTTGGAGAAAACTAAGTTAGAGCATTCAGCTAGGATAAAAGAGAAAATTCCTTTAAGTTAAGTTGGTCTCCTGGTGACTTCAAAGTTGTCGTAGCAAAAATTTGGAAGTGGTTTGCCCTTGTCTTCTAGGATACCTTTCATCTTCACAGTCTACTTAAAACCGTCTAGCTTCCCATCCAAGGATTAACCAGGCGTTACCTTCTGGGTTTATTTGCTGAACTTAGGTAAACTGAACTTCAGCTGAAGTTCAGCTAGATGCTGCCACCTGTTGAGGTTTGATAGGAGCCTATCCCCACTTGCACCCAGCCATGGCACAAGCATGCTCTGGCAACCTCTTTTTTCTTTCCTGCCATGTTCCCATGATGTTGCCTTCATCTCATTCACAGCCCTTCAATTGTCCTCAGCTGTAATATTAAAGTAGTATTTTTCCCCTTAGTCTAAAACCATTCAAAGGCAATAAAGGTGCAAAATCAGTTAGGCTTTGTCAGGTGAGTAGCAGTGACTGGGAACAGAGGTCACAGAAGGAGGAGAAGTCTCAGCAATGGGGACAGGAAACTTTATGTCAATACAGCTTTCAGCTTATTCAAGGATGGATAGAGAACACTTTAATTCATTAGTATTAAAAGGCTCTGGTTAAAGACCACAGTGATGAAGAAGCCCAATCATTCTCTTCTTACACTGTCCTGCTTTCATCACAGAGCTATCGTGAAGATGAGATGGAGGAACCAGCGTTATCCTTGGAGAAAAGGTAATATTTAAATAGACGATCTGTTAGTACATATTTAAATAGATATTTAACAATACTCACCTTATGGAAGGTTACGTAAAAATTAAAATTTTCATTCAAAGGCTGCAATCCTATGTGTATACATATACAAACAAACACACAAGATGACAACTAAATTTCTAAACATATTTTGTAGGGATTAAATCACACTGGCCATAAAGTAACTTTCTTCTGAATTAAAATGCTTAGCCTTGCGCTGCAATGCCAAATGACCTCGGTGGAACAATTATTGTGCAAGAAGGCTCATCCGTCTGTGCTCTGTAATCATTATGGAACTTGCGTGATCTCATCAGTGAAAGCTGGGCTATAAAAAGCTGGCCGCCTCTATTCCTTCTTTATCCATTTTACAGGTGTTGCTTTAAATCAAGTCCATTTAGTTCAGGACTGTCGATACGAGCTGCCCTTTATTTTCCAGGTGTGTTAAGAATGCAAATGTCCCAGCTATGGGACTTTCCCAGGTGGAAATATAAACTTCTAACACTTCTAGAGGGTTTATTTATTTATTTATTTGTCAAATGTATATAGCTGCTCATCTCACAGTGACTCTGGGCAGTGTACAGCAAGGCTAAAAACAATTAACAATAAATACTAAATAATTATTATTATTAATATTTTAAAAACATTTAAAAATGTAAAAACAAGCTAAAAGAGAAGATATATTAGGCAAAGAGATGTTAATAATAATATAGCCACCTCAATAATTCGCCAGTCCCCTGGGGTCCGCAGGCCTGTTGACATATCTCCGTTTCAGATCTTGTATGTGGACATTCTTCATAGAAAGCATGTGTTCTATTGTCTCACTTTCAAGGAGACAATAGTTTTTGAGTTTTTTGTGTGAAACAATTTTATTTATGTTTCCATTATAGAATTCAGTTATCTGATGCACTAAAACCAGACAATAACATGGATTTTAAAAATGTTCCCTTAAGGCGCATGAAGTTAAACATCTAACTGAACATTTATAAACATGATTTAAATGCTTATGCATTTTCCCCCAAGACATCTTCCTGTGGATGTAAAAATCAGTGGAGAAGCAGATTCCAGCCACATTACAACTCTTCCTGTACATATACTTGAAGAGGACCATTGATCATCATTACTAACCGATTTCAGATATCCTGTCCCCTTTCATTGATGCTTGTGCTGAGAAAAAAAACAGCTCAGAAGATTAGCACAGAGGGTATATTTTGCATTTAGAAAGGGATTTACTTCGGCTCTACTTTAAGGCAATAATAAAAAAGATAAGAAATGATACTCTCTTCATCCAAAATGGCATAATGGATGCTTCCACATTTGATTCTGCTATAAAGGTTGTTTAGAATGGCATCCTATATATATATATATAGCAGCAGACCTAATGAGAGGGGATATATGAAACGTATGAGGGAACTATGGATAGACAGAAGGCCTACATCCACACTAACTGAGAAACAACTAGTTACCCAGCGCTTCAACATAGTGAAGAGGAAGCTGCTCTCACAACTTGAGACAGACCAACTCCACATTACAACCCGGACTCAAGCAGACCTGGAAGAACAAGCAGATGTGTAGCCAACACCTGAAGCTGGAATGTCACTGCCACCCCTTCCATTACAGAGCACAGCAGCTGATATGAGGCATAAGATCATGGATAAACTAGCTACAGTCAACCCTCGAGTCTGATTACCAAGGCTCAGTGGAGAAGTACCATCAGATAGTATGCTAGAAGATGCCAACAGAGCCCTCCAGACAATCCCTACTGCCACCATAACTGAAACCAATGAATTGGTATATGCTACAGCCACTGTAATCCTGGAAATGCTTGGCTACACGATCAAGAAGAACAGCAGTACATACCACCCTGGAAAATGAGATTGGAGGCTAAGATCAAGGCAACTCAGAGAGAAGTCAGTCAGCTGGTGGAACTACAGAAGCGTGTGGAGATTAAGGATAAGACTCGGCTACTGAAAAAATACATGGGCCTGACTCCATCTGAAGCCCTAGAGACTGCTAACCAAAGCTCACAGCACTGGCTACCAGGCTAAGGAGATACACTAGAGAAGCAGAGGCCAAGAAGATAAATGCCCTGTTCTCCAAAGAACCATCCAAAGTGTATTCCCAACTGCAGTGCAACCACAGAGTAGCAGCTGAGCCACCAGCAGCAGAAACTGAACAGTACTGGAAGAACATATGGGAGAAAGAGAAGATGCATAACACCAGTGCAAAGTGGCTGCAGGACCTGAAAGCAGACCACAGCAATCTCCCAGAACAGGAACCAGTCACCATCACAGTAGCAGACATCCAACAGCGGGTCAAGAACATGAAAAGCTGGACAGCACCGGCCCGGACATGATCCACACCTACTGGCTAAAGAAACTAACAGCAGTGCATGAATGCCTAGCAGCACAGATGAACCAACTGCTAGCAGCAGACTCCCACCCAGACTGGCTAACACAAGGAAGGACAGTGCTGATCATGAAAGACCCTCACAAAGGAACAGCACCATCCAACTACCGGCCAATAACCTGCCTCCCCACAACATGGAAAGTTCTATCAGGCATCATAGCTGCCAAGCTACAGGACCATATGGGCCAGTGCATTGGGAACAACACCAGAGGCTCAAAACACCAGTTACTCATAGATAGGGCAGTCGCCCAAGACTCAAGGTCTAGGCAGACCAATCTGAGCACAGCCTGGATTGACTACAGGAAAGCCTATGACTCAATGCCTCACACATGGATCTGTGAATGCCTGGCACTATACAAAGTCAACAGGACACTAAGGACCTTCCTCAAGCACTCAGTGGGACTGTGGAAGACAACACTGGAAGTGAACTCAAGACAGCTCGCACAAGTGGCCATCAAGTACGGCATATACCAAGGTGATGCACTGTCCCCCACTGCTGTTCTGCATAGGCTTAAACCCCCTCAGCCAGATAATCACAAGGTCTGGATATGGGTACAAGTTCAAGAGTGGAGTCACCATCAGCCACCTCCTCTACATGGATGACATCAAGCTGTATGCTAAGAGTGAACGAGACATTGACTCACTGATCCACCTGACATGGATCTACAGCGAGGACACTGGGATGTCATTTGGACTGGAGAAGTGTGGCAGGATGATAGTAAAGAGAGGGAAGGTAGTTAAGACCGATGGAGTGGAACTACCAGTGGGCCACATAGCAGACATAGAGACCAGCTATAAATACCTTGGTGTCCCACAGTCACACGGGAACCATGAGGAGGAGGCAAGAAAGACAGCAACATCCAAGTACCACCAAAGGATAAGACAGGTCCTGAAGAGCCAGCTCAATGGGAAGAACAAGATCCATGCCATCAACATGTATGCCCTGCCAGTCATCAGATACCCTGCCGGTATAGTGAGCTGGCCAAAGGAAGACATGGAGGCTGCCGATGTGAAGACCCGGAAGTTCCTCACAATGTATGGAGGTTTCCACCCCAAGTCCAACACCCAGAGACTGTACACCAGGCACAAAGAGGGCGGGCGGGGCCTGATGAGTGTCAAAGCCACTGTCCTGGACGAAACCCAAAGTATCCAGGAGTACATCAGTAAGATGGCACCCAAAGATGAGCTGCTGAGAGAATGCCTCAGGCAGCAGCAGACAAGGCAGAAGGTTCAAGCAGAGGAAGTGCCATGGCAAGACAAGCCCCTGCATGGGATGTACCATCGACAGATAGCTGAAGTGGCTGACATTGGGAAATCCTATCAGTGGCTGGAAATGGCCGGACTAAAAGACAGCACTGAGGCACTGATCCTAGCAGCACAAGAACAGGCACTAAGCACCAGATCCATAGAAGCAGGGGTCTACCACACTAGACAGGATCCAAGGTGCAGATTGTGCAAAGAGGCCTCAGAGACAGACCAACACATAGTGGCAGGGTGTAAGATGCAGGCAGGAACGGCATACACTGAACGGCACAAACAAGTAGCTGGTATTGTGTACAGGAATATCTGCACAGCGTATGGGCTAGACCCCCCCCAAGTCCAGATGGGAGATTCCACAGAAGGTCGTGGAGAATAACAGGGCTAAGATCCTGTGGGACTTCCAGATCCAGACGGACAGGCAGGTGTTGGCTAATCAACCAGACATCGTGGTAGTAGACAAAGACCAGAAGACAGCGGTAGTGATAGATGTAGCAGTGCCAGGTGACAGCAACATCAGGAAGAAGGAGCATGAGAAGCTGGAGAAGTACCAGGGCCTGAAGGAGGAAATCGAGAGGATGTGGAAAGTAAAGGCCAAAGTGGTCCCAGTGGTGGTAGGAACACTCGGGGCCGTGACTCCTAAGCTGGGAGAGTGGCTCCAACAGATCCCAGGAACAACATCAGAGCTCTGTGTGCAGAAGAGTGCAGTGCTAGGAACAGCTGAGATACTGCGCAGAACCCTCAAACTCCCAGGCCTCTGGTAGAGGACCCGAGATTGAGAAAGACACATACCACCCATAGGGCTGAGAGGGGAATTTTTTTTATACACACACACACACACATACAGTATTGTGGTTTTTTGTCATTTAGTTACAGGTATAATTAATGGAAGGACAGAGAAATTTGTAAGTACTATTTATGAACATGAGATACAGCACTAATAAGTGATTTGTATTTCTCATCTAGATTTCATGGAAGTTGGACAAAACTGGAAGAGAAAAGGATAACAGCAACCTGTTAAATAATGAATATATGTAGCTGTAAATGTATTTATTGGAAATATTTTGTTCCCTTCTCTGAGTGCAGATCTCTCAAGGAGGCTGACAATGATATGAAAAAACAACACTAAATTGACAGTCCTGCACTATACCTAACATTTCCTCAAATCTAAAACTGGCAACGATCCTTTTCCATATAATTAAGCCAGCAAATATATTTTTCGTTTTCTCCAAAAGCAAAGCCAGCAATTTCATGCAACAGGGATGCAGCTTGAGCTAAAGAGAAAACTGAAACCCGCACCCTGAAGCCTCGCTCTGCCTAAGGAGAGGGCGGCCCCGCTGCAGCCGGTCTTTCTTCGGAGCACCCGCTGTGGAGTGGGTGGGCGCAACCCTTCTCGGCTGCTGTCGTCGGAAGCCTTCGTGGCGAACGTCCCTCGAAGGGGAGTTGCGCTCTTCCACTGTTCACCCGAGTCCCTAAGTTCCCAACTCCCGCCAATCAGGCACCGTCCGATAGCTCTCCGGCATTCCCTGGGAAGTGCTGCCCCCTGGCGAACGTCGCCGGCCCGGGGATTTTAGGGCAGGGGTGCCTTGCCGTATAAAACTGCCACGGGCGGCACTCAGTTCTCCTCCTGCGTCGGAAATCGTCTACTTTGGTGCCTTCCTGCGCCTCCCCCTCCCGCCCGGCCAGCGCTTGGGGCTGGCGCGCGCGCTCCTTCTTGCGTCCCGAGAGCCTCTTCTTCCCCATCCGAGGTGGATTTAAGCGAGGTACCCAGGGGAGAGCCGGGTTGACTTCCCCAGGGGCGCCGGAGGAGCCGCTGCGCTCTTGGAGCAGACCGCCGGAGGAGTCGGATGCGAAAGCACCTCAGGGCGATGGGGTGGCCGTGCCTTCTGAAGCGCCCCGCGTCTGTCCCGCGGGGGAGACGTGACCTGGGCGGAATTGTCCCCAAGGTGAGTCACGCAGCTGAAGTGCGAGAGACCTGGAGCGAGTCGGGGGGCTGCTTTGGGAGGGGGCGTTGTGTAACGAGAGAAGGAGCTGCCCTCCTGGGGCTGTGCTCTAAGCTGGAGGACGCATCCAAGAAACCGGGGCGAGAGCTGACCCCCGAGCAAACTCGTGTGGGATCCCCCAAGCGAGTTGTGAGCTGGAACACGTCGGTTCCAATCTCGCCACAGCCCTCTTGCTGGGAAGGGGGGCTTCGCGTGGAGAGCCGTTTCGATATTGCGAGGTAGGGAACGAGTGTGAAGCGCTCGGCCTGACGACGTTGGAGAACGGGCGAGAGAAGGCGAGGTTGCGGTCTCTTCTCAGTTTCGAGGCACCGCGCAAAATACACAGCAAAACCAGTCCTTAGCTCGGATGCCCCCGCGCAGGTCTTCAACCTTACAAGCTGCAAGGCGCGGAAGAGTGCAAAGTGGCTGAGAGACGCCGAAAAAGCGGAAAGTCGAAGGACCCTGGAATGGAGGCAGCGTGAAAACTCCAGCAGCTGCCGCCGGCGGTGGTGACGGTTTTAATTTTGGCAGGGGGGATCTTGTTCAAGATTAAATTTAGGGGGATGCTAATATGGGGAAGTCTGATTTAAAAAAAAAAAAAGCAACAGCATGAGAGTGAGTCTCAGTGGCATTTATTTTTCAGCCAGTTGCAGCCTGGACCAAGTTAAATGTAGCGTAACAGGCAACCAACTTTATGTAGTCCTTCTGCCAATCCCTTCCCAGGGAGACGGAATTCACACAGCACACTATGCCATAATTCAGTGACTTTGGTTTATGGATCAGTGCAGTGTGTGAATCCAGCTAACTGTAGCTTTTTCAGCAAACTGTGATTAAACAAGCCATGGATTATTATAGCCAGTGAATCCATCTGCCCTGAGGGAGTCCTTCAATGTTTCTTGATGACTCTTCTTTGCAGGAGAGGAGGGGGAGAAGCTGCAGGATAAATATTATATTTATTTTTGTTTTCCAATGATTTCAAAGATCATTGAAAGCATTAAACTGTGAGTTAGAGTAAAACTCTATATTTTAAAGTGGCCCTTATACACAATACCTACAACATTTGTGTGTAGGTCTTATATTGACATATCCTCCTAAGCAAGCATCATTAATAGGAAGTGCCACTGGCATTTAAATACCAGCAGGATTATGATGGGCAGCTGTGAAGTTTGCCCAAAGGTGATTAAATGCCACCCTACAATTCTAGTTAAGTCTTACTTACTTCCATTGGGTGGGAAGATAGAATGTCCTAGTCCTATATTTAGGGCTACAATTTTAAAGAGGGTTTATAAATATATATATATATCTGTGTTTTAAAAATGTATATATTTAAAGCTATGAACCTATCTATCCTTACTTTGAAGATGATTAGAACTGATATTTGAACTGAGTGGACATCTTTTTTTTTTAATTTGTTACAGAGGGGATATTGTTTAGAGTTATGAAAACCAAGACATTGGGTGATAAGAATGTCATATCAGTAAATGGACAGGTTGTGGTAGCATTGCAGTACATAATGCTCAGTAAGTAGCATTCAAAGTGCATACATGAACCATCTTCAGATATCCTCAACCAGAAGAGGTCAGAGATATTTTGTGAGATGGTAGCCATTGTTTGCTTGGTAATCATTAGATGCTGATTCATGATTTCTAAAGCTATATGCCTCCCAAAAGCTTTTGATGCATCCTCCAGAGACCTCCACACATTGTTACCAACCTGTTGATGTCTAATATGACAAAAGGAAAAAAATTAAATGCATTAAATAGTCATCATACTATTTTTAAATTTTAATTTCATTTAAATTTAAATGTAATCAAATTTAATTTTTAGGCTGGAGATACTCACAGCTGTTTGTGTGTAGCTCCTGGCACACCACTGAAAGACCATGTGGCCTTCAGCCTAGAAAAAATGATCTACCTCTCCGCTGAAACTTGAACATGGTTAGTGTAGTTTTGGATTAGCATTTATCAACTATTGATATATTATGGTGCAAACCCAGCCAATTGTTTTTATTCAACAAAGCATAGGGTGATATATAAAAGCAATTGATGACTGGCCTACACCCATGAAGTGACTTTCAGGAATGAAAAGGGACTTTAATATAGATCTCTGAAGCTTTCTTCTAACCACACTTTTCATTATTTAAAGTTATCCTAATCCAGCTGTATGTCTAATTGCTTCAGGTGTATATTTGCATATAAATGTATGTCCATAGTAAACTGACCAAATGTATCTTTAGGCACAGAATAGAAGCACTTATTCATACAAAAACACCAGCTGTTACTCATGACGACTTCTGGATCAGGTCATAAAAGTCCTGCCTTTAGATAAGAATGGGATAAAATAAAATTTAGATTCCCTAGCCTATAAAGCATTTTTAGTTTCAGTTTTATTTCTACCTTTGTATAGATGAAACAAATTTTTAAAAGCATTGCTAAAGCATATCATAAATTCTGCCTGGATACTAAATTATCATGCATGACACTCTTTGGACATCCTCCTTGGAAAATGCTAGATGCTTAAGGGCATATAAAACAACAGTTTCTGTCCGGGGGATGTAGATAACTTGGATCATGAAGGTCAGATAAAAAACTGAATTGTCATCAGGCACTTAAAGCTTCAGCTTCTCCGGGAAGATTGGAATGTTTCTAAGATGTTGCTATTAATGGTACAACGGGCATCTAGTGTTAAGGTTACAAAGACAGGAAAATTCTACTGTTTTACACTTCCTAGTTCCATTCATTGCATTGCAAATATTCATCTTCCTGATTGCAATGCAATCCTACATGGGATAGGAGAAGACACCATGTAGATGTTGAAAATGAGGATACTTCTAAATGAGGCTTTTGTTATACAATTACCCTACTTCGTTCATAGAATTTGTTGAGGGTTTGCAGACTGATTATCTCTCATTTGTAACCCTCTTGTGATTTTCATACCTAACTACCTATGTATAAACATCTCAGGATGCAGAGCAATCCTGTGAAGGTTATAGATAGATGAAGCCGATGACAAAAGAACTACTGCTGTCATGATTCCCTGGCTGATGTCTCTTCTGAGAAAGAGGTGGGACTGCCTGAGCCAGGAGTTCCTGAGAGCAAGTTTGAGTGACAAGGAGACTGCAGGCACCCAGAAGAGGCTTACCAAACTGGATGGTGCTCAAGGTGGAAATTCAGCCTCTAATGCAGAGACAGGATCTAAGCCACCTTTCCATTCTAAGAAACTGAAGCATCTAAGAGTGCAGGTCCAGTAGATAAATCCTGATCTAAAACTTACCATAAGGTCTTCTTGGCTAAAAAAAAGATTGCCTGAGAATGTTTTTGTGAATCGGTGAGCTTCTGACAGTTAAGATGGTAAAATCCTTTATAAAATCATCAGGCATGGTGCTTGCCAGAACAATGTCTGAAGTAAATTCTGAGGATTGCAGGGCTTTGATTTTCTCTCTCTGTTGGATCTTAAGTCTTTGACTGTCCTTATGTCATTTTTGTCTCTTGGACCTTGACTGTGGCTTCTTCAAGATCCTGTGGAAGCATGTACCTGACTCATTTGAAGCTGGACATTTGGCCATCTAGCTAGACAGAATGCAGAATGATTGATCAAATTTAGTTTGTGTGGCTCTGATCAAAATAGAGAGCCAAGTGTAAGCAATGTAAGTGTCAGCAGTGTCTTGGAAAAGGCCCTGGTGGATTCATTTGTTGGCCCCAGTGGGAGGGGAAAATAGCTAAAGTGGGAATTCCTGCACCCCCATTTTGTGTGTGTGTGTGTATATGTGAGAGAGATAATGGGGCTGTGCATGCTTCAAAAATAATTGGAAGAAGTGCTTCAGAACACAGCACCTCTCTGCTATTTATTAAGACCATTTCTTTCAGATTTCCACATAAGCCTGTAAAACCAAAACTGCTTTAAGAATTGCAATATTTTTTTAATGAGTCAACTCCTTTCCTTCATAACTTGAAAAAAGATGGTTTGGGTTATTTCTTTGTTTTAATTTTATTACTCTAATATGCAACCTACTAAAAAGGAAAAATAGTCCTGCAAAATGCAAACCAATATGTGTTTTTAAAAAAGGAAAATGGGTAAAGGCATATCATGAAGCTCACTGAACTGACTGAGATGCCTTTTAAGTACATGAGTTAGGCAGATGCAGAATAGAATTCTGAATACTGTCAAATGGTTTATCTCCTGACATACTGTGAAATCATGAAAGTCATACTTAGGAATAGGGCATGGTGTAATTTCACTGAATTGGTGTAGAGCATCTGTAAAGCTAAAGAAAACCACCTGTAACTACTGAAGCATATATTCAGGTGGCAGCATTAAAAAGATCAAGAACTGTAGGTAAAGGTATTGTATCTGGTGAGAGGCTAGCCATGTAAGTAGCAAAGAAAAGTAGGAAGGAGTTCCAACTGGCTGCACAAAACAAGAGAGAAAAATCTCCCTAGCCAAAAAACCCCACAAAAAAACAAAAAAACCCATCAGTAAACATTTTGGACACAAATCCTTCCTGAAGTACCCTCAATTTTCTTTAGGAATTCTTGGTTCTTTATTGCTTCTCACATAAATGTTGCATTGACTTCTTTAGTAACTCATCTAGTTTGTACAAGTTGTTTTGAAGGAACAAGAGCTTTGTTGCAGAAGGATAGGGTGGTGGCAATCATCAACAACAGCACATGGAATTTTTTTCTAATTGGAGCTAATAGCTTCACAGTCTACCATTTTTTGTGGACTATCATTGCTCAGAGAGAGCTTGGCATCATATAGTCCAAACCTGCCCTATGTTTCTCTCACTGAATGGTTGTGATTCAACACCACCGGTACCTCCACACGTTGATTATGTCATGGCTGAGTTGTAGTCAGCTGTCAGATGTGGGGCCTTCCTTACTATTATATGAAATAATTGGTCTGATGCTTAGGCCCTTCCATTGTTCCTTTTGAGCACCTGAAAGCAGTGTTCCAAAGACACAAGCCCCTTCATACTCCCTACAGAAAGCCTCACCTTGAGAAAGCCCTGCTGAAGATAAGGGAGAGACCCAGCAACCTTTTCAACTTCCAGAAGTGAGTGATTCTACCAATCTCTTTGGTGCCAAACATAACCCATCTTGAAATAAAAATGTAAAGGCTCCTGGTGATTTCATAAACTAATTCTTGTAGGTATAATCATTCTTGGATGAAAAAAAATGTAATCCAATGAAAGTCCCAAATAGCTCGGAGCTACGGTCAAGTTTAACCCTTTGTGATCTGATCCTGTTGATCCCAGCCGCAAACTGTAGTTAGAAAAATTAGAGGTGTGTCATTTGCATCTTAACATTTTCTATATTCGAATATGCTTTCATGACTACTTTTTTTTAAAGCAGAGTTCTGTGGAACAATGAATAGTTTCAAGTCCTCTCAGTTCGGTCTTTCTCAGAAACCAACTAATCAATATCATTTGGATTTACGTTGTCATGGCACTTGATCCCATGTCTCTTTAGCCAATGTATGTCTCATTGAGTTAAATAGACCTGTCAGATTAGATTATGGTCTTAGATCCCTGCTCCGTGCTCTGCTGTGCAGTGAAAGTAGAATGTACAATCAAATACAAGTGAGGGTGAACATGTTTACTTATTTCCTAGGTTACCAACACAGGATTTGGTGATACTTTTAAGACACAACTCCAGGTACAATACAGGACTCCACAGGCTGGTGGGCCCCCAATTTCAGCAATTTCAAACCAACAAACCAGAGAAGTCTTTTTCTGCTCCCATTGTATTCTCATCCTCCTTTTCTAGGGGTTATCTGAGGAAATAAAGGCACTGAGCAAGCCTGTAGCTTTTTATCTGCGGGACAAATGCTTTCTAAAAATTAAAGGAAAGAGAAAGAAAAGGTTTATACTGCCTGATGTGGGAAAATGAAAGAGAAAATACAGGAAACGTGTCCTAGGATAGGCAGCCTTCCTCAATCAGATGCTCTTATTTCTTTATTTTACAGTACTTATCACCCACCCTGATCCCTACGAGCTGTGGTTAGCATGCAGTATCAACAGAAAGAAAACATAATAAGTAAACTATATCAACCCCTTCCTTAAAAAAATTACTAAAATAAACTCCCAATTTAAAAAATTCAAGATAGATACCCAAGGGCATTGAAATAAGGTAACCTGCTTCTGAAATTGCAGCGAGGTAGGAACTGCATGTGCTTTGGGGAGGGGTACTATTTCCCCAGGCTGCATGACCTTGGAAGGGAATTGTAGCCCAGCGTATTTGGAGAACAGTATGTTAGGCAGCGCTGGGGTGTTGTATCTGCTGGACTCATGCAACCAGCAAAGAGGCTGCAATGGGAGCAGTTTCCTTATGAATGAGACAGCAATTGATTAGTAGATAAGAAAAAAAGAGCAATGGGTTTATAAATATTCTATAATATTAAGGGGTATTTTTTAACTGATGGTTGATTAATTGATTAAACAACAACAACATCCATTTGATACAGAAAGGGTTGAAACCATTAGGTATTCTGAGTTTAAAAGGCCAGTCATAGGAACAGTAAAAGAACACAGAACTTCAAAGTGAATATGAGCTTCCATTGCCTTGACAACCTGAATTGTTGGGATTCAGAGAGATTACAAATCAACATGACAATTATATCTTAATAGCTTGCCTGTTAAGGTTTTGTAATAATTCGGGGAAATGATTCATTTGGTCAAAATAATATATCACCAGGATGTCACTGAGAGATAAGCTTTCTAGCACAATTGATGTTCAGTGCTTTTCTGGCAAATCTGTAAGCATTAGGATATTCATATGCATTCTTTGAATGAATGGCAGCAAAATCATGCTTGCCTGTCATAAACGAGGTAGCTGGGATTATGCAATTCTATGCACATAAATTGTAACCCAACAAAGGAAAGCTAAACAGAAGATTGAACCCTTGGAGAAACTTGAACAAATATGTGCAGTTAAGGATTCCAACTGTTTTACTACAGTAGATGCTTCACCAGTTCTTTTAAGTCCTGCTGCATATTTATCCTGTCAGGGATGCAAACCTCCCTTAGGTGTTACAGCTTCTTGGCAAATCATTTTCTTTTCTCTCTTTTTCACTTCAGGAAGGGAATATAACATTTAAGGGGCAGATATAAATTTCTGCTTGGTGAGGGGAGAGAAATCATCAAAATACCGTAATACCTTATATCAAAAAGAGAAGAATATCTAGTTAAGAAAGAAAAGTTAATTTATAGTACAGGCTATAGTACAGGCAACATTTATTGTCTTAGTTTTGAAACAAAGTATTTTAGGAATTTCACTACAGGAGTTATAGTGACTTATTTATTTATTTACGGAACTTACGTGGCTGCCTATCTCATATAATGATTCTAAGTGGCTGATGACAACCATTAAAACATAGCTGAAAACAAGAGTACCCTTCCCCACCAGGCGCCAGACCAAACAGCCAGCCAGCTCAACCCCCATCCTAGCCCAGTGCTTGGAGGAAGAACCAGGTCTTCAAGGCCCTCCAGAAGGCTAAAAGGGTAGGGATCCCTCTGATCTCAGGTAGGAGGCTGTTCCAAAGGGCTGGGGCGGCCACCGACAAGCTGTACCTCTGAGGTCCCATCAGATGGCAACATTTAAGGAAGGGGACCTGGAGTGCTCCCACTTTATCTAACCTAGTAGGATGGACAGATACCTTCAGGGAGAGGAGGTCCCACACTTCCTAGGTGAACTTTTTCTCTCCAGCTTTTGTCCTTTTTTTCTCCCCACACACTAATCCCAAAGTTGCTAAGGCAGCTCTCTGACACATTCAGGGTATCCATGGAGCCCCAGAATTAAAAACTACCATTTTAAAAGATTTAAAAATAAAGGGTTAAAATGTTGTGAGATTACAAAGATCACATAAAAGTTTAACATTCAAGCAAAGTACTTAGGGCAGAGATTGCCAAATTTAATGAATTTCCATCCTTTTAAGAAAAAGATAATCTGCACCATTGCATGGCCATTGCCTAAAAAGATTGCTGACCTCTCTAACATGTAGTTTACTTTAACCATGATTTATTAAATAAACCATAAGGCTAGGTTCACACACTATATTATAGCTTAATATGAACTTGGTATTTTTTGCCTTATGCATAACCCTAAGTTCTTTAGCATTCTGATTTCTTCTGATTGAGCAATGGTACTGGAGCATTCTGCTTGATTCCCTCTTTGTTCCAAATGTTTTCACTGAGGATTGAAAAAACAGCAAGTCACAATTTCCTTGCATGTTCTAGAAAGTATTAGTCTTAATTCCACTATTTTGGCTAATGCAGCGTGCTGCCAATTCTGTCCCCTTGAGCAATTCCATTTACAAGTATCCTTTACATTGGTGTTTCCACATCTTGTTTAGGTCTGGAATATTTTGGGCCTTTAAATATACAGGCAGTTCCCAGGTTAAGAACGTCTGACTTACGGACAATTCATACTTATGAACAGGCTGCCTGTTACTAAACATGGTGGACAGAGTTCTCCTTCCTGGAACCAATAAACCCCTGAAGCCATGCAATGTTTTCATGAACTGCTGAAAACTTCTGAAAACAGGCTGTATATTAAAAATGCACTGACTTCAGCGGTTTATCAGCTTAAGGAAGGAGAATGCCGTCCACCATTTTAGTAACAGGCAGCCTGTTCATAAATGTGAGTTGCCGTAAGTTAGACATTCTTAACCCAGGGACTGCCTGCAGTTCAAAGGAAAGAGGGTTTTTGTACTGAAAAAAATGATTGAAACATTATACAATTTTAAAAACTTAACAGTTGAAACTCTGAGTCAGTGAAAACTAATACTACTGGCCCTCAAATAGTCTTACATTTTCTCGCAACAGCCACTCCTGTATGTAAAAGAAATACTATGTGTTGACTTCTCATTTCATTGCACAAAAAATCTTTAACGCAATGTTTGTTTTTATTTTTGTTGATCATAAAGCTGCTTAATATTCCAATAATTGATGATTAGTATTCTAATAATTCTAATAAATTAGAATATTAATAAGCTTAATATTCTAATAATTGATTATCAATTCTAATTGATCATAAAGCTGCTTAATATTCTAATATTAATATTAGAATCTAATATTAGAATACTAATATTCTAACTCTAGAAGTAATGCTAGGAAGTTGGATTCTCTTATCTGATTGAGCATTGTTGATTTCTGTATTTGCTTTTTGTTCCAACATCATATGAGCATTCTATTTTATATAAGTATGTTGAAGAAAGAAAAGATCCTGTTTTGCCACATTTGGATGCTCCTGGATTAGGCTGCTGCAAAAATTATTTAATGGAAGTTTATTAAATTTGTGTTTCAGCTGAAGTCAGAAATTAAGTCAGTTAGACTGTCATATTCATGGAATATTCTAAATAATATTTCAGTAAGCCTTGATATTAAGGGAAAATAGAATTGCTGAACAATGTCTTGCGATTTGCAGCATTAGGAAGCCTTTGTCTGGGAGCACATTTATCCTGCTGTTGGATACGTAGGAGGTGTAATGCAACAAAATTAACAAACTTGAACTGAATGAGTATTGATGTATGAGAACATGTCAGTACGGTGGACCAGTAGCTGGTCTTACTTCTTAGATGTGTTTGCACATTATGCTAAGTCATGTTTTGTTATACTCAACATCAGCTAGATTCATACAATATACTTAGGCATAAATTCTGGTTACAGGTCACAGCAGCTGGGTTGGTACAGCATGCTCATTCACTAACAAATGTCTTGGTGCAAAGTGTGAGTGCAATCTCAGGGCACTTCTCCATAAAGGTTTGGTACCAGTTTAAAAGTAATTCCTAATGTCTGAGTTCCCACAGGGTCAACAATGTTGGAAAGCTGTGCTGATTTATTTCTGGTTTGGCTGCGCTGTAGCAGAAACTGCTGCAAAGTTATGGGTTTTTTTTTCTTTAGAATCTGCAGCTCAGTTTTCCCACCGGAGAGGACTTTTGCCTTTTCACTCTTCCTGGCTGCTAAAATTAAGAGAAATGCTAGTTTGATGGATTAGCACCTTCCCTTCAGTAAAGAGCTTTCAAAGTAACAGGAAATTGGCAGTATGTCCACTATGAAGCTTTGGGAGGATTTCAGTGTATTTGATTAATTTTATTACAGTGTATTTGCCTGCATATAATTTCATTTCATGGCAACTTAAATTTTTTTGCCAAGCACCAGACATGAATGAAAATCATGTAAAGGAGTACTATCGATTTATTTTATTTTTGTATAAAAAAAAAAGTTGAGGGAATGTTTGTTCCATGAGCAGTTGGTAGCTCAGGGAACAGGGCAGTGACTAGGGGCCATTTTTTTGCATTAACATGAAGAGAGAATGATTGGCTGATGGGATTCTCTACAAGCACTAGACACCCAAACACTTGGACATGATAACATTCTGTGTGTTTTGGCAAGTGCAGCAATCTGCCAACAGTGAAGACAACTGGTAGTCAAGCTCAAACAGCTTTGTGAGGGATAGAATGATGAAAATGTGGCGGTGTGGAAGCGCCCACAGTTTTGATCGTTCTAACCTATTTCAGCGTTTGAAATTATGGGGAGGGAGTAGTACAACACACAAGATCACCTATCCTTAACCTTCATTTCCCAAATGCAGAAATATGATTCAACAACTCAAAATAAGAGAGGTAGTCTCTGGGAGGTGAGGCTGAACCAAATTCTTTCCATCCATATATACTTATCTTTGAGATGTGGGGTAGAGCACACATGCTTTTTATGCAGAAGACCCCTTGGTCTGTGGACCTAGCAACTCTATCTGAAAATCCTGGGCAGCCACTGGCAATAGTACTGAGATAGATAGCTCAGTAGTCAGAATCAGGCCCTTTCCACACTTGCACTTAGAGTAAATTACAGTTTAGACACCCTTGTCAACAGCCATTTCCCTCATTCTCTCCATGGTGTTACCTTTATCCTAGTCCATGAGTGAGACAGGCTTAAGCCACCATCAGCTGGACTGGGATAAAAGTAATGTGAGTGTTATTCTGACACTATCCAAGGACAGCCTCAAGGGGTGTAAAATCTGTCAAGCTTTACCAACCAGGTGAAATCAAGTGACCAGGAGTATAGTGGTCCAATGTATGTTTGGGGACTGGCTCTCCTTTGGCTACTAGCCACCCCCAGTCTTAAGCCATTTGTCTCCCAGCCATTTCTCATTTTACTTCCTGAATTCCTTTGAGAACAATCCCCTTCCCCTCTGCTGCCATTTCTGTTTTTGATATCCTTCCACTCTTCCAACAAAGTAGAAGAGAGGAGAACAGACTTCCAATTACGTTTGGGGAAGAAGTGAGGGCCCTTTTGTGCTATCTTGCCTTTTTCCCTATACTTGTCAGGGATGTACCTCTCCCCTGAAGTTGTCCAGCGACTAACAAGTTTCAGTTCTCCTATTCCACCAGCCCTAGCTTCTTGCACTGTCATGGCAAGGTCTGCCTCCTTCTTCTCTGTCTTGGTGTTCTCCTATAGGATTCTTTATTTACACTCCTTTAAGCTTGGGAGATTCCCCTGTAGCGTATGGAGAAGGGGCACACAGACCATTCTAGAGAAGTTCCCCATTTTTGTTACAGTGCTCTGCTTGGTGGATGTTTTCCCCACTGGTTGGCAATTTGATGAAAAGGAAAAGCGGCAATGCCAGAGTAGTAGACACACAAATCAGGACAGCATCATTGCAGTGACTCAAACAGGACACACACAATAGAGGCAGGATAAGGAATGGCTTTGGAAACAGCACTTTTTATGCTGACATTGTTGTGTGGCAACTCAGAGGATAGATTTAACTTAATAGCATGGAAGGGCTCCATTTTAGATGCTCCCCTTTTCAGGACTGGGGCCCCAGGTGTGAAACGGGCTTGTCCAAATGGTTGCTTGGTGCTGTCCTTATCATTCTTTCACCACCGCATGAAGACTTGTTCTCTTAAGCTATTCAACATCTTTGATTTGAAGGAGATGCTCACCTTTTATTATAATTTGATTCTGTTTTCTTGGCTGACACTACGACACTTTTATGCAGCATTTAAATGACCAAAGCAGAACATGGAGGCTGCCCAAATGAAGACCCGGAAGCTCCTCACAACGTATGGAGGTTTTTACCTCAAGTCCAACACCCAGAGACTGTACACCTGCCGGAAAGAGGGCGGGCGGGGTCTGATGAGTGTCAAAGCCATTCTCCTGGATGAAACCTAGAGCATCCAGGAGTACATCAGTAAGATGGCACCCAAAGATGAGCTGCTGAGAGAATGCCTGAGGCAGCAGTAGACATGGGAGGAAGTTGAAGCAGAGGAAGTGCCATGGCAAGACAAGACCCTGCATGGGATATACCATCACCAGATAGATGAGGTGGCTGACATTGGGAAATCCTACCAGTGGCTGGAAAGGGCTGGACTAAGAGATAGTACTGAGGCACTGATCATAGCAGCACAAGAATAGGCACTAAGCATCAGATCCATAGAAGCAGGGGTCTACCACACTAGACAGGACCCAAGATGCAGAGGCCTCAGAGACAGTCCAACACATAGTGGCAGGTGTAAGATGCAGGCAGGAACAGCATACTCTGAATGGCACAACCAAGTAGCTGGCATTGTGTACAGGCACAGTGTATGGGCTAGACCCCCCCAAGTCCAGATGGGAGATTCCACAGAAGGTCATGGAGAATAACAGGGCTAAGATCCTGTGGGACTTCGAGATCCAGATGGACAGGCAGGTACTGGCCAATCAACCAGACATTGTGGTATTAGACAAGGACCAGAAGACAGACGTGGTGATAGATGTAGCAGTGCCAAGTGACAGCAACATCAGGAAGAAGGAGTATGAGAAGCTGGAGAAGTACTAGGGCCTGAAGGAGGAACTAGAGAGGATGTGGAAAGTCAAAACCAAAGTGGTCCCAGTGATGGTAGGAGGACTCAGGGCTGTGACTCCTAAGCTGGGAGAGTGGCTCCAACAGATCCCAGGAACAACAACAGAGCTCTCTGTCCAGAAGAGTGCAGTGCCAGGAACAGCTAATTTACTGCACAGAACTCTCAGACTCCCAGGCCTCTGGTAGAGGACCCAAGATTGAGGAAGATACATACCATCCATAGGGGTGAGAGGGGAATTTTGTGTGTGTGTGTGTGTTTGTGTGTGTGTTGATTGTATGTCTGTTGTTGCACTTTTAATATTTTACCATTTGTTGAACCACCCAGCGAAGATGATATTGGAAAGCTTGCTAAATGTAAATAATGAAGTTCTAGGTTAAGAGATTTCTATATACTGTAAGAACATTTTTTGTTTTTGTTTTGTTTTTGCTAAGTACAAATAAAATGCAGGCCTCGATGCAAGAGTTATACCATAAATCTACTTGAAATTTGTATGAACCCTTTGGGGAGTGATTAGGGTAGCCCTTGGCCTTTGCATAATGTGATGAGTAAGGATTGCACTTCAACAAGTAGGCAGAGTTAGGGCAAAAACTAACTTTGATTGCATTTACATTTGTTTTAAAAGTGGAATCAATGTAGTTACGATTATTTCTTTGGAGTGCAGGTCCAGCTAGACTAGTGTACAACTAACATAGAGGGATGTATAGTGTCTGGAGGATCTTCCGAGCAGTGACAGAGAACATATTTATAAGCCAGTCAAAAGAGGTTAAATCCAAAACTGCTTGTGGGGAATGCCCATGATGACAATTTCGGATGTGATCCCCACATTTATATCTAACTAGATGGCAGCACTTAGCTGAACTTCCAATCCAGCGCCAAACTTGAGAAGAGTTTTGGGACCTGCATGTACCCCTCAGGCCTCACTTAGGAGGTGCATTTGGTGCTAGTACTATCAATTTTTGTGATCTGTAGTTAAGTGAATGAAAGCAGAGATTATAGCTAGCTAAAAGAGGACCTTCCTTTTATTCTGGTTTGGTATCAATAGGTACAAAGAGTATCTGGTAATGTTGGAGAGCTAGGTTTAAATCGCCACTCAGCCATGAAGCTCTTGGAATGATTTGGGGTCAGTCACCAACTCTTACCTGACCACCTCACAGGATTGTTGTGAGGATGAAGGGTGGGGGGACCAAGGGCATCACTTTGTACTCTCTCTCATCCTTCAGATTCTATCATTTCTTTCAGACTCTGAAAACTAAATGAAGGACAACACGCCTTTTAATAATAAAAAAGGTGCTTCAGACTTTAAAGATTTAGGAAAATATATAATCACGAAGGTGCATGAACTGAAGTGTAAATATTTTTGCCCAAATTCTGTAGAACAGATAATTACTGCTCTTGGCAGGTACTTAATCTTAGTACTCATTCAACTATCTTGCTGCATGCAAAGACAAGAAACTAGTGGCTTCCAGACCCATCAACATGACTAATGACAAGGGATTATGGGCTCTGTAGTCCAAAAACAGAATGCCGCAGGTTTCCTGACCCTGCTTTAAACTTTGAAACTTTACAGCACACAGCACAAGGGGAAAAAAATTAAGATGATAATTACTCGATAAAAAGGGTGCAAGACATAATTGTATGTTTTCTTTTTTTGTTGTTTCCTTTTTCTTTCTATCTTTTTGAGGTTTGTTTTGTATACTTTTACTACACTGAAAAATTCTAATTTTATATATATGTATTTCTATCTATCTATCTATCTATCTATCTATCTATCTATCTATCTATCTATCTATGTATCTATCTTCCAAGCATAGAAGTTTTATATACAGATAGCACAAAATGGAAGGGACAAAGTAGATAGAGCACAAAATATCTGCTGGGCACAATTACTCTATTACAATCTTTCTTATTTTTTTATTTTCAAGACTATGGAATACCAAACAATAACAACTCCCCTCCCCCTCCCCCTCCCCCTCCCCCTCTTCTTCTTCTTCTTCTTCTTCTTCCCACCCACTTCCAGCCCCTGGAACAAGGGAACACCTACAGTGGCACAGCAGCAAGCATTGGGTGGCCTTTGTTGAGAAGCAGGCCAGTGTAAATGGGTGCCACAAGCATAGCGGTTAGTCTTCAGAGATGGAACTGCCAGACCTGCTTTTGCTCAAAGGCTAACCTAGCTTGTCCCACTGGATCTTTTCAGTGACCTCCACCTCGATCCGGTGGAGCTGTAGGTGCTGTGAAATCTTCACTGATCATACTGTCCTCTCTGGCATTTATTTACATCTTAGATTTATATCCTGCAATTATTCCAGGAGCTCAAGGTCTGGAGCACAGAAACTTGCACAGGCACAGAAGACATTTCCATCCCTGTGAAGCAGCTGGATGTGTTGCTTCAAGATAATTTGCCACTAAGCTTTCTGAAAGGCTTTGCAATTTCCCCTCTTTAAGTCACAGCAATGTGTTGAATTGCCTTAATGAAGATTTCAAAGGCACTTTGTGTGGAATACAGGTTCAGCAGCAGAGCAGCACTTGACATGCAAGGTTTAATGATTTCTACAAGAGCTCAGGGCACACCTGCAAATTGCTTGTTATGGGGAACATACTTTAGGAAACACCCGTGTGCTGGGATGCATGTTGATGTTTGCTGCATCTTGGTAATGAGGTCCAGCTCCTTTTCTAGTAGATAACATAAATCTGAATAGGGTCCCCCTCTCCTCACAATGTGGGGATCCTTGTCCTATGAAATTAAAAACAGATCAGGAAAAAGTCTTTGTCAAAGTCTGACAAAGTGAGTCATGGAAGGAAAGTACAGTGCCATCCTGTGCACATTAACTCAGAAATAAAGTTCCATTGAGTTAAATTAGATGTACTCCCTGGTATGTAGATATATGATTGCAGCATAAAACCATTGTTGACAGTAATTATGTCTCTTCCAGGACTCATTTCGCTATAAACTCCCCTGACGTCCATTCACAAACCCCGAATCTCAGATTTGTGTGAAAAGTCAGCAGTGTAATACTGTTACATCATTTTGGTTTATATAATAAAAACGTATTTGATCATATAGCATGCAGTTCCGTGGAACCTGCCTGCAGGTTAGTGTGTATAGCAACATGGGACTAAAACTTAAACCCAAGTTTAGCGTTGGTATGTTACATTGATCACAGTATTGGAGATTATTTCTGTGCTCAGTTCTCCCATTTAGTGGGCCTGAGGGTATAATTCTGTACCTCACTGGAAGGAAGTAGAGCTGTTCAGAGGCAATAATGTGCTTCAAAGCACAAAGAGGCACTCAAGTAGCCCCTGCCTGCAAATCCTTAAAACAGTTCCTTTTCCTGGAATCATGAGACCGCCCAGTGCAGATAACTTGCAATTCTGGGAAAAGACACACTTAGTTTACAGAGTAGCAAACGGGCTATCTAAGTGCTTTTGTGCTCTCCAAAGCCCTACACCAATGTTTCTCAACCTGAGCAACATTGAGATGTGTGGACTTCAACTCCCAGAATTCCCCGGCCAGCATGCTGGCCGGGGAAATCTGGGAATTGAAGTCCACACAGCTTAACATTGTTTAGGTTGAGAAACACTGCTCTACACAGCATTATTAGGCAACCCTTGTTGGGTCAGAGGCATAATTTGAGCATGTGATGGGCATAGTTATAAAATGGCTGTCATGGGGCATCTTGTCTGTTGACAAAATGGCTACCATCATAGGGATGGCCTGCAACAGAACATTTCCTAGATACCAGATTAGCCTGTCTCCCCACCTTCCAACCCAGGATGGTTTTGCAGTGTCTCTCGTTTCCTATTTATTTATTCTATTAAATATTTTTTTTAAAAGGCCAGTTAGAAGAAAGAACCAGGTGGCACTAAGGAGATGTCTGTGGACACATTAGTGCCTGTGGGTACCACCTTGCTTTAAGTATTTTCAAAACAATCTATAAATATCACATGATTTATTTGCTCTGTCTAAAATATTATTTGGCATATTTAAATAGCTAGAATTTGTCAAGGTTGAACTCTTATAGGCAAGTGGCCATACAAAGTGTGCCTTTCAATGGAAGATATTGCCCATTGCAGGTATCTATCTATCTTATCTATCTATCTATCTTTAAAAAAAAAAGGCTACAGAAATGTGGTGCCTGTCCTCTTCCCCTTCCCTCAGATGTTTAAATATTTGGAGTATTAGATCTAAATAAAATATTCTGTGTATAATGTCAGTTTTCTGTATGCTATTTTCTATTTCCTAGGCTAGAGGTTATACATTTTAGTATATTTCTAATTCTGAATGCTGGGGTATTTATTCTGAATGTCAGAGAACCGTATTAGAACATAAATAGATATAGAGCAAACATGGGATTCAGAAAAGCCAAGCAAAAGGCAAAAGAAAGTGGGTCTTTTTAAAGGAACAACACTAACCAGGATGCAAATACTGATTCTGATGAAAACAGAGTATACTTGCTGATGTTTAATTTATATAGCATTATTATTTCTGTATTAATTCAGATAGCATTCTTTTCCTCAAGATGAATCACTCAGATTTCCTGGTTCTGAATTAAATATTTGTGTTTGGCATGTGTCTAATCAATAATATGAGACATGCTGTGGAAGATCTGTAGGTGTAAGATAAGCGCCATATTTGAAATACAGCCACCTGTAAAGTTTAGAAGTACTGTACCTTTTAGCCTTCCAGTAAAGAGATATTATTTTTTCCTGTTTCAGGATAAAACTGAGCATAACTAATGGTGTGTTTATGGCTTGGATTCTAACTCAAGACAGAGGAGTTAGAAAGCCAAGAGAAGTGTACACTGCCTACTGAAAGGCTGGCACTAAATAAATGTCAAATAGTTAATATAGTACTAACAATCATATATGGGTGTGAATGGTTATCATTACTGCGTGGGAAGGCGATAAGAGGAAGTGGAGCAAACATTTGAAGTCACTATATTCATCTGCACCATTTGGATGTATCTCAAAGCATAGTACTTAGGCAGCAAACACAAGCTGTTGATCAAAAACTGAAAGGCATGTCCCAGTAACCTTAAAGTTACTGACACATAATTCCTTATAACTTTACAATTTTTTTTTAATCCATTTGTTCCATACATGCATCATTAAATCATGGAGATTATTTCTCCATGAGCCAAGTTGCTCTGGGCAAGGATTTACATGTATGCATACTTAAGTCAGTTTCAAAATCAAGTCCTATTCAAGTTGCAGAGTGAGAATGAGGTGCCAGGGCCCTGCAGTAGCAGAGTGAATAAAATGAATAAATGCCCTAATTTCCAAAACCCAATTTTAAAGCTCAACTTTTGGGCTAGTTTGGCACAAATTCAGCAGCCTCTCCTGCATACTTGCACATATAAGAGGAAAGTGGCATTAAGCGGTCCAAACACTATGGCAAGGCAATGGTCTGGAAAAGCACAAGGTAGGATTCAGCTGAAACAGAGCAATGGGATATGGACAGTAAGTGTGTGGATCCCAGGATATCAGCACTTCACCTGGATTCCCAAGAAGCCCCCTTATAAAAGCTGCTCCAATTATTTTCATTACAGTCCCACTGTACATGTGAAATGATGTATGATTATCCCATTGAAATAAAAGTGGAAAGTTGTTTACAAAGGAAAGTTTTGTAGGGTTGTATCACAAAGCACCTACGCGTGTGTATGTTGGTGTGTAAGTAATTCTAATGCTGTTCTCACTGGCTTCTAGCAACGTGGCTCAAGTTGATTCCTACTTTATAATTTGCTATCTATTTTTAAATAGTTGTTATATGTACTTCTGGTTAATGCTATGCCAAAGTGTGTTTTGAAGTTTTCTTCTTCAGAATGGTTTCAGTTTTTCTTTTATTCACAGGATGCTTAAGAAGTCCTTATAAATTGTCTTTGCGGTGTTTGTTAGTTTATTGTTACAAAACCTTTTAGGAAACTTTTAAGCAGTGTCTGAGCAGAGGAGTATGACTGATCTACTTTCTAACTACTTTATTAAAACGTATTCTACAAGAACACATGCATCCATTCACATGCTCACAATATACATACCAAAAAGGAAGAAAAGTATAGTAGTCCTTGGATAATAACGGCAGTTGGGACTAGAATTGCTGTTGCTAAGCAACATGGTTGTAAACAGTGATGTCACGTGACTGTACCGCTTAGCAACAGCAGTTCTGGCGGTCCCAGTTGCCATAGTTATGTGAGGACCGCACAGGTCATTAAGCGAGGACCTCATGTGACAGTGACTTCTGACTTCCTGCTGGCTTCCCCATTAACTTTGCTTGTGGGAATCTGGCAGGGAACGTGGGAAATCGTGATCATGCGACCATGGCTTGCTGCAACAGCTGGAACTCCGAGGGCCGGTTATAAGTCCCCTTCGTTCAGCACTGTTGCGTGTTCAAATGGTTGTGAATGAATGGACATAAGCCAAAGACTACCTATATAGAGAAAGAGAGAGGGCCCTTCTCTTCCATTGGCCAGGTGAATGACAGGGAGGGATGGGATTCCAGAGGGCTCTTTGTGGGAAAATCTCGGCTTTTCCAACATCCTGCTTCCACCTTTATGAGTCATGGGATCTGTGCTGGTTCTTATAATAAATGTTAGTTCACAGCTTGTTCTGGCCTTGTGCATTTTCATCTTGTGTGACAGTTTGGGTTTCTTTCTCAGGGAAAGAAAACCTCCTTTATTAGCACTGGTTATGCAATCCTTTCTTTAGTTTATTTCTGTTTATCAGCTCTAAATGGTGCCAACTGATAGCTTGTTTTGTGCAGCTCTTTTACCTTCTTCCCTTTGTTTTCTTTTTCTGGTTAGCTACTAATAAAAGATACATATACTGTAGAGCATGGTAGGTTTCAGCGAGAATAGAAGAGGATATAGAGAACAAAATAAAGAATGAACACACACACACACACACACACACACACACAGAGCCCTACAGAATACAAGTATGCTTTCCTTAGCATTTTGTTTTCTTCACTTCAAAGCCTGCTGACTCTGCCCACCGACTCTTCCCAACCTGATAAACCCCATGGGAAGAGCTCCCCCATGAGGTCTTCCACTGAGATTTAATTGAAATGTGGGCTGCAGACCTCTGGAAGGAAGATTGTGCAACAAAAGGCAAGATCTCTTGTCTACATCTGGGTTATTTCACCACTAAATAACAGCAAGAGCATCACCCTGAATATTTTCTTCTTCAAAAGACATTTCAAAAGCAAATGCTCTTTCATTAAATTGGATGAAAACTGGTACAAAATATTCAGGGCAATTTTTAAGCCTAGCACCGATTCAGTTATTTCTTTCATTTTATTCAATGTTCCAGTGCAAAATCTGGTCTGCAGCTCAGTATTAAAATGCCAAGATTATATCAACAAACAATGCTAACCCAAGACAAATATATGGAGAAGAAGCTGAGGAGTAAGAATTTATCTTCCTAGGCTCAAAAATACATAAGGATGGTGATTGCAGCTGTGAAACATGTTAAGAAAATTAGCAGCACAGCAGGGAGGGCAAAAGGGATTGGCACTTTATTTTAAAATTCCAGAATTGGGAAACTGGCAACTCGCCTGGTTATACCCCTCCTCCTCTTACAGCATTTTGGTATAAGTTTAAACACATTTCTTATACACAGAGCAGCCTTGCAGCCAGTAGGACAATGCAATCAAGGAAAGGAAATTATGGAAAGAGTAGCAGAGGTAATCTCTTTATGAGCTTTAAGGATCAGGAAATTGCACAATTAGCAGCAATTATAGACAGTACTAGACACAACTATTCATAGTACTTCTTGAGTTAAAGGTACTTAACAAGCTTTGAGAGGTGTAAATAGGAAGAAATTCAAATAATGCATACTTTTAGTCAGGTGCATTAATCTTAACTGAGCTTCATCTGAGAAATGAATATCTGAAGTTTCTCTTAAGTGGTAAGGGAAAGATCTGGTGCTGTTGAAGATGTATTACAATAACAATGAAAATGCAGAAACAGAAATTTAAGGCTAGAGGAGTGAGAAGGAAGAAAAATATGGAGGTTGGCTTGCTTTTTCTAAAATTGAAGATGACCATAAATGAATGTAGTGCTAAAATCTAAAATTTACACATCTGCTACTTGGGAGAAAAGCTATCATAGATCTAGACAAAATGTTAAAGTGGAAATAGCACTGTACTGTCAACAAAGGTATGTCTTGTTAAAGCCGTGGTTTTCCCAGTTGTAACATATGACTGTGAAACTGGGCCACCATAAGGCTAAACGAAGAGTAATTGATCTCTTTGAATTGAGGAGTTGGAGAAAATTGTTGAGAATTCTATGGGCCATAGGAAGAAAAAAAAAACATTAAATACTAAATGAAGAAAATCACTGAATCACAACATTGAACACAAAGCTTAAATGTTTTAGGCACATTATGTGATGCCTTATGATGCTTGGAAAAATCAAAGGCTGTCCAAAAAGAAAGGTAGAAGACAAAGTATTTTGTTATTGCTACTACTTTGTGATGACACGCACATGGGCTTACAAAACTCAAAGAAAGAGCTACCTTGGTGAAATGATGCCTACTGGTCACAAAGGCTCAGAAGCAACTGAATGACTGAACAACCATTTACCGATAGCCATATGCATTATTGTATAACATTCTGACCACCTTATTTACTTCTCTAGTCTACTATAAAATAGTCATTGAAAGTGCTAAGAATCTGTGCTTTCTGACCTAGAACCCTTGTCTCACTAACTCAGATGTTGCGGAGAAGGATTCTAAATCACTCAGTTGCCTGATCGTGTAAAATACAATTAGTTTCCAAAAATGTTGTAAATAGAAAACCACTTGTAGAAAATGTGTAACTAGGAAAAGTTTCTGTTTTGTTTTCCTTTACCAAGAACTGTTCATTCAAGTTTTTTAAAATCCTATTTTATCTTCCCTTATTGAAAATAATGTCAGTTCTTCTTATGGGCTTAAATTAATGCCCACCATCATTCCTGATTTATAGGTGAATTGAGTTTTAAAAATTATCTAGTTTGAGCTGTATCTCCATTCCTGCCAGTAAAGTAATTTGTCCTTCCCCAAAGAAAGCAGACCCATTCTAAATACAATGGGATCAATTTCAATTCCAATCCAAGAGATTTTTAACAGTGTGTTTCATGGAAACTTAACCTTTGCTCCTCACAGTATTAAGATTCAACCCTGAAGTGAGCTTCAGCCTAGGATGTTGTCTAAACTAGGCAACAACCAATTCTGCCCTGGCTCCTCTTCTTTCCCTAGCTTGTTTCACCCACTGGACACTCCTCCTGGATCTTGCCTAGTGGGAACCAGACTAGCTTCATTCCTGAGTCCCAGTGGTACGTGTGCTAATGGCAGGTATGACTGTAGAGGAGTCAGCCAGCACAGATACTGGCAAGGGTTCAGGGGTGAGCAGCCATGGTGTTCTGCTGGAGATTGTGAGGTCTCTGGTTCACCTGAGGCTACAGAGCCTCTGCCTTTTCCTTGGAAGAAGAAAAAAAAATTAGTAACCAGGCCACATGGACCAGACTGAACTGGTTAGACAACACCCCAACTTAACAGCCCCTAACATGTTAAATAGAAGGTTAGCCCATGTATCATCCCTTTCTTTCTATGGTCAGCAGAAAAAACCTGTAAGGAATTGCCTAACCAAAGGCAATATGTCTTCAGTCTATCATTTTTATGCAAATTGGATATTACGGGATCATTATGATGCAACATGGGAAGGGGTAGCTGTCCCAGCTCCATCTACTTCTGGGTTGTAACACTGAGGCTAATAGGGGAGGTGGTGCAGAGAGTAAGGAAGGTGTCCTTGACAGAAACATTCAAGAACTGTTATCTAGCAACATTGTTTAGGTCCTGGGAAACAAGATGATATTTGGAAGCAGCTCAGGCAAACACCTCCCTGATTCACTGGAGTGTAAGTGGGAGGGGGGGAGGTGCAGCACAATCTGACTTGCAAGATTCTGTTAGTATAGCCAATCTTAATAAAGTGTCGTCCTGGCCTTTGTGTGGAGTCAGTTTTCTGGTCTGGTTCACCCAGTAAGGCTAATCCAACCATATTGGAAGAGACAACTTACTTATATATTTATTTATTCATTCATTCTGCTCTCCCTCAATCCCAGCCAGCTCTGGGCAGTGAGCAGTAGAAAAGAATCAAAATTATATAGACAAAATGCACCAACTAAAAACTAATACAATAAATATTCAGTATTGAGTACAGTACCTATAAATTTGCCACTCAGTCAAGGCTAGCCTTGCCTAAGATAGACTGAGGCACTGTCTCAGATATGAAAGGGCTGAAAATATTTTTTTAAATATTTATTTTAATTGATATGGCCACCCCTGTAGCCACAGCAATTTTATTGTTGTATATTTTTAAAGCCAGAGATGGAAAGAAGTGCTTGTAGGACTTTTACCTCTGGTGTCAAAACAATTCCAATGGCCTTGAGTGTAGGGGGCTGCATTTGAAGAAGAGAAGGTGTGTCTGTGCACTTTTTGCTGTATCCAAATTCCAGACTAGACCTGCCAAATTTCATTTAATAACAACACTGTGAAGCAACATAATGCAAAGCCCAAAACACTTACTTCCTTTGCAGAGAATCCAGAGATTTAAATAACTTCATTATCATTCTGTAAAAATACACCAAACTTCAGGCTTTCAAGATTAAGTTATCTCTTGAGAAAAGTAATAGCATGCTGGCAGACTCAACAGCCCAAAATATCTCAATCTTCTCCCCATAAACTGTGCCTTGTTTGTTTGATTCACCCAGCTCAATTTCCATTTGCCGGTTTTTACCAGCAGTAATTTGAATGAGTTAGCTGTCGTCCAACTCAGCTGTGAATTCAAGTTTTCTCTGAAGTTTTATCATGTTAAATGTATTGTATCAAGAGTAAGGAATCTGCATGCTTTTTTTTTTTTTTTTGGCACCCCCTCAATAAAGTCCCTTATGAATGAACCACTGAAATTCAGCAAGGAGTTATCCTGTATTCAATGGTTTCCCACCTTCATGAAGCAGGAAAAATGCAACAACTGCAGTATAAGCCTTAAAATAAGCTACTGTAAGGTAGCTTACAGTAAAATCTGAAGAATCCCCAAACTTCCCTTAGAGAAGCAGATCCCACTCTGATTCATCTGCGTGACAGTGAGCCTGGCTTACTTTTGCAACATTACCCTATCAGTGGCAGCCCTCTTCTGCCCCCAGAAATGTTTAATCTGGAGGCTAGTATTGAGTGGGATTCCCCAAAGATCAGCCCTGGATATTTTTATTAATGACTTGGATAGAGAGGTGGAGGCCATGCTGATTTCCAAATTGGGTGGAATAGTTAATATCCTAGAAGACAGAAATAAGATTTTAAAAGACCTTAACAAAGGATAGAAATGGGCTAAAAGTAACAAAATGAATTTTAATAGAGACTAATACAAAAACATTCACTTAAGAAAAAGAAATCAACTGCAGAAAATTAGGACAGGGAATATCGGACTGTGAAAAAGACCCTGGAATATCTGATTTCCACTATTAATGTGAGGCAGGAGTGTGATGTGACTGCAAAAAAGAAATACGGTTTGGGGTTGCATAAACAGAAGTATAATTTCCAAACTGAACTTTGAGATTATTGCTGCATTTAATTCTGCACCATCTTGAAGGCTGTTTTCAGTTCGGGGCATACCCTTTAAGGATCCAGAGAAATGAGAACAGGTTCAGGGCAGGCAGGTAATTAGAAACTAAATCCTAGGAAGAGAGATTGAAATAGCTGGGTATGATTAGCCTTGTGAAAAGCTAACCCAGAACTGTGAAAAAACATCACATAGAAGAAAGGCCTTCTCTCTTGTTGACAAGGGCAGAAGATAGAATAATGGATTTAAGTCACAAAAAAGCAGATTCTGACCGGAGGTTAGATAACCTTCTGAACAACAAAGCCAGTTCTACAGTGGAACCTATTATGCAGGGAAAATAACAGGCTCCTGTTCAGTAGATATGCTCAGGGGGAGATTAGGTGGCAATCTGTCTAGGATGCTTTTAATCTGGATTCCTGCACTGAGCAGGGAGTTGGAATTGGGCTTAAATGCCCCCTTCCATCATCTCTGTGACTTTAAGTGCAGAAGTGTCACAGCTGCATTCTTTGAACATTGCAGTGCAGACCCAAACAGGCCTTGGAATATATCTAACGCAGACAGGAACCTAACCTTGGAAAATCCAATAAATCATTTTTTTTTTCTACTCAAAGAGCAAATCCCTACAGATTTTACCACTGGAGGGGATCTTACGAATTGATCTCCTTTGGCAAAGTGGATATGCAAAAGTTGCTCTACCCTGCCTCATGATGTACAAACAATATGAGATGGCATGCTAAAACATGGTATGTGCTGTCTGGGTGATACCAGTATGAAATAAATAGAATATATTTCTGAATTTGAGCGAAGGGATTAATACAACCACACTGAAGTGGAATTCTTGCTGCGTTTTATTGACCCTACCCACAAAATTCTCTTGTTCTCTTTTGCTTCTCTTTCTAGGTGTATAAAGTCACATGAAATCATACTCTCCACAGCTTGCCTTCATTATTTTTCTTACAGCTCAACAGGCTTCCTTGACTTAAGCTTATAAAGAAGGTGAAAACGATTTCACGTTTACAAGCTCTAGCTTGTTTTGCAGGTCATGACCATTCCATAACTAACCCAGCAGTTGTGTTTCCAAAGCAGTTATCCAGCAAAGGGAAGAAAACACAAGAGATATAAAACATTGTCCATTCAGAAGGTTGCTGGTGCCCTAGCTTTCCAGAGCAGTGTTCTGCAAGAGTTCAAGCCCTGACATTGCTGTACAGGTAGTCCTCAGTTAATGACAGTAATTGGGACCAAAATTTCCATCGCTAAGCAACATGGTTGTAAAGCACAACATCACGTGACTGTGCCACTTAGCTATGGCAGTTCTGGCACTTCCAGTTGCTGTCGTTAAGTGAATCCTGCACCATTGTTAAGAACAATGTCACATGGTGGCCATTTGGAACTACCTGCCAGCTTCCCCATTGACTTTGTGTGTTGGGCTCCAGCAGTGAAGGTCACAAATGGTGACCACATGACCGTGGGGATGTTGAAATGGCTGGAACTCCAAGAACCGGTCGTAAGTATCACTTGTTCAGCGCCATCATAAGTTTGAACAGTTGCTGAATGAGTGGTTATTAAGCAAGGACCACCTGTAATCAGAACAGAATCTGTTGTATGCACTGAAGAGCTCTCAAATTGCTAGAACTACGGATAGGTACTGAATTAGCCTTTTCCATCCTCAACTTAGTGCTGTATTAGTAGGTGAGTGGGGAGGAGCAGCTTACTGAGTATTTAAGTGGGCAAAAACTGAAATGGGCTGGATGATAATATATCATGGGTACAGCTAGGATTTTCCTATGGTGTGGGTATTTTCTTTTGTTTAAAACTGAGTTAAGTCTATTTTAAAATGTTTTTGTAGTGTATTGGGTTATTATTGTTACTGATTGACCATTCCTATGATGTTATACTGTTGCTTGATTACCTTGGCCTTCCATTATATGCTGTAATTCAGACTCATGGGAAATAGTGGTCTAGAAATATCAATAAAGCAAGTAGAAGAAAAACCTAATCTTGACTTTTTTGTTTGCAGCTATAGAAAAGACATAACAGTAATGATGAAAGTAATATTGTAAAGAAAGAAAAAAAGGTCTCTCAAGCCTTGCCTTATATCCAGAGGGGAAGAAAGGGCAATTTTAAAAGTAAATCAATAAATAAACAGAGAGAGAAGACACTGAAGCAGTTACAGTGAGTAAAGACGGGGGGGGGGGGGGGGGACAGTGCAGCAAGATGGCTGGTGTTACTAAAAAGTTTAATGTTTTTGACAGTGCCATAGAAGATTGGATATTGTATACACAGATTTGAACAATTTTTTGAGGCACATAATATGGTTGTTGAATGAAATGTGCCCATTTTACTGAGTGCTATGGGAGGCAAAGCATGCTACCTGTTCAGAAGCTCAACTGTTCCAGAAAAGCCCTCAATATTCAGCTGTGCAAAAATAGTAAAAATAATGTAGGAACATGTGGGGCCAAAATCACTACTGATTGTAGAGCATTTCCGGTTTCATAAATGCAAATGGAAAGAGGGAGAGTCCATTGCAGTATATGCAGCTGAACCTAAAAAGTAAAAGGCTGATGAATGCATTATGAGATTGGCTAGCCTGTAGGATTCTGAAAGAAATCATTCAAAAAGACACTTAAACTGATTTAACATTTAAGAAAGCATTTGAAATTCCCATCTCCATTGCAACTGCTACTAATGATAGTATAAAGCTGCAGTCAGTACTTGTGAATAAGCTTGAAATTGCATGCAAACGGAGAGTAACAACTCAAAGAGAACTCTGCTATCATCGTGGCAGAAGTTCACACATACTAGGTCATGTGGATTTAAAAGCAAAATCTTCAGAAAATGGAGTAAAGTGAGATATATTCATAGACCATGCTGGTCAGGAAAAAGCAAACCATTATTCAAGCCATTATTTTAAAATAAGTGCAGTGGTGTATGTTAGAGAGGAAGAATTTGATAATGAAAATGAAACAGGTTAGCTAATATGGAAATCTATAACATAAGAGATGAAATAAGACCACAGCTTTAGCAATAAAAAGTGAAATATGGTGCACATCAGTACTGAATGATAAAACCATATCAATGCAATTGGATGCTGGTTCTGCTATATCAGTTATGTCATAGTGTGAATTTGAGAACTAACTCACTGTAGGTGTTTCTCCTAGAAGTACAACAGAAAAAACTACTCTTGCCTTTAATGTCTTTTGTTTGCATATTGTACAATAGAAAAGAGAGAGCATTTTTCATCCGAATGGCAGGAAATGGCGCCACTGATTTTCAGCAATACTGCTGCTGAAATTTAGTGATATAGTCAGAGGAAATGTGGGGGGCAGCCAGCACTCTATAGGGAGAAGTAAATTATTTCAGTTCAGGCCAGCAGTCCTCAGACAATCTGAAATTTTTCCAGTCAAGGGCTTTTCTTAACTAGACAGGAAGTTTTACAACATGTCTTAATATTCCAATTCCATTATTCTTTGTTTTAGAAGAAAATAAATATTATAAAATACTACTTATTTTTCCAAGGAAGAGATTTCTAATCTAGAAATGAAATTATTTTCCACAATGCTTCTTACTTTTTATATATTACATTCCATACATTCAGTATGTGTAGATAACATATATACCAAATATTATATGCTTACTATTATTCATTTTCTGTGCTTTCTCTACATACAATGCGTTCTACCAATGTGAGTTTGTAGGTACTGATTATATAATCTAAGACAAAGCCCAAAATCTAGACATTTTGCTAAATGCAAAAATAATGAAAAAGTAATTAAACGTTTTGGAATATGTATGATCACAAACAGATCTGCCTCATTACTGTACTTGCTTCACTGCCTTTTATATTCAACTGTTCCTCAAGATACTGGGTTCCCATGACCAAGATTCCAGTGAGGACACAGTAGGGTTTTTTTTTTTCTTTTTTAAGTTATAGACCACTATTTGAAGGCCAAGGAAATTGACTATAAAGAGGATTATCTCACAATGTGGTAAAAATTCTGTATTAACCCAGTGGAGATTAATTTGATTGTTATGCCCCTGGTTTTGTGTAAATCTTGAGTTAGTGATTGAACTGAATTACTGTGATTTTCTTAAACAATGTGCTTCTGAAGAAGCCAGTGGAAGGAAGATAAGAAAATGTATTTGTAATATGTTGGATACTCTGTAAGATCAGTTTATTTGACTTGTGGAAGGCATGATCTAGATGCAGCTATTGTATTGCATAACATTGTGAGGCAACATCCATCTAGTAACACCATATTTAAATGTGCAGAATCTAGAGTGCAACACTGATTTAAGTGACATCATGACATAGTGGACCATACAGATTGTAATGGCAAGTCATCACCATGTTGACCCACGGGATCAGTCACTTGAACTTAGGGTGCCTGAGAGATCTTTCCTGTCCCACCTAGCTTTTCCAATGAATCACTGATGGAAACTTTATTCTTTAGCCTGCTCAGTATTTTTTTAAGTTTGCATTAATGCACTTTTTGGAGTTTGGCATATTGGTTTAATTTTTGCTATATTTCCTTCACTGTTAGGGATACATTAACAGAAGTAGTTTTTAACATTGTAAAAATAATAAAACCAGAGGATCCATTATTAATAAGTATATTTCATCTTCCAGGAAACCAGAAAGCTAACACATAAAGTGCTTCAGTCTGGAAAATATGGGATGTATGGATGTCAAATTTCAATTTTGGAGTACTTGTCGTAATCTTGGAATGGAGAAATTTTAAACCAGACTCCCAGAAGGCCACAGAAGATGAATCAAACTAACTCTACTCCAGAAGCCAATGTGGCTATGAAATCTAAAACTGTCACTGAAAATCTGCTAATTACCTTGTCTCTCTCCATAATTACAACCTTGACCATGCTACTGAATTCTTCTGTTATTTCAGCAATCTGCACAACAAAGAAGCTCCACCAGCCAGCCAACTACCTAATATGCTCACTGGCTCTTACAGACCTGCTTGTTGCTGTTCTGGTCATGCCCTTGAGCATCGCATACATAGTGATGGAAAAATGGACCTTGGGATATTTCCTCTGTGAGATATGGCTGAGTGTTGACATGACCTGCTGCACATGCTCAATACTCCATCTTTGTGTCATTGCCTTGGATAGATACTGGGCAATTACAGATGCTATTGAATATGCCAGGAAAAGGACTGCCAAGAGAGCTGGTATTATGATCTGCACAGTATGGACAATATCTATTTTCATCTCAATGCCTCCATTGTTTTGGAGAAACCATCGTAGCAACAGCAATTCCAGTGAGTGCCAAATCCAACACAGTCATGTCATTTATACCATATATTCCACATTTGGGGCATTTTATATCCCACTGACCCTCATTCTGATTGTCTACTACAGAATCTATCATGCAGCAAAGAGTCTGTACCAGAAACGGGGGTCAAGCAGACATCTCAGCAGTAGAAGCACCGACAGCCAGAACTCTTTTGCCAGTTGTAAGCTGACACAGACATTTTGCATTTCAGACTTATCCATGTCTGATCCAACCGTGGAATTTGACAGAATCCAGTTTTCATTAAGGAGCCCTCCTTTTGACAATGATCCGGATTTGGTTGGAGACCGCCAGCAGATTTCAAGCGTAAGGGAGAGAAAGGCTGCCCGCATTCTGGGCCTCATTTTAGGTGCATTCATTTTGTCTTGGTTGCCATTTTTTATTAAGGAGCTCATTGTGGGCCTTGGGATAAGCACTGTGTCATCAGAAGTTGCTCACTTTTTGACATGGCTCGGCTATGTGAATTCTCTTATAAATCCTCTGCTGTATACTAGTTTTAATGAAGATTTTAAATTTGCCTTTAAAAAACTCATTAAATGTTGGGAACACCCTTAAAACAACCCTGGATAATCATGTTGTTTGACTTACTGGTCTTAACTATGTGGAAAGAAACAACTGCATCTAGAAACTTATTGGTTTCCTTTGACAGAAAAAGAGGTTGGCTTGTAAGGAGGACATTTTTATTTTGCTTATCTTTCAGCTTAATTTTCTTTTTAGCCTGTAAATCCGTCAAACTGTTTCTACCTCCTTGTATTATGAGTATGTGAGTTTCTATTCTATGAGTTTCAAATACACTTTATTATGGGCACTTTTTCTCTCTCCTTTGTTCTTTTGAAGCCAGGATGTGCACAATAAAGAGCCTAGGTATGTTTAGGTCATTGGATTATGGACATTCACCTGTGCCGATGATGCCCTGCTCACTTGCTTCCCAGCTGATTTTTGGGACGACACATGAACTTCAGTATGTTAGCCATTATTCAGAATGGGAGGTTAATGCCTCCTTTCCTCTTTCCTTCTTGGGTCTATGGCTTTATAGCTACTTTGAGCCAGATTGAGCCAGTACATTTCTCTGCACTGCTTCTCCTTGTAAATATGAAACAGTGTACTACTGTATGCTGTTTGTGAACCCCCATGCACACACTAAAAGCTGGTTAGAAAAGTAGAAGAGAATCCATTGAGCCCCACGCAGATCTTCATCCACAAATGGAACTGTGTCTTCAAAAGATCAGACCTTGTCTTTTTTATAATATTAGAGATCAGCCTTCCCCAATGATGTCCTCTAGAGATGTTTGGACATAAAACCCAGAATTCCCATTCCCAAAGGACATGCTGGCTGAGCATTCTGGGAGTTATACTTCCACTGCAGCTGGAGGGCACCAGATTAGAGGAGGCTGTAATAAACAAATATATAGTATATTAAATGTGAATATATAAGTACTGACCATGTGCTGTTGGTTTTTTTTAATATAAGTAAATGCATTTTGAGGACATCGCCAAATGTTTAAAAAAAAGTTATAACGATTATAAGGAAGGACTTAAAGTCATTATAATTGCCCTTTAGAGCAAATAGTCATAGGTCCTTGTAGAATTAAGGAGTTGATGCATAGGATTAAAAGGCTGTATATTCTCATTCATTATGAGATATATTACTGCAGGTTCAGAAATTGTGCTAATTGTTCTTTACAGCTGCTTTCACATCTGTGCTGAAAGCTTCAGCAATTGCTATGTAAACTGTAATATTCAGTAACAACATAATCTTTGATCTCTCTCTCTCTGGCATCACTACTCCTTTCAAACTGCTAATTAGCATCAGGCTTAAGGCTGTATATAATTAAAATGAAGACAATGTTTATTCTATGCCAGATGGTTTGAGATTACCTGATAAAAATATCATCTGAGCACAAAGCCATTTTTTTTTTAAAGTGATAGGTGAAAATAGGTGAAGTTACTTATTTCTTCTCTGACCACTTCAACCTAAGCCAATGATGGTAAGCAACATTTTCAAGAGCTATTGAACAGCTTTATCCAGAGGTTCAGTTAAAAGTGTGCCAATATTGATTTTGCATATCCAAAGGCAACAACATAACATTTAGTTTCCAAATAAATGAGAGAGGTGTATTAATCTTACTGATTTCCAGGAGTATGTAAACTGCTTGTCTTAGAAGGCTGGATTGTGTGTGATTTGGAACACATGATACTGGGAGCACCTCAAAGTGGTTAAACTTAATTTTAAGGTAGAGGATTAAAAATATATTTTCACATAAAATACCCCTGGATTCAAGTCATAATAAAACAAATGTGCTAACTAGAATGACATTCACATGGTATTCCTCTGTCCTTTCTCCACATTAACGTTTCAGTTGTGATTATTCCTATGCCTTATTTGTGTGGAAGTGTGAAATGAAACCCATGCAATCTTTGGATGGGTAAGGGAAAGTGTATATATTACAATGCATTATATTATGGGTTCCATTCAATGGGTTTGGAGCCTGATTTTCTTTCTGCAGAAGAGGATGAGCAAGAACTATTCTTCCCTCTTTTACTTTAACCCTAATTCTGAAAAGTCCTGGAAGTACTTCTTGGAGAGTTCCCTGAAGAGCAGTGTGTTGGAGCCTCCAGAGAAGGTAGCAGTGTGGTAATTGGGAGGGTGGAAAATCAGATGGTTTTTTCCTTGCAGCCATTCCTAACTGTAACAGGAGTTTTCTCTGGGGGTTCTGGAGCTGGCCTGTATTGATTTGGGACATATGAGAAACTATGGTGAAATTGACAAGGGTTCTGGTTGTTTTCCCTTTTAGCCCATCTGCCAGTCAAGTGTACAGGGAAAAGGTATGCAGTGAAGCAGCAGCTGTTTCTTGAAGAACTTCCCCACATTTCATCCCATGCTCCACCCCCATGTATGCTTCAGCCAGGCTATTTTTCAGATACAGTGTGGGTTCCAGAACAGCTGTAGATATGAATTTAAACAAACAGGTCTAGTGGTCTTGCAAAGGATCATTGTACCCATGCTCAGAAAATAGCCAGAATGGTAGGTCACCAGCACAGATACCTTCTGTGCTAGCTACCTGTCATTTGGGCAACTTGAAAACTAACTCAACGTAACCAATTATATATCTCTGACCCTGGCAAATTAAGCAATGCCATAAACATCTTATCCTGGTGCCTGGAGGCCGTGAGGGTCTGGATGGGGAACAACAGGCTTCAGCTGAACTCTGGTAAAACTGAGTGGCTCTGGGTGTTGGGGCCTGCTGGTTCCAGGACTATGCCATCTTTGGTGCTGGATGGGGTTGCAGTGTCCCAGACAGACCCAGTGCACAAATTGGGGGTCCTCCCAGACTCATGACTCCTGCTTGATGAGCAGGTGGCAGTCATGGCTAGGAGGGCCTTTGCACAGCTTCATGTTGTGTGACAGTTGCACCCGTTCCTGGATTGGCAGGCTCTGCTCACAGTCACTCATGCCCTAGTCATCTCCAGACTGGACTACTGTAATGTGCTTTACATGAGGCTGCCCTTGAAGAGTATCTGGAAACTTCAGCTGGTACAAAATGCAGTGGCATGGGCAGTTATGTGTGCTTTCAGAACAGCACATATCATACCTTTGCTCCATGAGCTGCATTGATTGCCAATTTGCTTCTAGGTCCAATTCAAGGTGCTGGTTTTCATACCTTTAAAGCCTTTCATGGCATGGGACTAGGTTATCTGAGAGACTGCCTCTCCCCGATTACATCAGCCCATCCCATTGGCTCTGGCAGGGAAGGCATGCTGCAGGTACCATCTGCCAGGGATGTACATTTGGTGGGTCCCAGGCAATGGGCCTTATCTGCCATGGTGCCTGCCTTATGAAACATTCTCCCCCCACCCCACCCCACCCCACCCCCCTCCCCCGAAATCAGATTAGCTCCATCTCTCTTGACATTCTGGACATAACCAAGTCCCTCAAAGACCTGGTTATGTTACCAGGCCTGGGGGTCCCAGGGAACTGGAGAAATGTTCAGATTTGTCCACTACTGAGGTGGATATACTTATTCTCTCTTTGCCTGGGGTTTGTATATTTTGTTTTTAATAAAATTTAATCTTTAATCCTGATTTTAATATTTTTATAATGATTGTTTTATATATGTGTTGTTTTTATCTGATTGTTGTACACTGCCCAGAGTCACTTTTCGTGAGATGGGTGGCCATATAAATTTGATAAATAAATAAATAAAGCCTTTATCCCATATATTCACTCACAGGCATTCAAGCCCACCTACTACATATTAAGAACACCAGGTGGGAAGGGAAACATAACTAGAAGAATCCACCAATTGCTGCCCTTAAATTGTATTTCAATAAAACTTCAAGGATAGCATCAGTATTATTACTGAAGCTAAACAGAGCTTGGTTGTCAGGCTGTTGCAAATTATTTTGACATCCTTTTCTGCTGACACAAGGATGGGAGGAATGCATGTTAATGCAGCTATGAGGAAGAACCTCACAGTATGTTAAGTGTCTAAAACTGAGCCCTCTCAGTATAATTGAGAAATCAAGCTTTGAGCCTTGCGCAGGGAATACCCTCCAACAGGAATTTGCATTCAGTGCTTTAGCCTTCTCTCTCTCACCTAATTATCTATTTGCTTTGTTTGAAGAACTGGCTTTTGTGCCTATGCCTTTTGCAACACTTAATGTGCAAACATTAGCAGGTGAATAGAATGCTTCTATCCATTCCATTAGAATGTTCACCCACTGTTTTATGCAAAATAATCTTCTGTTGAAGCTATGCATGTAGGCCAAGTTATTTTTTTTCCAATCAACTGGCAACCTAGTTCTGAATTAGGTGATGGATTTCAGAGTTCATAGAAAATCCTTCAGGCTGAAATCTGGTGATCACATGGTTTTATAGCAAGATAAAGGGTGCATTAAGACAATATATTGAACCACAGACTGGTCATAGTTCCAAATGTGGCTAGTTAAGATACCATGCTAGGACTACTGGATTTAGATTGAGACCACCAGTAGATTGCAGCAAAAAAGGTTATTCTATCTCTTTGCTCTCATCTAGTGGGTGTCTGGAGTTTTGCAGCCCAGATCTGGTAACCCTATTCAATATGTCATGCAAATCCAGAAAATGTTAAGTTAAACCTTAAGCTTGCAAGTGGACACGGCCAAAGAAATGCAGTTACAAATATGTTTGTTAACTAGTGTGCTCCAGAAGATGGGGATGAAATGGCTGTTCAACTTCTGTTGAAGAAATGAGGATATGAGTGTCAGCAATCTTGAAGCAAATGAAAACAATAAATAACAGGATTGTCTACATTTGATTGTTAAGAAACAATCACTGGAAGGCCAGAGAACTATGCAGGCTGATAATATATCATTTGAGCTCTGACTTCAGCTCCATGGGATTTAGTGATAATCCTTGTGGTTGTTGTTATTTTGTGTGTGTGGTGATTGTTAATTTTTTAAGGTTCATCTCAATTCATCCTGAAAGGGAGAAAAAAATGAAGATAGAAAAAATATGTTCCCATTGATTCTGCCTTGAAAAAAGTCTCTGCTTTATCCAACTGGTGTTTACTGATGATGCATAGGTACATTCTGAAGCTACCGAGAACAAACACTGGCCCTTTTCAGTTAATTGAGGCAAACATTGGTAGTGGTTGGTAATATTCAGAATTAAAACAGTTACAATGTTATGCTGAGAACAATTAAAGAGAGCATCAATAAAGCCTTGGCATTCATCATCATACAGCTCAGGGTGCCACAGCTGGGACCTTTCTTTGGGGATCATTGAGCAATCTCATATGTGTAACCTTGTTTCACAACAGCTGTTGCCACTGGTATTAAGTTTTTTTTTTTAACTCTCACAAATATGTGGCTCAATCATTTACAAGGAGTGAAAATCCAAAGCACAATGCTGTAAGAAAATAAAAAACATCAGAAGAAACATATTGACAATTATCTTGCCACCAGAATGTATAAAAACTTCTAGGGCACTATCTCAACTAATTAAAAGGCCCTCCAGAAAAGCTCCACTTTAACTTGCTTCAGAATGGGCAACAGGGTCATAGCAGGTCTGATCTCTGTCCCACTGCAAGGAGACAATAACGAAGAAGGATTTTCTCTCAGCCTTTGCCCCTGTAAGCTCCTGTAGAGGGATCTACCAGTAATTGCTCACAAATTGCTCTTACCATTTCTGATTGACGAAGGTAATCCTGAAGATACTTTGGAGACAAGTCATGTAGGGCTTTATAGAAAAAAATTGCCCCCATAAATTGCACCCCGAAACTCATGGGTCTGCCTCAACATTGACTCATCTGTATTGTATCCAAAGTAAATAATTGGCAATGTAGTGGGAACAAAGCAAAAGTCTACAACTTTCCAATACCCGAATGGGTAAAACGAATGGTGTTTTGTTGGCAAATGTAGTTCATCCTCCGCCATCTGGGCAGTTGTGGTCCCCATACATCCAGAAGGTGCCAGTTTGAACAAGGCTGTTCAAAACAAGATTTCAGAAGAATTATTTTGCAAAATGAGTAAGCCTGTGTAATACAAATTGAATTCCCACTTGCAATTGTGGAGTCTTATTTATTGTACCATTATTCCAGCCAGTAACAAGAGTTTACTGGGTGGTGAGAACTCTTTAGCAATCTCCAGACAATTGTGTAGTCCCAGAACTGGGGTGATAAGACCACTGAAGCTGCATAATATCACCTGGGAGTTTTCAGTCCCTACTTAAATTTCTGCCTCTGCTATTTTATCATTAAATGGGGAAATACTGAAATGGTCCAGTAATGCTGCTTCAGAAATGGCAATGTTTTGCTCTTGAATAAAATTATTGCTCCTCCTTTCTTCCCAAATCCTCCATTCATCTCAACTTATGCAATTCCCATTATCAATATGTGCTGTCACGACTGGGAAAAGTGCATACTGCTGGCATGCCAAAGGGTTTGGAAGGCAACAGAGGTGTGCTACTATGTTGCTTTTGAGGACTTTTGCAACTGGTTATGAATGATCATGAAATAGTTATGAAGCTGATGCCAGCTTTCCTTTAATTTAATTATAATTTATCTTTTAAAACATTATAGTTCCCTTGGAAGAAAGAAAACATTTGTGAAAAGACATTAGTAGATACAAATAACAGCTCCAATCGTAGTTACTGGTAAATAATTTTCAGAAGGTAATTGCAAACATAAATTATTCAGCAGAATGCTCATATGTCATATGCGTACCCTTCTGTTAAAAAAGTTTCTCCCTTTAGTTACAAAAGCTGTTAATGCCAAGGCAATTTGATAGAATTGGCATAATGTCTTTTGAAAGGCTCACTAATTTGCAATGTTGAATCCAGACTTAAGACTGACGATAGTACTGAATTATGCAAAAAACTGATGCCCTGTCTACGAGAAGCGGCACCCGCAGGAACTTGCTGCTTTTGTTAGAATGAGAAAAGCAGCATTGTAGCATTGCATTGCAAACTCCACCCCTTGTGACAGGTGTGTAACATTATGGCTATGTGCAAAAGGGGTGGGGATTTGTTGTGACATTGTAATGTTGCTTTCAACATTCTGCCTCCCCACAGATGCTGCTGCCTACAAATACTCATTAACTGTCACTGCTAGTTCCTGAGATTTCAGCAAACGTAGTCCACCATTTTCAAGCAAATCATTTACCATATGAACCTGTCACCCTCCCAGATGTTACTAAACTACGTCTCCAACTACAAATGTAGCTAAGCAATATTTAGCTTCATTATAGTTTATAATATTCAAATCTCTCTAAATTAAAGTTTTTACATGAAATACAGTTTCTCAGTGTGTGTTTGTACTAGATATGTAACAATGAATAGGAAAATCATTGCTTAAATAAATACTGTAAATTGATTGTCTGGAGTTGCCATAATCCCAAGTTTCTGATGATCCTTGACATTGCATGGCCAAATGGGTTGTAGCAATATTCAGATGCAACATCTCCAAGCAGACTCATTCACCATCCCAGTATAATGTTCAGTTCCATAAAAGGAACCTATAGGAATTAAGTGGGATCAAAGAGATGCACCGAGAAAAATTGATGCAACCACCTCCACGAAGCAACAGAGTGTTCATATTCACCATGATTTCCAAAGCAAAACAAATTCACATTATTACATGGAAATACATTTTGAATCTCCCGAACTTTGCTTTCATGATGAAAGAAGAGACTGGGTAGATTTCCCTTTACTTCAGGTTTTGTTCATTAATAGTAATAATAAAGACTGCCAGTTGGATTCTTGTTATATGACAAATAACTTAAAAATGGTTTCCTTAATCTTGATACTCTTCAGATGCTAGACTACAATAACCAACATCCACGGCAAGCCATAAGTGACTAAAAGTGATGACATGCACGTGGCAATGTCATCATCCAAATGCCCCCATTGCATGGTTGCCTCCCAGTGTCTGATGTAAGTATCTAAGTGGAGCATGTGAGTGATACCATACACATTTTGTCATTCCCCCACTGGACCCTGTCTGCAAATACACATGATTATACTTCTCATCTTCCCAGCCAGAAAGGTACAGACAATTTTGCTGGGGATAATGGGATTAGTAGCTCAAAACATCAGGAAAGGGTGAGATAGTAAGCCAAAATTCATGTACTTTCATTCCATTTCCTTTTGATAATTAATTCTTTTTAGGGTCAAACTCCCACTGGTGTTGATGTTGCGAACATGTCTGTGCTGTACAGCATTTGAGATGTAGTTTGTCATTACCTTGATCTGGGATGTTTTTTCATCTTCCCAAGAAAGCCTGTGTCACTGTGTCACTGTCATTTCCTGCAAGTCTGCCCTCCATGTATTAACAAAGGTCTAGCCTGATTCTCTAGCCTCTAGTCTAGCCTTTATTTCTTGATTTTCTCTCTCTTTCTCATTGATTTATTGCTTAGCTTCTATTTATTTCTTCATATATAAGTGCAAATTCCATTATGAATACCACCGCTAGATGGTGATCTGAAACCATCAACCAGACAGTAACATCTCATCATCATAAATTAATGCTAATATTGGCTGACTGAACCCCATTCCCTGGCCGGAATGCATAGGAAATTCAGGGAAGGGTAAAAGCAGAACAGAGTGGAATGAACACTTTTAAAAGTGATGCCAGAAATAGTAGAATGTTTAGAGGTCAATGAGAGCATTTAAACACAGTAATTCTCTCAGTACAATACTTTTATTAACCCCTTCAGACACAGGTGCGCACACACACACACACACACACACACACACAATCCAGAGGAAGCATCAGACCTCCTAGACTGAGACTGAAGTTACGGGTCGTGCAATCAGCGATTCAAGGACATTGCTCTTGATAAACTAGATTTATTGCAGACACTAGAAAAGCCACTAATGAGGACATCCACCTACAGCAAGCCATATATATGTATAGCAGAAGCCAGGGCCAGGTCTCAATGTCTCTGTCTCTTTCTCCTTCCTGTGCAGGCTAACAAAGGAAGACAGAGATGATGCTGTGGACACCTGTGCATTGTTACTGTAATGGTCCAGTCTGGGTTCAGGGCTCATCCACATTCTGCCAGTGCTAGGCTTTCCTCCCATCTTTAAAAGGAGAGGAAAGTACCTCACTTGGAAAGAACACCCCTCCCCTCCAGCTTTCCTCTTGCCTCGCTTCCAAAATGAGGTGAGTGAAAACACCCCCCCCCCCATTATCAGAGGCTGGGGTAGACGCCCTCCAGGTGTCTGACCCATTCTTCACACTCAGGAGGACCTGAGGAAGTTGCAGACTGAAAGAGGGGGCTGGCTCTTCAGGAAACTGGCAACTCTGAACAGGGGGTAAGTATGTATGTATGTATGTATGCATGCATGCATGCATGCATGCATGCATGTAAGTAAGTATTGTTACATTTATAGGCCACCCAACTCCATCACAACTCTGGGAAGCATCCCGCATGAAACAATTCAAAACAACATAATACAAAACCATACAAAAACAAGCATTCTAGTACAAAGTACTTCAGTTGGATGGGTGGAAGGATGGGCGCTGCCAGAATGTCAGGCCGCCTCTGGTGCCTGATTCTGGCTTAGGACCAGTGGTCTGTTGTGAGTGAGATTGTCCATGTTCAGCAGCAGAGGATTCAATCTTCCTCTCCTTTGCCTCTTCTTTTAGGAAAAACCAAGGGGAAGTGACCACCACAAGGGGATTTGCTGTATGTGGAGAAAAAGGAGATCCTCTCCATTCAAAACAGTGGACACTTTCATAACAATAAGGGAAGTATGTGAGGCTATAAAAAAAGCTAAAATAGGGAAAGCTCCTGGACCAGACAGATTACCAGCTTCCTATTATAAATGTTTTGAAGATGAATAAAAAAGAATTGATGGTAAGAACTGGTTTTCAGCTTGAGAAAAAAATAAAATATCTGGGTATCACTATGACTAATGTGAATTGTCTGTTATTTCAAAATAATTATGTTAAGGTATGGAACAAAATCAAGAAAGATTTATTAAGATGGGAAAAGTTACAATTATCACTGTTTGGAAGAAGCTCTGTGGTAAAAATGAATGTTTTACCTAGAATGATGTTATTTATTTCAATGATGTTTTCATTGTTTTGAAAAATGATATACCTTTTAAGCAATGGCAAAAAGATATATCCAGATTTATATATGGCAGGGTAAAAAACCCAGGGTAAATATAACATTCTTCAAGACTCAAAAGAAAGAGGAGGTCTGGGATTACCTGACATTAAACTGTATTTTGCAGTCTGCTGTTTGGTTTGGATAAAAGAGTGGGTGTTGCTAAGAAATAAAAGAATGTTAGAACTGGAAGATCACAACCTGAGATTTGGTTGGCATGGGTTTCTATGGTATGACAAAGTAAAAGTTAATGTAGATTTTTAAAATCATTATATGAGAAGTGCCATATTAAGAATATGGAATAAATAAAAAGAACACCCCTCCCCTTCAGCCTTCCTCTTGCCCAAAGATGCCTTTATGGGTCTCAGCACAGGAAGCATTTTATAGAAAAGAAATAGCAGACAGAGAGCAATGGGTAACATACCAAGACTTACTAATACAGGAAGATGGAGACTTAAGATAAAGACGGGAGAACAACTGACTGCAGAGGGATACAGTTTTCAATGTTTTTCATAGACATAATTAAGAGAAAGTTTCCTCGATCAATATTAATATAGATAAAAAATTTCTAAGATCGATATTAATATAGATAAAAAGGTGACTGGAATTGAACAATATAAGACAGAATTTGAAAATGAAATTATGTATAAATGATGAACATGTAATTGCAAAAATGTATGAGCTTTTGTTAAGATTTGAAACTGAAGATGAACAAGTTAAGGATTGCATGATAAAATGGGCTATGAATTTTGGTTATAATATACAAATGGATAAATGGGAAAGAATGTGGGTAAATGGATTGAAATTCACTTTCTGTTATAATTTAAGAGAGAACTTTTACAAATGATGTACTACTGGTATATGACACCAGATAAACTATCAAAGATGTATAAAGGTACTTCAGATCAATGTTGGAAATGTGGAAAGCATGAAGGCACATTTTACCATGCATGGTGGACTTATGAAAAGGCTAAAAAAATTTGGAGACAAATACATACAGTGATACAAAAACAAATTAAAGACTAATATTGAGAAAAAAAATAACTATTTTTATTGGGACTTATGGACAGTCAATTTAAAAAAATCATGAAAGATTGATTTTATATATGGCAACTGCAGCAAGATTGTTATATGCATGATAATGGAGAAGTACTGAAATTCCCATAATGGAGGAATGGATTGTGAAGATTTCAGAATTGGCAGAAATGGCAAAATTGACCTGTTTGGTCAGGGACAAAACAATAAGTACTTTTCTAAAAGACTGGAAACCCTTTACGGACTTTTCACTGAAAAGAGAGAAAAGTGATGATTTATGGATTTATGGATTATGGATAATTGAAAAAGAATCAAATATATGGCTGAAGAGATTTTCATAATACTAAGGAGGGAGGCTGGGGGATGAGTTTGTTACAAAGAAGGTCGAAAGTGACATAATTTTGTTTCTTTAATTATCTTTCTTTTCCTTATATTTTTTTTCTTTCTTGTTCTTCACACTTTTTCTTCTTTTTTTCTTCTCTTTTTCTTCTTTTAGATTTGTCTTTTTTTGTTTGAAAAAAGTTTTCAATAAAAATTATAAAAAAACAACCCATGGACATTTTTTGCTCCCAGTCTACTCTCACCGGCTTTTGGAGGCTGTGGAGGATCATCAGCCTGGATCAATCCAGCAGTGTGTCCAGAGGTGGCCCTCCAGACAGGCCTTTCCGAAAGAAGCCCAGCACCCTGCTCATAAGCATGAACTGGCCAAGTCACTCTCTCGTTTGCTAACAAGATCCAGGCCAATGGATCTGTAAAGTTGATATGGTCCCTACTGGGAAATAAACAAGACTGCTGGGTGAGACTCTGCTCTTTCTGGCAGCTGAAGCATGAATAGCCACAGAGGCACAGAGCCCCACAGCTGGATGGGAGGAAGCTGGATGGGAGGAAGGCTCCTGGAGCTCTGCAAGTTGCCAACTCCCTTCAGCTGGATGGGAGGAAGGCTCCTGGAGCTCTGCAAGTTGCCAACTTCCTGCCCCATGTGAGATCAGATGTTTGCATAGAGGAAGGCTTGTTCTGTTTTCTAATGGAAAGTATTTTCCAGGATCACCTTGATCTGGCTTCAGCCTGCCTCAGTGGTAAGTTGGTACTGAGATGGAGGCTCCGTTGTGAGGACAGGTTCTCAACAAAGGATAAGCAGCCCATTGCAGAACTGGGAAAAGGAAAGAGTGTGGAGAAGACCTCAGTTTCTCTGCTTGACCTATCTAGCCCCTACTGCAAGGCATGACTGGCTGGAGTGCCAACTCTCAGCCAGCAAAGTGGTCACTTCAAGAGTCTGTACTAGGGCTAAAAAGCTTTGATGCAACAAGGTCCAAACTTCCTTCAGAACCATGTTTTGATATCCATTCCTGGTTAAATAAAATAAAGCTCGTATTTTGTAAAGCAGCCTGCAAATTTATGGTCACACAGGACTAGTAGCCTAGATGGAATGGGACCCACTATTTCAAAGGAACTACGTACTTATTGTTTATTCTGGGTGAAAAAATAGATTTGAAAAAATGAATAAAAGCCCACTTCCCAGCCATCCAAACCAGTCAAATTCAATAGTACCTATCGGCTAAAGAGAATGAATGAAATAAGACCCAGATGGCCTTCGTAAGGACTTAAGAACACGGCTTTTCCCCCAAGCGTTAGGAAGCTATCTGACCTGTTGTGGATATGTGTGTTGTCCCTGTTATGGTGTGTTTCAGCTTTTGTTGATATTTTATTGTAATTTTTAACTTCTTGTTTGCAGCCAGCGTCATATATTCAGTGAGTAGCCATACAAATTGAATAAATAAAGATACAAACCTTCCTTGAAAATTGCATTCTGCTAGTTGTTTCCAGCAAAAGTCTACATTTTCTAAAAATGTCCAGAATAGCAAAATACCAGCGATCCAAGCTAACCAACCTTGGCATTCATGTAGAGTTAGAAAACCACTTTCCAAAATATGAACGATTTCCAGAACAGAGAGCAGATCATGGTTTCCATAGGAGTTGTGGGTTGCATTGCACCTAATCCCTGACTGTATTTCTATGTGACAGGTGAATTTGATTAGTTTACTTAGCTGAGAAGGTGAATGCTGGACTGTTTTCCAAAATATAATTTTCTTTATGTATTTGAAATGCATACTGCCTCTCTGAAGCTATTCTGTCTTCTGAGTGGGCTTATATGTGGATGAATATGGAAAAGGATCAAGTGGAGAAATTCTCAGAAGAAGAAAAAAGTCACTCAGCTTTGGATATGGTGAGTCTGAATCATCCATGAACACTGAGATAGATATATCCAATTGGTGGTCATACACAGAATGGGACAGAAGGGATTTTGTATAGCTAGATATGACTGTCATCATCAGACACTGGGCCAGCACATCCTCCTGTATGCCAAGATGAAGCCAGTTAATTAGAACATGCATATGTATAAATATATGAACACATATACTATGTGTATATGTATATGGATTCAGTCAGGAAGATGCATTTGTTCCTTTCCAGTTTGAATGTTTTAACTCTTTAAAAATTGCAGGATAAAGGAAGGCAAGATCATGATGGGAACACAAATTAGGGAGGTTGTATTGCCAAGACCAGCATCACCTTCTTCTGCCTGCCATCGTCATCATCATCATCATCTTTTAAATGCATACACCAGATCTTTCATCCCAGTTAAAATAATAATGTGAACCAATATTACAGATATCCACGCTCATTATGGCTGTGCAGCATGTTGGATTGAAGAGCAGAAAGATACTTCCAAGTATCAATGTAGCACCTAGCTAGAACTGCTTAAAAACAAATCTGGATTTTCCTGCAATTGTGCTGCAGCTGCAGGGGGCAGACTTGTGATCCTGGGAACTAATGCATCTGCTTCAAGGAGCTGCATCTATTCCCATACTCTCCAAAGCATCTTTGTGCTCTTGCATCCAAAGGCTGTACTGCAGTAGTATTTGTACTTTGGAGGAGGGAAACTCTTTCAGGTTTATGTCAGCAACTCATCAACTCTGCATTCTCAGTGAGGATAGAGGGAGAGAGAGAGATCTGGATAAACTACGTCTATGGAAATGTCCAGGAAAGGGAGATGGAATCACACAAGAGAACTCCTTTGAGAATGAACCCTTCCTTTCAGAAATAGTCAATAAAACCCAGGGTGTTATAGCATCTTTTACAAATGTGTTAGATGTAATACTCTTCAGATATTATTATAGCTTGAGATGCCCATGCCATGGAATTCTGTAGAACTCTCCAAAAGAGGTCACTCTCAGAGACAGTGCCTTTAATAACCCAATGTTGTGACACATAGAAATACGAGACGGGTATTTGCTGCTGCTGCTGGTGGCGAAATATGGTTCTCTAATCCATTCAGATCTACTCTAGAATATAACTGCTTTATTGTGACATGGGCTTTTTTTAGATAGCATTTATTTATTTGCGTGTGTTTATTTATTTATTAATTCAGTATAGTACTATAAGCTCCGTGGACTCCTTGCATGCCACAAGTTTCTGTTCAATACAATGTTTTTTAAAAGAACACCCAGTCCAACGCTAAGAGTAATTAATTCTAAAACCAGCCTGAAAAATATTGAAGTAAGTTTCCTTTTAATTGAATTCTAATTTCCTTGCATCAGAGTTCATTTTCCATGTCTAGCACCACTGAAACTGTGTCATTTAAGTCTTACATAGAGGGAAAAAAAACATATTAATATATAGGTTTCCTTCACTTGGAATTAACTTTGGGATGAAAAATTATATCCACTGACTCTATTGATGTCTTTTCTCTTGGAAAACGATATGCATACCTTACATACAAAATAAACAAGGCTTTGGTTATCATGCATAATTCTATATTTGATTCCCAGAAGAAATATATGTTTTTCTGCTTATCCAAGGGTGTGGCAAAGCACAGAGAGAACAAAACGGCAGGGTATTCATAACATGCTGATCAGAAGGATTTTCCCTATCAGAAAACTTAAGAATTTACATAATTTCACTACAAAACTAAGGAAAATGAAACTTTATCCCAGGCTATGATAAAACTTCATTCTGAGCCATCTGTTGTCCAGTTGTAGAGGAATTAAGATTTATGATAGTAGCAGGTACTGCAGTGACAGTCCGTGTGATTCTCTATCTTCATTTTTTCATAATTTGGAATGGAAGCCTGGAGATGGGGAAGCACACTTTAAAATCAGATTTAAATGTATTTCAAAAGCCACAGTGAGGTTAGGTACTATTTTCCCACTTAAAGTAAAATCTTCTTTCATCAACCTTTATGCAGACTGGCCACCCTTGGAACGATTGCCTGTGCTGGGGATAGGTAACCTGTGGCCCTTAAGTGTTGTTGAACTACAATTCCCAGCATACTTTTCAGGGACCATCTTAACAGGATTGCTGGCAATTGTACTAGTCACTGAAGTCCCTCCAGTTGCCTACCCATAGCCTATGCTAATTCTATAATCATTTTTATGACCTATTATATTATCATTAGTTTGAATGGTTATATAATGCATTGCAATTAAAAGTAGACCTTTCCCTAAAGTGGAAACAGGCAAATATGTCGGATTTCAATTCCCATCACCCAGTTGATATGATTATTGGTCATGCTGGCAGAACAAGCTGACAAGAGAATTAAGTGAGCCAAAATCCAGCACATTGGAATGCATCAGGTCAGAGAACTTTGCAGTAGGCTGAATCCTAAAGTCAAGAGGACTTCAACTGTTCAACTGGTTGAGGGGTACTGAGCTGACACAGGACTTGGGTCAGTAGACAGGGTGAAAATGCTCATCTTGCACAGTTAATTTCTGGATACTGGATTTTTCCCTCTAGTACTAGAATAATTTGGACAGACTTAGGCTGGAAGGGAAGAGGAGGGTATGGCATGCTGCTCCTTTATAGGAAGCAGGGAGTGAGGATATGCAGTGAGAGGTCTGCCCTTTCAGAAAGCATCAGGCCCCAGCCTTTCATTTAACCCTCTCCTCATTTAGGCCATTTTAGGCTCTGGGCCTAATGGGCATACATCTTCTGCGGGTGGGGACTCTTTAAAGGTAATGGCCTTTGGGTCCACATAAGTGGAGTTCCAACCACTTATTTGGACAGCATGTTATGGTTTTAGTTGGTTTTTAATGTATAGTGTTGCTTTCTTTGGGGTTTGTATTTGTAGTTGACTTTTTGCATACCACCCAGAGGCCACTTGGGTGGCCATATAAATGCTATAAATAAATAAATAAATAAATAGTCCTGTTCATTCTATTTAGGAAGATTCTGGATGAGTGTCCCCAAATCAGGTCTCTGATAACAGACATTAAATGTAATGTCTCAGAATTCATTCCAATAAAATATTTATAGTTAATATTTTGCCAGAATTCTTGTTTTTCCCTAAATGAAAGTAGAAACCCAGAGCTAATATCCAAACACATGCTGAAAACAAAGCACGTTCATCTGTCTTCTGCTTATGGTCCCTTCCTGTAGCCCTCCTCTCCCCCCTTTGTTGCGGTTCCTGGTTGTACAGTCAACATAGAAACTAGGCTTGAAGAGGAAGAGTAAATACAAGTGCAACCTCAGCCTACTTTGCCTAGGGATAGTCCCATTACCTCTTTGAAAGCTCTTGCTACGCAACATTTCGCTTCTGAAGTAATGTTCTTTGGTACAGGCATGGACTTTTTTGACCTCATGGGAGTGGGATAAGCTCTTGAGAAACAACATCCTGCACACTGGTACACAGGCCTGCCATTGAACAGTTTAGTCATCTGAGTATTCAAAGTTAGTTTACATTCGGGACAATCTAGCAGACACACAAAAAGAATATAGAAGAAAGATTAAATCCTGTTGCAGATTCCACTTAGGTCTCCACATTCTAATATGGAATGTTATGCTACATTCAAATAAGCTGGACCTGTGTGACAGAACAGAGGCGTTTAGGTTTTTACACATGTGCAGCCCGCTTCCAAACAGAGAATTTGTTTTCCATTCAGTGTCCTTAGAAATATCTACACACTAATGTTTAATAAAGTAAGGAGAAAAGTTTGAATGAGAATGAGTAACACCAGGAATAAAATGGTGGGCATAAGTACTCATTCATTTCTTCCCTCCCAAAGTGCATTACTGGGAAAACTCCTTCATAGAAACCAGGGTTCCTTCCTTAGTAAAGTGATAAAGATATTTGTTTTTGATAATTTGATCAAGCCACAGCGTGCTCACTAACCAGGACTATAAATCAGTATTTAATTTGTATTCGAACTTGTGCATGCACATGTATGTTTACATAGGCCAATCTTTCCTGCTTATCAGAGTACATGAGTACCACTACGTATTTCCTGAACACTCTTATTAATTTAAGAATTTTCCATTTATCTATATTTTCTGCTTTCTGATCTTTAACTCTTTACCAGTCTTGCAACACTGGAATGTTAGCAACCTTGGACACCTTGTTGCTCATTTCAGTTCTGCATCATTTAAGAACATGTTACAAAATACTGGCCAAAATAGAGACCTATGGCAGAACCCAGTGTTCCCATTTATTTCAGGAACTATCTATAAATTAAGTTAATAAAGTTTTTTTTTTAGTTAGATTAGTTTGAATACTTTAAGTACCCTCAAACAGATACTGCTTGGACCAGTGCAGTGATCTGTTCGTTTTTAGTTTGTTGGTATAAAGGCCTAGATTTTGTCTCATGTCCCAGCTGAACTTTGTTCTTCATTTATTTCCTAGAAAAGTTATTTTAATTGTACGTATCTGACCTACATCTTCCGCAAAGAAGAAAGATGCAGAAAATTTGTTCAGCTTTTATGCAATGTCTTTGTCTTTCATTTGCACACCTTTACAGTACTGTGTGATAATGTGATATAAGATCTAACTACCTCCCTACATGATTTTGAAGTATTTAACAAAATAAATGGTATTAATGTTTTTCATACTTGTTATGCTGTGTTTTTAATTGTTATTAGTTGCCCAGAGTCACTATGATGAGATGGGGGGCCATATAAATTGATTAAAATCCTCCCTAGATACAATCAAACAATCTAACAGTTTAGAAAACATAAAACAATCTAACAGTTACATTATTAAATAACAAGAACCAGCAATAACAATAATCACCATATGTTTTCTTCTATTTCATATTTTAAAAGCATCTCACCCTGTATGGTAAACTCTCCCTCTGGCAATGAATAAAGAATATTCAGAGATACAGATAACATGGCACAAATGACAGCAGCATACTTTCCATAGTAATCCATGATGTTCCTACAAAACAGAGAAAAACAGTGTTCTTTCTGCTCCCATACAATCTTATATTAATTTCTGTTGATTAAGTTGATTTACATGTAGATACAAATCCAATTTACTAGGGCTTAAGTTGATGTATATGGATTTAAACCCAGATGGCCACCAGATCTGAGCTGCAAAAATCTAAAGTACCTATAGTTGGTAGCAAAGGGAAACACTCTTTTTGTTCCCTCTAATAATTACTTGGCTGTTTGTAGTCCAGATTTGATTGCCTACAATAATGGACTCAGTGGACAACTTTTAATCTTGTTTCTGAATTTTATATTGGCTAAAATTATGGGCATTATTTCAAAAGTACAGTACAGTACTCTTTCAAGGGACATTCATACAGTAGTTGCAATTTACACATACTTACCTGGGAGTCAGGGAATTTGAACTCAATGAGCCTCATGTCTAAACATAACATTCTGCTGTTAGAAATTGTCTCATTTAAGATGCAACATTGGTTTCCTGAAATGAACCAATCAACTCTATTTAAATGTCACCATAACCAAGAGTGCACAATCTCCCAAGATAATCTACACTGTAAGTAAGCAGAGAAATCGGTAGCAATTGGGTTAGTTTGGCCAGAGTTTACATATCTGTGAACACCTTCATACAAAATGTTAAGCCAGGCTTAATTGTATCATAACTAAAATATTTACTCATGTATGCATTGCCAATCAGCAGTCTGCTATTTGTCTTCTGTGTCAGCCATTATCCCAACTATTGGAGGCTGAAGTCTTTTGTCTGTGTCTGCAAGCAATTCCTGTAAGTGAAAATCTGACCTGAGCAATGATTAATGAAGCAGGTTTTATAACTATAAGAGAAAGGAGATTTATTTACAAGAAATACATTAGAGGGATAGACAAGACCTAGCACCTACATCCTACCAGGATAAAAGTCCAAGAGCATGTACTATGTCCATAGCTCCTGGAAGAAAAGGCTGAAGGAAGTGACCCCAGATTACCAATCTTTTAGACAAAGAGCAGGTAGTGTGATAAATATAGGGGACAGAGAGTTAGTGCTTAACTCTATCTACATTCTACTGTTCCCTTGTGGTCCGAAGGTCATGAGCTGAAGATTCAGAGCCTTTGTATTTGGACCTCCAAACCCCTTTCTTACTGGCTTGTGTACCAATCAGAATCTCTCTAAGGGTTCTGTGTCCATCAGTGGACAAAGTTTTAGTGAATACACCTGCCAACATCTCTTCATATGGGCAGTATTTCAGGCCAGTGAGTCCCATTTCTTGAGCATCTTGTACACAGTGGTCCTTAATATCAACATGTTCTGTTCTGAATGTAGTTTTTTTTTCCATTTGGAAGAGCTGAATATACCCTTGATCATCCTCCAGCAGGACTGTTGACTTTGACTCATCTATCCCATCATCCATGCTGTCTTTTGCCTGGCTTATGCTGAAAATACATATTCTACTTCAGTGTGGATGATAGGGCAACAACTGACTTTTTGCTTGACCAGCTAACCACTCCATACAGCTGTCCACTTGTGGACTTACAATCTGTCCTATCTTTTGCCCAATATACATCCATGTAGCCTACCAGTTTTTGATTTGCTGCTGCCTAGAAGTCAAAGATCTAAGTGTGCAGTGCCATTTAGGTATCTGCCCTCCCCCCCACCCCCCGACTCCAATTCAGTCCCCTTTGGTTGGTGCTCTCACCTTCCATACAGACTGCTGCTAGAGCAATGTATGGCACTGTCACTGTGGCTAAGTAGAAAAGCTTTCCAACTGAAGTGCTGTATTTGTCACTCTCAAGCAGGGTCTTATTGTTTGCAGATTGTTTTAAGAAGGCAGTTTCTAAAATATACTACCTTCACTGACTTGTTAGCTCTAAAAATTCAAGAAATCTTTTATCTTCTGTCTTTGATTTTTGGTTAATTCTGTCTCTCTTTTTATCTGGAGGCCAATATATTAGGAGCTTCTTCCCAACCTTTCACCTCTATCTCCTTGTTGAGGTTCTTTGCTATTTCTTAGCTGTCCTTCTTGTCATGGTAACTGATGACTAAATCTTCCTCAGAAGTGAAAATGTATGCCATCTGTCATTTTTGAATCTAAAGATAAAGACAAGGATCAGTTTTACTTTGCATGAAGCCTTGCTTGCCAAGGAACTGGTTCAGCTTCTCATTCTTGCTTCAAGCTGTGGATGTTCTTTTGAAACTTGCAGCCAAGATCAGGTATGCTTGATCAATGGCACAAGCCTCTCATTGTGTCCCTACCATACTTCTGGGTATATTCCTTGGCTGGCAGTCTTGCTTTTTGGCACTAAATATCCCCTTCACCCCATACTTGGTCTTGAAAACTTTATTGCATCCAAAAGTTTTCTTTCCTGTGGATAGCTTGGTAAGATTCCAAGTATCATTCTTGTGAAGTGCTTCAGTCTTCTCTTCTGGAGTTCTTCTCTATTTGTTTCCTTCAATGACTGACATCCTTTCAATATCCTTCCCAGTGTGAGGTTCTTCCACTTCTTCCCTCTTGACAGTGTAGGACAGCCTTCTCGGTGGAACCCATATATCAGAACTTTTGGAGTGTCTGGGCTATGGTGCCTTAGTTTCTCCTTCTAACTCCGCCACACAGTTAACTTCTAGGCATGCAATAAGGATCTGCTTTGAAGCTTATGGTCTCTGCTTGCTGTTTGCTTCAATATGGGAAAGAAAATCTGACACCACAAGTTTATTCTCTTTTTCCTCTCATTAAATAAGCTATGCTGTACACTTTAGTGGCAGTTGTGAAAGAATCTAGAATCTTATATCTCTTGCAGCATTAGAATCTCCAACTATCACATATGCAGTTCAGTTTGGTTCTCCTTTCTTTTGACACATATGCATACACTTAGAATCAAATACTTTTATGTGCCCTAGGCTGGGCTTCCTTCCAGGCCACAGCTCATATGGTGTTGCATCTATGGCTTTTCATGGAAGTTTATTCTGCAAGTAGTGGGCTGTGTTAACTGCTTTTCCCAACAATTCATCTGCCAGTCTTGCATCTTGCACCATGCACCTCATCATGTCTCCCTGCCACCCTGTTCTGTTCTAGGGTTAGGCAACTTGTTTTCATATACACTTCACTGATTTTTCAGATATCTTTCCATGTTGTCTGCTGTATATTCACCCTGACTGTCTGTGTACAGTACTTGAGGTTTTCTCCCAAAGGTATTGCTTGCTAAAGCCACATATTTTTTTTAGATTTTTCTAACATTTGACACTCTTCGCTGAGCAAAATGTGTATTTGGTGTAATCATATGTGAGTGTGAGGATATATGTCTGATTTGATTTCTTTTGATTAATGAAGAGTTCAAAGGGGTCAAGAGGTTGAACAAGCCATCTTCTGGAATAGATCTTGGTAAAAAAAAGCATATGGAAGAAAGGAAAGAAGTACAATAAATGAGTGAAAATAGAATGACTGCAGGAGGAAAAAGTATGAGGCCTGAATGAAAAAGAATGATGATAAATGAATTGCCCAATATAATTAATGAACACTGGACATAATGAAAAATGCTGCAGAAGGTGGGGGAAACTGAATGAAAAGAATTATGTTACAAAGTACCACAGAAATGTGTGCAGCCATGTTAATGGGAAGTAGGAAAAAGACACTTGGTGGAATGATGAAGCAAAAGAGGCTGTGGATAAGAAAAGACACACATAAGAGAATGATTGCAGCAAAAATGAGGATGAGAGAAAAATATTGTGTAGTGTGTATCAAGAGAAAATTATAGTTACAGACATGGCTGCAAAGAGGCATAAAAATGCTGAGTGATTTTGATGGAAATAAAATATTGTTTGGAAGTGGGTGAAGAGAGCTAAACAGTCTCCAGCGGTATAAATGGAATTAAAAATAAAAGTGATGAAATTGTTTGGCATGAGGCTAAAATGAAGTAACGCTGGAAGCCAGCTCGGACTCTGACGAGGAGACCGACCATAAGCAGCCTGTTCCAGAGTCGCTGGGCGAAGAGGAAGCGGGAAAGAAGAGGAGGCTGCGCCGCCCAGGAACCAGGAGACGTGGCTGCCACCAGACTCGGAAGATGAGGAGTCTGAGCTTCCCTGCAGACAGGAGAGCAGAGCAAAGGCGCTCCGCAAGGCTCCTCGCAAGAAAGGAGCCTCGCCCTTTCAAATGAGCAACACCGGGGTTGCTTCTATTTAAGAAGAGCAGCGACCTCAGGCCACTCCGTTGGCAACCGCCACTTTTTACCCAGACTCCGTCTCCCGCCTTGAAAACTCGTGACTGTGACTCTGGACCCGGACCGGCTGCAACCCTTCGCCTTCGTTTGACCACTCTTGTGCCTGCTGTTTCGGACTGGGACTCTCTTAAGGCAAGCTTGCTGGACTGTGGGGGACGATTTCGCCAGTGTGCGTGCGTGCGTGCTTGCACTCACATTTCCTTTGCCACTTGTTTATTTGCCTCACAAACTTCCCAGTAAAGTTTGCAACCACCTCTCTGTGCGTTTGTGGGTGCGTGGCCTGAGACAGGGCAGGAATATTTTAGAGATTGATATGCGATATGTTAAAGAGTAGAACTGAAATGAATACTATAGATGTTAGTCCAAGAAAAAAATTATATAATTGACATCATAAATGCTGTGGAAATGTTGAAAAATGGGACAGCTCCACATATGGTGTAACTGGAAAAAATTTAAAATATATGTGTGTTTGCATATGGAATGGCTGTGCAGCATGCTTAGTGAGTGTAAAGATTGCATTTGTGCCTGACTATTGAAGTAGAACAAATGAATGCATAATTTACACAGGGTTAATTTGTTAAATGTACCAGGAAGATATTTGGCAGAACTGTGATTAGAAAAGTATGAGAGGTGACAATAAGCAACATTTAGGAAATTGAATCTAGCTTATGCCAAGCAGAGTGTGTGGAGACCAGTTATTTGCTCTTCAATAAATCATTATGGATGTGAAAAAGATAGTTAATTGTATATCTTAATTTAAAGAAATATAAAGTGAACAGCCCAGAATTATGGAAAGTTTTGCATAAGTATGATTGGTTGCTGAATGCTATGCAAATTAATTGAAGTAAAGCAAGCATGAGGATAGATGGAATGGTTAAACACTGAGTAGTCAGTAATACAATGATACGTAATGTTCCCTTTATTGTTTAATGTACTGATAAATACATACGGAATGCTTGGGGTGACATTAATGATGTATTGGTTAGAGATTTGATTGTACGTGTACTTTGATATGCAGACAATGTCATGTTCTTGGTTGAGAACCTGAGTGATTTCCAGTAAAAGTTGGATAAATTGTATGATGCAACAAGGAGTATGGATCTGAAAATTAATATATCAAAGACTAAGGTAGTTGTTTTTGATAAGGAAATTGACTTAAAGATGGCAAGCTATACATAAAAGGCAAAAAACTAGAGCAAGTAAATGAATTGTACCTTGGTAGAATATTTACTGAAATTGGGAAATTGGGAAGAGAAATTTTAAAATGTGGAAATGCTAGTGGGAGGGTAGTGGGCATTATATAGTCTATTGCATGTAAGAAGAAAAATGGCTTTGTGTCTGCCCACTTCATTATAACAAAGTGAAATGTAGGAATGGCAGGAGAAACATAAAAGTAAGCCAAACGTACTAGGAACAGACTCTAGCAGTATATATGGTAAGCCAAGGATAGGCTGAAGAATGAGTGATGAATGAATGTGGATTGAAAATGAAAGTGGGTGACCAGTATGAAAGAAGTGTGTTACGGTAGTTTGATCATGTAGAGAAAATGAGTAGGAATCAAACTGCAAAACACATACATTAAGGAGTGAACAGGGTGAGTGGAGGGGAATGACCAAGAAAGTCATGGTTGGATGGAATTGCTGAGATTCTCAGGAAGAAAAAAGTGAACTTTAACAAAGGCAATGTGTGGATGTGATGGAAGTAAGGAACGTTTGCAAGGGTAAAAAGATATAGAAAGATGTATTTATTTTTTTTGCCTCATTTTTAATTCCTTTGTTTAGCTATTTTATTCCTTTCCTGAGCTCAGAGTTTCTTACTCTGAAAGTGAATAGCACACATATGTATGTTCCTGTTGTTTATCTCATGAAATTGCTCTAAGAACTATTTATTGATTTATTAATTTTCCTCATAAGAGCTTTAGCATAATGTCACAAATTTAGAGGAAAATACATTGCATCGCTAACCATTTGGTAGGGGCAATCTGGTATTTTTTTTTTTATTTCTTTGCAAGCAGTTGCGTTTCGCTTCAGTAAATATGTACTGTAGGCAGAGTATGTGTGCGTGTATGGTGTGGAGGTTAAAGTGCTGGATTGGGAGCAGGAAGACCCATGTCCTTAGGGCACAGAACCCATCTGGATAACTTCGGTTCATCCAGTCACACTCTCTCAGCCTGACTGGGAAGCTGAAAAACATCTCTATATCCTGCACTAAACCACTATGGTAGATAATGATGGTGATGATTTATAAAATGTATGTGCCGCCTGACTCCCAATGATTCTGAGCTTTAATCTTTAGTGAAGCAGACTTTACCTTGCAGTGGATTGATTTGGGCTGAATATATATACATATATCTCTACGCACACGCACACACAATTATCTGGGAGTAAACGTCGGTAACATTTATTCCAAACAGGGATGTAAAGTTTTTGGAAATTTTGAAACTACAAGGGAAAAATATATCTTTTTTTTTTTTTTCCAGAGGGATGAAATTTTGGGGAAAAAAATGAAATATGCATTATTCCTTTTTATACCACGTTTTACTGATCTAAGTACACTTTTCCATTTTAAGAACATACAGTGCAAAATGTATAACTTGGTTTATTCATAGTTTTATCACATCTGGTGTATTTATTAAATATGAAGTTATAATTTAGTCAAACAATAACTACATTTATTGATTGAAGTTAATTCTTTTAAAAATTTTCTTTGGTGCCAGAAGTGTCATCTTCAATGGAAAAGTTGCCAAAAAGATGACAATATCACAATAAGATTATTTTTATGTCACCTGGTTTAAATGTATTATGTGCAACAAAGGCATAATGATTGTCCACTCCCCAGTTCTAGGTTTCTAGATTATCTAATTAAATAAGATTATCTCTCTTTTGCTTCAGGGCATCCAGGAGGGGAAAGGGAGAAAAAAAGTCAAGATGGTGGGTGCAACCACATAATCAAATCTCTGCCTCCTTTAAATAGTGTGAGACGCATTAAAAAGGGGCAGGGCTTTGATTATGCAAGTGCCCCTGCCATCTTGACTTTTTTGGTCCTCCCCCACCCATTCCCAAAGATTCAAGTAAAAGTTTTCAGAAAAATGGTGCAGGAACAGTAACAGCCATTCTAATTTTATTAAAGGAGAATGCTAAACATACAGCTATCAGGACACCACATGCACAGGCATATCTCTATGTTTGCAAGCCTATCGTTCTTGGAGAGAATGGGCAATCAATTTGATCTACTTAGCCTATCAGTGCTCTCGTTTTGGCCTGTAATAAGTGCCCCGCTCCCCAGTTTTAAGCAAACATCTACCACCTCTCTAAACAGTAAAGGAGAACACCCACTGCTGGCATTTCTAAGTTCATCACTGATTGCTGCACTTTATTTTCTCTCCTTTACCAAGTTATGAAGTGTAGCCATCACACCAGGATCTCAGGAGCTGTGAAGTAAGGTAAACAAGGCATCTTTTCCAATGACAGCACAGACTGCCTGGACTTCTGGGGGAGGCATGGCAAACCGAAGATGTCTCTGCAAAAGCAGAGCCAATGACCGTGGCAAAGACCAAAGAACCAGTGAGTAGACTGGTTTTTTCAGAATCTCTCTGGATAAGGAGAGAATGGGAAATTCCCCACATGTGCTCTGGACAGCTGCTCCTCGAGAGGAGACTGCAAGACAGTGGTCTTCTGCAAGTTTGAGCGCTGGGAGATGAAGGGATTGGCCATCTTGCTAGCAACCATGGCAGACCCTTTCAAAGGACATTAAGTTCGCAAGCCTCACTTTCTAATCATTTTCAGAAATTGCCTATTAACCATCTTAAAGCTATTAGAGACCTTCGGAACAAGAAGTTTGAAAAGTCGCCGGATAAGTTTAGCTTCAACTCTGAACAAAAGAAAAATTAAAGCTTAAGAACTTAAAGAATTTGAAATAAACAACAAAAAGCTAAATAAGATTTTGATCTAAAAAAAATTACAAAAGAATTAAAGGTTCAGTTAAATTTGGAATATTAACTTTTACTATAAGATTTTGGAATTAACTCTGGTTCCCATGAGAAGCTATTTTAGCTATTTTGGTTATCTTGGCTTATAACAAAGATAAGCGACTTTATGATTTTAGCAACTGGACACCAGAAGGGACTAAAGAATCTGTAGAAGGAAAAAAATACAAGCCAGCTTTTGGTGTCGGTTAACTGGGACTTACAAAATGATGCAAAAGATCATAACATTGGAAATATTAAAGATCTTTGAAGAATGGAGCCAGAAATTAATAGCTACAATATCAACAGTGTCAGTAATTATGTCTGATTCTATGGATAGATTATGTCCAAAAGATGTCAATGAGGGAATGACAGATGTGGAGCAAATTGTGTCTGACAAGACAAAGTACTGAAAGTGGAACTACAAATGACAGACCAAGAGAATGATTTGAAAAAAGGTACTTTTGGCAATGTATCTAAGACAACTTCGTAAGAAATAGCATTTTTTTCAGTGTTAGCTACATGAGATGTTGCAAACATTTGATCATTTGATATTCTAAATAACAATATATACTGGTTGTGTGTGTGTGTATACACACACACACACACACACACGCACACACACACTGTACAATGTTAAATAATATTACCTTTTTTCACGTGAGCTCTGTTGATTAAGAGTATGAAAGAGGGTTTTTGAAGCTTAGCTGCAGCTTGTCTGACAAAGCTAGGAAAGGATAAATCCTGTGCTTTTCTTTTATGCCAGCAAAATTAGTCCAGGTTCCACCTACATTTAAGCCAACGGATCAACTGTAATTTCAACTCAGTGGCTAAATATTGTTTGATGTAATTACTATTCTGCCGTACTGATGTTATCTCTTTATTGACCCTTAAACAGATTGCTTTTTGCATTGTAATATTAAAAAAAAGTCAGATGGTGATTGCATGGATCAATGATGTTTGCTATTGTAGGAGGAGAGCTGGGTTAGTCTGCAGTAGCTCAAAATCAGGAGGAGTCTGGTAGCACCTCTTCAGACTAACAAATTTAAATAAAAGTCATAAGCTTTTGGGAGTTGCAGCTCACTTCATCAGATGCAATAGCTCACAAAAGCTCTTCCTTTTAAAATAGAATACATTACAGTAGTCCGAAAGGATGCTACCAGACTCCTTCTGATGTTTACCATGTAAATTTCTCTTCCATTGTTAACTGCACTTCCTTGCCATATTTTTAAATAAGTGCTGTCATAAAAATACTGTTTCCTTAATCAAATTTCCTACAGCTTTTTAATTGTCCTAATTTTCCTTTCTGTTCCTATGATCTTTTTTCAAAACAGATTAGTAAGAAAAATACAGTTATTAATTTATACATTATTTTATACGATAGTCCTTCCTTCTATATTTGTTCGCTCTGCAATATTTTCTTTCTGTCTGCAGTTTCTCAAAGAGTTTTATTTTGGAATGATTCACAGCGGTTTGTTTCAGTCACAAACCCCACAACATGTAGATAATGCTACAAATTCCACAATAGGTCAGAACAAAATAACAGTTCTAATCTTTTAATCACAGATTGGCCCCTCTTCTTTTCTCTCTATTCAATATGAATTCCCTTTTGCTTTGATTCTGAGTAAGAGATAATTTTGTGACTATCTTAACTAACTTCTGAACATCATAGAAATTGAATGTGCATACCCACATTAACTGTTCAGCTTCTCAGATAACCTATTTGTCAAAAGAATTTTCTGCGTTTAATAAAGTCCATAGTCAAGATATTTAATTAACTGAAGGGTTGCTGTTCTGCTTCTACCTTTCAGCATGTTTACTCAAGGTTTCATTCATTATTGTTCATAATAAGCAGTTTTAATTGTAGAGGTAACTGTAACAAATCGAGTTGAAAATGTAACCTATCTTGCTCCAAGGAACAAGTAATAGTTATAACATTTTTTTTTTTTACAATGTCCTACCAGTGAAAATAAAGTCCACTGTGATATTTGGGGAGGAGGGAAACTGGGACTGAAAAATTCATCAAGCAATTAATCAACCGTGCAAACGTGACTAGTGTTTTTATGCCCGTATTGCTGAGAGACATAGCAAGAATGGTGTATGACCTCCCTGCAATGTAGTACTCCAATGTTGTTATACTGTCAGTATATTGAATTACTGTTTTCTAATGCCTTTAGGTAAATAGAGTTGGGGTGTGCAAAATTAAGGGTTATATAGCAATAGGAGGGAGGGAGGGGAGAGGAGAGGAATTTAAGCTGTAACTGCATTCACACTGATCTGGGATGACATCTTATTTAAGAAAAATTGAGCTTTCTTTCCTACATAATCTACATAACTAATATTGTAATCTTTCATATATTTACTTTATGTAAACTCTTTGGTACTTATTCTGAATAGATATCATTTGCTGCATAATTTCTTGGCATTGATAGTCACAGAGAAGATGGAGGCATATGGATGGAGATTTATAATCAGGAATTATCTGTGATGATTGGAACCTGTGCACATTCAGATAAAAATATAGACTTCATATATAATGTTGTTGGTTGCACAAAACACATGGTCTTTCAAGTTTAAGCTTAATGGACATTGGGCAGTACTCTACCATGTGCCTTTTGAACAACAGTTATATTTTGGAAAACTGCTGTCATAGTGCCTCACTAACAAAAGGAGCTCCAGTGCAGATCCTGTCTTGTCCATATTAATATTGACACATACTCAACCACCATATAGTATAAAGCTGGTTGTTTTATATGATAGGAAGTTTATCTTGAATTGCTAATAACAACATTTAGGATAATTATATTTTTCTGAGCATATCAATTTTTTTACTTAATTTTATTACATTAAACTTGTCCTTCCCTTCAGAGCCTGGAAGACTTATTTTTATCCTTGAATCAGTGCAGTGAAACAGCTTAAGCTGAAATACAGTGACTGATCCAATGTCATTGAGGAATAGCAAAGGGGCATTTGTTAATTCAGCTCATCCAACAAAATGTCATGGGCAAGTCCTCTGTATCTTTTGGGGCATCTCCCGTCTTTCCTGTTTGACTTCTATAATTTAGGCAACGAGTTGGGCTCTGATTCTTTCTCTGTCGTGTCTGTGTGCATGTGTGTTTCCTGTGACATCATACCGTTGATTTAAGCAATAAATTAGAATATGTGCTTCTATTTTGTACCACTGACAAACTACTAGTCTTTTGCTTCCAGCATAGCAGATTGATTTCAGTCTCTCCTGACCAGGACTCCACTGTAAATCTCCAACTTTTCAATTTTACATTGTTTAACTAGGATGCTAAACTTGCATTCAGCAGAAGTCTCTCAGAAATTCAACATAGCACAGCTAGAGAAGAATCTGCAAAGTAGGCTGAAACCACATTAAAAAGCTATTGCCCTTTCTTATCATGAGGATGTAGTTGCCTAGTTTTACCCACAGCAGTTTAAACTTGTTGCCTTCCCATATTTACAAAACTCTTTATCCTGTGCTTCTTGGACCTGAAGCCAAGCAGTTGTTGGTTTTTTATATAACTGGCATCTCTGCCTGGAGAATACCTGGCTTTACCTCTCACAATTTCATTTACATTAAGTATTAAATGTTTCTGATTATTGCTGTATGATAATAGCTCTAATTAATATATTTGTGCATGCAAACATGTGTGCTTGGTTTTGGGTGCAGGACAGAGGGTCCGCTACAGCCTGTTTGGCCCTGAGCCCATCATGATCATGATCTGGATCTGGATCTAGTCTAGTTATATGCATGGATGCACTTAGCAAAAACATTTTCAGCACAAGGTAATGAAGTTCGCCAATATGTGAATGCTAATCAATTCACTACAATTAAGTCTTGACTGCTGCATATGATTGGTTTCATTTTTCCTTAAGATCGTTTTCAAATCACAAAATGGACCACATCTGAGCAGTCTACACATACTACTGATGCTCTGGAAAATGACAACCCTTTATGTGCAGGTTTGCATCTCAGAACTCCAAGACAAAGATATTATGTCTGTCCCTCCATATCAAATTACAAATATAGCCCAATTACAGTTGGCCCAATCATCAATCCTTTTATAGCAAGCTTGAGAAGATGTAATCTTTTCTAATATATTTAGTTACTCTCTTTCCTTTATTCTGTAATATGACTTTCCCCTTCATGGATCACTGCCTTGTCGTGGCAAAGGGGCTTGCGTAACTCAGTGAAGCCACGAGCTATACCGTGCAGGGCCACCCAAGACAGAGAGGTCATGACAGAGTTCTGACAAAATGTGGTCCACTGGAGAAGGAAATGGCAACCCACTCCAGTATTCTTGCCAAGAAAACCCCAGGGACAATGTCAAAAGGCTAAAAGATACGACGCCAGAAGATGAGCCCCTCAGGTCGGAAGGTGTCCAATATGCTACTGGGCAATTCCAAGTAGCTCCAGAAAGAGTGAAGCGGCTGGGCCAAAGCCGAAAGGACGTTCAGCTGTGGATGTATCTGGAAGTGAAAAGAAGGTCCAATGCTGTAAAGAACAATATTGTATAGGTACCTGGAATGTAAGATCTATGAACCAAGGCAAGCTGGATGTGGTCAAACATGAGATGACAAGATTGAACATTGACATCTTGGGAATCAGCGAACTGAAATGGACGAGAATGGGTGAATTTAATTCAGATGATCATTATATCTTCTACTGTGGGCAAGAAACTCTTAGAAGAAATGGAGTAGCACTCATAGTAAGAGAGTGGGAAAGGCAGTAATAGGGTACAACCTCAAAAACAACAGAATGATCTCAGTGCGAATCCAAGGCAAACCATTCAACATCACAGTAATCCAAGTCTATGCCCCAACCACTGATGCCAAAGAAGCTGAAGTTGACCGGTTCTATGAAGACCTACAACACCTTATAGAACTAGCACCAAAAAAAAATGTCCTTTTCATCATAGGGGATTGGAATGCTAAAGTAGGAAGTCAAGGAGTAATCGGAATAACAGGCAAGTTTGGCCTTGGAGTACAAAATGGAGCAGGGCAAAGGCTAATAGAGTTCTGTCAAGAGAACAAGCTAGTCATAGCAAACACTCTTTTCCAACAACACAAGAGACGACTCTACACATGGACATCACCAGACAGTCAATACCGAAACCAGATTGATTATATACTTTGCAGCCAAAGATGGAGACGCTCTATACAGACAGCAAAAACAAGACCAGGAGCTGACTGTGGCTCAGATCATGAGCTTCTTACTGCAAAATTTAGGCTTAAATTGAAGAATGTAGGGAAAACCACTAGACCACTCAGGTATGATTTAGATCATATTCCTTGTGAGTACACAGTGAAGATGATGAATAGATTTAGAGGATTAGATTTGGTAGACAGAGTGCCTGAAGAACTATGGACAGAGGTCCGTAACATTGTACAGGAGGCAGCAACTAAAACCATCCCAAAGAAAAATAAATGCAAGAAAGCAAAATGGCTGTCTGATGAGGCTTTACAAATAGCTGTGGAAAGAAGGAATGCGAAAAGGGTGAAAGAGAAAGATATAAGCAACTGAATGCAGATTTCCCGAGAATAGCAAGGAGAGATTAGGCCTTCTTAAATGAACAATGCAAAGAAATCAAGGAAAACAATAGAATGGGGAAGACTAGAGATCTCTTTAAGAAACTTGGAGATATCAAAGGAACGTTTAGTGCAAAGATGGGCATGATAAAGGACAAAAAAGGCAGGGACCTAACAGAAGCAGAAGAGATTAAGAGGTGGCAAGAATACACAGAACAACTCTACAAGAAAGATCTTAATGTCCCTGATGTCCATGCTGGTGTGGTCACTGACCTTGAGCCAGACATCCTGCAGAGTGAAGTCAAGTGGGCCTTAGGAAGCATTGCTAACAACAAAGCTAGTGGAGATGACAGTATTCCAGCTGAGTTATTTAAAATACTAAAAGACGATGCTGTTAAAGAGCTGCACTCAATATGCCAGCAAGTTTGGAAAACGCAACAGTGGCCACGGGATTGGAAAAGGTCAGTTTACGTTCCAATTCCAAAGAAGGGCAATGCCAAAGAATGCTCAAACTATCGCACAATTGCACTCATTTCAAATGCTAGCAAGGTTATGCTCAAAATCCTACAAGCTAGGCTTCAGCAGTACGTGAACCAAGAACTACCAGATGTACAAGCTGGGTTTCGAAAAGGCAGAGGAACCAGAGATCAAATTGCCAACATTCGCTGGATCATGGAGAAAGCACAAGAGTTCCAGAAAAACATCTACTTCTGCTTCATTGACTATGCAAAAGCCTTTGATTGTGTGGATCACAACAAACTCTGGCAAATTCTTAAGATGGTCTGGTACCCCCATCTCTTTATCTGTCTCCTGAGAAATCTGTACACGGGCCAAGAAGCAACAGTTAGAACCGGTCACGGAACAACTGATTGGTTCACAATAGGGAAAGGAGTACAAGGCTGTATACTGTCACCTTGCTTGTTTAACTTATATGCAGAGTACATCATGAGAAATGCCAGGCTGGAAGAATCTCAAGCCGGAATTAAGATTGCAGGGAGAAACATCAACAACCTCAGATATGCAGATGATACCACCCTAATGGCAGAAAGTGAAGAACTAAAGAGCCTCTTGATGAGGGTGAAAGAGGAGAGTGCGAAAGCTGGCTTGAAACTCAACATTAAAAAACTAAGATCATGGCATCTGGACCCATCAATTCCTGGCTAATAGAAGGGGTAGAAATGGAAGCAGTAACAGACTTCATTTATCTGGGCTCCAAGATCACCGCAGACGGAGACTGCAGCCATGAAATTAAAAGACGCTTGCTCCTTGGGAGGATAGCTATGGCAAACCTAGATAGCATATTAAAAAGCAGAGACATCACCTTGCCGACAAAGATCCGCATAGTCAAAGCTATGGTTTTTCCAGTAGTAATGTATGGCTGTGAGAGCTGGACCATAAAGAAGGCTGAGCGCTGAAGAATTGATGCCTTTGAACTATGGTGCTGGAAAAGACTCTTAAGTCCCCTGGACTACTAGGAGGTCAAACCAGTCAATCTTAAAGGAAATCAACCCTGATTGCTCATTGGAAGGATTGATAATGAAGCTCAAGCTCAGATACTTTGGTCACCTAATGTGAAGAGAGGACTCTTTGGAAAAGACCCTAATGCTGGGAAAGATTGAAGGCAAAAGGAGAAGAGAACGGCAGAGGATGAGATGGTTAGATAGCATCACTGAAGCAATAAGCATGAAACTGAGCAAACTCAGGGAGGCAGTGAAGACAGGAAGGCCTGGCGCGATATGGTTCATGGGGTCACGAAGTCAGACACAACGACTGAACAACAAATATGACTTTGGCACCGCCCTACTTCAGAATGACCTTGGATACTCACAACATAAAAAACAAATGTAAAAAAAAAATACAATATGGGAAATAAACAAAATGGTAAATCAGGGGCCATACTTAACATTTTCGAGGATTGCAAGACTGGGAGTAGGTGGGGTGATGATGTAAAGTGAGCAGGGCTATGTTGCACAAGTAGACAGGGTCAGGCTTTTCCTGCTTTGAGAGGTGTTTTGGAAAGTTTCTGAATTTAAAAAGAATCAAGCCTAGTTTAGGATTCATACAACTATGTTTTCTACCTTGAAATGATGAGAAATTGTACTGCTGAGTTTTAGCATTTGTGGTGGGAAAGAAAAAGAGATGAACACATTTTTCTGGCTTTGAAATCAATAGTATATAAATTTAGAATGAAGAACATGTGGTCATACTAAATGTTTGTCACTTCCTTAGCTAAAAGAACTTAATAATTTAATTTTAGAAGTACATTATTTTTAAAAACCATTTTATTACAAAATCCACTTCTTAAATCTAGAATGTTATTATATATCTAGCTTTTCATTTCCACCCCTAGTGATTTTGTTTTTCTCTGTTTCAAATATATAGCACTCCATTCAATTCAATATCCTTGTAACTGGCAGTATAGCAGTAGCTTGCAATCAATGAAAGAACAGCAGGGATCCTCTGAAGTCTTCGAGCTTGTAATATTAATTAGATGGAAAATACAAAGGAAATTTCTGTGAACAATAATGCGGCAGTAAAAATGCCATAGCAGCAGCCATTTTTATCTTCCATATGCATTTTTTTGTGCATTTTTACTGTGAATTGGGGAAAACAAGTTTAAAAAATCTGGAAGATCAAGTTCTACTCTCTCAGACTATAAATGTATTTACAGTAATATGCCGTAGAAGACTATGATCCTAGCAATAATGTATTAGAATTTCAGCTCAGCTTTAAACTTACAGAAGCACTAGCTTTTAGTCTCTCTTCCATATTTATAAAATGAAATAAGATGCTACTGCAAAGGTTCTTAAGAGAACAGATGAGATATTATGCCATTTTTGTGGCTCACATATTAAGTCATGTTTGATTTTAACTATGCCTTCTTGAATAAGCTATAGTTGCTGGCTTCACATATGTGGACTCAAGGATCCCCAAATTTGGGAGGGATAATATGCATAATTTGGATTTTCAGAGTCTCACAAAATGGTTGCTGCAACGATGTGATCAGTCACAAAATATGCATTTATCAGATTAATACACTTGCAAACCAAACACATGACTGTAGCTTCGTATCATTATATCATTTATTTTCTCTTGTTGTGACCAGATAACATTCATGGATATAAATCATTTAGCTAATGCTTTGCATATGCTAATTTTTTATTATTATTATTAAAAGAATAGTGCTTGATGCACTATGTGATTCCATCCAGTATAAACCATGAGAAATAATCAGAAAAAGGTTCCACATAGAAGTGACTCCATAAAGGGAACATAAGATAGTGATGTTTACCCAAAACATCATTGAGATTTTCCATGTAAGGGTACCAGCTGCCAAATATTCAGTGCATTTAAACGAATCCATGAATTTTGAAAGCACTAGAAAAAGGCTGCCATCCTGATTTTTATTGTATATGGAGGGAAGCAATGGCTCCTTCCTCACCCTAGAGCCTTCCAAATGTGATGAATTATCATTTTCATACTTCCCAATCATCATGATGCATATCACTGATATGAAATAAATTAATCATTATCATCATCATGTAGCTAATAAAGCTGTAATACAAAACATTTCTGTGATGCTTTTACCTCTCTTGGCAGAATTTTCATTGGGCCAATCATATGTGATGGGTTACACAACCAAATGCGTCTTATATAAAACAAATTATTTCACTTTTGCAGGGAATGGGTAGACAGTGCTGCAGGTGTCATGACATTTGTCAATCCTAAAAGCAGCATCCATAGATTCACCCAGTGAAGTTAAAATTAAAATGATTAAAAACATTAAGAATGCCCAAAATTTCACAAGATTGGCAAAACTCATGACAATTCAGAGATCTTGTATGAATATGAAGGAAAAAGCCAAGTCTTTTGAGATATGAAGCACTTGTAGCAAGGGGGAGGCACACTTGCATTATAGTACAAAGACCTGAAAAGGACTCCTAACAAAGAGGGAAAACCCAGGCTACAACACTTTCACTTTTTATCTGTTTCCTATAAGGCAAAAAAATGTTTATATGGAGAAGCATGCAATCACTTATAGTCTCAACCCAGACATAATCTTCATGTTTTAGAATTAGGCCTGTGTTCTTAGAGTAACTGACAACACAGGAAGCCTTTCCCTGTATATATATGATAGGTAGATGTTCCCAAAGTTCATCTCCTTCCACTGGTTAATTGGGATGCAGCCCATCATGGTGTAAAAATCCATGCAATGATGAAGATGCTTAGGAAAGCTAGAAGAGAAAACGTTCACACTATGAATAGGTGCAGCAGTTTGCAGATCTCCAACCTCACACATCACAACGGAGGGCCAAAACTATTGCCCAACCCCAACTTCTGCTTTATAGTATGTGTTCCTCTTGTTTAACCATTTGAGCAGAATTCAGTCTGATTTGGAAGAGATTGTGCTCCCTCTAGAGGACTCAGATTTATGCCTTAGAAATATTTGAAGGGTCAGTTGGCCTCTATTGCTCCTGGCATTTTATCAGTTCCATTGGGCTATTCTTGCATATGCAAGGATGGAAATTTGGAAAGCTGTAGTTTTGTTATGAAATGATTGATTAAATCCACTCCGAATAGAGTTTAAGATTAGTTCTTTTATTCTTGTGTTATTTGGACAAAAAGCAAAGCAAGTGTTTAATCAGTATTTAATCAGTGTTTAACCAAAGTTAGTTAATACATACAATTTCTCTAGTTTTCTCTAGTATTTATTACAATAACATATATACCCATCAAGGCTATCAATAAATGTAAGTGCCCACCTAGGCTAACAACAATATATCAATAAACAATTCTGCCCTACTAGGCTACCCAAGTTGCTGTAAGTATTTCTGCCCAACTAGGCTACACATTCACACAAAACACTTACATACACTCTCAACACAGTTGATCAGGCTGTGCTAGAGTGGGCTGGGAATCAGACTCAGGGCGTCCCCCGCTCCAAACAAGAGTCGTCTCGCACTTCCAGGTGGGTATGGTTTCCATCCTTTCTTTTATACCCAACTTGTTTACTTAGAATTCATCCAGGTCATCTCCATCCAGATCGTCCAGGTACGGTACATGCCAGGAACATTTCATATTCAGTACAGTTGGCTAACTTGTTACAATGGTACCTCTCGTCCTGTTATCTTATAAATTTATGATGTGTCACTTTATTCCTTACACCCACCAGCATTCCAGCCTGATCATTGTTGAGAACTCATTCGTACAAGGTATCTAGTGTACATTCCAGCATTCCTTCATGCCAGCAACGTGAGTTTCCTAGTAAAGTTCATGAATAGGATAAACATGGCTGTTCTATGGCTATATGATTATATATATAGAAGGCTTAAAATCATTACATATTTTAAAATAATTACAGTTTGATATATCTGGAAGTTATCAGCTTGGAGAAGATTTGGGGTCATTAAACACAAACCATTATAACTTCAGAGGTCCTGTTTCGGGTAATGCTCCCAAACAAAATGTGGCTGGTAGCTATTAGAAGGGCTTTTCAGTTAAATCCTAGTCTGTACATTCCTTTAGTGCCTTTTTTATGGTCATTTCAACACCAATAAAGATTTTTTTTTCTCCATGCCCCAACAGATGATTTTTTTGTTCCCCTCTGGGTTTTTCTTTACCATCACTGTTCTTTTGTGCTGTGCGTGTGTGTGTGTGCTTGTATTGTTTTTTGCTCTTAAACGTTCTTAGCAATTGTAAGCTGCCCAGAGTTGCTGGGAATCATATAAATTTAACTTATTATAGCTGGTTGCACAGTCAGCCAGATGTTTAGACTGGATTTGGCATTTTTATTCACCTACTGAGTCCTTCCCAAGGACCTGGGATAGTTAGATTTTGTTGTTTGATGGTGCTAAAGGTATCATCGCAGGATATAAGCTGTTCCAAGTAAAACTGCCTTTTGCAATTGATTCATGGTGATTTTGTCAATGCTGACCGTTCAAATGGTGCTCCAGATGTTTTGGGATTGCACCTAAAGCACCTATCACTATTGGTACTATCTTTGCTTTCTTTTGCCATAGTCATTCTACTTCTATTTTCAGGTCTTTATATTTTATGCTTTATATTATATACTTATAATTGTTATATGCCATACATCTATGTTATTGAAGCTAGTTTTATCACAGTCTCTGCTCACTATTAGCTGTTTTGTGGATATCGTTCTACGTTTTATTTTTTCTATTTGTTTGCAAGGTGCTCAGAGAACAATGACACGGGGCTGACGAATAAATTAAGCTCTTTTCAGCCATTCCAATGGTATATATTCGTCCCTGGGTCAGCTCTGACAGTGGAATATTTTGGAAGGTTTATCAATATAGCGGTGGTCCCTCCGTCAGGAAATCTTAAGCACATAATCCACGTTAAAATAAACGTTTTATCTTACCACTGCTCCCATTCCTTTCCACTTATTTTTGATTGTAAGTGAACCTAACATCTTCCTCCCACGAATAAAATAAGCTCTCCCTACCGAAAGGAAACTGAAAGGCGCCTAATTAACGTTTGTTTTCCTGCCGCCAAAAGTCCTCGAGAGACGTCACGAGGCCGCGAGTGCCATTCGGTACGCGCCAACCCCACACGTGACAGCACCAGGATTCTGGCCCCGCCCCTCTGCGAAAAGGGAGCGCCTGGTAGGGGGACAGAGAAAGCGAGCGAACTGTCTCTTCGATTTCTCCTCCCTAATCCCTCACGTGATCCCTTCTCCAGAACGTGGCATTGTGTAATCACGTGACCCGTACGGGGCGTGCGGGAGGGGAGGTAGGCCGTTCTGGAGGAATAGGGGGGAGGGGGGCTGCGTACGCGACGGAGCTGGGTGCGAAGATGGCGGACGAGGAGGCCGAGCAGGACAGCAGTAGTGTCGGCGGCGAGAGCGGCCTCCTGGATATTCAGAGCCTGAAGAAGCGGCTGCTGGAGCTGGAGACGGGGCTGAGAGAAAGCAACGAGTCAGCCGTGGAAGCGGCCACCGAGTACTGTCAGCAGCTGTGCCAGGTCAGGATGGGCCTGGCCGCTTTGGGGGAGGGAGCCCCTCTTGGGGAGAAGCTGGGCGATGTTAATAGCTGGGCCGCGCTTTGCGCCTCTGAGCGCTGCCAGCACCCATTGAACCTGACTCCAGGCGGGTGTCCCGCCCCCCTGCGCCGGAGAGGAGCTTCTCGAGGCCCGGAACAGCTCCCCCCCCCCGCCCTAGGTGCCCGCGCTCTCCTCGAAACTCGGCCCCTTTGTTGTGTTGGTGCCGCCTCGGCTCTGGAGGGGCCTTTGTCTGCTGACGGCGGTGGAGAGCGCCGTGTCCCTGGCCCAGCGATAGCAGAAGGCAGAGGAAGGGTGGCTGATTCCTGGGGAGGGGCTGGGGGAGAGGGACTGGCTGTGGGTTTCCTTGCCCGCTTCATTCTGCCTCGGATTGGTACGCTGCAAACGAGAGGGCGAGAGTTGGGTCTCTTACCCTTGATGCCGTTGTCATCTGCTCCCTTGCCTGCACCCAAGCGTGTATCTATCCCATAGCTGAGAGGAGTCTTAATGGGACTCCCTTCATAACCCCCTGGCTAGGCATATAAAAAAAATCGATACAGTCCTCAAGCTGAAATCTCTGCTAGCTTAGATGCGGGTTGCTTCAAGCTGTCCTTGGATATTCCAAATTAAGTGACCTTACTTCCTCTTGAATACTGGTCTGAATGTTCCTTACTTTCTCTTCACATTGTTTTAAAGGTACACCTACATAGCATTTTATTAGTTGCTCAGCATGTTCTATTCAACAGTAAAGATTTGTGGAGTATGATTTATCCTATAATCAAGACTAATTCAGTACATTGTTTACTAAATCAGTTTACAGAGGTCTCCTGAGAGGCAAATTATAAAAATAATATAAAGAAAGTGCTTGAATTATTTTATAACACGTTAAGTTATGTAAACATGGACATGTAGAGTCACTTATTTAACCTTGTTTCTGTACTGCCTTCAGGAACAATACTTTCAATTAAGGTCAATCAGTTATTCAGGTGGATACTGTTTCCAGACCTATACTGAAGCTTGCATGAACTGTCAGCTGAAATTATTTAACTTTTCATAGCCTTTAAAACGTTGTAAGAGATTAAAGTAGTTTTTTGCATGGTTGAACTTGTAAATTATGAGCAATTTTTTAAATTTCAACTCTCATCTTTAGAATTGAGAACCTATGCAACAAGAAAGAACTTAGTAAAAGTATATGGTGCTTTAAAGTGGGGAAAAGTCATTGCCTTTTTGAAGAGAAGATGAATTTTTTGAACATTTTGATTTCAGAATGCTAAACACTGATTTTATATTGATAAAATGCTGTAGCATTATGTCTTTAATCTGGAAAATGAAAATCAGTCAAGATTTCAACAAGCAGTATGTATCTTTATTTGAATTGATAATTGAAATACAGTTGTACATTTTGTAGCTCACATACTACATAAGCAGGTCTTTTGCAGGGTAGGGGTTATGGAAACTGTAACTGTGTTCAACATAAACTTGGGTATTTGGGTTGAATATACTATTTGCTTTAAGCAAGAATAGAAAATCAAACAGGATTTCTGTATGTGTCTGTCAAATGATAATAGTAATAAAATATGGGATCACATCCCATGTCAAACAGATTTGCTTATGCAGTGGGAGTTTACTTGCTCACCTTTACTTCCAACTCCTTGGTATTTCCCAACCCTTCCCAGAAAGATTGGGAAGATGAGAGGAAGAATCCCAAACTTTTTAGCTTCTCTGATGTAGCTAAATGGGAGTTTTTGATTTGCAGAACTTTGTTCTAAAGGAGTCAAATGAGTAATTTCACAAAAACTGCAGTATTAAGCAGGTTATGATAATAATGAAGCCTCTGCCATATTGGTTGGCTCTTGGAGTGTGAGAGGGTGTCAGTGATTATGTTACATTAGCATTTCAGGAAAAAATGGAATTTCTCCAGGTTATATGGAGGTGCTGGCCTTAAAAAATATCGCATATCCTATGTTGTTTGATACTGAGAATCACTCATTCAATCACCAGGTTCAGTTTAATAGTCCAAATTATGAAAGAGCAATGGATGAAATCTGTACTTCACCTAATGTTTTAAATCTTGATATTTATTTTATTTATTTATTAGATTTATCTCCACCCATCCCCCCATATGTTGTTGTGCATATATGTTAACGTTGTTTTTACTTCAACTATATTTTGTACGCTTCTTGGAGACCTCCTTGGCATAGTATCAATTTATATACCATTTCTTATTATCATTAGTAGAATCATAATTGGAAAATGACTTTATTTTAATTAAGTTTGTGGTATTTGATATATAACTTTTGGACTGGTATTCTCAACCTCAAGTCTCATCGCCTAACCTACAGTTCCTTTCTGCTGTAGGTTCATGTCAAAAACAATGTTCTCAATTTTATGTGAATGTCAGTCAAAATATTATCACTTAGTTTCCTGGAATTTGACCATGGTTAGATATTGCTAAGTGCTCCAGTAAAAGGTGTCCTTGTGTAAGGTAACCATCAAATAGCATGTACATAGATACAGATTTCTTGCTTGAAGCCATGTAACAATTGTCACTTTATACATTCCTTATTCCAAGCTGATCATTCTTTGCCTTGAGTTGCACATCAATATTTATGCATGCATGCATGCATCACCATTCTCCAGTAAGGCCTGCCAATAGTGGGGCATAGCAGTCTCAAAATAGAATATAGTAATAAAAAAATATGTGGTGGAACACTTTAATAACAACTGATCTGGAACATTTTTCTAATTAATAGCAATTGTTGACCATCAGAGCTAAATAAAGCAAAATATAAAATATACTGACAATGTCAAAAGAAATCTCAAAAATTTAAACAAATGTACAGTCATAATTTCAGTTGATTGTTTAGACCATCAAATATACAAATAAATGCAAAGTTTCACTACTTTTGAACAGCCAGCTAATAATATCCTCCAAAAGATGTTCTTAAACAATTACATGATCTAAAGCCACTATCTGTCAGGGAGTGACCAGATTCAGGAATAGTTGTTGTTTTTTTTTTTTGTCTGCACTCAGTCATTACTGACCCTGCAGTGACTGCCTGGACGAATCCTTGCAGTTTTCAAGGCAATTGTTTTTCAGAAGTGGTTTGCCAGAGCCTCCTTCCTAGAGCAGAGCCCAGCTGGCGAGCGCAGGAGGCGGGATTTCCGTTGCTTCGCACCCTTTTCGGGCGAGTGCAGTTTCGCGCTTACCGGCAGGCAACTGGTCCCGTCTCACTGTGCAAGGCGCTGCCAGCATTTTTCCTCCCACCGGAATGAGAGTACCCATTTATCTACTCACGTGAGTTTTCGACCTGCTGGGTTGACAGGAGCTGGGGAGGAAACAGGAGCTCACCCTGTTAACGCGAAGGCTGGACTCGAACCGCCAAAGCGTCAGCCATTTCTGGCCGGCAACTTTCAGCGTCATTAAGCCGCTGCGCCACCGCATCCCCTAGGAATAGTTTACCAAACAGCATTTTTAATAATACTTTCGGTTTTGTGCTAATATCTTGTTACGTGATTTTGTAATAATTGATCAAGTTTGAGAATAATGGTTGCTACTGTTGGAATTACTCTCTTGTACTGAGATACTTTTGCTGTCTAATTTGGTATGCTTCTATGGCATCTCTTTTAGAAGAATCAGTATGAGTGAACACAGTACAAACCTATTTACTTGTTTTTGTTTTCTTTAATTAAACTTGGGGTGGAAGACAGGGTGTAGCTAATAATAGGTTGAGCCAGAGATACCCTAACATGCAACCAGTCATTTCACTTCACAGGTTTCTGTCCACAAAGACAAATTAAGTCAAATGACTTGAACAAATTATTTATTCAACCAGGGGGAGGGTTCAACAGCAAAGAGAACTATTCCCTTGATCCTATATTTTTCTTTCTGTTCCAGCAGAAGCCCATTTTGCGCAAAGGAAAACTGCTGGAAACAGGCAAGTCACTTAATAGAGATCCTAATTACAAGGAAGTGAGGTGTCTGATTCCCATAATAATCCATGATTTTTAAGCATAAATTTTTCTTTCTGCTATAGCGAAAATCCATTTTGCATAAAACCAAACTAAGGTTAGATTAAAGCAATTTAAAAACATATTGATGGGGAAAAGGAACCAGTAAGGAAGATACAAGCCTTCCCTCAAATTACTACAATCACTCCCTCACTATAGTAATAATAACAACAATAGTGGGGAAATTAGCAAAGTATAGGAAATTCTGCTTCTTCTCATATAGCCTTCTGTGATTGCACACCTAGATAATAAATAACAGAAGCAAAAGAACATTGTTCATATTCCTTTTTTTCCTGTTGTATATAGGAGAATTATGCAGGAGCCCCTACTGCTCAAAAATTTTAAAAGGAAAGAAAAAAAGTATTCAGCCATCTTTCTGGTCAATTTTTGAATAGTGTTCACATACAAATTCCTTTGTTCAAGTTGTCATAATTGCAGTAGGGGCAAAAATAGAGCTTTCAGACAGAGCAATCCTCTAAGATATTCTGTCCAGTTGGCTAACTAGCTTAAGTGTATAATGGGGAAATCCTGATCTTGTGCAGTGAAGAGAGCTGAAAGCATCATAATTCTATTCCCAAAGAGAGTAGAAAGGAACTGCATCCAGATTTAGTAGCTGTATAAAAAAAGTAGAGCTCAGTTGCTTGATCCAATGTATATTTTGTACTGAGAATTGATAGTAATTCATTGATAGATTGTCTGAATTTTGGTTTAGACTTCGTTCATAATAAAATAGCTCTATAAGTCAGATCTCAATTAGACTTTTTATATAGAAGTTTAATAACCATAATAAACCATGGATTCAGTTTTTCCTCCATTATTTAGGTTATTAAATAAGATTCCATGTATGCTTTATGGGGGTCAGAAATTGGTTCTGATCACAATAATACCCTTAAGCTGTATTTATAGATCATGAGAATAAAAAAACTCTAACAGGCCAATATCTTGCAGGAATTCTCACCAATTTTATGAACATATAAGGATTTTATCCAATTTCTAAAATTTAAGAGGACACCAAAAAGAGCAGCAATTCTGAACCATGTTTAAGACTGGTTACTAGTTTCCAAACTGGTTTCCAAACTTCCATACCCCAGATACAGATATCGGAATCAAATTGGAGATGCATTCAGTTTGAAAGACAGTTTAGAATTGTTATGTTAGGCTGGTAGTTACGCAGTCTTTTCTCTCTCCAGCTGTTTTAGGTTGGGGCTATTTTGTTTGTTTGTTTGTTTGTTTGTTTATATTTCGAATTTAGATACCGCCCATCTCACGATAAAGGTGTTATACATGACATTTTTATTCTGCCATTTTCCCAAGGAGCTTATGGAACTGCATGCTATTCTCTTTTCACCCATATCATTTTTTAATCCAGAAACAGTCATATGAGGTAAATTATGGAGGAGAGAGAGAAGCCCAAAGGCAACTAGTGAGGTTTGTGACCAAGGCAATTGGCCCTGGATTTCAGTAGGCCTAGTCCAATATTCTAACTAGTGTTTGACAGCGTGGACTAGTATATGTACCTGTTATTTATTGAGTGATATTATTTCCAAATATGTCTGTGATGAGATCTTAATCAGAGTGAGCCATTGTGTTCTGACTACCACCTTTTATCCAGTCACAGCATCCTGGGATTGGAGTGGAGGTGAGAACCTGAGAATAAACCCTGTCTTTAACCACTTGCTTCCATTACTGTTTACCCTTTCCCATCCATGGGGAAAAGGAAGAGGTTTTGTAGTTGTTTTACCTACCTGCCTGTTGTAAAGACTGTGCTTTAAGGAAAAGATATTGAATTTGTCTTTTATTACACTTCTCCCTGCCCTCAACTCTCAACAGTCGGCTCAGTTACATTCAGCAAGGGGTAACCACCATCTCTTCCTTTTGCAAAAAAATGTATCAACCTGCCTGAAGTTTGTTGCAGATATACTTCACAATAGAATCCATTTTGCTTCAACTTTCACTACATTATGTCTCAGTATAACAATAGGCACTTTTGTAATGTCACAATTAAAAGTATCACAGTTTGAAAACCTCTGCACTTCTGTGAAATGTGATAGGCATCACTTCTTAACAGCAATCCATCTGTCCTGTAAATTCTGTCTTGTTCTGGTGAAAAGCAAAAGGAAAGGGGTGGGGAGGCTTTAAAAATCAGATTGTAAAGATGTGTAATGCAAAAGCTTTGAATTTTATAAAAATAATAAAACTTGCAGCACTCTAAAGCTAATTTAATCCTGTTCTGATTTTTTTTAAAAAAAAGTTATCACCATTGATGTTTTTTCATGCTAGATAACAGGAGACAGGATTTCTATTTTTTCACATGCATGCCCCAGAAATTGGAATATCAGGCTTAGTTCCTCCCAGATTCATAAATTGGTCTCATTTCAAACTTGAGGATTCAATCTTGAAGCAGACTGGATTGTCCTTGCATAGCCCTAATTTGTAGTCTGTTTGACTGCAGGTGCTAACCCTTAAAGCTTAATAAACATAATTGTATACATTATCAAAATAAGCTGGTTTTTTTAAAAAAATATTTCGTATCATTTTTGTACTCTTATCACCTGTTGAAAAGCTCTCCCTTATTACATTAGTATATAACATGCTCTACACTTTCTAAAACTTTATATTTCAGTCAAGTGCCACTATATTGCCATTTTTAAATAATTTTCATCATCATTACTGCTAAAAACACGACCCTTTATAGAGCTGAAAATTTCACATGTCTTCTGAAGTTATTTCTTGCATCCACTTCTTTAGTATCTTGATCTTGAGCATAGAAATCAAGAAATCATATAGCCTAGTCAATGTGCAAAAACTAGTGACATGATTATTGTCTGATTGGAGGTATTGCAATAGCTAACCATTGGGGAATGGGATACAGCTTTTTGTGGTGTCTGCACTGTACCTGCAATAAATTGATTCTGTGGGTCAGGATCTAAATGTTCTGTTTCCAGATACATGGAAATGGAATACTTCAAGGAATAAAATCTTGTTTATTGGCGAGTTAGTTCTAAGAATGTAGATATTATGCTCAGAAAATAATAGTGGATGTGCTAAATCTCATTTCTCTGAATTATGACCTATGCTATTAACTCAAGTTTCTATTTTATAAACAGACCCTTCTTGAATATGCAGAAAAGTGGAAGACATCTGAGGATCCCTTGCCTTTATTGGAGGTATACACACAGGCAATCCATGGCTATATAAAAGCAAGACCTTACCTTACCTCTGAGTGTGAAAATGTAGCCTTTGTGCTTGAACGCTTAGCTCTGTAAGTATATTGTATATTAATTGTATATAATTTTGTTTTCTAATTTGTTTTAAAGCTAACATTTGTAAGTTTAAAAAGTGGTGGACATCTTTTCTGGACACTAAATGAGGGGTTGACTTTTACACTATTCCATTTGCTTTTTCAGGAGCTATGCTGAACTTTTGCTATGCTTGCCTCTTGAACTGCCTGAAAATCGATGGAAAGAGTTTCAGTCATTTATTCAAGTGGGTATCTCATTTCATAGCTAGTGTATATAGGTGAAACTCAAAAAATTAGAATATCGTGCAAATGTTCATTTATGTCAGTATGGCAACTCAAAAGGTGAAACCAGTATATGAGACAGACGCATTACATGCAAAGCGAGATATGTCAAGCCTTACTTTGGTATAATTGTGATGATTATGGCGTACAGCTTATGAAAACCCCAAATTCACAATCTCAGAAAATTAGAATATTACATGACATCAATAACACAAGGATTGGAAATAGAACAATATCGGACCTCTGCAAAGTATAAGCATGCATATGTACTCAGTACTTGGTTTGGGCCCCTTTTGCAGCAATGACTGCCGCAATGTGGCGTGGCATGGATGCTATCAGCCTGCGGCACTGCTGAGGTGTTATGGAAGACCAGGATGCTTCAATAGCGGCCTTCAGCTCCGCTGCATTGTTCGGTCTCATGTCCCTCATCTTTCTCTTGGCAATGCCCCATAGATTCTCTATGGGGTTCAGGTCAGGCGAGTTTGCTGGCCAATCAAGCACAGTAATCCCATGGTCATTGAAGCAGGTTTTGGTACTTTTGGCAGTGTGGGCAGGTGCCAAGTCCTGCTGGAAAATGAAGTCAGCATCCCCATAAAGCTCGTCTGCGGAAGGAAGCATGAAGTGCTCCAAAATCTCCCGGTAGACAGCTGCGTTGACCCTGGACTTAATGAAGCACAGTGGACCAACACCAGCAGATGACATGGCTCCCCAGATCAACACAGACTGTGGAAACTTCACACTGGACTTCAAGCATCGTGCATTGTGTGCCTCTCCATTCTTCCTCCAGACTCTGGGTCCTTGGTTCCCAAATGAGATGCAAAAGTTGCTCTCATCAGAAAAGAGGACTTTGGACCACTGGGCAACAGACCAGTTCTTTTTTTCTGTAGCCCAGGTAAGACGCTTCTGACGTTTGTTGTTCAGGAGTGGCTTGACAAGAGGAATACGACATTTGAAGCCCATGTCCAGGATCCCTCTGTGTGTGGTGGCTCTTGATGCACTAACTCCAGCCTCAGTCCACTCCTTGTGAAAGTCCCCAACACTTTTGAAAGGCCTTTTCCTGACAATCCTCTCCAGGCTGCGGTCATCCCTGCTGCTTGTGCACCTTTTACTCCCACACTTTTCCCTTCCACATAACCTTCTATTGATGTGCTTTGATACAGCACTTTGGGAACATCCAACTTCTTTTGCAATTACCTTTTGGGGCTTTCCCTCCTTATGGAGGGTGTCAATGATGGTTTTCTGCACAACTGTCAGGTCAGCAGTCTTTCCCATGCTTGTGATTCCTACTGAACCAGCCTGAGAGACCATTGAAAGGCTCAGGAACCCTTTGCAGGTGTTACGGATTCATTAGCTGATTAGAGTGGGACACTTTGAGCCTAGAATATTGAACCTTTTCACACTATTCTAATTTTCTGAGATTGTGAATTTGGGGTTTTCATAAGCTGTACGCCATAATCATCCCAATTATACCAAAGTAAGGCTTGACATATCTCGCTTTGCATGTAATGCGTCTATCTCGTATATTGGTTTCACCTTTTGAGTTGCCATACTGACATAAATGAACATTTGCACGATATTCTAATTTTTTGAGTTTCACCTGTACATTAGTACCATAAAGTAAAGTTCAACTGTACTGTTACAATACTACTAATCTGTAAGATTATTGGTTTTCATTGTAAAACATCATTATGATTTTTCATTGTTTACTTAAAATGATTTAAATGTAAAATAAGAAAGCTTTGGCTTGGTTTCATCACCTGCCATTATTTGTAGTTTAACTTTGCTTAACATTTTAGAATTCCATACCACTGTAACTTGTAATTCTAATTAGAATCTTCTATAGTTTAGATGAGAATAGAGTGATATATAAAAATTTGAATGTATAAAAATAGAATGAAATTGGTTTTGTTTTTTGTTTTTTTATTACAGTCAGCTTCAGTCCTAAGAATGAGATCTTTGAAAAATCTTTTAATCCTTGTCATTCAATTTTAATTATATTAGGTGGCCACTTCAGCTATTAAAGGTGTTTTTCTGCCCAAACCAGTCAGCTATGTCAGCTCCAAATGTGGAATGAACAAAATCCCTTGGTACAAATACTCTGAGGCACTCTTCCTTAGAAAAGGATGTCCTCCAAATTATTTCTCCCTGAATTTCTAACCAGTATGGCCAAGATACATGATTAAAGTTGTATATTTGAAGTGTGCTGGGTTGAGGAAAACTGATCCAAGGAATATAATGCTTTATGAATTAGTGAAAAAATAGAATATCCTTTGGGGAAAACAAAGATTTTAGATTTTGATTTTGGGATAGTATAAAGTATCCTTAGAACTATATTATTGTTTTGTCTTATTCATCTTAAACCAAAGTATAACAGGAATTTTTAAAAAACTAGTAACTTGCAAACAAATGAGGACAATATTTAATATAAATATATTGTATAATTACAATTGTTACATTCTAATTATTATCAAGATCACTAAATAATTCCACATTTTTATTTACAAGTTTTCATTAGGCCATTAGGTTAGAAATTGTAGGTTTGCATTATGTCCTCAAGCATGGCAATTAAGGAAAGTGTTGGGATTTTGAGGATAAAATGCTGGAGCAAGTATAACTTTGTGTCACTTATTATAACAAATGTTGTTTTTCCAGATGGCACACACAAAATTAATGCAAAATGGCAGCTGCCAATTACATATTTTATCTCTTCTTGCCCAAGAGGATGGCACATGGAAGAATCCAGTTCTTTGCAGCATTCTTTCCCAAGAACTGTTGGATTGGGATAAGGGTAAGATGATAGTTTGGGAAAAAATAAGTTACTGCTCTTTTAATATTTTTGTATTTGTATCACAAATATTTTGAAGATACTGTATCTCTACTTTAGGTTTTTCATTCCCCAACCCAAAGTAGTTATTTTTGTTAGTGTAGCTTGCAGATATCTTCATACACAATCATAGACTGCAATTGCATATAAAGAATCCTATATAAGAATACCAAAAAAAACCAGACGAAAGCCTTTTTCAATTCATTCCTAAAATCACACTGAAGACCATTTATAAGAAAGAGTACTCTATGCAGAACTACTCTTATATTGAATTATTTTGGAATTATAGTAAGGTAAAGGGAGCCAGCACCTCTGTTACTGTTACTATATTTTGATTACATAGTTGTTCACTGATATGAAAGGAGAGCCTTCACATAATTAAGAGATTCTTCCCCTATCTGGAATTCCTAACCTGTCTGTAAGTGCCTCCCCACCCTACTGATTGTAGGATGAAATCTTCAGTAGTAATTTTTATGAAGTTGCTTTTAATATGCATGATGTGAAACTTTACTTATGACACTTGTTGCTAAACTAAGCACCTGGCTGTTATGCATATTTCAGTTATTCCTGAAGTAAGAGAAACATTCTTTTTTACCACTTACTATTTTATAAATACCTTACCAGTTAAACAGAGAGAGGTTACAGGTAGTCCTCACTTAATGACCCTAATTAGGACCAGAATTTCCATCACTAAGTGAAACGGTCATTAGGCAAAACATCATGTGACCTGGTAGTCCCAGTTGCAGTTGTTAGGCCAGGACCCTGCCATCATTAGGCCAGGACCTCACACTTCTCCTGCCCTACTGTACTTGCCTCCACTTCAGCTCCCACCAACCACCTGTCTCCCCACATCTCTGCCCTTTTGGCCACCCTGCATGTTGCCGCCTACCCCTGCTGCACCCCACTGCCCCCAGCTGACCTTCACTGTCTTATTTCTCCTGCTACTGACACGGTGTGCCTTGCTCAGGCAGCTGCTGGCCCTTCACAAGCCCATCAAGCAGCCTCCCTGAAGCCTTGTGAGGCCACACAAGGGTGGCCAAAAGGGCAGAGATGGGGGTGAGATAGGTGGGTGGGGGGAAGTGCGTGCTGCGGTCATAAATGCAAGCAGACTGCCATGCACCTGAATTTTGATCATGTGACTGAAGGGCTACAGCAGTGGCCATAACTTCAAGGACCGGCTGTAACTACTGTTCATTCAGCACCATTGTAACTTTGAATGGTCACTGAATGAATGGTCACTAAGCGAGGACTACCTAGAATCAGGTATTTAGCTTTTTTCATGAGAAGTTTCTAGAGATCATAAGATTGTTAGTTCTATAGTACTGCTTCTCAATCTGAGCTTTGGCAACACTTGCACTAAATTATGGCTTAACTTAGTTGATTTCTACTAATAATAAAAGTTTAAGCAGGTGGCAATTTGTGACTCACCTTCTCTGGGCTTGGATGCTAAGCAGGGTTGCGTTAATGGATGGAGACCTCATGGGAATACCAAGGCTGTAGGCCAGACTGGGAAGTTTGGGGGAAAAAAACATTATTTATCAGCAAATAAATGAATAAATAAAACATCCCAGAAGAAGGTGGTGTCAAACTACTTCTACATTGCTGCCAAGAAAACTGCATGGAAGTGTCCATGAGACATCAGGAGTTCAGCTCTGAATGAAATATTACAGTTCAAAATATATTTATACTCCACAAATAAAAAATCATGGAAATATTTATTAAATATTAAATTAGTTGTGCACCTCTTCTCAAGTTCCTAGATCAAGAGGTCACTAGATCACAGTCCCTCATGCTCTGGTCACCTCCCGGTTAGACTATTGTAATGTGCTCTACATGGGGCTGCTCTTTAAGAGTATCTGGAAACTTCAGCTGGTGCAAAATGCAGTAGTGCGAGCAGTTATGTGTGTTTCTGATAGAACACACATTACACTTCTGCTTCGCAGGCTGCACTGGTTACCAGTTTGTTTCCAGATCCAATTCAAGGTGCTGGTATTGACCTTTAAAGCCCTACTGGCATGGGATCAGGTTACCTGATGGACCGCCTCTCCCCAATTATATCTGCCCATCCCACTAGATCCAGCAGAGGGGGTAAGTTACGGGTTCCATCATCAACAGAGCTGCATTTGGCGGGCCCTAGGCAGCAGCCCTTTTCTGTTGTGGTGCCCACATTGTGGAATATCATCCCCCCTGAGGTGAGGCTGGCTCCATCACTTCTGATCTTCCACAGATCCCTCAAGACCTGGTTGTGCCATCAGGCCTGCGGACCCCAGGGGACTGGCAAACTAGTGAGGTGGCACCATTATTATTAACATCCCTTCACCTACTACTACTTTGTCTTAACTTTGTTATTTATCGTTTTTAATGTTTTTAATAATAGTAATGATAATTGTTTGAGGTGTTTATTATTTTAGCTTTGAGGTACGCCACCCAGAGTCATTTGTTTTGTGAGATGGGCAGCTATATAAATTGAACAAATAAATAGTGAAGTTAACAATATTTATTAATATTTCCATCTTCTATTCAGATTGAAATGATCATTACTTTAGAATAATCTTATTAAAGGTGGAATAGTATTGGTTGGAAGTTCTTAGATTTATTTAATTGAGTTGATTCACTGGTGGAATGGCATCAGCTGGTAGAATGCCATTTTTTTCCTTTTCCGTCCACTCCTTTATAATTCTCAAATATGCTCTGGAGAGTTTAGAGTACATACGGAGACAGAAGAAAAAGATGAAGAAAGGTTCCATTATATGAACAGAAATACATTTTTGGAACCTTATTGATTAAAGGAAGAAGATATGATTCTTGGCTAATTTGAAGCTTGTTCCTGATTGTGTTGTCTTTTTCCATTGTGAATTTCATTATTTATTTTCTGCATCTTCATAAAAAGGTGCACTACACAGTGTGTATGAGAAAATGAAAATGCTAATGCATGGAAGGAGAAATTTCTCCTCAATTCAGATAGTGCATTCAGTAGTATGCAAATTATGTCTGGGCTTCTTAACCAAATACTAATTTTTGCAAGTTAGGTAGCAAATTCAGTCATACCATGATCGTATCCTTTATTATGTAATTTTATGTATATGTACTTTTTGGGGGGCAACTTTTAACATGAGATTTTTTCCCCCATTGTTATAACAGTGAAAGAATGGTCAGGTTTTTAAAGAAAAGGCCTATGATGATGTTTATGATGACAATGGCATTTTTTTTGTGGGAAGAGACAAATCTACTTTGCAGATATGTAGGGGTGGTGGTTGTTTTCCCTATCTGAAATTAAATATTTTGGGCTTATGGGAGTATCAACAGATTTTTAACAATTCTCGAAATATGTTTCATGGATGGGAAAAATATTCTGTATTCCAGTTAAAACACTGCCTAATTTCCAGTTGTTCCCATCTAGGAACATGTTCTTGTTGCTAAAACTGCAATCTTATGTATCAAAAGTGAGCCCTACTGAATTTAATGATGTCCAATGATTACATATGCAGAGATTTAACTTGTAAGGCACATTGAACACAAAAGGCTCTTCTCTAGCCAGCTGATAGGCACTCTTTCACTTTGAGTTAAACATGGAAACTCTTACTGAACTCAGCCTAGGAGAGTTGTCCAGCACTTATTGAATGTTCTTTATTTTTGTTATTTAGTTCCTTGTAGTTCAAGTTAGTAGCTTGTAATGTTAAAATAGAGATGGAAAAAAGTTGTAGGCTGGGAAAAAAAGCATCAGTTTTCATCTTTTATTTCACCAGCCTTTTTTAAAATTAGGATCTGGTGGATTAATAAAGAATAAGACAGCTAAACAAGTATTTTTACAGTGTGACAAGCTATCCTTTTTTAAACATTGCGTTTTTAAAAATTTCAGCTAATCCGTCTGAACAGTAGCAGAACTTACAAAAATTAAACATGCACTGCAGCAACTTGAGGACAGCCACTGCTGCTATCTTTGAGGTACAGGTAGTCCTTGTCTTACAATGGCAATTGGGATCGGAATTTCCATCGCTAAGCAATGTAGTCGTAAAGCATGACTGCATCGCGGTTGCAGTTGTTAACTGAACCACACAGTCATTAGTCAAGACGGCTTCCTGTCGGCTTCCCACAACCAAAGTCAGTGGGGAAGCCAGCAAGAATTTGCAAGTCCCAGGCGTGCAGGCTGCTACTGGGTGGGGGAGAGTGAGGTGTGCAAGGGTGTGAAGGGGTGCACAAGAGGGATGGATCAGGGAAGGTACATGAGAGGCACCATGCAGGTTGAGGGTGTGAGGGGTTGTGTGACAGGTGCTGAGTGGATCAGGGAAAGTGCACAAGGGTACGGCATGGTTTGGGGAGGGTGCAAGGGGGTGCAAGATAGAGCGTGGGTCAAGGGGGAGGGTGCAAGGATGTGGCATGGGTTGGGGAGGGTGCGTGAGGTGCAAGTGGCTGGTGTGATGCGAGCACAGAGGGGCTGGGGGAGGGTGTATGGATGGGGGAGACTTACCCCAGTGACTTGTGATCTTCCCTGCTGGCTTCCCCATTTACTTTCTGGGGAAGCCGGCAGGGAAGGTTGCAAATGGTGACCACGTGATCTTGGGGCACTTGGCAACCAGTCATGTAAATGGGTTGCCAAGTACCCAGATCACGGTCACATGGGCAGGGGGTTGCTGGGTCAGCTGGAACTCCAAGGACCAATCGTAACCACCATTTGTTCAGTGCTGTCGTAATTTGGTCGAGGACTGCCTGTCTTGAATCCAAGGGCAGCAGTGTATTTAGTTCCCAATTTCTATGCCTTTTTCCCATTATAGAAAAGCATACAAAAAATAGATTCTATTTGTTGCTGCCTTTGGACCTACAGACTTCCTGTGTCACAGAAAGCTGATGTCTCTCTGTATTCCCAATAATTAGTTGCACAGCTTTCATAATGTCTGAAGATTTCAGAATGTTAATGGAAATTTAACATAAATTTGAGATGACCTTAACATTTTTATGGTTACAAGTACTAGCCTGATGTGAGTTTAACACCTTTGTTCAAATGATTGGGATGCAACTCAGATTAATTTTCATATTGTTGTTAGCTATACAAGTGATAAATCTGTTAAAGCTGTGCAAAGCATTCAGAATATCCATCCATAAAGCATTGAGGCAGTCACATTCAGCATGTCTGCTTTAAGGGTTTTCCCAGGTTGTCCCTGTATAATTGTGCATGCACACTTGCTTTGCTTCACTGGCAGATCCCAGCAAAGGTATCCCAGAAAAAGAATCTAGGAGAGCCCTCAAAGTAGCATTCCATAGTCTATGCTGCCCTATTTCTTGATGGAGGAACATTTTACACAGCATCCCCTTAAACGCTTTGCACAGCCCTAATGCCTTTAATATATGCTTGTCCATAGTGCTGTTCATAAGGTGTTATATTCACAACATTTAGCAAACTTATGAAGATTTGTCTAAATATTGCTTTATCTTAAAAGAGTTCCTTTCGTGACAGAACTGTAATAAAGATTACATCTCTTTAAAGATATCTTTGAAAGAGAATTACATCCCTAACAAGGAAGTATTTCAGTGTTTATTCTTATAAAGCAAGACTGTTAAGTTTCAGGAGGCAAGGACCATTAATGCAGTGTTTTTAGTATTTCAGTATTGAAGACAGCAGAATAAAAGTGCTTAACAGTTGTAGGTATTCCTTGGGTACAGGTTGAAATTCCATGAGATTAAACATTGTCACATATTTGATTAATGAAAATTAAATCTTGACATTAAAACTTTTACGTATATGTTACATTGGCATGACTCGTCATTCCTGTTTATGAGTTAGAAATATACATTTTAAAACTCTCAAGGTCTTTTTATATCTTATTTCAGTTATAGCAGAGTGTTAACGCAAGAGGAAGTACCTGAAATGGTAAACATTGTCATTTAGAGGATTATTAGGCCCTGTGGGTGGAAGAGCAAGGCTAAAAAATAACAAATTTAATATGTCACCAGATCATTTGAAGATGGAAGGACTATGAATGTTAAACAGTGAATGTTAAGCAAATTCAGCATTTTAAAACTAAAATATATATCAATATACAGTGCATTCGGAAAGTATTCAGACCCCCTTCACGTTTTTCAATTTTGTTATGTTGCAGCCTGATACTAAAATCATTCAAATTCATTTTTTTTCTCATTAATCTACACTCAGTACCCCATAATGACAAAGTGAAAACAGAAGTTTAGAAATGTCTGTAAATTTATTAAAAAGAAAAAACAAATATCACATGTACTTAAGTATTCACACCCTTTACTCAGTACTTTGTTGAAGCACCTTTGGCAGCAATTACAGCCTCGAGTCTTTTTTGGTATGACCCGACAAGCTTTGCACACCTGGATTGGGGGATTTTCTGCCATTCTTCTTTACAAATCCTCTCAAGCTCAATCAGGTTGGATGGGGACTGTTGGTGGACAGCCATTTTCAGGTCTCTCCAGAGATGTTCAATAAGGTTCAAGTCAGGGCTCTGGCTGGGCCACTCTAGGACATTCACAGAGTTTTTCCTAAGCCATTGCTGTATTGTCTTGGCAGTGTGCTTAGGATCATTGTCATGTTGGAAGGTGAACCTTTGGCCCAGTCTGAGGTCCTGAGCACTGTGGAACAGGTTTTCATTGAGGTTATCTCTGTCCTTTGCTCCATTCAGCTTTCCCTCAACCCTGACCAGTCTCCCAGTCCCTGCTACTGAAAAACACCCCCAGAGCATGATGCTGCCACCACCATGCTTCACTGTTGGGATGGTATTGGGCAGATGATGAGCAGTGCCTGGGGTCCTCCAGACATAATGTTTAGAATTGAGGCCAAACAGTTCAATCTTGGTTTCATCAGACCAGAGAATCTTGTTCCTCACAGTCTTGAGAGTCCTTCAGGTGCTTTTTTGCAAACTCCAAGCAGGCTTTCGTGTGTTTTGCACTGAGAAGAGGCTTCTGTCTAGCCACTCTACCATAAAGCCCAGATTGGTGGAGGGCTGCAGTGATGGTTGTCCTTCTGGAACTTTGTCCCATCTCCACACAGGATCTCTAGAGCTCAGTCAAAGTGACCATCAGGTTCTTGGTCACCTCTCTTACTGAGGCTCTTCTCCCCTGATTGCTCAGTTTGGCCGGGCGACCAGCTCTTGGAAGAATCTTGGTTGTGTCAAACTTCTTCCATTTGAGAATTATGGAGGCCACTATGCTCTTAGGAACCTTCAGTGCAGCAGAAATTTTTTTGTAGCCTTCCCCAGATCTGTGCCTTACAGTAATCCTGTCTCTGAGCTCTGCAGGCAGTTCCTTTGACCTCATGGCTTTTGCTCTGATACAGTATGCATTGTCAGCTGTGAGGCCTTCTATAGAGAGGTGTGTGCCTTTCCAAATCATGTCCAATCAATTTAATTTACCACATGTGAACTCCAGTCAAGGTGTAGAAACAGCTCAGCAACTATCAAGAGAAATGGAAGGCACCTGAGCTAAATTTCAAGTGTTGTTGCTAAGGGTCTGAATACTTATGCCAATGTGATATTTCAGTTTTTCATGGCTGACTGGCTGACTGACTGGAGTACCTTCCCTGTGGTATTTATTACCTATTACTTATTATCAAAATCCTGTTTGTTTCTCCAGCCATTTTATTTTAAAACAGATGAACATAGCTCATTGCTTGAATATAGTTCTAAGTTGAATATTGCTAATTGTTTTATGTAATGGCTGCCTTTTGCTGGAATGTTTTTCTTAAATTTATTATACTCTATCCTAGTATAATAAAATAAAGTAAGGGGAGTAGAAACATATTTTAAGTGAATAAAGAGTGTTTCCATTAGTAATTTTCCAATTCTTATAACTGGTAAGGTTGTCTATATTAGGCCCTTGATATTAAATGTTTACTAGAACCACACTTAATCAAAGATCGCTATAACTATGTTTCTCATTTTAAGGAAAACTTTTCAGCTGTCTTAATGAAGTATAATTGTCAAAAGAAAGTTAATTCAGTACTGTAGTAGTTTTGTGTAATGTATCATTTTAACACTTGATTAAGAAGCATTTTTTGGCTAGAGATTCAATAACTAGAGCACAGGAGGCAAGTTTTTCTGTCACTAAACATATATTACTTTGAAGTATAGAACAGAATCATGGTTGTACTGAACCTTTATTTCCGTCATTATGCGTTAACAGTCAAATTGCACATACATTTTAATCTTTCTAATGTCTAAAGTTCATATAAAACATTTTTATTTCTTGTATTAAGTAATTATTGCAGTTTGCTTTATATTATGCAGTGACTACTGTATTTCTAATAAGTTTTAAAATTATTTATCTTATTTATTTAAAGAATTTATAAGGCCGCTCATCTCAATTTTAGTTATTAAGAGAATTATAGTTAGTTTTCTTCTTGCAGGAATCTTTGCATATTATGTTTTTATCTCAGTTTAGATAAAATCAGTTTAGATTCACTAATTATATCATGATTGGTTGTTGTTTTTTTTGTTCTAATAAATAATATTGGATTACATCTAGCTGTAATACCAAGCTGAATAAGGGCTGAATCTAGAGCTTCACTTTGTCTCTGACAGCTGCCTCTTCACCCCTGTTTAAAATATTCCTCATCTTTTAGAACAAATTTGGGTGCAGGCAGGGACTTCATTAGAGAAGGGAAAATTCAGTTTCCATTCGGCTGATGGACATAGTATCTGTCCCATTTATCTAATTTCGTCCTGCTAAAGTAATTAAAGCAATGGGTTTACCTGTTGGAGTATCAATTTTCATATTATAAAACAACTTAATCCAGCCAGGCTGGGGGAAGTCTGTGGTGCAATTGATTTTAATTATTATTAATTAAAACTAATCTTGGCAGCATAGTCTTGTTCCTGTATTGTGTGCAGTAGTTTTAGCTTTATAGATGAGTCATAACTATGTATAAACCATCTGGTTTCTTCAGTTTCTCATTTACTCCTCACCAGAAGACCAATTTCTACCATTTCTTATGTATATGTTAATTATTGCTTTACAATATCATAACAATATTCAACAGCTTAAAAAAAACTTGAAAGCATCTTAAACTGGTTCATCCATTCACTAATTTATCCACAATGTCATGGTAGCTGAGGTGTTTCCTGAACTATAGTGATTTTAGTTGTGAGGATTGAACACATACTGAAAATAATTTTAAAATAATTTTGTTCAGGTGGTTAGTGCCCAAACTATGTTTGTTTGGTCTGGATACAGAATGAAATGTTGTTTCTGGTGGCAGTGGAAAAAAATTCAAAGCTGAATGTTTTCTTGGTGACAGTGACAGCTGAGGGAAGGGAAAGGAAAGAAATGCCTTGGGAAGATTGAAGAGTTTGGTGGGATATGCTATACCAGGATGCTGGCCCTGAAGGCAGACGAGGGAAGGAAGGGGAAGCACTGGGAAGATAGGGGAGTGGGAGTGCCAAAGTCTACTTGCTCTGTGAAATCACTCCTGGTTCCCTGCAAGTTTTGTTTCAATCAAACCCCAGAAGAACAAAATGCTCCAGGTTTTGTTTCTGCCAAGCTATGGCCAATTTAGAGTTCAGCAGAACTTCTAGAACACGTATTTGTTTCAGGATTGAAACCAAACACATTTTCTGTTTTGTGCACACCTGATTTGTGTGGAAAGAACAAAATCAGCCAAAATCCTGGCAATGCAGGGACCTAGGAGTCATCCATGGAAGTCGGATGTTAGACTGGGTCTGGTTTCAACCTATAATTTTATATAACTCTGCAATTAAATTGATCATGACATTGAGGAACTGAGATTCTTGCCCTTTATTGTTAGAACTAGATTGACTCTATCTTGTCCAGGCATTTGGTGTATTGGTCTTTCTATAATTACAGGTCTTCTCATAATATTTATATTTGTCTTGCATATTAAAATTGTTGTGCAGATTTGATATGCTAATTATATGAGGAAATAATGATGCATGTAATGGTTTATCTTTCAGTGAATGAATTTTTAGCCTTTGAAGGCCCTGTGCTACTGGATATGCGTATTAAGCATTTGATGAAAACAAAGCAATTAACTCAAGCAACTGCCTTAGCAAAACTATGCTCAGACCATCCAGAAATCAGCAGCAAAGGCAATTTTAAGCAAACCTATCTAGTCTGTCTTTGTTCTGGATCACCAAATGAAAAACTAATGCAAGAGGTGAGTCCCTTCCTGTAGACAGAGAATATTGGAAAAACATAATTTAAAAATGCATGCTAGAGCAATTGGAAGCAAAAAATATTCCTGTGTACAGCAATTCCTGCAAGTCAAACTTGATTCAGTGCACACACAAAAATTATCCCCTTTGCATAGTTCTGAGATATTTATCAAATTGTGGGAATGCAAGTTCTTTCTATAATACAGGTAGTCCTTGTTTAGTAACTGCCTTGGACAGTGACCATTCACTGTTATGACGAAGATGAAAAAGTAACTTTGTGACCAGTCTTCAAATTTACAACCTTTGCAGGTCTGTAAAGCAAAGGAAAGCTGAAGTAAGATCATAAGTACAGTCACAGTTTCTCTTAGTGACCACTTTGCTTAATGACCGAGTTACCAGTCCCAATTGTGGTTGCTAAACAAGGACTACCTATATAAGACAAGATTGTGGTCAGCAGAAATTAGTCTTCCAATTTCTTACTGACCTTTTGATTTGGAATTGATTAGCAACAAGGTTTCACTACCAGTTTTTTTAAATACTGAAGTAATAAATGATTAATTCTAGATATGGATTTCTGAGGAAGCACTTGAGATATGAAATAATTGAGGCAGCTATTGTGCTATGTAAGTTTCAGAAGCATTTGTTAAGACTTTTTTAGCAGTAACTAGAAATGAAGTGACAATCTTGTTTAAAGTTTTGAAATAAAAGTGGTTTATTCTAGTTCATGTTATGTGACTTATAAATGCTTATAAAACCAACCTTTGATTACTAGGAATATAGAATTCCTTAGCCATACAGCTTTTTAGATATACATTTTGTGAGGATGCTTTTCAGTAATTTTCATTTGTATGCTGAAAACCAACTCAATAACATTTTGGCCTGAGGTAAGCAAACACAGTTTTTATTTTAACTACTTTCTGATCCATTTTTGCAAACAATATCTTGCCCAGAGTTGTCAGGGCAATATAGAACGAGGCAATTTAGAGCAAACCTTGAACTTGAAGCCAGTTTGGTGTAGTGGTTAAGGCACCAGGCTAGAAACCGGGAGACTGTGAATTCTAGTCCCACCTTAGGCACGAAGTCAGCTGGGTAACCTTGGGCCAGTCACTCTCTCTCAGCCCTAGGAAGCAGGCAAGGGTGAACCACTTCCAAAAAACTTTGCCAAGAAAACTGCAGGGACTGGTCCAGGCAGTCACCAGGAATCAAGACTGACTCAAAGTCAGATCTCTTGCTCTTGCTCTCTCTTTTTCATGATATGCATAGAATAACAATTTGGATTTAATGTACAATAATTTGTTTTCCTTTTGAAAAATAGTTCTGATTTTACTTAAAACATAGGTGCATAAATTGAAGCACCAAGGCTGCATGTGCCCACCAAAGGTTTGAAAGTTGCCTCAAAAACTTTCTAAGGTTGTTAGAAATGAAAAATATTAATGTGAGATAAAAGGAGAATTAATAAATATATAATAGGAAGGTCATTCAATTAGAATTTAATTTTAGTTGTTAAGACCCAATCCATTTATTTTTCCAAGTTTCCAGCATTTTGAAACTTTATTATCAAATTACTGTTTGTTTGAAAATAAATGTTTAATTTGTCATGATTTCTCTCTTCCTATAGATTGCAGATATAGACTGTAAAGATGCTTTAGAAATGATCTGTAATCTAGAATCTGAAGGAGATGAAAAAAGTGCTCTGATTCTGTGTGCAGCATTCTTATCTCGGCAGCTACAGCAAGGAGAGATGTATTGTGCTTGGTATGTTAGAATCTATTTGAACTCTATTGAGATCAGCATTTAGCAATAAAATAAAGGCCTTTGTCATCACATAACTAATGCCTTTGGTGTTATTTTTTTAAATTAAAGGTCTTGTAACATATCAAATATTACTTAGCAACATTGGTTTTAAGGTCTTCAAAGCATACAGTTCTGGGTGTCTTTTTTGATTAGAAATTTAATGTTCTATTACTACATGTTGTAAACATGATTTTTATAATCCTTTCTGCATTTTATGGCACCTTTTTGTGTGGTCATGAAATCTCATTGTTCCAATATATTTTTATGGAGCATTTGTTGGTAATAAGCAGACTTTTTAAATAAATATAAATTTATATTAGAACATAGTTAATTTTGAAATTTTCACATTCTTCTAGAGTAACATTGAAAAATTTATTTCCAGTATTTAGAAATGTTAAGTTAGTTTTGAAAATGTTGGCTTACTTAACATTTCAAGATGTTTTATGCACTGAGAAGTATGGAAAAAATAATGCTTTGAACAGAAGTTAAGGAAGTATGATTTGTAGCTTTTTTTTTTTACTGAGCTCCAGTTCTCAAGAGGAATTTAGATGAACAATATTTTTATCCCATTAACAAATACGAAAAATAAGTCCCCCCCCCCATGGTCATCCTGGATTATGCTAATCTAGAGCAAAGAGCACCCTAATTTCACAGAAAGTGTTCTTCATTTTAAGGGATTATGTTTTTCTGCCAAAATGCATAGGATGTCTCAACTATTAATTCTTTCTTCTTCCCAGTGTTGATGAGTAGTAGAAAATGCATAGAATGCCCTCAGAAAAAAATTTAAAATTTCTATCCTACTGCAATCTAAACAGACTTTCAGTGACTTACAGTGAGAATAAAACACAAAATATATAGCAATACAAAAAAGAGACCTTAACCCACTAACAATTAAGTGGCATCATACCCCAAGTGCCCTCGAATAAAGTTCTGTCTTCTGCTTCTTCAGGAAGGCAGATAATGTCTGAACTAAATGAACCTCCAGTGGGAAGCCATTCCAGAGGGCCAGCCCTACTACAGAAAAATAATTCTTCTGAGTTTTGACCCCCTTGTTCTCCCAAAAGTGAAGAACAACCAGCTGCTTCTCCTGACACAATCAGATTGGCTAGAGTGACTCCAGTGGAGAGATGTGATCCTACAAGTAACTTGGGGCCAAGTCATAAAGAACTTTATAGATTAACACCAGAACTTTAAATTGTACTCAGAGGTTAATAGGGAGCCAATGAAGGGCCTGCAACACAGTTGTAACATTATCCTACCAACCAATGCCGGTGAGCAACCAGGCCATTGCATTTTCTGCCAATTAAAGCTTCCAGGTAGTCTTTAAAGGCGGTGCCATGTAGAATACATTACAGTAGTCCAAATTGGTAGTGAAGAGAGCATGAGCCACCATAGCAAAGTTCTCATGACCTAAATAAGGCTGCAACTGGCTCAGCTGAAACTGAGCAAAGGCCCTCCTGGCCCCAGTATCTGTCAGGCCCAGCCCAAGAACAACAGTGAAAAAGTCCAGTTGAGTAAAGTTCCTTTATTTGCTTACACCTTATAGACAGAATCTTGCCAGACTAAATCTATACTAATGCAACAAGTAGATATACCCTGGGAGAATCTAGGGAGTGGCTATCCTGAACCTCTTTCACTTCCCACACTCCCCCCGCAGACTGTATTGTCTTTTGTCTCCTTTCCCCTCCTGGAATGCACCCCCTCCTTCCTGATAGCCTTGATCTCTCACATCACCCTCCTCTTTGTAGATACATTCCAACACATTATCTAATACTTCTTTAGGGTAATGCAACCCCGTCCAGAGTCTTCATAGAGACTCTGGACGGGGACCATAGGAGAGCCCTAATGTACCGACAATAACTTTGTCTTGCTGGAGTTCAATTTTGGCCTGTTCTATCCCATTCAGATCCTCACAGCCTCCAGGCACTAGGAAAGATTTCAGCATGACTCTTACAGTATCCCTCTAGGGAGCAACCAACTCTATTCCCCTACCACCAACAACTGGAACCATCCACTAAGGAAGGAGTGAAACCACTAAAAAAAGGAGTCCCTCCAATCCTCAACTCCTTTAGATGGTCCAGAAGGATACCATTGTCAATGGTAGTGAAGGTGGTTTAGAAGTCCAAAGGGACCAGGACAGGCATAGTACCCCTGTCCAGATCCTCAACAAAGGTGATCCATCAAGAATGTCTCTGCCCCATGACTGGGCCTGAACCCTGACTGTTAAGAATCCAGATAATACATTTAGTCTAGGGCACTCTGTAGTTGGCCCTGAGGTCTTCTGAGAACAAAGGAGGCCTCTGGGATTGGCCAACAGAGAGAGGCCACTTGGGGAGTAGTTTCATCAAGGGCATAAGGTATTGCCTCTTGCCTGTGATAAATCAGGCCCTCAACCAATTAGCTTACAAGATTGTCAGGAAAATCCCCAAGTACCATTGGAAACCAAACAGATCTACAGAGTACCTAGAGTGGGCCATCCAAATAGGTCCAGTTGTGCAGATGAAATGGGTGGCAGTCAATTGCATTTGGTTCTGAAAGTGATTTGACTGGCAAAGAGAAGATTGTAGTAACCTTCACATTCAGATCACATAATAAATGCTTTGAGGTAGAGACAAGGTCTAACTTGACTATCTACATATGTTGGGGCCAAGATTACCTTGTACAAGCCCATGGTTGCTATGGAGGCCATGAACTCCTGGGCTCTATCAGATATGGCCCTACTGCAGGGAGGTTAAAGTCCCCCAATACCAAGAGATGGAGGGTCTCCACTACCAAGCTGGTGACCAGATCAAGGAGCCCAGAGACATTAGATATCTTATCCTATATGTAGGATATGATTTGAAAGAATAAACTTATTTTTTTCTGAAGAGAAAGATGGCATTTCATTCTAATAAATAATAGCACATAATAGTACTGTGGCATTCCTCTTATACCCCAGTCTTCCCAGCAATTGAAAACTGGTTTGATAAACTAGTTCTGTATTACTTCAGTATTAATAATATAGGGTTTTTTGTTTTTTTGGTAAAATTCTGTTTTCAGGGAACTGACTCTTTTCTGGAGTAAACTACAGCAAAGGGTAGAACCTTCTATACAAATATATTTGGAGAGATGCCGTCAACTGTCTGTATTAACAAAGACAGTGTACCACATTTTCTTCCTGATTAAAGTAATAAATTCTGAGGTAAGTATGTGCAAGATAATTATTTTTATAATGGTATGAAATTAAAATCTGACAATTGAAATAACATTGAATGTTGATATACCACATGAAGTTAAATAAGGCCTTATCAGATAGGAAGATGTTAGTTTCTCTTAATGTGTTAAGCATTCTTAAGATAGGATTATTTTAAGACATTCTTAAAATAAATTATTTCAGAAGCTGTAGCTAGGGACCTTAGGGCAGCTTCAGATGTATACCAGCTACCTCTTCTGTTGAAAAAGCAGATTTGATAACTGCCTTCTATGTGGCTGTTTATACTCCTGAGTACTTTCTCAATCTATAGACTCCAATGTTTCATTGGTGAAAAGTGTACTTGTTAACTGAATGTAACAGGTGGCTTATTTGGTACGCCGGTGTTACTTAAACTGTATGAGATATCAGAGCAAAAGCAAGCAAAGAAACTAAAAGTTGTATTCCCAGAATCATGAGGTTAAGGGCATTTGCATGAATGGACTTATTCATTCCTCCCCATCCCTCTGCAGTCTCCTAGTGGTTCTTCCATTAGGCGTATTTCTGTGCAGGAGTGTGGATAAAATTAAGGGAGAGGGAAGAGTAGGACTCTCCTGTTGCGTAAATATATTTCCCCTTGCACTTCTCTAGACCCAATTTACCTATAGGTCTTCAAGAGTGGGATTTACCTTAATTATTTATGAATGACTATACTGACTCAAAAAGTTGGTCTTTTTTCCTCCAAATGATATTGTTCAAAGTAATTACTGCATAAATGGAATATTGTTGATAGTTCAAAGACCTTGCTGAAATGCATCTTTGTTATAACAAAATTATTGTTTTACGTAGAAATTAAGAATACTTCTTAGAATGAGTATGAATCACAAATAAATAAAAATCTGAAATCTAACATTCACCCCTTTGAGGTAATTAACACTGGCAACTCTTAAAGTTATAATTATTTAATGCAAAATTAATTGAAATCAAAATTCAGGTTTACTTACATTTATAAACTCAGGAACTGGCATTAAATTTACACTATGATCTGTTTCTTGCTCTACAGATTGATGCTGCTGGACTTGCAACCTGCATTGAACTTTGTGTGAAAGCATTGCGCTTGGAAGCTAGTGAGAATACAGAAGTCAAAATTTCAATTTGCAAGACAATATCTTGCTTATTGCCTGATGATTTAGAGGTTAAACGTGCTTGTCAACTAAGTGAATTTCTTCTTGAACCTACTGTGGATGCATATTATGCTGTAGAAATGTTGTATAATCAGCCTGACCAGAAATATGATGAAGAAAATCTTCCAATTCCAAATTCATTACGCTGTGAGCTTTTGCTTGTATTAAAAACTCAGTGGCCTTTTGATCCAGAATTTTGGGACTGGAAAATGCTAAAACGTCAGTGTTTAGCATTGATGGGAGAAGAGGCATCAATTGTATCTTCAATAGATGAACTGAACGACAGTGAAATGCATGAAAAGGTAGAGGACTGTCAAGATGAGAACAAAGAAACTTCAGCAAATGGGCTTTCTGGATGTTTTGATGAAGCTACAAACTTGCTCAGAGGCATTAGAGATAAGAAGCAGAAAAACAGAGAAATAAAAAAATTAAGGGAGAGGGGATTCATATCTGCTAGGTTCAGGAACTGGCAAGCATACATGCAATATTGTGTGCTGTGTGATAAGGAATTTCTTGGACATAGAATAGTCAGGCATGCGCAGAAGCACTACAAGGATGGAATTTATAGTTGCCCAATATGTGCACAAAATTTTAATTCTAAAGAGACTTTTGTTCCTCATGTAACACTACATGTTAAGAAGTCCAGTAAGGAGCGACTAGCTGCAATGAAACCACTGAGAAAACTAGGAAGGCCACCCAAAACAGCAACCACTGGTGTGAACAAAAAGAACAATACCTTAGTTAAGCAAGAACAACGGCATATAAAAAAGAACAGTCTTTATGCAGCAGACTTCATTGTTTTTAATGACAATGATGGCTCGGATGATGAAAATTATGACAAAGACAAACCTTACATTCCAGAAATAATGCCAGTTCAAAAGCCATTGCCTGTCAATGAGTTTACCTGTCCTGTTACCTTGTGTAAGAAAGGCTTTAAATACTTCAAGAATTTGATCGCACATGCAAAAGGTCATAAAGATAATGAAGAAGCTAAACGCTTTCTTGAAATGCAGAGCAAAAAAGTAATTTGCCAATACTGTAGACGACATTTTGTAAGTGTTACCCACCTTAATGATCATTTACAAATGCACTGTGGCATCAAACCCTATATTTGCATACAGATGAAATGCAAGGCTAGCTTTAACAGTTATGCTGAACTTTTGAGTCACAGAAAAGAGCACCCAGTCTTTAGGGCAAGATGCATGTTCCCCAAATGTGGGAGAGTATTTTCAGAAGCATATTTGCTTTATGATCATGAAGCTCAGCACTATAATACCTTTACCTGCAAACTTACAGGTTGTGGAAAAGTTTACCACTCACAGAATGAATTAGAAAAACATATTGAAGATCACACTAAATCTGAAAAAATACTGCAGTCTGATGGTGATAGCAATTGTTCTCAGTCTTTAGAAAATAATGAGAATACTGAAGAAGTCCATCCAGAAGAGATACTGGTGCTGCCACCTGATAGTAATGTAAATAACTGTGCCAAAGCAGAAAATTATGTCTCAGATGAGATCCAAGATGAATCACTTGAGTCTGAGAGTACGAAACTGTCAGCTAATGTACTGGAGCAGCCTGATTCAATCTCTGTTGACAACAGGGAACAATCTTTAACTAGTGCAGCAAAGACAGAATCATTAGGTCCAGCCAGCAATGTTTTGATGCCTCTTCTAGGCCAAAAAATTCGAGAGAACATGGCAAAAAAAGGAAAACTACCTGTTGTAAATACTGCAGTAGATATTGGTGTACCTACCATCCATCCGTTTTGCTCAACAGTTGAAGATACTTGCAGTGACCTTTCTGTTTTCCATGAAGGGAAGGAGGATGACTGTGTTGGTGAGTCTCAGACCATTTCTATGAATTCAGTCAAACTTGAACCTGATGTTCTTGCAACAAAAAGTCAAGAAAAAGAGAGTGGCCATATGTCTTTCAGCACGCAAAATCAATTAGAGTGTCAGAATTTACTTTCTCCAAAGCCTCAGCTTGAAGAGAGTATTAGGACAGCTGCTAATCCCTACAATCAGCCTCTGAAGAATTTAGGAGGGATTTCACTTGCTCCTACCCAGAACAATATAGGCACTTCTTTTTTGCCCATCATACCATTGGCAGCTCCAGTTCAGAAGTTTACTTGTCAGGTTGAAGGCTGTACGCGAATCTACAATTCTTCCCAGAGCATTGGAAAACACATGAAGACAGCACATCCTGATCAATATGCTGCATTTAAAATGCAGTGCAAGAATAAGAAAAGTAAAAAAATAAGTTTGCAAAACCTGCCAAATGATAGCAAACCAGTTTATTTTTTATCATCACAAGTATCTACTCCTGCTAGCGATGCTTTTCCTCAACAAACCAAAACCAGCTTAAATCCTACTTGTACAAGTCAGCTGCAGCAACTATCAAATGTTCTTTTCCCAACACGTTTGGAAAATGCAACTAATTCGTTATTACCAATTGTGGAAAATGTTGGTCTCTCTTCCCATATTAAAAGTGAATCAGAAAATGCATTAAGCTCTCAGTTGGGAAGTATGTCCAGTGCAACTTTACCTTCACAGTTGGATGATTTAGAAAAGCCGGTTATGCCTCTGAACATCGACAGTGGTTCTGATCCTTTTCTTCCTTTACCTGCAGAAAATGGGCTGATTTCTCTTTTTCCTTCCCCAGCTCACAATAGTCCAAGTTCTGTCTTCTCACAAATGGAGAATACCAATCATTTTTCCTCCCAACTAGAAGGAAATACAAATTCTTTTTCAAAAGAGGAAAGTGTTGACATACTGTTTCCTTCACAAATAAATAATGAAAGTAACTTTGGTGAAACCACTCCACAGCCTCTTATATCAGAAAAAACAAAAAAGGATCGTAGGCGAGGTACAGATGGAAAAGACAAAAAGCCAAAGCATAATAAGCGGGCAAAATGGCCAGCAATTATCAGGGATGGCAAATTTATTTGTAGTAGATGTTACAGGGTTTTTTCCAATCCTAGATCACTTGGTGGTCATCTGTCCAAACGATCCTATTGTAAACCTTTGGATGAATCTGAAATTTCTCCTGAAGCTCTACAGCTTAATGGACAATCCTCCCTACTTGCAAGTATGATTCTTTCTTCAAATGCTTTAAACTTACAGCAGCAGCAGGAATCAACTTATAATCCAGATGCATGTTTTAAGGAACCATCATTTCTGCAGCTGCTTGCTAATGAAAATCGGTCAGCTGCCATTTTGCAGAACTTGTTTCCACGGACCAATATGACAAATTTTAATCCAAGTGAAAATGAGGAAGGAAATGAAATTATCAAACAGGCCTTGGAAACTGCAGGAATTCCAAGTACTTTTGATTCTACAGATACATTACCACATATAATTACAACCAGTTGCGTTACTGGTACTACACAAATAAATACAGTTTTGCCAAATCCAGGCATATCACCTTCATTACCAACAATTTGCAACCCAACTACCTTGCTCACAGACCAAAACAGAACACTTAACACCAAAATTTCATCAGAAGAATGCAACAGTTTACCTGTGTTTTCAGATGATTTAATACTTAAGACTATTGAAAATGGCTTGTGCCCCCATCTGGTTTCTAATTCTGCTACCACAACGCATAATTTGGGAAACAGTGTTCCACGTGTTTCAGTCATAAGTAGCATCAAAAATTCAGAAGTGTGTAACTTGAGTAAAAAAGGGAATGGTGGTTCAAAGAAAAAGAAGAAAACACCAGTTTCTTTGGTTGTACCTCACATTTCACAGAAGTTGGTAGTTAATGATTTGGCAGGTTTAGGGCTTATCACTAGAAATGTTGAAGGGAGTATGCAAGCAACAGCAGAAAATTTTCAGTCAAGTGTATTGGCAAATTGTGAAACTCAAGTGTTAATGGAAAATTTTACACAGAAATTAAGTAATGTTGACAGTGAACTAACAGCAGATATCAAAGAAAACTTAAAGACTAGTGGAGAAAATCATGTAGAAATAGTTCCTTTGTCATTGAAAAATGAAAATGGTGATTCTCAGGTTACTCTGGGATCTTGCATTCCAGAAAAGTCCAATTTTGAGATTTCAAATGATAACATTGTTCAGAATTTTGAGAAAACGCTGGAAATAATTAAAACAGCTATGAATTCTCAGAAGATTGAAGTTAAAAGTGAAATCCAAGAGATATCCATTGAATCAATACGGAGCCCACAAAACAATACTGCTCAGTGTGTTTTTGAAAACCCTGCACAACTCCCTAAACCTGATTCTACTCAGTGCGTAAAACATACCCAGAATGTCACCATTGCTAAACCTAATCAGTCTGAAGCATCTCACAAAGATGATATTCAACTTATAGAAATTTTAGAAGGCTTGAAAAAGCTGAATTTAGAAAGTGAAACATCAAATCAAATACTCGATAGTATAACTCATTGTCTTCCAGCAGATACGTTAATGCCGCAAGTCCTTATTCCAGGTGTAACAACTGAGACCACATCTCTTGTCCAGATGTCTTCAGAAACACATCCTATGTTTAGTGAAAAGATCCATAAGCCGTTTATGTGCCAGGCTCCAGGCTGTAATTATAGTGCCATGACAAAGGATGCATTATTTAAACACTACAGCAAAATACATCAGTACACTGCAGAAATGATTCTTGAAATTAAGAAACACCAGTTAAAATATGCTCCATTTAAATGTGTTGTTGCTAACTGTCCAAAAACATTTACAAGAAATTCTAACCTCCGGGCACACTGTCAGCTGGTACATCATTTTACAACAGATGAAATGGTAAAATTAAAGCTAAAAAGGCCTTATGGACGACGATCCCAAAACAAAACCATAAATGTTACACCAAGACCTAATGAACTAAAAAACATGCCATATGTGTTAATAGAAGGTAAAAGAGAATTACAGTTGACTAAGGAGCTTGACCTAAAAGAAGAAACAGTCATAGAATCTATGAAGGTTCCAGAAAGATTGATACCAGAAGCAGTGATACCAGAAAATACTCCTGATATCACAGAAAAATTAGAAAAACCTTCCCCAATAGCTCCGGTTCCTCTAGAAGTTCATAATATACCCATACTTAATAATAGTCAATTACAACCTAAATTACGTAAGATCAGAAGGCATAGGAAAGAAGAAGAAAGAAAACATAAAAAGCCAATTCCCAAACCTTTGGAGATGCCAACTAGTTATAATCCATATAGACCTTACAGGTGTGTGCATCAAGGTTGTTTTGCAGCTTTTACAATACAACAGAATTTGATTCTGCACTATCAAGCTGTACATAAATCTGATCTACCATCATTCTCTTTGGAGGCAGAAGAAGAAAGTGAACCAAGTAAAGAAGATGAAGCTGGTAAGGAAGAAGAGAGTGATGCAACTGAAACTGTGAAAGAATTCAGATGTGAAGTGAGAAATTGCTCTAGGATATTTCAAGAAGTTACTAGTCTTATTCAGCATTATATGAAGCTTCATGAGATGGCTCCTGAAGAAATTGGTAGTATGAAGTCAGCCTTGGATGTTGGAAAATTCCCCTGTGATCAGTCTGAATGTAAATCATCATTTACAACGTATGTTAATTATATTATTCATCTTGAGACAGATCATGACATAAAAATAAAGCACAGCAAAACAGAAGATTGCATGTATAAATGTGATTGTGAAGGTTGCGACCGTATTTATGCAACAAGGTCTAATCTTCTACGGCACATTTTTAATAAGCATAATGATAGGCATAAAGATCATTTAATAAGACCTAGGCGATTCCTGACGCCAGGTCAGGAAAATATTTCAATTAAAGCTAATCAGGAGAAAATCATGAAAATTAAACATAAAGGATTAAAATACAGAGCAGGAAAAAATGGAAACAAAATATCAATTAGAGCCAAGCGAAAGAAAGCAATGACCGTAGAAGACAAAACCCCCAAACTAGGGCAGATTGATGAAAATCAAGCATATTCTTTGAAATGTGGAAAGTATATTTATTCAATAAAGACAAAGGATGATGCTTTATCTGAATGCAGTAACAAATTTATTGTACAGTACCCATGTATGATAAAAGGCTGCTCATCGGTTGTCACGAGTGAGAATAATGTAATTCGGCACTACAAATGTCACAAGTTATCTAAAGCGTTTACCTTACAACATCGGGATCTCTTAATTGTTTCCAACAAGCATTCAGAGTCTTCGGGAAAAGAGGTTTCTTTACAAAATGAAGCTGTGGAGAACAAGGTTTGTGATGTGAAAGAACTGCAGCCGCTCTTGCCTGACTCCTGCGAGGACTCGAGGCCCTCTCCGCTGGCAGTGCAGAAAGAAGCAGAGAAGACTGAGAAGGACGAGGTAGATGAGCTTGCAGAATTGTTCATTACCAAACTTATTAATGAGGATCTTGCAAGTTCAGAAAACCACGTAAAGGGCTCTTCTGATGTAAATAGTGACTGTCAAGAAACTAGTGCTTCTCTTTCAGAAAAGCAAAGTATAAATAGTAATTTTAAAAGAGTAAACAAAGAAAAAAATATCTCCCAAAGTAAAAAGAGAAAAGTTGAAAAGCAGGAAGAAATCCTGGCTGTTGAATTAAGCAGTGTGCATAGAGAGGAAGAAAGTGCTGTTGCTATCCAAACTGTTGAAGAACAGTCTTCAACTTTTGATTGGAGTTCATTTAAGCCTATGGGATTTGAAGTATCTTTCCTCAAGTTCCTTGAAGAATCTGCAGTGAAGCAGAAGAAAAACACAGAAAGGGGGGGTTATAATAATTGTGGAACCAGGAAAGGTTCTCATTCTAACTCAAGAAAGTCTAACGAAAAGAACACTGTTGTGAGAACACGATCATGTTCAGAAAGTGAAACTCGTGTACAGTTTGCTAATCCATCACAATTTCAGTGTAGCGGTACTGTAAAAATAGTTTTAGATAAGACTTTTAAAGATTGCACTGAGCGTGTATTGAAGCAGCTTCAGGAAATGAAACCTATTGTCAGTCTGATAAGACTTGATGGACATTGGGAAGCAAAATTAGAGGTTACAAAATAATCAGGTAATATGAGCGGACTCCTTGTTCTGATCATTAATGTATATCTGTACTGCATTTTTTAATTTTGAGTAGGAAGCCATTGAGCATGATGCTATTTCTTAAGGGTTTTTTTTTTTGTTGTTGTTGTTGGTTTTGTTTTGTTTGAAGTGATTTAACCTAGCAAGTTCATGACAGTTGTCATGTAAATTTATTTTTTATCCCTATGGGACTTGGAACAGAATCATTGTTTCAGTTTTGTAAATAATTGATCAAAACCTCAATTTTTTATCAAATGTTGTCCTTTTCCATGACTGAAATCTTTGTGAATTGTCTGTGGTATCTTTCGCCGGGTCACTGCTCATATATAACAGTACTTTTTATTTGTAGATACATTTTTGTATATATTTATTATTGTAAATCATTTGCTGCAAATGGCAGTCTGTAAGTCTGAAATATTAAATGACACATTTATATTCAGAATTTTAATTTGTAACTAAGTGATCCAGTTTTTAAAATGTTCTTTTAAACTTAAATCTTTTTAAAGTAAAAACTAGGTAAGTTTACCATATCCAATTTATTTTGCCTAAATTGTGTGTATAGGAGAGAAGGTGATCAGATCACACTTAAATGGTTAAAATACATACTGACACAGTTGTATTTGTAACTGCAAATGTCCAATATTATTGGATAGTATTCATATGTAGCTAACTCAAAAAGTTTTCCTACAACTGCATATGCATTGCTTTTAATCAGATTGAAAACTTCCACTTCCATAATATGATGGAAATGTAAATTTTAAATAGTTTGCTGGCAGTGAAAATTTAAACACCATTTGGTATTAAACAATCCATCGTGAATGTGCTAGAAAATTAGTAGTGTGGAGCAGTGTATATATTTGAGGTGGTGATTTGTGAAGTAGCCCAGTATTGCCTTAAATAAAATCACATTTCATTTCTGGTTTTATACATTTTATCTTACAAAAGTCCTTTTTCTTTTGAAAATTTTGATTGGTGTATAGAGTAACTTCTATAGCACTGCTTTGCAAACAGTGCTTTTCTAAAGAATGAATTTTGGAACTAATTTTGATTTACCACCTTTATATCTATTTGTAATATGTGTTCACAGTAGCATTAAAATGTAAAAGTGCTATTCAAACAGAAGATCTTCTGAAGAGATGAGACAGTTTCCTTATTCCCAGTTGCAAATGGAACTAAATTTCTTCTTGCCTACTATGTATACATTGAAATAATTGTGACTACTAATGTACTAGCTAATAACTTCACCCAGCACGATGTGTATTGGACCAGAAAAGCCTTGGTTAGAGTTGCTAGTCCCTCCCTCAATTTGCTGTATGCTGGACATATTTTTATGGAATTGAAAGATTGAAACTTTTGGAGTCTTCTTTCCCAGAATCACAAGGGAAAGAAATACAAAATTGTTGCCCATCTGCTGGAAGTAGGAATGATTAAGTATAGCCTATCTTCTTCCTTACTCCAGGGTGTATCAGAACAGAAGAAAGCCTTATCAATGTTCCTATACTTAGTTCTACCCATGCTTTTTTTCCCCTGCCTTGAGTCAGTATTAAATCCTGGCAAATACTTGGACAAGTTCCTGCAGGTTTCTTAGCAAGATTTTCAGAAGTGGTTTGCCCTTGCCTGCTTCCTAGGACTGGGAGAGAGGGACTGGCCCAAGGTCACCCTGTTGGCTTCATGCCTAAGGCAGGACTAGAACTCATAGCCTCCTGGTTTCTAATACAGCACATTTAACCATTATACCAAGCTGGCTCTCTGTACCCATGCGTAGAGCAGTAAAAATTCCAATTCAGCCTCAGGAATGTCTCTGCTTTCATGTATCCATCTATGAATATAATTAGTACGATTCCCTTTTCGTATGAAAATACATGCCTGATACAAATGGGGGAAAAATCTGTGTTATGTAATATCAAATGGATATGAAAGCTTGAAGGAAGAAAAAAATAAGGCTATGTTATCTTTCAGGTTTCTCATTTTAAATATTTTAAACTTTGCTTATTTGAACATTTGAATGTAAACACTAAATATTGACAAATTGCTTCTTTTCAACATCTGCTAAGTAATATTTGTGCCCTTTCACTTAACTCTGTATAAGCCAGCCACAGAAGAACCGTACGTGGTTGTGAAGCATTCCTTATTGTTACTTAATCAGAATGCTTAATGCCACTCTTTGAGTTCCTCTACAGGTTCATATGTTGTGCGTTCCCTCCGCCGCCGCCACCACCCAATTATCAGCCTTTTTGTGTTGTGCGTCATCTAAAGTTGCAGTTGCAGGTAGGTGAGGGCAGGCAACGGCTAAGCATGCTTCTGTGCCATTGGTGAATGACAAGTAGGTCTTCCTGGAAACATTCCTCCCTTTCGATAGCGGTGCAAATGTAGAATCCAATGAGTTTTATAACTTTTTTAAAAAAAAATATACTGCTCTGTTTTTTCCTGAGTTATGAGTTCCTTTCAGCAGTTTATTAACCTCTTTCTGTCTAGCATCTACAGTTACTCAATAAAAAGCCCTCTGTTTTTTAAAAAAAAATTAGTGTGAAGACTCTCATAGCACTTAGCATGTTAATCACTATCAGGGACCTAGAAGGAAATTAAACGTAGAAGGAGTGGGAGGATAATACTGTATTAGCAATCAGTTTCTCCTATTTTGTACCCCAACAGTTTACAGCATCTAGATCAATACAATGAAATGCCTACGCAAAAGGTTTCAAATAATAGAAGATGTTCTAAGAGGAAGATCTCAAGCTGTTTTTAGTATATTGTAAAAATCATCATAGCATACAAATAAAAGTCATCTAAGAATTTTCAGTAACACTGGGTTGTTAACAGTCCCTCAGCCAGAACGTTTTGTTTGCCTATTTCCCATTGGAAGTAGTATCTTGCACAAAGCCTAATTCTTAAATGTGCTTTTACATAACATCCCCCCCCCCCCGTGTTACTCTTGCGTTTTTTAATATTTATTGTGAAGAAATTACAGCCTGCCTCTGCACTGCATGCCTCATGAAAAACAGATTTGGAAATACAGTTTATCTCTTTGGGTAAAGGCTGATTTACAACACATGCCAGACACGCTAGAGGGGTAGACAGGACAGATCTCTGAATCAGGATTTTTTGAGTACTAAAATATCCTATACATATGTCCGTCCAGCATTCATGTGATAAATGAACATCTCATCTCAATGTTCATAAATACCATAAAAGAAGTTATAAAGGAAATTTTCTGAAATATAGCATGTCTTAAGGCTCATCTGTTTGCTGCTTACATTTATACAAGAAGCACACCAGAATATTGCACGTATAACATGAATATGTGATGTTTTTACATAACAGCAATAGCTTCTGCAGTTTTAGTTTTCCTGGAATTTAATAGTAAAGAGGAATTCACTGCAAAAGCCGTACTTGAGCAAATGGCAAGAAAAATTCAAGTTCACACCTATAAATATGAAAATATACATGTAAAAAGAAGAGGGGGTGTTATTTCCAAAAAGAGTTTTGGCCCTCCAAATAGAATCTGCTCAGGTGTAGTTCAGGTCTTGGGAATAGAGATAGTACCAGTTTCTTGTTCAGCAAGGAATTGGCTCTCTAGGAACAGAATGTTTGGGGTGCTTTCATACTGTAATTCTGGAAGAATTCAGAGTTCAGCAAGAATGAAGGGGCATGGAATAGTGGGGAAGAAAATACTACATTTCCTAAGGTAATTTACAACCTGTTGCCTAAATTGATAGTGATGACAGTGGGTTAGAAAAACAAGTTGCTACAGTAAAAACGAATTGGCAACTTGACCCAAATTTGCCAACTGGAGGAATACTGGGTTTTCTACATATGCTGAGTTGTCCATTCAGAAAAACAGGAGGGATCACTGACTTGAGGTACTTTGCTGTTAGACAACTTTCAACAAAGGAGACCATGGCTTTAAGACATAGGGGAACTGAAAAATGTAACAAAGTATAAAAATATAAGCTGTTTTCATAAATCTTCCATGATTGCAGTTCCACTGAGTAACCTAGATGGAGAAAGGATACTTTGTGTACCCTTTACTTTCCCAGCTTTTTCTTCTTTTCCTCCAGCTAGAGTTCCAGATCTCTGTCTGTAGTTATTCTGTTGTAAGGAAAAAACAAGATTATACAATATGTGTGCAGAGTGGAGTAGCTATTGATTGAGAAAACCACATAAAACAACCAAGTCCCGTAGGCCCATTAGAAAGATGTCAAAATCCATAGCCCTTGATGAGAGCCAATAGAACTTAAAAAATAACCAGGTTTTTAACTTCTCCAGAATATCTCATCAAAATGCACCTGAGGCATTTTAAAAAAAAATAGCACGTGTCAAAAGCTGAGATAACCCTGCCTGGACCTAGTCTAAGGCCTGCAGATGCATAATATTAAGTTTATTTAGATGTATGATCCATTGAGAATTACAGCCTTTTTGAGGTTAAAAGGTAAAATCTAAAGCAGACTGTACTCCTGGTGATTGAGCTCAACTAATTGTGCAGATTTAGCTATAGAAACAGGTGGGGGGGGGATTCTTTGCTTTACAAAGCAGCTTCAAATGGGTCCTTCACTTGAAACATTGCTGAAACAAACACCCCATTGAAGATTTGGAGCATTCTAATAACTGTCAAACAAAAGAAAATAACAGTGCACTAGCCCTAGCAATAATAACATGCTTTGTCACTAAGATCAAGCATTACTTAAATATAAAAATGTAGAGATGACCTGGGGAAAGAATGAATTGTTAAGGGAGGAGAAATGGCAATTGATTCCTGAGAAAGTAGAAACTCAACTCTGCCTTGATTTTTTTTTTTTTTTTTTTTTGGTATAAGGTGGGGCTAAGTGTTTAGCCATTGATGGAGTTAAAGATGGGGGAATGCAACATTCAATGATGCAGATTAATCCTGGTTAGCAAGACCTAGGTGGTTCCTTTCAGGTTTAACAATACTTTGACAGGGAGGAGCTTGGGGTGCTGGAAGATCTAATTTGTTGATGATGTAGATAATTATAGCCTGTATTCCAGACTCAGCTTCTTAGGTGGCACATATCTGTCACAAGTTGCCCCTGCAAAAATGTTACACACATGGGGAGGGAAAGTACCCAGAAGTAATAAGGTATGTTACAGATCTTTGGAATGGAACTAGTTTAGGAATACCTCTTTAATACATGAGGTTTATGAGTTGGGATTGTATCCAGTGCTTCTGTGCATAGAATGATTGTTCCCCATGCTTCTTGATTTCTATAACCCCTGCTCTCCCAAGAGCCCTTTAATTGTGGTAGAATGATAGATTCCACTATCCAAAATGAACCACAGCAGCGGAAGGGAAGGGAAGGGAAGAGAGGAAGGAAGGAAGGAAAGGGAAGGAAGGAAGGAAGGGAAGGGAGGAAGGAAAGGAAAGGAAGGAAGGATTTAGTCAACTTATTAGCTGCTTCAATCACTGAAGCAAGTCTAAATGGGCTGCTGAGGGAGAAGAGGGGGGAAATAAGTTGGCATGAGTTGGTGTTTGTGCAACAACTGGATACAGCGCTGTGTTGGCATAGAAATCACTGTTTTAGATGCATTATTTGTTTTAACAAAATATCAAATTGATGTAAACATGACGAACTGTAAATGTAAAGGTAACCCAAAAATTTGGGGAAACCTGGCATTTCAGGTTGCTTAACTAATTACAGTGCTGTGTGTATTAGATTTGTTTCTGTGAAGGACATGTCATGAGAACTTTATATTTGTCTTATATAAAAAAAGAGAAATTGGATTTAATATTTTAGCCAGAACAGCCTTGGAAAAGTAATCTTTTCCTCTGCTCCTTGACATTTATCATATTATAGCATTAGAAGAGCCATTTTTCCACTGTTGGTTAATGTGTCCTTGGATATGCCACTTCTAGCTCAGCTTCATACTCCATAGTAACGTGCTTTAGATCACATCAAACTGCAGTTAATAGCAGCTCCTGAAATGCCCTCCCCTTATCAACACCCCAGTGTATGCTAAGTATTCTAATACTAATTAGAATTCTAGCATGCTAATTCTGACCTACGAATTATAAGGCTGCCTTACATACTAAGGCCTGTATAGATTAATTTCATTGTGCTATAATTGGTAGCACCTAGTCAACCATGGCTGATCTTGAAAAGTTATACAGAGTCAGAATTCATCATGACTTGGAGAGGAAACCATCAGGAAAGCCCTGGGCTCAAGGTGAGACTGGAAAGTCAGGGGGAAAAAATTTGGCAAGAACAAATGGCACTTTCATCTGGTTACCGAGAAAACAAAATGGACATGTCCTTGAAATCACCAGATAGTCTTCCTGGTAGGGACATAGGATTGGGATTTTTCTCCATTGTAACTAAATCCCTGTAATGCTTGGAAGGGGGAATCTATGGCCCTTCCAGATGTTGAACTACTAAAAACGCTTTCCCAGTATAATGTGGCTAAGCCCCCACCCCTTGTCCTTGATCCCTCAGTTGATGCCAATTGCACCTGTTCCTGAATCAGGAGGGTCTCCAGACTAATCACCGCACAGTTGGGCTACTGCAGTGTGTACATGGGGCTGCTCTTGAAGACCACATGTAAGCTACAGGTGGTCCAGAGTTCAGCAGCACAGGTAGTGATGGGCCTGCCTCAGTATGCCTGCAAATCACTGCTGCTCAGCAAGCTGCATTGGTTGCCAGTGAACTTCTGGGTGCAATTCAAGGTGCTGGTTATCACCTATAAAACCAGGTTTCTGCCTGTCCAGTAAGATTGGGCAGAATTGGTGTGTTTCACCTATCAATGAAGCTATGCCAGGGACCCAGAAGTAATGCTTTTCTGTTCTGGCACTTGCCCTCTGGAGCATCCTACCCCCAGAGATCCATATGGCTCCTGCACCAACATTGTCCTGTCAGTCTTTTAGAATCTGGCTGCTTTTCCAGGTGTTGGGATAGGGTGGCTGCTGAGCCCCTGCCTGGTGTGTTTTTTGTAGCTTGTCTTGTCTGGACATACGGTACTGTGATGGAATAGACTTATGAAGGCCAAGTTCAGGGAGACAAGCATGTTCTTAGCCCCCAACAGGAGCATGGGAAGTTCAAGAAGATGAGGCTGGCACCTCCCTAAGGAATTCACGGTGTTGTGGCTGGCTGGCTTGGGAACTAGGGTTCAGTCTGGGGAGATTTCCTGTCTGGAGGTTGTAGCTAATAAACGCAACAGAACTGTATTTGCATTGTCTCTTGGAGTTCTTTGGGCTGAACCCGACAAGTACTGTGCAAAAGTTTTAGGCAGGTGTGAAAAAATGCTGTAAAGTAAGAATGCTTTCAAATATATATATATTGTAATTGTTTATGTTTATCAATTTACAAAATGCAAGTGAGTGAACAGAAGAAAAATCTAAATCAAATCAATATTTGGTGTGACTACCCTTTGGCTTCAAACCAGCATCAATTCTTACACTTGAACACTTTGTACGCTTGCACAAAATCAGGGATCTTGTAGGATTAGAGTCAGGTGTATGATTAACCAGTTATACCAAGCAGATGCTAATGGTCATCAATTTCATATGTAGGTTGAAACACAGTCATTAACTGAAACAAACAGCTGTGTAGGAGGCTTAAAACTGGGTGAGGAACAGCCAAACTCTGCTACTAAGGTGAGGTTATGGAAGACAGTTTCATAAGTAAGACAGGTCATACACCACGGCAAGACAGCACAGCAACACGACACAAGGTAGTTATATTGCATCAGCAAGGTCTCTCCCAGGCAAAAATTTCAAAGCAGACTGGGGTTTCAAGATGTGCTGTTCAAGCTCTTTTGAAGACGCACTAAGAAATGGGCAGCATTGAGGACCATAGACGCAGTGGTCGACCAAGGAAACAATGCAGCAGATGGAAGACACATGCTTACTTCCCTTCAACGTCGGAAGATGTCCAGCTGTGCTATCAGCACAGAACTGGTGGAAACCAGTGGGATCCAGGTACACCCATCTACTGTCTGGAGAAGTCTGGCCAGAAGTGGTCTTCATGGAAGAATTGGGCCAAAAAGCCATACCTCTGACATGGAAACAAGGCTAAGCGACTCGACTATGCACGAAAACATAGGAACTGCGGTGCAGAAAAATGGCAGCAGGTGCTCTGGACTGATGAGTCAAAATTTGAAAGATTTGGCTATAGCAGGAGGCAGTTTGTTTGCCAAAGGGCTGGAGAGCAGTACAATAATGAGTGTCTGCAGGCAACAGTGAAGCATGGTGGAGGTTCCTTGCAAGTTTGGGGCTGCATTTCTGCAAATGGAGTTGGAGATTTGGTCAGGATCAATGGTGTCCTCAATGCTGAGAAATACAGGCAGATACTTATCCATCATGCCATACCATCAGGGAGGCGTGTGATTGGCCCCAAATTTATTCTGCAGCAGGACAATGACCCCAAACATACAGCCAATGTCATTAAGAACTATCTTCAGTGTCGAGAAGAACAAGGAGTCCTGGAAGTTATGGTTTTGCCCCCACAGAGCCCTGATCTCAACATCATCAAGTCTGTCTGGGATTACATGAAGAGACAGAAGGATTTGAGGCAGCCTACATCCACAGGAGATCTGTGGTTAGTTCTCCAAAATGTTTGGAACAACCTACCTGCGGAGTTCCTTCAAAAACTGCGTGCAAGTGTACTTAGAAGAATTGATGCTGTTTTGAAGGCAAAGGGTGGTTACCCCAAATATTGATTTGATTTGGATTTTTCTTCTGTTTGCTCACTTTGCATTTTGTAAATTGATAAACATAAACAATTACAATATATATTTTTGAAAGCATTCTTACTTTACAGCATTTTTTCACACCTGCCTAAAACTTTTGCACAGTACTGTATATGAATTCTTTTCTTTATCTTTGTTTTTCTACTCTTTTAAAATGTAAGTTACCCAAAGTCACTCTGGAGTTGGGCAGCCTTTAAATCTAATAAATAACACACACATGCATCAGTAAAGCCAAGATAGGGTGAGGAAGTTACAATTACTTACAAGGACAAAAGACAGGAAAGAACACTCACACACTTGTACACTACTTTAGAATTATATACAAGGGAAGAACTAATTAATAATTCACATTAGAAATAAATGACTGCAGGTGGAAGACTAAGTAAAAACTAATACAATTGAAAGCATCTTTAAACAAGATAAAATGTTGCATGTTGGAAAAGGGGTGAACAAATAAAGTTCTGCCATTAGACATAGAGATTACATGGTGACCCAATAAGGGGCTCATCTTAACAGAATGCAGCAACTTTCCTGGGCCTGCAACTCCTAGGTTTCCAGTGACTCTTTTTGCCTTGCTGGCTGGGAATTTTGGGAATTGCCAGGATGGGGAAAGCTGAATTACTATCCCTTCAAAAATCTTCAAGAATGAAAATAGATGTTTCAATAGAATTGCACCAAAAAATTAGAAGTCACCACTTAAGTTATTGAAACTTAAGAAACACCAGTGCTTATAAATCCACTAGAAGGAGATGCCAGTTATAAACAAATTTGGTAAACCTTACATCGTGTGTGGAAAAACCTAAATATACAGCATGTTGGTTAAAAGACTCTTATTATCTAAAGCTCTATTGTTAACATAATGAAAATATACTTGATTTACAATTGAGTGCTTTTGTTTGTTATACTTGGTGATGACCCACATTTTTTTCATCTCCCCCTTGGATATTGGGTGAATCTTGGTCAAGAGACACAGTGATACCATTGTGAGCCATAGAATTTGTTTTTTTATGTTCACATTTGGAGTTTCGAACCTTCTTTGTGTAACTTCTGAAACAGCATTTGATTGAGTATTTGAAAATCAAATAGCTGAATTCAATTATATTTAAGGCTATGCACAAACAGGATGTCACCACCACAATGTACAGGAAAACTTTCTTCTCAGTGGGCTTGGATATGTAGCAATCAACTGTGTTAGGACAAGGACGTGTGTCACATTTCACAACGCGGGGTACATCAAATCCTCCATAGATCTTGTGAAACAAGTAGAGGAAACCTATTTCAAATCCAGTTTTGGAAAGGAGGCTGATGAGGTAGGTGCAGAGCAATCCTCCATCAATACTTTTCAGGTCTTTATACAGCTTAGTTCGGTGTCTCTTTTCCCTGCTTTCTCGGTAGGCAACATGGAGAACAACCAGAAGTGATGGTGTAGAGACCATAATCAGTTGCAAGGCCCAAAGCCTCACTTGGGAAATTGGGAAGAAATGATCAAAGCAGACATTTTCACAGCCAGGTTGTCTAATGTTACACTCAAACTCCTTCTGTTCATCTTTCCAGACAGGTTCAGCAGCTACAACGTAGACAAGGAGGCGAAATATAAACACAATAGCCAGCCAGACTCTGCCAATTTCTGTTGAGTATTTATTTACACCGCTTAGAATATCTCGCAAGAATCCCCAGCTCATAGTTTCTCCTTCAAGAAGGGCAAGAAACTGTAACAAAACAAAATATGTAGCATGAACGTGTCCTTTTTAAGCAAATATTATATATGGAGCTAGATCTAGACTTTAAGGAATATAGTCAATGTGGAATTAGGTTAATGGATAGACATCATAGTCAGGAGACAAAAGAAACAAAAAAAACAGTGAAAACATTTTCAACAGCATTTGAAAAATAAGATGGTACATAGAAGTTTCAAGTGCTAGAAGTCTCTGAGCCAAGACAAGATGGGAGAATTAAAGAACTTGATTGCGTATAAAAACATAGATGTAGTGTGTGTAACAGAAACCTGGTGAAACAGGCAGAATCAGTGGGATATAATCATTCCTGGATATAAACATGATAGAAAATCCAGGGAAGTGTGCACTGTGGGAGATACTGCTCTTTAAATAATAAAGGGTATAAAATTGAACATACTAGAAGATATTGGGAGATCAAATTGCCACGGACGGGGGCCAAAATCCACAATAACTTGCTGCTAAAATTGGAAGTTTCCCATTTGCAACAATCCTTGTGACTCTAGCAGGAAGGACATAGAACAGTAAGCATCCTGTGATGGCATCAAGCTATCTGTGTGTCAATTTGCTTTAATGAAATTGCCCCCCCCCTCAGAAAAAAACACACAATGGTAACAGTTAATTTTGATTCAGTATAAGAAAACAGAATGGCATAAAAGAGTATCATTGGTAGGGACGTGGGTTCAGGAACATCTCCACTGTGATGGTATTCCTGTATTGCTTGAAGATGAGAAACCCCTGGACCACTCTAGATACTTTTTTTTTTTTGTTTTTTTTTAATCTCACCTTTCTTATTTCTATAAATAACTCAAGGCAGCAAATATACCTAATCCTCCTTCCTCCTCCTATTTTCCCCACAACAACAACCCTGTGAAGTGAGTTGGGCCGAGAGAGGGTGATTGGCCCAAGGTCACCCAGCCAGCTTTCATGCCTAAGGTGGGACTAGAACTCCCAGTCTCCTGCTTTCTGGTCTGGTGCCTTAACCACTAGACTAGTCTGGCTCTCTTGAGCTATGGCCTCAACTGGAAGATGCTGCAAGGCCGGCACCTTCTGGAAAGCTGCATATTTGCATTTTTGCTGTAATCTCTGCTATAACTCGTAGTGGCTCTCTTAGGCTGCATCCTACTTGGAGCAAGTTTCATTGAATTCAATTCACTGACAACTATATGTGTTAGGAATCATGTACACTGTGTGCACAATTATTAGGCAGGTGAGTATTTTAACCATATCATTTTTATGCATATTTTCCACCTCCAAGCTATATAAACCTGAATGTTTATTGGGTATAAGCATATCAGGTGATGTGTACTTGTGAAATGAGGGAGGGTGTGGCCTAAGGAGATCAACACCAACATATCAAGGTGTGCATAATAATTAGGCAGCTTCTTTTCCTCAGGCAAAATGGGCCAAAAAAGAGATTTAACTGACTCTGAAAAGTCAAAAATTGTAAAAAGTATTTCAGAGGGATGCAGCACTCTTGAAATTGCTAAGATATTGGGGCGTGACCACAGAACCATCAAACGTTTTGTTGCAAATAGTCAACAGGGTCACAACAAACATGTTGAGAAAAAAAGACGCAAATTAACTGCCAAAGATTTGAGAAGAATCAAACGTGAAGCTACCAGGAACCCATTATCCTCCAGCGCTGTCATATTCCAGAACTGCAACCTACCTGGAGTGCCCAGAAGTACAAAGTGTTCAGTGCTCAGAGACATGATCAAGGTAAGGAAGGCTGAAACTCGACCACCACTGAACAAGACACATAAGTTGAAACGGCAAGACTGGGCCAAGAAATATCTGAAGACAGATTTTTCAAAGGTTTTATGGACTGATGAGATGAGAGTGACTCTTGACAGACCAGATGGATGAGCCCGTGGCTGGATCAGTAACAGGCACAGAGCTCCACTTCGACTCAGATGTCAGCAAGGTGGAGGTGGGGTACTATTATTACAGATGAGCTAGTTGGACCTTTTCGGGTTGAAGAGGGACTCCCCAAAATCAACTCCCAAACCTACTGCCAGTTTTTAGAAGACACTTTCTTCAAGCAGTGGTACAGAAAAAAGTCTGCATCTTTCAAGAAGACCATGCTGTTTATGCAGGACGATGCTCCATCGCATGCATCGAAGTACTCCACTGTGTGGCTAGCCAGTAAAGGTCTCAGAGATGAAAGAATCATGACATGGCCCCCTTCCTCACCTGACCTAACCCTACTGAGAACTTGTGGGCCCTTCTCAAACGGGAGCTTTACGGTGAAGGAGAACAGTGCACCTCTCTGAACAGCATCTGGGAGGCTGTGGTTGCTGCTGCACAAAAAGTTGATCGTCAACAGATCAAGAAACTGACAGACTCCATGAATGGAAGGCTTATGACTGTTATTGCAAATAAGAGTGGCTATATTGGTCACTGATTTTTTGTTTGAAATGTCAGAAATGTTTATTTGTAAATTTTGAGTTGTTTGTTATTCTCACTTTAACAGATGAAAATGAACGAGTGAGATGGGGGAATTTTTGTTTTTCATTTAGTTGCATAATAATTCTGCACACTAATAGTTGCCCAATAATTGTGCATACATAGATATGCTCCTAAGAAAGCCAAAACCTCACTTTTACTTTCTTAAATATTCAGGTTTGAGGTTTATTAACATTTTGGATTGACCGAGAGCACTGTAGTTGTTCAATAATGAAATTCATCCTCAAAAATACAACTTGCGTAATAATTGTGCACGCAGTGTAGTAATGCAACATGTCTCAGGCTGGTGTTGGACTACATCTCTCTCACCAAACCAAACCAGCACACCCTCTGGCTTTCTGGATGGAGAGGATGGGAGATGTAATTCAAGACTTCTGGAGGGAAACAAGTTGGAAACACTGTTATAAAGTTGCCACAGAGACCACCTTTTAATTCTGTTCTTCTGCTACTAGGGGGTGCTGTTCTTTCATTAAATGGCATTTTGTCACTACTTTACTATATTCTCTTCTTGCATCATAATAAAAGGCTGCATTTTTCCTCTTGTATTCTGCTAATATAAAATGCAATTGATAAATTGTAATCCTAATTTTTAAAAAAAATTAAAAATGCATTATCTTAAATAACAGCTTTTTAATGGTTAAATATGTTTGGCTTTGTGGCTGTATGTTTAGCTAAATCTTCTTGTTGGTACAGGTAATCCTTGTTTAGCAACTTGCCTCGTATGACTATTCACAGTTATGACAGTGATGAAAAAGTAACTTTGCAACCAATCCTTGCATTTATAACTTTTGCAGGTCTGTAAAGCAAAGGAAAGCTGAAGTAAGATCATAAGTGCAGTCATGGTTTTACTTAGTGACTGCTTCATTTAATGACTGAGTTGCTGGTCCCAGTTATGGTTGCTAAACAAGGACTACCTGTACAAGGCAAAATTTTTAAAATTACATAAATAAGAGTCATCTCAAGTCTCCAGATAGTGAGAATGATTCAGGATGGAAGAGTTTAAAGATGTCAGATGCTATTAAACCACCAGGCAGAAACAAGGCTTAATTTTCTCCTAAACTTAGCTTGCTCCAGCACATGTGGTTTCATGAATAGTAATGGTAACAAAGACATTTTCATGCTAGGACATCCATGAGATTTTAGAACAACTGTAACATCTTCAGTAGCTAGAATAAATGTTATTTTTTTCTTCTGTGTTCTATCCCATACCAGCAACATTCATATACAGCACCGACAGTGTGAGAAAGGCTCAAATATACATGTTTGTGTCATTTAAAAACACACACATCATACTCAAAGATGATGATTTAAAGCCATCTGACATTAAAGTACGCCCTTAGGCTTTTCTCACAATACATGTTGAGTTTCTTTCCTCTCAGCTGAATTAGTAGAAGCAGCTTCCAAGCTTTGGGGAAGAGAGGATGGGCTTTCGAAGCACTTTCCAAATCCTCATGCACCTTTTTAGAAAATAAGGGCAGAAAGGAATCAAGCTACATAGTTGATTATGTCACTGCTTAAAACCTTTGAGATATTATAGCGATGTGCTCCTTTCACTTATGGTTGAGGACTGGTTCATGGGACAGAAACACCATGCGTTACTCTGGTGATTGACCATGGTTGAGAACTGGATGGGACGAGTGGGCCCTCCTGGTCTTATTAGACCTCTTAGCATTGTTAATTAATCACAGAATCCTTCTGGACCACCTCGTGTCAGGCTCCACATGGCTGGCAAACTCAAGAAGCAAGCGCCAGATGGATTTCAGGAAGGCATCTTTTATGCCAGTCAGGGTAAAAACATAATCTTGAAAACTGTAAAAGTGAGTTTCCAGGCAGACTTATAGCAAGCCAATTAAAGTAGAGTCTCTTTGAAATGCTTCCTTCCCACAGCCCCCATCTCTGGGCTGGGCTGCCTCTTCTTGCGCCCAGCCAACTCAACCACTGCCTGGTTCCCCCAGACTCTCACACCTAGAAGAGTTGGGACAATGTCTTGCAGTAGCTCCAGAGCAGGTGGTTCCAATTGGTAGTTATGGGAGAGGAAGGATCAAGCCCTTGTTTGTTCCAGTGTGGAGTACCACCCAGCTTGGTCCTTTCCCCAGTGTTATTCAACATTTATATAAAATTGTTGGAAAATGTGTGAGTTTGAGGTGAAGTGACATCAATATGCTGTTGATACTCAATTGTTTATCGTCACCCAGGCCAGAGTGAAGATGTTATATAAGTCTTGAACTGACTCCTGGAACTTATAAGGGACTGTCTGGGAAAAAACAAGCTCAACCTAAACCCAAGCAAAATGGAGTTATTGTTCATCCATGAATATTCTGCCTGTCTAGTAACGTCAGCCCCAGTGGTTTCTTGTGATGGGGTTGCAGTCCCCAGTCTCTGACTTGGGGGTCCTCCTGGGTTCATGGCTCCTGCTTGAGCATCAGATTGATGATGCCTTGACCTTTGCCCAACTGGTGCATCAATCATGGCCCTACCCAGACCAGGCAGCCTTGGCAACAGTAACTCATGCCTTGATCACCACACAATTTGACTACTTCAGTGCCCTCTATATGAGGCTGTCTTTGAAGAGTCATCTCTGCTTCAAATAATATGATCTACTTTATTGGTTTGGAAAGAAATACTCTTTTAGTGAGATTTAAAGACTCTCCAAGACTACAGATCAACCAATATTAATGTGTAATATAAACAAATGCTAAAATTTATTTTTAAATAACCATCACAGAACAATTTTTTATAAAGTAAAAGGGAGAGAGGGAGAAAGAAACTCAAAGCCATTTAAAATCTCAAATCAATAGGCAACCAGCTCTTATTATCAACTCTGATAATGTATTTATCCATTTTTACAGCTAGATGTTCTTGCAGTTCTTGCATTTGCATGACAAAAGAATGGATACTTTTTGGTTTGTCAATTTACTTAGATTCTAAGCACTGTTTTGACTGATTATGTGCCACCAAGTTGGTGCTGACTCTTAGTGACCACAAATGTAGCACTGTTTTACTTACATTCCATTTTAGAAGAACACATCTACATGTTCTTTAAGATCATTAGAAAACAGACTTACCTGCAGAGTAGCAAAGGTTGTCAACACAGCAGGTTTCTGGAGCATTAAAAATTAAATCTTTCATTTCCCAGAAAGTCACCAGCCTTAAAAATGGAGTCAGGTGGTTTCCTAGGCAGTGTAATTCAGAAAGTGCAACCTGATCATTCTTTCTAGTGTATTATTCAAAAGATAAACCTAGCCTGTCTTCTACTGACCAGAGCAGCATCAGGCTAGAGAGAAACTTGGAAGAAAGGTTTCAAGTCCCTCATTTGCTGTTTTCTTTCATTTTTAAAATAATATTATTATGGATTACCGCTTCCAGCGCTGACACATAGCTTGGAAATACTTGAAGTAGAGAGTAGTTGAGACACAGCTACTGTCAGGCTTGGACTGGCTGGCCCATTCTCAATCAGTAATGAACCTCTCTTAGTGAAGATGGGCCACCGTGGCCAAAGCTACCTCACAAAGGCACATGAGAGATAAAGTTGAGGGAAATGACTCTGAACCTGTTGGAAGAACAGTACTGGCTGTAGTTTATTAATAATGCATTTGAGTGGTTTGAGCTTGTCATAAAATGTCATACACTTACACATTCACATGTGCTGTCCCACTTATTAACAGTCACACTTCTCTCTCTACCTGTAGGGACATGCATACCACACTCTTCCCCTTGCTATCCTTGCTCACCACGGGGTCATGGGAGTACTCCTAGCCTGTGGCTGGGGGCAACTGGAAGAAGATTGTTGCACAGTCCTGTTCTACAGTGAGAATTGATAAGGGAACAAGCACTCACATGCTCAACAGGAACAGTTTTTTTGAGGATACACGGGAAAAAATTCTCTAAGCAGCAACAAGATTTATTAGTTAAATAAAGAGCTCCACGCCTTCACACAATAATCAGCTCACACACACACACCTCTATACCAGGTTGATCAGGCACTGAGAAGGGGAATGGGAACCATTGGGTCTGGACATGGGTATAGGATGCAGTCTGATGGACACCAGATGGACAGATGGGTGAGGAAGGATGCTCTCTCTCCGGGGGGGACCAATGGAACCTTGGCTCTTGCTGAGTTTTGGCTTTTATACAGTCAGCAATCCTGAAGTAAAATTGTCTTGGCAACCTTGGTTCTCTGGCCAGAAGTTTTGAGGTGGTACATAAACCTTCTCTGAATATGTCACCCCAACAACGTCACTGATGAAACCCCTCCTCTCCGCCTTCATGCCTGTCCCATACTGGTGTTCAAGCTGTGACTTGTAAAGTGACAACCAGTGGTGTTTTGTTGTTCTGTTTCTGTGGTTTGTCTTTTAATAGGTCCTTCCTGTGAATAAGTCTGATTCTATTGGTTAGTCCTTGATCTCAGTGGGTGGGTAGCTGAGTCTCCTGAATGTCTGGTTTAATTCCAGCAGCTCAGCATGTCTGTCAAGTAGGTTAGGACAAATGTGGTTGTAGCACAGAGCCTGGCTACAGGCGATAGATTTGGTGGTGTGTCCTGGGTGGAAGCTGGAAGCATGTAAGTATGCATGGTGATCTGTTGCTTTCCAGTACAACCTAGTGCTTGTGTGTCCATTGTGTCTTCTTTTCTTCTTAATCAAGGCCTGTGTCTATTGATCTGTATGTTATGCCACAAAGATATGTATGTTTACTGTGAAATGTAGCAGTATACAGACACACATAACAAGGAGTGAATCCCAAGAAATTGAATGAGGTTTGTTTCAGTAGGGAAGCATAGGATTGTACTATACAGATAAAAAAACCAGCTGTGATTACATGAAACACCACTCTAAAAAGCTCAGTTAAACACACCCATGCCCTACCATTTCCTCTTGATCATGTACTGCTCCTGAAGCAAAATTGTGGCTTATTGTACTGTCTGAACTTATCACAGACTCCATGTGGTTTCTGAAAACAACAAACCCTGGACAAAATGGCAACCGCTTGGGATGCAGATAACATGGTAAGTTACCAAGGTGCGGTTTTTTCCCCCAAGATTGCCATCAGGCCAAGTGCTCTTTCAGTGCCCTACTTGCCCAACAACCTACTTGTTGTCATTTTATTTATCTCTATATACAAAGGTTAAATAAAAATTGTGCACAAGAAGGTAAAAGGTACAGGCACCAGTTCATGAACCAAATGTTTTAATTTAGCGTGGCATGTGAATACAGCTAGAGAGAAGCACAAATATTTGGTAGAAAGATAGGTGTTTCTGAGTTACTCTCTCTCTGTGTATCCTATCCTGTTCAATGTTTACATAAAACCAGAGGGAGAAGTCACCCACCAATTTGGGATGAAGTATCATCAATCTGCTGATGATACCCAAGTTACACATTTCTCCTGTGCATCCATTGGGAGACATGATGGAAGTCATTCCTGGTGTCTGGAGGATGTTATGGTTTGGATGGGGAAAAATAGCTTTAAGCTCAAACTAAACAAGATGGAGTGGCTGCTGAATCAGAGGCTGCCTGGTTTCCAGGACTTGATCTTGATGGGGTTGTGCTCCCCCAGAAAGAGCAGGCTCATAAGCTGGACTCGTGGTTCCTGCTTGAAGAGCAGGTCAGGAATGCTTTTGCAGAGCTTCATGTGGTAGGCCAGCTGTGGCCCTCCCTGGAACAAGATGCATTGAAAACAACGATTCATGCACTTGACATCTCTTGATTAGATTACCGTAACTCACATTCCTTGTAGCAGCAGTTTTTCTTTTGGAAAAACTTGGCCCCTGAAGCCACAATCTGTTTAACTGTGGTTTATCAAATAAATCACAATTGACTGCTTCTTAGAATATGACAGTATTTATATCCTCCAACTAGTGGGTTTGCAACAAAAGCAGACCACATTATTGCTTAATGTAGTGTGAGAACCAGGCCAAATAATTAAAAAAAAAAAAAGCTGAGTTAAAGGTTGAATGCAGTACATACTGTACTGAAAAGAGTTGGATCCAGAATTAGCCATACTTGGAGCAGACCCAAAGAAACCACTGACATTTCAATTAGCCATTCTTACATCCCACTGATTTTAATGACTCTACTGTTAAATTCATATCTTGAGTCAAGCCTTGATTTGTTGCATTGCTTAGCTAGTGTTTGTGAGAAAGACAATAAAGATAAGCTTCATTTAGGAAGTAGTGGCAGGAAACCTGAGTTACATGAGTATCTACAGCCAAGAATCGATAGTATGCTCTCCTCCATTACAGAGAGAGAGTAATTCAGATGAGAAACCCACCAGCACAGGTCACAGTAAGGTGAAAAGGAGAACCAAACCGGGAAGGGGAGGAAAACATGACAGCCCTGAGAATATTGGCCCAATCAGTAGGAGGAAAGTTATATAGAGATATGCAAAGCCTTTTAGACAACAATGGATTGCACTTTTCATTCCATGGTATTGCTGTTGGTTAGACCCCATAAATACTCTTTTGCAACTTGGACACACGTCTTTTTCAGGCTCTTCAAATCCTGTAACTGTTGCATATTTTCCTTGATGCCCCAATACAAGAAATCTGCCTTTACATATAGGGTTTGAACATGGTTACCTCCTGAAGCTGCAATGCTGAGGAGTGTTCTAGCTGAAGGGTGTTTCACTGCTGGTGCAAAGGTTTCTCAGCATCTTCTCCATATTTGGCGGGGGGGGGGGGGATCTTTTTACAATTTATCTAGCTTTGGAGCACTCCGTTTCCTCTTCTGCATCTCAGCAAGTAGTGAAAACCAATTTACATCCAATAGGCTTCCTCCTTTTGGGTTATGTGAGAGTCCACATTTTGTTCTTATGAAGAGATTCAAGCTCTCATTTAGCAGGTTTTGTTTAGATGCTTATCTTTATCAGGGTTTGGACTTAGGGTCTCAACCGCTATGGCTAAAAGGGCACGTCTTTTAGGTGGCATCTCTTTTGTTAGGCCTGCTTGAGCATCTTACCTCTGGATGAGACTCTCCACTCTGGTTCTGGTTGTAGTATTGCCTCTTCTGTGTCTCCTTAAACCTCAAGGATCACAGTTTCTTCCTGCTTCAGACGCCGCTCCATTGCTTCCAGCTGGACTCTCTGAACGAAACCTTGACATCTCATTAGTATTTGGGCTTTGCCTTTCAACAAAATATGTCACCCTGCATATTTTAGAGGCTTTGTGATAGGAATAAGAATTCTGCACACTTCCATTCTAATTCATATTTTATAAAGGTGACTTCTTCGCTTTTGCAGTTTAATGCACTTCTTTTCTGTAAGTAGGTATGCAAACATACATCTTGGATCCAAACAACTTAATATGGTTTATATTTGATTTAAGCCTATTCCAAAGTTGAAATGGTGTTGCATTTTGGTTCTTTAATGGTAGGTTATTTTTCTGGTAAGTTGCAACCATTACTGCTTCTTCCTGATATTGCTCTGCCACTCCACATCAAGAAGCGGGCTTCTGCTCCTTTGGAGGACAGATCGACTTTTCCTCCCTGCCACACCATTTTGTTCTGAGGTCTAGGAAAGAGTTTTCTCATGCTTTATTCCCTGTTCTTTCAGGGGCTGTTCAATTTCCTTTCCTGTGTATTCACCCCCATTATCAGCATGCAACCTTAGGTTTCTTTCCAAGTGTATTATTCACTCTTGCAATATAGTCCTTGAGCATTTCCAAAACCCCACCTTTCTCTTTATATAGGTAGATAAGTACATATTTTGAAAAGTCATCAATAAATGTCAGGAAACGTATATTTTTGTTTTTCCTGGAGTTAAAGTTAAAGGTCTTCATAAATCTGAACAAATCAGATGCAATGGCATTTTTATCCTTTTCCCCTTGGGATGGCCAGTAGGTGGCTGTAGTTGCATTTACTTCCACATGGAGCTCATGCCCACCTCCTGCTTATTGCTACAAAGCAGCCTGACCATTAATGAGGATACATCCTTAGAACAATGTTGCTCTCATCCTCTGCCTGCGGCTGAGGCAGCCAGAAGTCAGCGTTTTGTGTTCTGGGGTGTAAATGATGTGTTCCCTCTTGTCCCAACACAAAAATTCCTATGCGGTCAATCTAGGAAATTTGGGGGGTGGGGGGCAGGAGGAGGTGATACAGTCAGGATCAATGATCTGCTTAGCTCCAGATGGCCCAGCTAGTCTGCTGCAGGAACGTTCCTTCCACCTGGTGGCTGGGCACTGCTTTGGTATCGCAATTTTGTTTTCATGAGGAGGGAGACTGCGATTCTGACTTCTACAGCCTCCTTTCCTTTAAAGGGAATATCAATGTACAACTTGAAATGAGGCTGACATACATATGGATCTGTGCCTCCTTCACACATACACCTCCCTTTTCTTAAACTGCAGTTTTGCAACAGTACTCATGTCAACATGTGGGGAGGGGAGAAGGGGTGTGGGGAGTTCTTTTCTTTTTAATATTGAACTTTCAGTAGTAATCTCTGTAGTTTCTATAAACATCTTTGCTTTATTTATCAGCCATGGGGTTGGGCCCATCTTTTACTATGGGGTTAGATGAGCTATATTGGTGGTGTATTTCATAGAGTAGTTCAGAATTTATTACTAATTTTCCCTCTGTAGGGTTGGTTTCTTGGTCTCATGGTACATTATTCTATTTGAAAGATAAATGGACATTTATTATTATTATTAGATTTTTATCTCACCTTTTTGTATATTTTGGTCAATTCAAGACATATCTAAGATTCCTTCTTCTTATTTCCCCCACAACAACCACCCTTTTTGGTGGGTTGGGCTGAGAGAGAGTGACTGGCCCAAAGTCACCAGCCGAACATAAAATGGACTTCTTGCACAGTGTTGGGATAGTGGACAGATGTCATATCCCAAGCTATGCACTATATGGGCAAGGGGAACAGTGCATCATCAGCACAGCTATACTTCTTCCATTAAAAATTAGTTTTTGTAGCATAGTTGTGTGGTTGTTTTGCATAGTAAAGGATCTATCTTTGTATATCTCCTTGTCTAGGACATTTTATTGGAATAAAAGGCTGAGGGATTTCACTGTTTTAATTTGCCCAAGCTGAAGATCATTGTTGAGGATAAAGTATCTAAGGTAAATGTTGGCTTGGCTCACATAACCCAGTACAAAAGGTGGACGTGGGTCAGGATTCCTTGGGTGCACTTTCTTCCAATTGGGCACAGAGTAAACTCAGCATTTTTCTAATGAGAAACCTATCAATTGCATAACATCATATTCTCACCTACCATCACTGGACCACATATGGGGAACCCACAGATTTGTTTTAGTAGGTTTCAGAAGACACCTAGGACTTTTGGAGCATACCACTGCATGTACTCTGCAGAATTTTTTCCAAGGCTCATTGGGGGTTGACATGGTAATATATTTGTTCATAATGCCTGTAAACATGTGCCTGTATATCAGAACAGTCAAGGAACCCAAACTGTTACTATCTCTCTATTTTTGTACAGGTCATATAGTTATCTAAAGCACTATGATAGGTAACTCTAATGCCTAGCATACATCCCCTGCAGCATTGCCCCACTGGGTAACATTGTTTGGAAATGTATTCCTGCCCTTCCTTCTGAGCAGTCTCTCTGTACCATCTGACAGATCTGCATAGGAGTCAAGGACATTGTCAGCCCTATAAAGTAGACCAGACTAAGAAACCAGTGCCATATAAGCCAGGGCTATTTTTATTGGAACGGCTCTAGTAATAGCATCTTCCAAGTCTGAATGTGCTTCTCTCTCCCCATTTCATCTTTGTGTGTGAACTAGGAAGAGGCCTGTCTCAGACATTTACTCAAACGAGTTTCTTGGAATTGGCTCAAGCCCCACTGTCTGTTTGTGGCTCTCCCACCTGTCCTTCAAGGCTATTCCCTATGCCCTCTATAGACTTATACCTGGAGCATAACACAGGACAGTACTGAAGAGTGAAATAAGTTTTGCTGACAGAGTAATACAAAACAAAGGAAATTATATTTAGCAAAGGCAGGGCGGGAAGAACTAGATGGGATACACATGTTCTGTGCATTGTCTACACCAGTCCTCCAGGCTGCAGATCTGCATTGCAAGTTTATTTATTTATTTATTTATTAAATTTTACAGCCACCCACCTCACTGCTGTGACTCTGGGTGGCTTACAGAGTTAAAAACCAAAAAACCAATACAAAGACAACAACAAAAACCCTGCAAAAATTATTTAAAACATTAAAAACAAAACTATTAAACCACAAAAAAAATCTGTGGGACAGCACCATTAATTTCCTAGAAATATAACCATTTATCAGGCTCTTCACCAACAGAACTGGATCCCTGGGCCGGATGACAAAACCAAGTTTTCAGGCTCTTCTGGAAGGTGAATAGTGTCAGGGCCAATCTCACCTCAGGGGGAATGATGTTCCAAAGGACAGGTGCTGCTGCAGAAAAGAGCCTCCTCCTGGGTCCCTCCAGATGACACTCCTTTGTAGCCGGGACCCGCAACATGCCCTTTCTGCCAGATCTGATGGGACAAGTAGATGTAACTGGGATGAGGCCGTCCTTCAAGTATCCTGGCCCCATGCCATGTAGGGCTTCATAAATCGTTGCCAATACCTTGAATTGAACCCAGAAGCAAACTGGTAGCCAATGCAGCTCACAGAGCAGAGGTATAATGGATGCTGATCTGAGTGTGCGCATCACTGTATTTTACATCAGCTGAAGCTTCTGGTTGTTCTTCGAGGGCAGCTCCATTTAAAGCACAATACAAGTTCCTCATTTGAGAGCAACAGCACATACATTTAATAAATAACTAAAAATAAATACACTGCTGCATCTTGGTTACTGTAAAGGAAAGCATAGAGCAAGGCTGATAAAGAACTGCATATCCTAGGCTATCCATAGCAATACCATCTGTTGGAAACCAAACATTGGTGGTTTGCTGACTGCTATACCAAAAGCAGAGTGTGCATTAGGTCCATGTGAACACATAGGCACAGCATATCAGAGCAATCTGCAAAGTACCCACAGGGGGCACGCAAGGTAAAGGTCTGGGGAAGTAATGCATCCTGACAGTGATCGATGGTAGCCTTTTTGGCTGGTTGCTGACATTGAGCAACCATGAGAGTACAGCTGGGGAAACCAACTACTACTCTTCCAGTGTCCTATGTTAAACCTGTATATTCAGCAATGACCAGCCCCGTTCTTGAGGTACAATAAAGAGAGACAATGTACTTTATGTCAGCTTTCCTTCTGACCTTAGAATGGGAAGAAAGCATGATAAAGCAGCTGGCTGGATGAGCTCACAGTCAGCACATTTTCCCTTAAATTGACAAGGTTTTATTTTCAGTTCTTCTTTAGTTAAATTGCCTTTTAACTTTGAAATACATTCTATTTCCCTATGTCCAAATCTCCAGTACCACTGTTTCATACAGTCCTTAGGAACATTTTCTTTTATAGTGTTTAATTTCTGTTATATGTTGCACTTGGCAAAGGTATTTCTGTCCCCAAATTCCTTTCATGATCAGTACTTACATTGTCTTGATAAATCAAGCAATAATTTTCTTTAAAATTAATTTTACATCCATGGTGTGTTGGTATTCTTGCATGCAAAAGTTTCCAAATACAGCATATAATAGGCTTCCTGAATTTGTATTTCTTTCGTCTGTTTCTCATTACTTTTACAAATCTAACCTTATTTTCTTTCTCTTTCCTAGCCATCTCACCCTGCCAATCATGTATTCTTGTGGCGCGCATCTCCTGCATTCAATCCCTTTGATGCGGGGGTTGGTGATGGTGGCGTCTGGCTTTGCCTTCATCTGAGCAATTTACTTTCAGAGGCAAATATTTCTCTAGAAGGGCAGAATTTCGTGTCTGCTCAGTTGAACTAAGATCAGAAAGACCATACAATGATTTCCTGTTTGCATCTGGGAATTATATTCTTGCAAACATTATTGAACTAAACATAAAGTTTTCCATGTGAAGAATATTGACAATCCCCATATATTCCAAAGGCAGACTTTTAAGAAGCAAGCCTTCTTGTAACATTTCACTTTGGCCTTATGATTATTTTATTGCTTCCAGAAAGGAATCCACAAACTGATGATTCTTTGAGTTTCCTGTTACATAGTTGCAACAGTAAAGATATTTGGCAACTCATGCTGCTCTGCTGAAAAAGTCCTTACAGTGTATTCTTCAACTTCTGTCTTCTGTATGAATGAGTAAAGGATCGTTGTTAGGCATATGTGACCCGTGGCTTTTCTATTTGCAGAATTCTGTTCTTTTTACTTCTTGGTTTCTGTTGGCCTCTGTTCTTTAAGAACATTTATTCCTCCAAGAGTATTCAGCAGTATTTTCTCTCAAAAGAGCCACCTTCTTCAATTCCTGTCATTTACCATATCAATAAAGCCAGCTCTCCTGGGATCACAGGCAGCTATCTTGCTTGTTTAATTCATTTGCTTTGCAGACTGACGAGCACTCTTTTAGAAATACAAAATTTTCTCTTTTTTCCTAATCTTAAATCTTTCTCTTGCAATGGGTGCAGTGTTGGAAGACCTAAAAGACCAGGTTAGGGACAAATCATCAAGGAGAAAATCTATCTGTGTGGTTGCTAGGAGCAAAGGATGACTTGATGGCACATAATCAAATCAAATCTCTCTCTACTTTGGGGCCAATAATTCTGTATTGGTTAGTGAGTAGCTTGGAACAGTGAAAACAATGTATGGAACATTAAAGATGAAGTGTAAGTTTTGTAAGGAAGTATTTGTATGGCTGGTGTTTGCATGAAATAAAAAGACACAAGTTCCTTTAAAGCTAGTACTGCATATATATATATATATATATATATATATATATATATATATATATCCATTTAGGAGAGAGAACAAGTCAGGTGAGAACCTGAACTTTACAGATCAAAGTCCAAAGAAAAATAACTGAACTCAGAGAGGAAGGAAGTGATGAAAACTCTGAAAACATCAGTCTAACCAATAGGAGACATGTAACACATGCAAAGTAAGTCTTTTAGGCAAAGAAAGGTGATAAAAGTCAAGAGTCCTTTTGCTAACTATCTAGTAGTCAGTAGGTTCCTAGGGGCAAAAAGCCAGCATATGCAAAGTTGAATGTCAGTGTTTTAACCATGATTTGTTAAATAAGCCACAATTAGCTGATTCACTCATTACACTAAACAACAAGCTAAAATTTATAGATGAGTGTTTTCTTGTAACAAACCTAATCAAAACCAAAATATGGTTTAGTGAAATGGGTGATACTAAAGTCTGGGTTCAGCCTTAAGGCTAGAAGCTATCCAAACTATGTGTACCTCAAAGCATCAATATGGGATGTTAAACTAAATAACAGATTTCTGTAATTTAGATTCTTAGCTCTTTGACAGAAGTCTAACTCCACTCTGAGTAATATTTTTAACTTGGTGGTGCGCCTTCTGCTCTGTAGTTTTATTTGGTATGAGTAAACTATATGAAAATGAATGGAACAAAACACTGTTTGCCTACTGTACTATTTAAAGTGATCAGTCTCTTTTTGTTCAGTATTATTTAGTTAGTGACTCATTTGTTTTAATCTTTTTTACCACAGCAAGCCAGGCAATTGAATTTAACTGCTTCTTTCAACAGTCAGTAACACAGAAACAGCAAATGTTTTATTTTTGATAAAATCCTTAATTCTGAGATGTAAGCATTCACTACTGCTGTGTTTTAACAAAAGCATTTGGAATTCAGGAGAGAGAGAGAGACAGAGACACAGAGAGAGACAGACACACACCCCCCACACACAAAATTTTGACAGGTAAATTAGTGGCTCATGTTGACAAATTCAGGTTGTTTTCAAGTAGTCTTCCTCAACTTGCTGTCCACCAGACATATTGGTTTACCAATCCTTTCACCCAAATCAGTGTTGGGCCATAGAAGATGGCAGTGATGGGGTTTGTTGATTTATAAGAGACTTGAATTTATAAAATTTATAAGAGAGTTGAATGCTACTAACATCCTCTGTTTTCTTCAATGAGGATTCATTATAAAAGCTGTTGCCACAACAATAGCTGCTAGTAGAGCAGATGATATGCTGTGAGTTAAATATTGACACAAAACACAGATGGCTCATTGAATCTTTGGTACTAATGCAGATTGTCTACATTTTCATTCTTTCCTATTTGCAAACAAGTAACACTTATGAATTGCATTTACACTGACAAATGTCAGCATGACATTCAGTTTAAATAAGAAGGCGTGGTTTACTAATCCAATATTATGCTACCTTTCCCAGCCTGCTGCTCTTGACATATGTTGACTGGCAATGGACATGCTGCCTAGGAATTCTGGGAATTGTAGTCTGAACGCCAAACATATCTGGAGATGACTAGGCTGGGGAAGGCTGCCTAAGTGGTCTGCTAATTTTTGACTACCAATTGGAAGCTCCACATAAGTATTGGTAAGAGAACAAGTTTATTACATCATAGCTCCCAGGAGGTCTAAACCACAGCTCTGCAGCAAAATTTCTCCAACATAAGGAAATAAAAGGGACACTAAAAGTTAGAAGAATCTTAACTCATTCTACTGAAGCAAACCCTAGGACAAAAGACATTTGGACACAGTATTAGAGTTTCTATCAGACATAAAGCTCTCTTCTGGATGAAAGAAATAGCTTCTCAAAGGAGGTGCTCTGCAGGCATGGTGGGGACCAGGCTGGCTGGGATGATGGGAACGGCAGTCTAACCAATCTAGAAGGTGTAAGGCTGTAATACTGCTTGACAGACAAATAGGTTCATACACATACATGACTGGGTCCCATGTGCCTGGAACAGATCCCAGTTCTCCCCTCCATTCCTCAATCCTTTGTAGTTGGAATTTTCTCAAAGCTGCAGGTAGGTCGCCTGAACATTTCCAATTACTCCCCCCACTGCCAAACGGGAATATTTTTGTTGGAACTCTCCTTTTGATTTAACCCTCCTGTCTGATTCAATGTTTTTAGCTGTTTTTATGTGTTTTCTAGTTTTGTAAACTGCCCAGAGTCCACTGGAGTTTGGAGGCCAATAAATTTAGAAGAAATAATAACAACAACAACAACAACAACAACAACAACAACAACAACAACAACAGCAGCAGCAGCAGCAGCAGCAGCAGCAGCAGCAGCAGCAGCAGCAGCAGCAGCAGCAAAAGTGCTCTGGGACTTTAGAATTCAAACAGACACGCACCTGCCACATAACACCCCAGACTTAACAACTGTTGATAAGAAAGACAGAAAAGTCTGAATAGTGGACATTGCAATACCTGGAGACAGCTGAATAGAAGAGAAAGAACTGGAGAAAATCACAAAATATAACAACGTGCAAATAGAAGTAGAACGACTATGGCAAAAGAAAGCAAGGATAGTTATAGGCACCTTGGGTGCAACCCCAAAACATCTGGAGCACTACTTAAACACCATGAAAATCACCCTCAGTCAGTTGCAAAAGGCAGCTTTACTTGGAACAGTTTATATCCTGCGACGATACCGTTAGCACCACCAAACAACAACATCTGCCTATCCCAGGTCCTTGGGAAGGACTCGAGAGGTGGGCAAAAATGCCAGATCCAGTCTAAACCTCTGGCTGTGCGACCAGCAATAATGATTCTGCCCCGCAGGAGCTAGTTACCAGAAGGAGGAAAGAAAAGATTTCGCTCAGCCCTGATTGCGAACTCCGGCTCGTTCGCTCTCTTTCCCTTTCTAGCCCAGCCGCCTCGCTTGCAGCGAAGCGCCGTTCTGGCCTCCGCAGAATAGGGGGCGCTCTCTACAGAGCGGCAGAGGCGGGAAACGCCCCCGCCCGAGTCCTCCTCCAGCTGCGCGTTCGCAACCTAAGACGGCTGCGAGCAGAGGGAGGTGAGTGGGGTGCTGGAGGTCTTTCGCTGTCTTGCCTGCTGCCTTCTTAGGGATGCCCCTTTTAACGTACTGAAGCACCGAAGAGGGCGCCTAGTCTTCCTCGCTAGCAGGGAGCCACTGCTAAGGGCTACCGGATCTGGGCTGCTGGAAAAATCCGACAAGATGGCAGACTGGAGACTCAGAGCACGCACGCTGCTATTAGCGGCCGTCCGGATTTTTCCCTGGTAGCCGTGCTAAGGTTAGAGAAAGTTGCGAGCTCTTTGCTCGTGCTCAGGCTTTCCACGTCAGTGATCTTAGGTTCAAACTCTATTTTCTGCAAGTAGGACTGGGAAAAACTTTCTAGAGAGCTTGGATGCTTCCAGGAAAGCTTGCAGCGTGCGGTCTACTTAACCTCGGTGCAGAATTTTTCAAAAGGGGGATGCCGATACTGTGGTGGTCCATGGGAATCTTCCCCGGTTTTCCTCGCTTCCTGCTTCACCTCTTCCTTTATGGATTCACCACAGAAAATCCATAAAGGAAGAAAGTTGGATGTTGTCTTTCGATGGCTAGTGCTAGGAGATCCGTGGGTGAAAGTAAACTGTAGAAGACATAAATAATGAAAATAATAAATAACACAGAGTATAGGAGAGAAATTTTGTAAGAAGTTTGATTATGCCCACTTACCTGAACTTAGCGGATTCATTTTCAAATAAACGTACATACTGTTGGACTATGCAGGCGACTTGCATCCCCACCTTAACCCCAAAGTAGCCCAAAAGTGGTGTGAAAAATGGCAATTTTTAGTTCTGGGAGAGGGGCTTAAAGGCAGGAATGGGGTTTCTCAGATGCCTCCTGCTTTCCTCCTCATCATAACATAAAACAAGAAGAGGAATAAACAACAAAACTATTTGGAGCCTGTCCCTTCCAGAGACTTCACCTGCAGCCTTTTGGAAGATCAGGAGGCTGAGTTTTAGCCCCCCCCCATCCCTAAAACATTGCTCACCATTGAGGTTTATCTACATGTCTTTACAGTTCCTAACTATGAACTCAGTCCAAATATTTCTGCTGCAGTAAGATGTCTTCAGCACCACAGCCTCCAGATGTTCAGCATGAAGCACCCAAAGAGAAAGATTATCGAACTCCGGGACTCCGAGGTGTCCGAACTACTACTTTGTTCCGTGCTGTGAATCCAGAACTTTTCATTAAACCTGTAAGAGAACAACAATTATTTGAGACAGCTGATTTAAGTATGTCCATATTGTTGCCTGCACCTCAGTTGCATAGCCTGTTATATGGCCATAGTCACACATCTCAAGAATAGTTTGGGTTTTGGTTTAGTATGCTGTATGAGCCCAGCCTTTATGTTTTGGGTTTATGGCTTATGGCTTAGCATTTTATCTGAATCTAGTCAATTTTGATTTATCATGTCAGGTTTAACATGTCATTTAAGAGGTCATTTATATTTAATTACTGATAGCTTTCTTTCCATTTTTTAATTCAGATGTAACATTCATTTGGATAAAAAGAAGTAAGCTGGTAATTTGCTAATTAGAATAGTATGATATCAAAATACGTTAGTCACAGTGTCTCAAGTTTATTTTAACATGAATAGGAAAACTGTAATGACCCCTATATACTCTGTAGCTTATCAGCAACTATTTTATAATTAAATAATTTGTCTATGGAGTTACGTTTACAGAAGTCAGTGGATTTGAGTATTTCTATAGCTGTACTGAATTGTAGACAAAATACTATAAAACTTAAGCAGTCATTAATAGGAACGAATTTAAAGTGAATGGGAAAACAGCATGCATTCTGGATGAGACCCATTTTGTCCAAACAGAAACATTTCACACTCAAGGAACATAGAGTCTATGTAAAAATAGGTGTTGAGGAATCTAAAAAGCTTAAATATTTATATTTTATATACCTTAGTCAACTAAGTCAGTCTACTTCTTTGCAATTTACAGGCCTTTCGTTTCATAGTAAAGCAGTCAAATAGTTGGGACCACTGCAAAAAAACAACAACACTTGACTCTTATGGGCTATGCAAATAATGTTGCTATTTTGCCAACAGTACAGACCTGGTTTGCCACTACCTTCCAGGATGCCTTTTCAAATTCTCATTCTAGCCTAGAGCCCTGGGGTGTCCTGGTGGTCTCCCATTCAAGTATTAACCAGATCCATCCTTGCTTAGCTTTTCCAAGATCAGCCGAGGTCACTTGGGTGCTGTGGTTTTCAAAAGAACTGTTGGATCTTGTGTCAACCTTTCCTAATGGTCGTGGTGGCTTCAGTGCAATTCCAGACCTCTCTACGCAGAGATAATCGAATAGTGTTTAGTGGTATATAGAGAGCTGCAGCCTTAATTCTATCCATTTCCATTTCTCTCTGAAAGCTAAATGAAGATAGATAATAAAATAACAAGTCATCAGGAAGTAGCTTAATAAAATACTTTTGGCATCTGGGATGCTTCGCATAGAACATGGATTAAATAAAATGTCTGGATTTCAATATCTTATTTTTATTTCCACAGAACAAAGCAGTCATGGCTTTTGGTCTTGCAACAATTACTCTTTGTGTAGCTTACATTGGGTACTTGCACGCACAACAAGAAAACAGAAAGGATCTCTATGAAGCTATTGACAGTGAAGGAAATAGACTTATGAAACGTAAGACTTCTAAATGGGACTAAAGAAACTGACTGTAAATATTGATTTAAATATCATCATGGAAGGAGACATTTGGTTTTCTGAATTGTGACTTTCAGGATTTTGCCTGGAGGATCAGCATTTATTTTTATGCAATAGTGAATGCTTTTTTTGAAATATCCAGTTTAAATATCAGTATGGAATGCTATAATATATTAATATTTTGAATAAAGCAGCATTATAAAGAAAAGGAGTACTGTAGAATATGTGCAACTTACTTCTACCAATACAGTGTCAATAAGTGCTTTGGAATTATTGCCAGAAGTTCTCAGCCTGATTTTTAGATTTATTGTTACTTACTATTGTTACCTACTAAAACATCAGTGTTTTAGTAAGTCACTCCAAAAGTAGTTCTAAAATGTGTCTTTTGTGCAGTCATCCAACTATGCAGCTTTTTAATATTCAGATATTAAATAAGGGAAAGCTGTGCATAGTCTCTTCCAAATTACTTTATTTATGATTTAGTATTTGAAATTATTGATGAATTGATACTTTTCACTCAAGACAATAAAACTAATCTGTTAAAATATATTCCCATGAGTTATTTCAATATTTTGAGCTTCCCCACATATTTCCATTTAGTGGAATACTAAGTTTTTTAGTTTTAAGTGTTTGGATAGTAAATGCTTTAAGAATTAATATACATTGTCTTAGGCAAGTAGATGAAACCTGCTTATCAATTAAAAAAAATATTCTAGGATGCTAAGTAATATTAACTGATGTCTCAGATGCTTTTATGAGCAAAGCTTACTTTGCCTAGCAACAGTTACTTGGGTGGGATTTGACTCAGACTCAGTCATGGCGACGTGACTTCTATTGCTCGTTAACATAGAGGTCCTGAAGAAACAGGTGGATACAGGAGACACCATCTTGCCATACAATGGTGGCCCCTTTCTCTTTCTTCCACTGACCATCTTGCCATACAATGCTGAAACCATCTTCTTTATTTCACTGACATGCACGGATCCAAAGAACACCAAATATATTTCAGTTTTGAATGGAAGAACTAAGCTTTTGTTTCTGCATCTGAATCAGTTACAACACTTCATTCTCTTCAAAGGAAGAAAAAGATCTCAATGCAATCATGATTAGAAATCCAGATTTTGATACATTTGTTTGCTGTGCTGTTTGCTCAAAACTAATCCCACCACCTCCTACACCAGAGACTTTTGAACGGATTAGGGAATATAAACCTTATAAAACTCGGTACTATACACACAAAAATATATTAGGTAAGTCAATCTCCTAAATAACTCTTGATGATTCACATATTTGATATGTTCTAAGGAATCTGCATGTAAGAATATGAACAGTTCTAGTTATTAATCCTAAAACCGTAGAATAAGAGAAAAAATAGGAAAAAGGCTGCAAATGTCATTAAGGAAAAGAGCATCTTTGGTCTGGTAGGGAAGATACCTTTCTACTTGATATTTACCAAAGAGATGATGAAAGAGATGAAAATGTATAAATTTGTCACCTGTATCTAAGCACATACAGTGTTATCCTGTACTATCAATAGTTTGATGGTCCATAATATACAAAATAGGACTCTTCAAGTTAAGGACCTATTTTAATTATTAAGAAATGTTTCAATGGACTTTGAATATATATTTTAGATTTCTTTATAATGAATATGTTCATGGGGGAGGCAACTATTGCTGGCCTCAGTGACTAATCTTAGAATCAGTTGAGAGAAACTGGGTTCAAACATTACATTAAGCTATCGTGTTTTGTTTGATTTGGGTTTTGTATGTTGTATGAATCCAGCTATAGTGGTCCATAAACCATAGCTTATGGCTTAGCATGTGTGTGAATGTGGACAGTTGTGTTTTTTCCAACAAACCATGGCTAAGCAAAGTATGGCTTAATGTGTGAAATTAGTGCTTTGTGTTGAATCGTTGGGGGAGCATAGCTTTAATCTGCTGGCAAAGGATTAAAGTGGCTTTCTCTGACCTTGAAGGAAAAGAAAGAGTTTAAGGTCTGAAAATGGCTTGGTTTGGCTTACTATAGTATACACTATGCTAATGCTTGGATTTGCAGTTACAGATTACTGACTCTTCGGGCTTGCTTGTGGGCCCCCTTCAACCCATCCATGACAAAAGTAGTGCTATGACCAGTATGCTCATGTATGTCTAATTTCTACAGTATTATCATCAAATCACATGATTATTACTTATTCCTGGCCTGTGTGATCTTTCTTCTGATCACTTTTGGAAAGAAAACTAGAGCAACTTGAATGCCTCCACTGCTGGAATATCCACCAACCTAGAATGCCTGCTTCAGATGTTCACATTATCTGCATAATACTGTAGATGGAGTGCTCTGCCAGGATCCCTCCATCAGTATAGATGGAAGACCATCCCATGGTACATCAGTAAGTATCTGCAGGGATTGGTCTTGCCGTTGCCACATCATCTGTTGAGGCAACCTGAAATGTGAAAAGGTTAGGGTAGGGATGGGGGATTTCCATCCCTCCCTAAGTTACTGGGTTAAACTCTTATCAACCCTAATCAGAGACCTAGCAGCTTAATATGTGCAACATTTCTTATTTGTTTAAATCAGTAAAGTATGGCCCGTTGATTGGGCACAATAATCTTCACAAAATGATAGTTGTGGTTTAATGCTTTTAAATTACATTTTTGATTATTTGATTATTTTATTTAAAAGGATAGGTGGCATACATAATCCATATATACTATATGCTGTGGTCTTCAATCATTGTATTACTTTATGCAGAGATTGGAGCAGACCTTAAGCAAGAAGATGCAGACCAAAGAGAACTGGAAATACAAAAACGAATAGAAAAAATGCAGGCTAAACTCTTATTTCAGGTAAGAGTATTCTTCTGTCATGTCAAGTATTAAAAACATTCCTAATGCTTAGTGTGTAATGCAGATCTTCCTGTGATGGATGTTAATAGATGTTAATATATATCAGCAGTTCAGGTATAAGTCAATTATAGATTTGTCCTTCTAATGTTGTTTAATAATAGTTTTTTGGCCATGCCCCATACACAAAAAATCTTGATAGAATCCAAATACTATCCGTCCTTAACCAATAATGTTCAGTCTAAATATCCTATGGGTTTCATTCCAAAGGCTGGCAATAATAGCTCAAATCTAGACCATATGAGTTAAGGTTCCAACTTCTCAACTGCATCTCCAACTAGGCAATTGATTCCACTTTTTTAAAATGTGTGAGGTGTTCAATATACATGAAGTAGAATTTTATAGTATTAATCTCATTTTAAGATTAAACGAAGCACTGCTTGGAGCCAGCTGGAGTAGAGACGGATGTAAATATTAGTAATAATAAAATAAAATAATTTCATATTTTTAAGGTGGCCTTTCAATGATTTATAAAAGCAACATTAAGCTTGTTTTTCCAAAGTTTGCATAAATTGTTAATGGCAATTTTACACACTTCCTTCAACATCTTATAAAAGTTAATTACTGGCTTAAGATTCTCCATTGATTCTTCTAAGCCTCCAGTAACTGTGGAACTTCAGAGGCAATTATGGCATCAGGATTTAATAGGCCAGACAAGTGCTTAATAAGTATAAACTGTTAGGTAGCAGATAATTAAAAAAAACTGTTTTACATTCTAAGTTGATCCAAAGTAATATTGTGAAAAGCCCAATTTATTTGAAATAAAAACAAAAAAGATGAATCAGATATGTGTATTTAAGACTGTCATATAATATAAGCTTCTAATGGAGAAAAGGATCAAATGCATGTCTGCAATTCAGTATTCTCCATGTATTTCTTATGATTCTGAACGCAGATATTGCAACAGATCTACCTCCCTGAAAGAAGGTTCCGTGGGTACAGGATTTCCATGGGGTCACATAATGGCTTTCAAAATGAGTCCAAAGAAAGGCTGATTTCTGAAATTGCTTAACCCAAACTATGACCAAAACTCAACCCAAGTAATTATGCGGTGTCAACTGTGATTTTCTCCAGTTTATAGCTCAACTAGACATGCTTCAAAATATGCCTACCGTATTAGCGATATTAAGTTACGAATGGAAGTTAATGGCTTTTATCAAAGCTGAAATATAAACTATGTACAGCAGAATCTTTGCCTTCCCTACAATGATCTCTTTAAGGTTTCTGAAGCAAAATGAAGAAGAAAAATGCATACATATTGAAGCACACAAGCTTAACTTCATATACAGACTGATATATACCTTCATACTGATAGGCATACTGAGATAACAGTGGATAGCTCAATGAAGAAATTAACTCAATGTCCAGCAACTGAAGAAAAGGCAAATTCTATCTTAGGAATCATTAGGAAAAGGATGGAAAATCAAACAACATAAAACATACTGCCTCTATACAAATCTGTGATACACAGCTGGAATACTATGTATGGTTCTGGTTGTCACATTTAAAAAAAAAGAATAGCAGACCTAGGAAATGTGCAGAGGAGGACAACTTAAACGATAAGGGGCTCAAACACCTTTACATGAACAATCTAGAATGCTTGGACTCTTTAGCTTAGAAAAAGATGACTGAGGGAGATCACAAAGTCAGGGTATATAAATTCATGCATGACATGGAGAAAGTGAACAGAAGTTTTATCTCTTAAAACACTGGGATCAGGGTCATCCAATGAAGCTGATTGTCAGGAGGTTTAGAACGGGCATGTGTGTATATGCACATAATTAACCTGTGGGATTCATTATCACATAATGTGGTAAAGTCCACTAAGTTGGGTGTTGGGTTACATTAAAAGGGAATTGAATAGATTCATGGATGATGTACAGTATATCAATAGACTATTAATTCAAAATGAGATTGGGGAAAATGTGCTACCAAATACCAGTTGCAGAGAAACAGTGGTAGGAGACTGGCATGCCCATCCCCTGGTTATGAGCACCCCAGAGACATCTGGTTGGCCACTGTGAAAAAAGTTAGTCTAAGATGGGCCTTAGCCTGATCCAAAGGACTATTCTTATGTTCATCACAAATACGAAAAATCAACACATTTGGGGTTAGAGCTGACTTCTGCTTGTGCAGTAGCACTTTCCTGAACAACCCTCTCTAGAACAGGTTGGGGGGATACAATGGGAGAAGAATCAATTCCACTAACAAGTGCTACTGTATTGCTAAAGAGCCATGATAGCAATTTAGATTGTACTGTGGGATCAGAACATCTTTAGGACAGTTGTCTTAACTAACTCTGTCTACACATGCCTTGTTCTGTAGGCTGAAACAGCAAAAGAAGATGCAGTCGAAGATGCTCTCAGTCGTGCTGATGCTCTACACAAGAAAGATATTGAAGGTCTTAAAAGGAAACATGAACAAATATTAGAAGTCAGTAGTAACTTTATTTTTGTTTCCACCATATTAAACAACAGCACAATGCTTTGGAATCTACATAGACCTATCATTAGCATAAGAAACTGATTTCTGGTGATTTGAGACTCTTCCTCCTACAGTATATATCTATATCTATATCTATATATCATATCATTTCCAAGGGTCACCTAACCCTCAGGAACAGATTGGCAAGGGAACAGAGAAAAGGAGGTAATAAGAAAGTCCATTCTATAAATAGAACTCTATTTCATTCATGCAAGTAAAAATAGGTTCCAGATCTTTATGAGCATGTAGAAATTGCAGAAGATATCTTTCCTGGATCTTAATCAGTGTCACGTATATGCTTTCCCCTGTGGGGGAAAAATCCTTGCATAGGAAAAGTCAGAAAATTAGAGAAAGACTTCTAATCCACCCCCCCCCCCCCGACATGCTAGGTTTGTACACATAAGGAAGCTTAAGATAGGAGAGGATTCAAAAACTCAATCTGCTTCTGGCAGTCACATTTTTTCCAGGCTCTTATTTAAAGCAGGAGGAAGAAACAGTAACTTTTTCTTGTTCTGATTTTTTTGTTCTTCTGATGTATTTATTGGTGTATTTATTTTTGCTAAAGGAAACTGTGAAGAAAACAAGGGCAGAAATGTTGCAGCACTTGGAACTGGAGCTGAAGAGAGAATCAGAAGCTGCTGAGCAGAGGAACAGTCACAAACTTCAGCGGATCATGCTACAGCTTTCTGTGGAAAAAATGGCAACTGTATCTGAAGCGAGACAGGATGAGAGACACAAGACAGCTGTACTTCTTAGCAACCAAGAAAAGTACTGAGTTTAACTATCATATGTCCTTTTAAAAAAAATTCTGATTTTGTATCAGACATTGAGTTTGATCCAGAGTTTCATGAAGGGAAGAAATCCTCTCCAACTGCTCTGTTGAACTGTTGTAAGGTCTAGTGTGGTAGGCCTTTGTGCTATGCATGCAAATGCGGTGTATTCTTTTGTTAGTATTTTAAATAATTATGTACAAGACCATTGTCTTGTGCCAGTTAAGGCATATTTCTGGCTTTATCCTCTTTTCTCATTTAAGGACAATGCACTGTTAGAAAAGGCCCTTCCTTATGCCTGCAGAAGTACATATCTGAACCCCTCTGAGATGATGGGGCCTATATCCCTATTTAAAACTTGAACTAATTCATGCTCCATTTTTATTTTGTACATACAATCTGACAAATTCTGTGTAGAGTGACAAAGGCAGTGCTTAAGTCATGTCCCCAAAACTTTAGACAATTAATGAATAATGGGACATTGAAAGAAAGTAATTACATCAAAAGTTTTGTTCTATGAATAGCCATATGCCATGAGAAATCTGAATACTGTATGACCAGATCTTGAATACATAAATGAAGTTATATTGAAGATGACTAGACAGTGTAATTATTTATTAAGTCAACTGTGAAGAAATGACCCATATTTTTTACTTCATTTGAGTTAAGTGCCTGCTCTTCAAAGATGGATAAAATCACCGCCTCCAAATTTAATGCGGTAACAGCAAGAAAGAAGAAGCTTTGTATTTTCTCTCCTCAACTTTAATTACAGAAATATCTATAATACAGGCTTTTAAAAAAGAATTTAAACTTATTTCAGAAAAGAAAATTTTGACCTGTCCAGCTATCCTGTGTCTTGTACTGCAATTTGCAAGGTTTTGCAATTTTTTACTGAGTCAGTATAGCCAACTCCCTAAAATATGAGTTTAGGGGTATAAGCTAGTGCAATAGAATAATGTGAGTTTTGCCATTTGGATTTTGTCAGCCCTGCTAGGTTGACCAGACCAAGAAAATAACTCCATATGAAGTGCTAAAACTACTTTTATTGAGATTGGCTATAATAACAGAATCTTGCAAGTATCACTGTGCTGGACCTCCTCCCCATTCTTATACTCAGTGAATTAGGAAGGTGTCTGTCTGAGCTGCTTCTAAATATTATCTGTTTGTTGCAGGCTTAAAATATGTTTCACACCCCACTGCCCTGGTGATGGATCTTGCATATTTCTGTCAAGGTCATCTTCCTTACTCTCTGCAGATTTTTACTCTGGGCTTATTCTGTTTTATTCCTTTAACTGTCTACATAATTTAATATTTTAATTAAGCAATCTGCATAAACTGAAGTTCAAAATTACTGGCAATGGAAATCATTTCTAAACTGACTGTATGTTCTTTCATTCATCCAGGAAATATTTGGAACAAATTCACCAGACTGGGATAATTGCTAATGAAATTTATCAGAAGAACCTGCAGCAGTTAGCCTGGGAGAAAAAACATGAATTGGAAACTGCCCTTAAGGTCTCCCAAAAAGAGTTTGAGGAAGAAACTAAGAAACTGCTTGAAAGTGCTGAAAATGTTCGCGAGGCTCAGCTTGAAGAGGTGAACAATGAAGTGAACAGGAAATATGGTGAGATCCTGTCTCTGAACCAGCAGCTGGAATACATGACAGCCTGGAAAGATAGCCTGGAAGCTGAAATATTAGAAACCAGGGAAGCATTTCAGAAATACATTAACCTCACATTTCCCCAGCTTGCCCCAGGGCAAGCAGATTTCATCTTACCATTCCGAAAAACATCTGCGTTCACAGAGTGTCGTGTAGAACAGTAAGATCAATATCCATCAGGAAAGACCCTCTGGGGAGTTGCCTGTTGCTCCAGAGATGCCAATATGCCATAACGGGATGCTCAGGTGCTGGGAAGAAAGAAAGAAATCCTTTGTAGAATTAACATATGGCTGTAAGTGAGAGAACTAATGTGCTTCCTATCTTATTTATGGGCCAAGAACAAACCAATGAGGCAGAATTAGATCTATAGCCTTGAGGTTAAGTATGTGTAAAGAGCAGGGGAGATGAAGGCAGTTTGATATAGAAAATTCTGATTTTGGTATATACAGACATCAGTTCTGTCAACAGGAAGTTCATACTGTTTTGGAAACCTGTCAAATCTGATCACAGCTGACAGACAAGAAATGTATGTATGTACATCATGGGAAGCAGTGTCAGCTTCACTCATTTTCATAACTGCTTTAGCTTACTACCTTACATGAGTTTTAAATTGCTGATACTTTGGGTTAAATAATATTATCTGTGCTATTATATAATCTGATTTTTTTAAGGTTATCTGTACCTAGTCCATAAACTGCTTTCAACCCTTCTGCATTCTGTGTAGCTTGTAGAGCAGGGAGGGGGGAACCTAAAGGCCTCACGTGCCATTCTCAAAACCATTTTTATGGCCACTGAATTCCTTCCCAACCCCCCAGGTGTGCAGAAATTCAGAGGCTAAACCTTTTGTCATCCACGATTGTGATCAGTACTTTGCTGGAGAAAGTAATGCTAAAGCCTATCACACACCCACCCCTCCAGAGTTCTTTACAGAGTTGCTAGAAGTATAAACGCTTCCATTTTATGAAAGGAAGGAGGCTAAATAAAAACAAGTGTCAAAAATCCAAAAAAGTCAAATAGCCAATAAGATGATTCAATAAGATGTAATAATGTTAGCTCCAGGTCTGTCCTGGATGGTTAAAGCCACCTAGGGTGTGATCTATGGTTGGGCCCATGTGGTAATGTCAGCCTTTTTTGAGTGAGGGGGTTGGCCCTTATTTCACCAAAAGGACATTTTGCGCACAGCAGTGAGCCTCACTGACACTAGTTGTTGCATTCTGCACTACCTGTAACATTTGAGCCACACTCAAGGGCAGTTTTGTATGAGAGTGTCACAGTAATTTAACACCACTGGATACATCACTTGGGTAAAGTTATCCTTTGTCCAAAACAGGGACAGTCACGACTATTACAAAAACTGAACCTGGTGGTAGGCACTCTTTAGCCACAGAAATCAATTGGGCCTCTAGTGAAAAAGTTGAATCCATAAGCAGTCTGAAACAGCATCTCTGTTCCTGCAGCAGGGAGTACCATCCCACCCATGATCAATTCATTGCCAACTCCCAAGTCTGAAGCCAGCCACTCACAGAATTTCACCCTTATCAAGACTAACTCTCAGCTCTGTTGTGCTCAGTCTCTCACCACTGATTGTAGGCAGTGGATATGCATAGTCAAACTAGATAGATTTTAATGGAAATACAAATGATGATATCTTGTCCCAAATGTATTGATTACACCTAATATATTTATAGAATGTTAATGTTGCATACAAAGTTATAACTTGTGGCAATCTTTCACTTTCTGTCCTGCAAGTAGGAACAGAATCCAAAGGAATGGAAAACCATCCTTTTAATCCAATCTCATAGGACAAGGGTAATCCAGGAAAGTACAAGCTTTGACTGTATCAAAAGCTATTGAGGCATGAAGGAGAAACAGAGTACCATTCTCCCTGTCCCTCAGTAAAGCACATTTATTGAGGTGTCCAAAGCCAATCTGTCCCAAATCCAGGCCTGAACCAAGACTGAAATGGTTTAAGATTCTCAGTGTCCTCCAACAGGACCTGCAGCTATGTTGCCACTGTTCACTACAGCATCTTGTTCAAAACAACCAGACAATACTTAGAAATATTTGGGTTTTCAAATGTTATATGCTCATGACAAACCAACTGAAGCAAGAGTCATTTTCAGTTTGAATGTATCAAAATACTGTTTGCCTTTACTAGGGTTAATTTACATCAGTGACCTAATTTGATAATTTTACTGTTATGAACTGTTAGCCATTTTAACATATGTAAGTAATAGCACTCAAAGACTAGCCTTGATCATTCTGGAGTCCATTTGAATTTTCTTTGGTACTCATAACTGAGTGTATAAGGCTGATGCAATGTATAGCATCTTCTGATTTGCTGTAAAAGGTAAGCAATTCACTATAATTGACTTATTATGTTTATACCTACTACAATCATGAGACTTTTGGTGGTTCACAGTAATTTACAAGGAATACAAGAATTTAAATAAAATATTCACGGTAAGAACTAAAATAGATAAAATTCTAAAACCATACACATTGTCAAAACAAACTGGGTGTCCTTCCCATAAATCCTTGGAAATTTCAGTTTTAAGGAGTTTCCAGAAGGTCTGGACAGCAGGGGCCAACTTAATTTCTAGGAGCAGGCAGTTCCATAAACAAGGTGCTTCTACTGAGAAGCAGTACCTACAAGCTTTTGTCCCTGTCCTTGTAGAAATGGGGGATGAGCAACAGTACACCAGTCAGGAGGGTCAATTCCACTTGAAGAAGGCAGCCCTTCAAGTAACTCAGTTACAAGCACCATTTTGAATGGTTTTCATATAATGATGAAACTCTGGACATTCTGTTCCACACTTCTAAGAGGTAGCAGTTGTCACAAGTGAAGACATTAAACATACTGTGATTTAAGGCCAAAGGCTGAAATTCTACACAGCAATTTGAACAAGTGATGGCCCAAACAAAGGTCACATGTTCAGAAAGGTAGGATAATCACCTGAAGGCTCATTCTTTCCATAAGATCATTACATTTAAAATAGTCTTAACAGCCTGGGATCCATCAAGACATGTGAACTTCAGTTCCTAGAATTTCAGCAGTGGCCATGCTGGCTGGCTAAGAATTGAGGGAAGGGGGTGAATTCCATATATTTGACAAGGGGCTAGGTTAGAGAAGACTGCTTTAAGCACATCATGCTGCTGTACCTGAAAATGGTAAAAGTGAGTTAGCTTTAAGATAGAGCATAAATTATATTTTGTTGTACATAAAAATGGATGGCTAGGGGTTGAATTTAAAAGGTCATATCCCACAGATCCAGAAACTTAATCTTTAAAATGTGGATGCCTCTAATTGGAATTCTAGGAATTGAAGTTCATGGATCCCAGGCTGTTAAGACTATTTAAAACAATCTAATCAGTTGTTTTGCCTCTTTTCCATTTCTCAACATCTGACATGAAAGAATCCTTTTCTGTCAAGTGTCTCCAATTCGGGATCAATGCCAGTAGTGTAGAAACTTCTCTTTAGAAAAAAATATCTTACCCCACTTTTTTTGTTTTTGTGCCTTCAAGTTAGTGTTGACCCCCAATGACTGCCTGCACTAGCCCCTGCAGTTTTCTTGGCAACATTTTCAGAAGTGGTTTGCCCTTGCCTTTTTCCTAGGGCTGAGAGAGAGTGACTGGCCCAACATCACCCAGCTGGCTTTGTGCTTGAGGCGGGACTAGAACTCACAGTCTCCTGGTTTCTGGCCTGGTGCCTTAACCGCTAGACCAAGCTGGCTCCCTAGTTAATGGTATAGACAGCTGGCTAGATACCAACTTAGGAAAGCAGGAAGCTGTACTGCTTTCTAGGATAGCTGGAAAGATTATGTTAATTAAATCACACATACAAGATTAACTTCAGGGGAAGATACCTTTCAATCTAAGCACCTTTTCCCCACTCGCACCTAAACATGGGATGAGTATGTATTTATTTAATTTAAGGATTATCTAGCTGCCCAACTCGCAATAGTGTGACTGGGCAAAATACAACAATAAAAACAATTACAGTGGATACATAAATAAAGTAGCAAAAAACACAACAACCAGACACATAGTTGGGACACATCAACATATACTAAACCTCACAAGATGAGCTTATCTAACATCCTGGCCCCAATGCCTGAGGGAACAGTCTTGAGGAAAGCCTTCCTGAAGGCTGGCGGAGTCAAGGCCAGTTGAATCTTGGGGGGTGTGTGTGTGTGTGCGCGTGTGTGTGTGTGTGAGAGAGAGAGAGCATTCAACAGGGCAGGTGCCATTACTGAGAAGGCATGCCTCCTAAATCCCCTTGGACGACATTGTTTCAAGGAAGGGATCTGGAATACGCTCACTCTGTTGGAGTATATGTGACAGGCATAAACCAACAGAGACAACTGGTCCCACAAATAACCTGGTCCTGTGCTGTGAAGGGCTTTATATGTGATAAAACTGCACCCAAAAGCCTCCTTGGAGCCAGTGCAGCTTGCAAAGTAGAGGTGTGACCAGCTCTACCTGCACTGCTCTAGTCTAGGCCAAGTGTAGCTTCCAGATAGTTTTCAAGGGTAACTCCATTTTGACCACACATACAGTAGTCCAACTGAGAGATGACCAAGTCATGAGTGGCAATGAGCAGTGCCTCCCAGTCCAGGAACAGGTGCAATTGGTGCTCTGGATGGAATTATTCAAAGGACCTCCTAGTCATGGTGGCCACCTGTTTGAGCAACCACTTTTTTTCTGCCCTGTCCCCGGAGGATTGTCTTCATCTTGCCTCTGGGGTAGTTTAACATTGCCTTAAACTGCTTTGATGGTCAAGAAATGTTTTTTCCTTTAAGCTGCTAACAAGCCACAGTAGCTTTACTGTGGTCAATTTTATTTGCTCTACAGTGATACTGTCAAATGACCCCAAGGAAGTGGGGTCTGTCTGGCATCTATTGCCTGGAATGGTCATCTCCTATCCCCTCTAATCCCTGTGCACTGTTCTCCAGGGCTTTGGGGAGTGAGAGAGTCTGTTTTCCCCCCAAAAAACCTTGCTGTCCTACCATGCACACCAGATTTTCAAACCAAGCCATGGCTCAGAAACCTGTATCAGCATGGGGTGGGGGCAGATCAAGCAGTGAAATGGAGGGGGGAGAGATCTTTTTCTGCTGTTCCATAGCGCAACCCCCTCCCTGCACCTGTCCGTGATAGTTTGGACTGCTTTTGAAGCCAGATTTAGCATTAAAACTGGGTTCAAAAGCAGCCCAATTCAGTGCAACAGCTGACAGGTTGGGGAGAAGTGGGTGGTAAAGTGGCAAAGAGAGGGCTGGCTCATGTAACTTGCACATTGCATTCCAAAATATTTATCTCTCCCTTGTGGTGGGGGTAGGGGGGGTTAAGTTCTATACCTCATAATTTTGTAAAGCCATCCCTCTTCTGGATATTTTGTAGTGAGATGCTGTATTTAGTCATGGTAGTGCAGCAAAAGAAAGGGAAGTGGGTTGGCAGAAATGAGGAGGCTTATAAACAGTTAATTCCCCTAACTGTTCATAAAGGCTTCTTACTGCTGAAAGGCAATGTTAAATAATATAGGCACCAATACCACAATCACATTTGATTAAAAAAAATGGGCCAGAAGCAGGAAATAAATCTTGGGGCCTGAACCCATCTGAGAAATCAAATGCCAGAAGAGAAATAGTACCTCTGGGTTCTGGCCAGGAAGAAGCACCCGAACCCTAACCTTTGGGTAACCCTACAACAGAGGTAACAGCTAGAAGCAGATCACTGGATCTTGAATCTCCAAAGCAATATTGGTCCTGATTTAAACTGCATGTAAGGAAAAGGCTTTACAGGTAATTTGTTATGCAAACACAACCTGAAATTTGGGACATGCCAAAAGCCCAACTAGGGACATTGTAGGTAGTGAAAAACAGCTTCAAATATCTAGTTAGCAAAGGGGGAGACACACCTGACAGCAGAAACCTAGCACTGCTTATTAAAATAGACTCGCACACTTTATGCAGCTTTTCTCTGGAAGAGGAGGAGGAGGAGGAGAGCAAAATCTGGATTCCATATAAGATTCCACAAATGAGGGAGCATGATTGCACAGTAACATTCTTACCTGGAAGTATCCTTAGAAGTGGATCTATAATAACTGTGTGGCCAAGTTCCTGATGACCTCTAGATGGAAGCTAGTTTTGCTACCATCTAGTAATGCTCCGGAGTTTGGCAACCCAGATGCTATCTCTGCTTAGAGATCTGGAGGAAATCGTTGTCCTCCTGGGAGTCATTGTTAATTTCACAAAATCAAATTTTGAGGGCCTCCCCTGCTATTTTCAGTATCCCCAGCCCTAATGTAATCATTAAAATGTAACGGACCAGCTGTGCATCTTCGCATCTGCGGTTAGTTGATGTAGAGTTTGATTGTCCCTCTAGCTTCCTGACGCATGCCTACTAAATGTATAGTTAGGGATGTGTACAGTTTACAACTTACGGTGAAAACTGCCAGTCTTTCGTTCTACTAGCACTTCTCCACAAAGTGTGAAATGGACCTGAGCATCTTGGAAGAAAATCAGGCCATTAGTCAGGAATGTAAAGGATTATTCCCCAAATATGAGGGGGCTGGCTGAGATCCCGACTTAGAACGGCGCAGGGCGCGCCAATTCCGAGAAAGGACAGAAGTCAGAAAGAAAGGCTCCTTAGCCCCGCCCTTCTTTCGGTCCACGGCTTTCCAAGAGGACGTTTGTGAGGCGCCTGCGGTCTCCATGGAAACGAAGGACTTGGGCAGGGATCAAGAGCGCAACGCGGGCCCGCGGCTTCTTGGGAAAGAGGGAAGCCCTTGCTGAGTGGAAAAGATTGATCGTGAGAAAGCGGGGGAAGTAATTCCATCTGACATTCCTCTTGGAGGAGATCGTGGCTCCGTCAGAGCGGAACGGTAAAAAGGTAAAAACAAACACTCGCAGGACCGCGGGCGAGTCGTCAGTCGGCCTCCTCACGCCCCTGCTCATCTTTTAACAGAGACCGAGTTGTTCCCGTTGCAGAGCCTGTACAACTGGAAAGCAGATTTCATGCCCTGTTTAATGCTCTCTTTCTCTCCGCCCCGCCCGATCATGTATTGACTGGGCCGCAACAACTGCGAAAAGGAGAAAAGTTCCATGACCCGAAGCTAGAAGGGCCGTGAGAAGGCAGAGTGCCTTTTGGAGGCGTTATGCCTCTTCTGTTCCTGAGGAACTTATGTAGTAAACGGTCCTCAGTTTCCCACCTGTAGATGTGAATGCTCCATTTTTTATTTTCAAGTACCTCTGGGAAGTTAGCAAGGCTACATGGTACATGTCATGGATTTGGGAGGTGGGCAGTGAGAAGAACTAGGAAGCAGAAAATACTGGTCTTAATCACATTGTTAGAGGCTACAGGAAACCATCATGCTGTGAAATTGGAAGTGTCATGCTGTAAATTTTTGCATGTTTTTCTGATTATCTGAAACCATAATATTTGGATAATATTTCAGTTGTGTTCTGGATAGGTATTGTGGCAACTGTAAGCTTCCTACTCTCATATGCTGTGACTGTATATGAACTATAAGTAAAGTGTTAACTTACAAAGCGATGTAAGAATCCATTTAATCAGCTATTTTGGGGTTGAGAAATAAATGATCATATCCGCTAGTTAAAGTAATGGAGAAAAAGGCATTGGAAGACATGAAGTAAGTGATAGCCCAGCAGCAGCACTGATGAAGATCATGTCATTACTTGCTAAGCATCCCTTTGCTTGCTAAGGTTGTTGGCTGCCTTCTGATACTGGCAGCAACACTACTATTGTGATATGATGCCAAAAATTTTGAAACTGCAGTGTATGGATGCAGGTTATTGATCCATCTTTCTAGGACTTTGGACAGGTAGACTCTTCTCCTCTCCAGCTGGAGATGTTAAAAATTGAACTGCAAACTTGGCCTCTTCCATGGAGCTACAATCCTTAAATTGTCAGAGCATCAAACCATAGTCCACTTGATATTATATGCTTTATATAACAGACAAAAGCTATTTGGGTAACCTGTTCTGATCAGCTTTCCTGATGACCATTAATGATACCTGTCTCTTGGCTAAGGTACCCTTGAAAGCTTGATAGGTTGAGGGACTTTAAATGTGCAATCATAGTACTGTCAATAAAAGAAAGTTTGAAAATAGTAATATGACAAATGCCCATCTTCCTCTCTTACTGCTGCAGCATGGCTCACTGTCAAGCTGAAAATGTCATCAAGAACATAATCCGTGAAATAGGACAAGAATGCGCCATGAAGGGACAAAGCGTAACAGAAACTCTGGTGGCTTTCATGGTAACAGCATAACTATTAATCAATCTGCTCTATTTAAATTTGGGATGCTAAGTTATTTCTAACTGGAGGTGCATACCTGGCTTTTGAGTGGTGTGCTGGGACCATGTTCCTAAACATGTGACAAACATTAAATTACATATACGTTTAAATATATTGATTTAAATAAATTATTATTATTATTAGCCTGAATCAGTCCACTGCAGGATGAAGTCCTCTTCATTGAAGATTATGGACCATAATCTAACATCTGATCCAGTGTGGGTTGGTAGATAAATATTTTTCAACTTCTCATCTAGGCCTTAGAGAGAGTAACTGGCCCAAAGTCACCCAGCTGGCTTTTGTGCCAAAAGAAGAACTCATGTTCTCCCAGTTTTAACTGAACGTGGCTCTCAGTTTAAATATATACTATCCACATATATTTAATTATTTCCCTCTTCTGTCACTTTAAAAACTACAGTTTGATAACAGCTTTTGGAGGGCTCTGATGGCTGCATGTGGTCTTGATGTCTTTTGTTCATATGTTCTAGTAGGGTCCATATCACTCCTTTGGCATTAAAACAGCAACCTTCATGAAACAGAGGCTTGCTGCATATTGGAGAAAGTCAGTAATAATTAGACAGCACTGAAAGCATAGATTTTTTCCCCCAAAGTTGCATGCTAATTTTGGGAAGACAAGTAGTATGTCAAGAAAATGCTGTTTATGAAGCCACTGAGCATTTATTTATGTGCATGCTGGATAGGATGGTGATGTATATAAACAAATAAATGTATACACTTGGGATTAAGCCATAAGTTAGATGTAGTAATGCATTGTACCGACTGAAATGAAATAAGGAGTAGTCCTGCTGTGGCAGCATGGTGAAGTAACCATTGAAGTGACAATATGGGAAAGTAGCGACAATAGTTTAAAGTTTGAATAATGAATGAAACATGACACTCAACTCCTATCATCCAGTGACATCATATGGCTCCATATCTTCTCTCTGATGATTCTGTTCTATCTAGTGATGAAACCATCATTTATTAACCTTTGGGCAGTTTGCAGTACAAACATAAAATTAATACAGTGGTGTTTAGTCTCATTAATTTAAATGTAACATTTAAATGTAAGATTTAAATTAGGCATAGCTAAATACTCTTTTATTCTAAATAAGAGTAAAAGACACAAATTAATCAGGAAGCCTCTTTGTCAACTTATAGGTGAAAGCTGTTGTACTAGATCCAAAGAATGGATTTAATGTGGATAAAACCCTAACAAAGGCTGATGTACAGAAACTTATTAAGGTAAATAACTGCTTTGGAGCTTATGCAAAAGGATTCTGTTCAATTGTTATATCTGTTCAACAAAAACATGTGGCCCTTGTTACTCATGGGGGTGTCACATCAATACATAATCCTGGATAACAAAATTAAGAATCACGAGACCTTGAATTTATGCAAATGTGGGTGTTAGATTCCAGACCCTGTGATCATCCTATGATTGCTCTCTTTCCTCTACAAGCACTTCCTCCCATAGAGATCACTGTCTCCTTGCTTGCAAAAGTAGTGCCAGCTGTGATTGCCCAAGTTGTAGTCAGGGGCTTCAGAGGTAAAGGGACAGTCCCAACCAGAAGCCCACATGGTCACTGTAGTGAGCTGTGAGCAGTCTGTAGGCAGCACTAGTATTCAGTGACATGATCAAGAGAACCCTCCACAGAGACTGTGAAAGAGCTGCACAAAGGGGGAAGCCAGTTTGAGCTACATGGCACAAGTGGGTTAATTCTCTACTTCAGTCCAACTTGGGCCTTTTTGAGGTGTGTGGGACATCCAAAGAATGAAAGCATGAATTTTCAAGGTGAAGTAGAACTCTTTTAAGCAGATGGAATCTGTCTTGCTATCAGCTAAGATCTGACTGTGTCGAAGCACTTGGAAGTCACATGAGATTTTCCTTATAATTCTAGTCAGCTTTAGGAAAAAGAAGGAGTTGATACTTAGTAGTAGTAGTAGTAGTAGTAATAAAATACAATAATACAGGTTATTGTGTTAATTTTAGGAGATTGTAAGAGATGTGCCATTCTGTTATACTCATAAATTAGGATTCTTTTTACCAGAACATTACATGAGCAGCAGGAGGCTACATGCAGATATATATGAGATTTGCCTTATATTTACCTCTGGAATTATGGTGTCTAATTCCAGATTTTGAGCAGGGAGATTAATAAATGTGGTTGTATCCAGGAAAATACTGTTTTCATCATTTGCAAGGTAGCTTGAAATAACTTATTTCAACAGTGCCTCTTTTCAGCTTTGCATTGACAGACTTCTTGATATTAGAAATCCATCCTTGGACACAATTAAGATGCAAGTTTATTTTGATATGAACTATACAAATCGAGGTAAGCAATTTGTGGCGAAGCTGTGTATTGTGAATATAATAATCTGGTAATCCATTCTCACTCATGTTTACACTAAGTAAAATTTAGGTTTTAATGGGGCTCCTTACCTAGTAAATAGACACAGGACTGCAAAACATCCATTCTTGTTTATTCAAATGTTTATAATATTGATATGAAACAGTAAAACTAATTAACTATATGCGTGTGTGTGTGTGTATAAAAGCAAGGAGGTTATAAATTAAGCTTCTTCCAGTAAAACCTTACTTTGCCTAGCATTAGATTAATTTAATAGTTTTTTTAAATCCTGAAAACATTATACCCTTACCAAATTGATAAAACAGATATATTTTATTCCAGTGATTCGATAAATTGATCATGTGTAATTACCAGTTGTAAAGTATTATTCTACGTATTTTAACTCAGTGAGGAACCCTACTATGCTGATTAGGATAATTTGGTAGGATTATAGTAGTATTGTAGTAAAATGAGAACATGGGAGGATATGAGTATGTCAAGATACAGATTCTTTTAATTAGCTATACTATACTGAAAGACTTTTTGTCTCTATTATAGCCTTTTGCTTTTTCTGTGATTTGAATTGAAAGTATAACTACAGGTTGCTGAACCCAGTGAGAAAAAGTCTGTTCTGTTAAAATATAGATGTATTGTGATATGTGATGCTACAACTTAATAGTAGAGATGGAAATAGCTTTCATGCAATGATTTTATGCTTTCTCTTAGTTGAGTTAATTAAGGAACAGCATCGTGTTCTAGACTCCAGACTTGCTCCTGTATGTAGAGAAATTACTGACAATCGAGCTCGTACACGAGAAGAATTAGAAAGTGTTTATCGAAAGATTGTCAGCTATGTGCTGCTACGCTCTGGCCTTGGATCTCCTACAGATGTCAAAGTCATTAGGGAGGCAACTGGTTAGTAAAATGTCCAAATATAACATCATAGCTTTTTACTAATATTTCATATGCAATAGCTACTCAGGAGATATTGGAAAAAAGTAGACAGCACCTTATCCACCTCCTTGGAGCTCACAGGCTGAAAGGAATCCCAGATATGACAAGAGGGTGCCCCAGTTGTCATCACCAAGGATTCTGCCCATGTGCAATCAAGACTACAGCAAATATGAGTGATTTTATCAGCAAAATGCTATGCAAAATGTTCACAGTGGCCAGGCAGGAGATCTTTATGCTAACCCCTCCCTAGTTGGTGTAATGGAATGCAGTAGAGAACCAGGTTTTCAGGAAGAAGGGAGCGCATTCCAGGAGGGACGGTAGGGGTAGTGGGAGACGAGCCAACACAGTCCAGAGCAGGAGCATGGGAAGAGGAAAAACACGTGGGATAGTCACTCCCTAGAATCTCCTAGGGTATATCCATTAGGTTAGCGTAGTGCAGATTTAGTCTGACAAGAGTCTGTCTATATGATGTAAACATATAAACTTGGTTGGACTGTTTCCCTGTTGTTCTTGGGCCAGACCTGACAGTTGATCACTCCAAACAAGGCTGCTAGAGGACAGCCTGCCAATGCAATAATGGAGAATTAGGCAGGCTTCACCTCCCTTATTGCTAAACTTACCATGGTCAACCAGATTCACTTCTTGTCTTCTTTCACCAATGCTCCAGCCATTATTTCTGGTGTTCCATTTCCCAAGGGGCTCATAAGTGAAGGTGCCAGTCAGCAGCAGCCCCTAGAAAGGGGCCACTTGGGCAATACTGTTCAGCATCCAGTTTACCTCCTGGTGCCAGTTCACCAGACACTGCATAGAACTGCCTGCCAGAGAGCTGGGAAATTCCCAAAGTGCTTTCTGGAAACTACTTGGATTCTTTAGACATCTGGGGCACCCAAATAGGTTGCCCTGTCCCATGGAGATTCTGAGTGGCTAACAATCAGCATGTGATTTGATCATGGCACAGCCCTTCCATAGATCATCTAACATCCACTCTGAGACAAAAATGAGGTCCAGTGTATGGCCAGCTGTATGTGTTGGGCCTGTGATTATTTGAAATATCCATGGTTGCCATAGGGGACATGAATTCCTGAGTGGTGTTGGAGCTGGCCCTCAGGTCAGGGAGGTTAAAGTTGCCCAGCACTGAAAGGCAAATTTCTCCACCACTACCCCAGAGACCACCTTCAGAAGCTCAGGAAGGGATTTTGCTGGGCTGTAGGGTAGTTGATACACCAACAGGTTCCCAAGCTTGTCTTTACATTTGCACACCTCTGTCTGAAATAATGGCTACTTAACTCATTTTTTTCTGTAGCCCTGCATGTCTCTCCTGAAAATATGTTAAAATCCAAGCAAAAATTTGCAATATAGTATAGTTGGAGCAGAACTAAAAAATGAATAAGAATTATACTGTGCCCGGCATAGCATAGAGGATAGAAATGGTCTATTTCCAAATGAGTATCACTGTTCATCCTTGGAAGTCAGTGTTTTTTCATGATCTGACTGTTTGTACATTTAATATTTTGCCAGCCGCCCTGCAGAGCGTATTTCCTCAAACAGAGCTTGCTGCTTTCCTCTCTCTCAATAAAAAAGAGAAAGAACGCCAGTTGAAAGAACTCACCATGATTGTAACAGGAATTCGATTGTTCAACAAGGACTGTGGGAAAGGAGGCGAAGGCATTGATGACTGTAGGTGAACACTTATTTAATATTGTAGGTGCAGAACATACATATTTAACCTACTTTTGAACATGTCAGAAGTGTTCAGTGCTGCTCATAATTGTCTCAGAAATTCAGCCGTTGCTTGAGATGATTATTGCCTTTAAATTTATTTTCCAAATGATAAGCTATTTTTCATTGAATATCCTCCAGAACAACCTGATCATAGATTTTTCAGATAGAAAAATTGGTAAAATATCCCTTTTCCATGACTAATTGATTTAAAGCATGATCCAAAGAGGTCTGTGGATGTCCCTAATGCCCTTCTGCACATTCACCAATGGGTGATTTTTCCCTTCCACATTTAACCCTTTCTGCTTGTTGTAGACAGTATCAGAGTATCTCCTCATCTTCTGGGGACACCTTCTGAAGCATATAGGAGGCTATAGGGGAAGGACTTCTCAAAAGCCCAGGTGTACACCTAAGCAATGGGTAGTGTTTTAGCTCTCAGAGTAATAATTTAGTTCTAGCCTTGTGAGGAAAATGTATTTTGCTAGTTACAGAAATGGAAGTTTGAGATAAACTGTGTGTCAACAGTGCCAGCAATTTTGAATGAAGCTATCCCGGCAGCCAGCCATCATATAGATGTTGAGCTGCGGGCTTCCCAAGAGCTGGCCCACCGATATACAGCCTTGATTGAAACAATGCACCAGAGTCAAAATGCTGAAATAGAACTTAGGGAGACAATGTTGAAAGAAGTACTCTACAATGTAAGGCAACATGAAGCTTTTCTCTGCATTATTCTGGTAAGATTCCATTATATGTTGCAAACTTTCAAAGTAGTTAAAATTCTCTTAGTGAAAGATGGGCAAAATTTGAGTAAGGCAAACAACTTTTAGCTGATATTAGAATGTGTGACTTTAAAAGGCTAGAATGTTCTCACTTTTGTCTAAAATGAAATGGTCCAATCTACAAAGCATGTTTTTATTTATTAAGCAACTAGATAGAACTTTTATAATTTCCTACAGATGTTATAAATGCCACCTGTAACATGTATTTTCAGTCTGATGTGATCACATGTGCACAAGAAGTTGAAATGATGCACAGGGAGTTTGCAGCTGAGATGGAACAGATCAACAACATTGTTCAGACAAAGACAGCAGTGCCCACATCTTTGGTTTATGTAAGTTTCTGAATTTCAGAGGGTGCACAGGGATGTGAGCGGATGTGTGAAGGTGCGAGGAGGTGTGCGAGGGTGCAAGGGAAGTGCAGTGAGGGTCAGGGAGGGTTTGCAGGGAGTGTGTGAATGGCCAGCACAGCGCAAGTGCAGAGGGGCTGCAGGGGGGAGCACGAGTAGGGAAGACTTACCCCAGTGACTTGTGATCTTCCCTGCTGGCTTCCACTTTGACTTTCGGGAGAAGCCAACAGGGAAGGTTGCAAATGGTGATCACGCAATTGTGGGGCACTGCAACTGGTCATAAGTGCAAACCAGTTGCTAAGCACCCACATCATGATCACATAACCACAGGGGTGCTGGGATGGATGGAACTCCAAGAACTGGTCGTAACTACCATTCATTCAGTGCTGTCATAACTTCGAACAGTCACTGAACGAATGGTTGTAGGTCTTCAGATTACCATATATAGAAGTTAAGCAGGAGAGGAGAAAGCATTGAACTCTTAGGAACCCCACAGCCCAGGAGTCTTGGGCTCAATCTAGCCTGCCCTGCCCATACCCACTGGAATTGGCCACAAATTTAAGGAGGAGAACCACCATAACACAGTCCCCTTGGGTGGCCAATTCATATATATAGTATATACACACATATACATACATACATACATACATACATACACACACATGCCACTTATATACCTTTTTTGCTGAACATACCTTATACAATATGCACACAAAGCAGTATCTGCTTACTATTGTAAAATGGACAATACAGTTTTGCAACCATAATAGAAACATAATTTTTATATGTACCTTTTTCTTTCTAGCCTGTATTTATTGCACTTTCTAATATTTGGACTAGTTTTCAAGATGAAATATTGGTGCTCAGTTTCCTCAATAACTTGACTGTCAGTCTCCAGCAATTCTTAGAAATCCACACATTGATCTTTCCTGAAGACGTGATGGAATCTCTTCTTGAAGGCATTGTTGTCAAAACTGATGAGGAAAGGTTACAGGAAAATGCTGGTAAGTAGAAGGATTAAATAAAAATTTAAGCTGCTACATATTCTTTGCAGTTGTGAAGTTTGGGGAAAAACTGCAAGTTTTTCAGGTTCTTAGCCATATAATATCAAGAATCTCTAATTGTTGTATCTTTAATTTTGTAGACAAAATAACATGCTGTGCACTCATACTTTTCTTATATTGATGTTTTAAAGAAATATTGATCAAGAAACAACATAGCTCTATAACTTAATTTGGAATTTGTTCAAGATATAAAAAAATGATAGTGAATTTTTTGTCCCTTGTGGAGAAGGCAATGCAATATTAAACATGAAAGATGAACATGAAATGGAAAAATGTATTTAGGTTGAAACCTGAAACAAACACATTGGGTTCTGGAAGTTCTGGCAAACTGTTCTACGTGAGTAGCGGTTTGGCAGAAACAAAACCCTGAAGGTTTTTGATGCTCTGAGTTTTGGCCAAAACAAAACCTGTGGGAATCCCAAAGTGATTTTACTTGTTGCCCCCATCTCTCCCTTACTCCCCTCAGCAGCTCCTTGCCCAGCATAATTTACCAGACCCCATCTTCCTAGCACCTTCTCTTCCTTCCTTCTCCTGCCCTCATTCAGCCACTGCTGCCAGCGTCTCAGTGTGGCATATCCTGCTGGCCTGTCTCTGCCTAATTTCCCCCAGTGCTTTCCCTTTTCTCCCCTACTTCCCTCAGCTGCCACTGCTGCAGCTGCCTGTGTCCCAGTTCAGCATATCCCACCAAGCTGCCCATCCCCTGATTTTCCCAGTGCCTTTTCTTCCCTCCCTCCATCCCCTTAGTTGCCACTGCTTCCAGATCCTGCCACCTGCCTACCTCTGTAATCTTATGCTTCCTCCGAGCTGCCCCAGTCCACATCTGCAAAAGAGCCTCGTTTTGTTCTGTATTCAGACCAAATACTTGTGTTTCAGTTTGGACGCAGACTACCCCACAAACCAGCCGTTCTGCACGTGGAATGATTCATGTATAAACTATTGTGCACATCTCTGTTAAAGAGTCCACATACAGAGACACTGATGAGAATATCCTAGGGAATAAGCCCTTAGCTGTCCTATACTGTACTGGGTAAGACTTTAATTTGTAGTTCTCTCAATCTATACTTTTTAGATAATAAAGTAAATCCTGCTGATTTTATCAAAGAAGAATGGCTCTTTCCAGAAAGTACAATTAATTTTAGCCAACTGCTGCTTCAGTACCATGGGTTTTGCGCATACACTTTTGCTGTTAAAGATGGCCTCCTCATCCCAGGTACAATAATTATAGACAATTCTTGCTTTAAACATAATATATTTAAAGATCAGATCATATGGAATAGTTATAAATTGAAAACAATGTAATCTAGGCTTCTTCTCAGATTCAATGAATGAAGCATGATAATTGCTTCCGGATGCTATTTGCTGTGCAGCCAGATAATGTTAGCTTTTTCCCCTCTCTCTCCCCCTCCCCCCATTTTTTTTTTTTTTTAAAGAATGTAGCTGAAAGCAAGGAGCAGGGTGAACACAATGTAAAATTTGGCTTAAATTTTTTAAAAGATCAGTATACTGTATATTTTCTTAATTTAACAGTTAAGACAATTATGTTTACATGTATGTATAGAGAATGTTTTGTGCTTTTCATTTCTTAGGAAATCCTTCCATTGGAGTCTTGAAACATAGGGAGAAATATTATTCTTTTAATTCTAAGGAAGCTGCATATACTTTTGCCAAGAATCCAGAGAAATATATTAAGATGATAGCAGAAAAAGCAAAGGAACGTGCAGAGCTTATTCAGCTGCTTGAGCTTCATCATCAGTTTGAATCCCTGGCCCCTTATTCTCAGGTATTCCATCACATTCTTCAATTATTGATTTAAAAAGGCCTTTTATGGGAAGCTGAATAGAAAATCTCTCAAAGCAAAGGTGGTACTTGGTGCAGTGGTGATTCCTTCACTCTTGGCAGTGTGTTTACCTGTGCAGATTTTCCAACCTGAAATGTCCTAAGCACTCTCTTACTGATGCTCTTCTCAGTAATGCTTAATGAGAAGAAAGCAGAGTGACCTATATCACCAAAAGTACTTTCTTAAAAAAATTCAAGTTGAGTTTCTGTGACATTCTTCCAAATATTATGAAAATGGAAATAAGATTCAGTTTATTTTTATTGTTATTGTTGTTCCAGATTCGAGCTAAAGACAAGCATTTACTACAGCCAGTCACAAAATTTGACAGCAGTACTCAGACTGACACCCACATTTTGCCACCAACAATTGTGAAGGATTATGAGTGGAATGAATGGGAGTTGAGGAGAAAAGCCATCAAACTGGTCTGTATCTGAGACTGATAATTGAACTAAAAGGGCTGGAGCTTTTGACCCACAATCTCAGGTGGCCCGTTAATTAGCTAGAATTCCCAGGTTTCCAATTGAACAAAATACCTAGCTCCGGTAAAATCTGGGATATGAGACAAAATATTCAGATTATTTTGTCCAGTTTGTCTTTTTAAAAAAGTCAAACCTATTGTATTGTATTGTAACCAGTGCAATTGTGACCATGACTGATTATTTGCAAGAGGTGTGAACCGCAGAGGTTGAGAGTAATCACTTATGTGCAGAGTAGATTTTCTGTTTATTTATACCCAATGTTTGAAATTTTCTGTGTGGCTATGTGAAGCTTTGAAGGCTTCATTTTAAGTTTGAAATTTTAATGTTAATTTCAAGAGTCTTTGAGCTCCAGTTTAAAACAATTTTCTACAAGTTTTTCATAAGGTCTGGTTCCTATGCTACTTTATTTTTTTAAGTGTTTAAAAAAAGTAACCCGCTTTTGAATTTCTATAATGGAAAGGCAGAATATACATTTAATAAATAAATAGTGTATGGCATAAATTGCCCTTGCTCAATTTAATTGGATATAAGAAGAAAACTATGCTAATTCAAAATGGTATGTTTATAAGCCAGTGGATCCTCAAGAATGAGGTCAATCTTCATTCTTAAACTGGGAAGTAGAGAAGATTGAGTGAGGCTCTCAAACCTGTATTTACCAGTGGATCACAGTTCAGCTGGAAATGTAATTCATGGAAGTCTGACTGAACTGAACAGCTGCCTGTTCTGTTTTGCCCTGTCACCATTCCTACTGCAAGAGGGAAGTATAGACTGTCCCAATCTTAAAATAGATATGGGTGCTCTGGAAATGGTGATTTCCCATTAACAATCTAGTTGACTTAAAACTACAGTTATATCTCATCAGTTACTGGTATTCTAGTATTAAAAAATTATGCAGCAAATCCATATAATTTCAAGAGTGTGATTGTGCTTAGTTGCATATCTTTTTCTGTACTCAGGCTAACTTGCGCCAAAAGCTAACTCACTCAGTGCAGACTAACCTCAGTCATATGAGACGAGACAACTGCAGCCAAGTATACTTGATGAAGGATTCTGGCACGCAAACTAAACGAGAGAACAGTAGTAATGTACCTAAGCCACAGATTTTCCTAGCTGGTCTTCGTGGAGGAACACCCCCAACTACTCGCATGACCAAAGTGAATTTAACTAGAGCAGTTGATGAAACATAACTTTGTTGTTCAAGTGAACAATATTTCAATAAATTAGAATATTTAAAAATGTAAATGAGTGCTCCCATTTATTGGTTGAAAGATAACATACATATCATGAATAGGAATAGAACAAAAGCTTCAAGTGTCAGTGATAAGCTGCAGCATAAATTCTTCATGGCCAGACCTATCCCTCTATGATATCCTGTATTAAATGATAAATTAATTTTATCAAATATAAATTAAGATACACTGGATTGCATCTACCATGCTTGAGTTTCTTATTTTTTATTCCTTGAGTTTTCAAGCTGCTTATTCTCTTTGCTAATTTTTCTTTTCCTCCAGCTCTCTTTTATGTGATTGATTAGTTTGATTTTTTAAAAATCCACCTGTTCTGCGCACACCTTTTTCATTTCCTCAACCCTCTTCATAGCATTACATAGCTGTAACTATCTCAGTGGAGTTAACTGGTAATACTGCTGTTCCTTAGAGCAGGCCTACATGAGTGCCACAAGGAAGGGGCCACATTGATAAGCGATCATGGGGCACGAAGAAATAATTGGCATACCAATCAGCTATTTGGTGATTAGTGGAGCAGCAGCAGTGCTGGAGCTGGTGACGTTGGTGAGGCCTGGAGGTGTTGGAGGTGCTTGGCAGCGTGTCTTTCAGGACGGCAATGGATCCTTCCTTGTGGTGGTGATGTTTAGTGATGGTGAATTTACTGAATTTTTTTAAAAATGCTGGTGGGCTGCATGTTGTGTAGGCCTGCTTTAGAGCCTTAAAATTCCACAGTGACTTAATATGTGCATACATGGTTGATCATGTTAGATCTCAACCTCAACAACCAATACTCTATATGCAGACATTGTGTGGCAGCAAATGCATATTTAATTAATGTAATAGTAATGGAAGAAATGCCACCAGTACATGCATTGCTTAGGGGACATCATTTTTTATAGAACAGGCTGAGAAATAGAAAAAACAAAAAAATCCCAGAACAAGGCAATGACAAGCTACTTCCACACTGTTGCCAAGAAAACTGTATAAATGTGTTCACATGATTACTAGGAGCTGAACCTGACTTGAAGACTTATCTTTAGGATACAGTCCAAAAGTGACTTCGGTGGGCAGGCAAGGGTTAAAAACCACAACAGTTTAACAAAAACCAATGCCTGAGGCCATAAACAATCCAATATTGCATTAGTTATACATAAGGTATAACATTAATAAACTTTAACCAGCCAAGCTCACTTAACCACATGGCCCAAATGCCTGAAGAAACAGCCAGGGCTTTAATGCCTTATGAAAGGCTAACACGGAAGCGGGGAATGCTGCCCCAGAGAAGGCACAACTCCACGATCCAACAAGATGACATAGTTTAATGGAAGAAACTTGGAGCATGTCCCCCTGCCAGATCTGGTGTGGTGCAGAGGCTCACAAGAAGAGCATGGCTTAATCCGTTCGTTAATTTATTTGAACTCCCCATGGAGATATATAACTCTGAGGCTAGTTTCCGCAGAAAGCAATATCCAAAATGATAGTTACTTTCATCTCTTCAAACAAAAACAATCTGTATTTGCAATGGCATAAGACTAACACACTTACAGTATAATACATATGTAGACTATCATCCACTTCATCAGATACATCATCAATTGAACTTCTATATACAATAGCCCTCCAGCTTCTTTTTTTACTGTCTTGGGAAGGGTACAGTCCAAATTCATCAGAGCAGCTCTCCAAATATCTCACTGTGTCTCAAATGCACATCGGCGACTGGAGACAGGTATGATAAAAGTTGAAGCAAGAGTGTGTCTTGCTTCCATAAACTTTTGGTTAAAGCTTAACGTTTATCCTCAAAGCCTATCACCATTACTTCTCCAGGACAACTTTCAATCTACTTGGATTAAGGCTGTTGAATCTAAACTTCTAAATCTGGACTTCTCTCCCTCCTTGGTACTTAAGATGGAATATGATCAGGCAAAACAAACCCTGAAGCAAAGGATAAAGGTTATGGGGTGTCAGGCAGATTTAGGGAAGGCTCCAGCCTTCCTGTCATCAGCACACAACACATACAATGTCACTGCTGCAGGCTACCTCACACAGCTGGAAACACCCAGCCATCAGAAAGCGTTCTCTCTTGCCCAGTGTCATGCTCTCCCCTCTGCAGTATTGGATAGCAAATATAAAAAGTACCATTGGCTGAAGGGCTCTGCCTCTGTGATTCTGGAGAGGTGGAAACTACAGAATAGGTTCTTCTTCATTTCTCCTTTTACAGAGAAACTCAAACCAGATTTATTCTCCCTCTGATTAGCAGATACTGTGTCCTGATCGCTCAGACTTGGCCTATGCCCAGATGCTGCTCAAAAATGAACTGCCTTTTATTACAACGCACATGGCTAGGTTTTGTGCAGCAGCATGGAAGGTCTGCTGGACCTTGATGGGCCAAGTTTCCACTAGACAGATGTATTTTATGTAATCTTTGATATTATGTTTTATAACTTTACATATTATCATATTTTACTTAAATTTTAAATACTATCACATTTTTGTAATTTTAGATGTTATCACATTTTATATAATTTTAGATACTATTTTATAACTTAGACATAGATTGCTCCTTTTGGACTTCACTCACAGATTCTAGTCAGGTTGTTTTATAAACATATTTTAATTTTGTTTTAAATTTTACGTACTATTTTTTAAGATAGAGCACAGAGCACTCATGGACACTGCTTGTATTGGTCTAAGACTAATAAACTGACTGACTAAACACAATATGTCTGCATGGAAGAGACTGAAGAAGCTCATTATAACTTACTGTAGATAATGTGAAGATAAATATGCATACTGATGTCACTGCACAAACAATGTAAAATACATCATAAGATAACTATTCTTGGTGTCATCCCTCTAGTGCAGGACAGGAACGAAGACCACTGTATTCCAAAATATCTGGAATGAAGCTCCACTGAACTCAGTATTACTTCTAAGGATATCAGTACTTATTTTGCATCTGACCCATTTTTCTAGCTCTGAATCCTAAGCAAGCTTTGGCTTGGCTGAAAGGTTTGGTTTGGCTAGAATCACATTTCTTAAACTTTTTGCTTTCAGGACCCCTTCCCACTTTTAAAAATGATGGAGGACCCCAAAGAGCTTTTATTTGTATATTTATCAATATTTACCGTATTGAAAATTAAAATTGACACATTCATAGAAAATTTATTTACTGAATCATGTAAAAATAGCAACATTAATCCCATTAGATACTAACGTAAATAAAAGATTTTCATGAAAAAACCCTACATTTTTTAACAAATAAAAATAACGAGAAGAGTGACCTTGTTTAAAATTTTTGCAAATAACCTCAATATCTGGCAAATAATTTTGATTTCGCGAACCCCTGAGAGGGTCTTGGAGGACCCCCAGGGGTCCTCAGGCCACACTTGAAGAAACACCGCTCTAGAAGCCGCTTCCTTTATCTTTTTCTGTTTTCGTTGGAGAAATCCTTGCTGTAAAAGAAGCTATTGGACAGCGGCACGTCCATCCAAAAACGAAAGACACAAGAAGAGGACAGACCTCCTGCTTGCTCTAGCTCAGTGTTTCTCAAACTTGTCAACTTTAAGACATGTGGACTTCAACCCCCAGAATTCCCCAGCCAGCATGCTGGCTGGGGAATTCTGAAAGTTGAAGTCCACATGCCTTACAGTTGACAAGTTTGACTAGCTAAAGTCCTACCTTGTATTAAAAATAAGAATTTGCTGACGTTCTGTCCCTTTAAGGAATAGGTCTGCCAATATCAATGCAACCCACTTCCTGGAACTGACAATACGCTCCCTCGGGGAGCTCTACGGAAAGCTCCGGTCTAATTCTCTTTCCGGCAGCAGGATCGAAGCGATGCGGCCCGAAATGGGCAGTCTACCCAGCCTCTACAGCACTCTATGGTAGATTGGACTGATTGGCTGGGCGGGCTTGTTTGCTCGCCAATTGATTCCTTCTGTTGGCTACTATGGCGCCTCCGAAAGGTAAGGGAAGTGCACCTTGGATAGTAACTCCTGCGCCCGCTGTACTGCTAATCGCGAAACTATCTGCTCCGATCGCCTCCGCTTTACCGCTTGTGCGGAAAGAGAGCGATCCGTTTTATTGCAGTTAATGGCTGGGCAGCCCCACGTGCCCGGAGCGCGCGGGGGGGGGGGGATTCTATATGGAAAAGGCGGAGTTCTAAAGAGGTTTGTCCCCCCGGGATGGAACCCAGCCTGATTATGCCGCGGAGAAGAAGGTGGCTGGTTCAAATAAGGCGCAGGCGAACACCCGTTTGTTGACTCACAGTCTGCTCTCTGTGAATAGCTGTTCCAATGCACTAGAACAGGTTTTCCCAACCAAAGCTTTTCAGATGTGTTGGACTTCTTAATTATGCTGGCTGGAGAATGATAGGTTTGGAAGTCCAACGCATCCGGCCCCGTGTCGGGAAAAGTGGCCGGAGTGGTTTGGTTGGAGTGTCTGTCCGTATGTGCCTTCGGGCAGGGAAGCCTCTCCACATCCCCTCCGTGTTGCTAAACGTCTTCAGAGCTGCTGAGAGGATGGCCTGTATTTACTCTATGGAAATAATTGCTTAATTAGTGCAAGTAATGTCCACATCACTTCTCCCATTCTTGTTTTCAGTCAAGAAGACGTACACTTATCTGTGTATCTGTGGCATTTTGCAATGGTAGTTCTGGTTCTGTTGTCAGCCTTGATTATACTTATACAAGTGTTTTATTCTTTGTGTATGAACTGATCAGGCTGAAATAATGGAATAACGCAACAGCTTAGTTTGGAAGTGCATGTGCTAACCATGGGATGAAATTAAATGCTGAACTAGATTTGGTACTAGAAATCATAGAAAATGAAGACATTTTCACAATGATCTGGACCTGTATACGTGAGAATGAAGTGCACAAATTGATTATTGAACTCAGTTCATCATTTTCAGAGAACTAGGATGTCTCTTGCTTTCGCAGATGTGTGCCATGTAGACCCTTAATTTAGATGCAGCTGTTCTCTGTATTGCTAACAGTTCTCTCTAGAACTTGTTCACATGTTACAGATTCACCCAGTTTCTGGCTTGTTCATATGTAAATATATTTAATAAGTGCAAAGAAAAGTTTTAGTTCACTGGTATTTTGGCAAGGTTGTTAACAGTGTGGCCAAATGGTTTTTAAAAACAACTGAATTGGCTTTATGAGGTATTGCACTATAAATGCTATTTTAAAGTCAAAGTATTACAGCATTATATGGTTATACTATTGTATCTCTGAAATTTATGTTTTAAATCCTTAAACAGTTCTTTCTGTTAGCTTTATTTAACCACCTTGGCATGTAGACACCATGTATAACACTTTTGCATTCTATCCTGGAAACAGAATATACAATCCACCCCCAGTAGCATGAAAAATAAGTTCCCTTGTTATCATTAGATGGAGGAACAATGTTTAATAGTACTGTTCATCATCTGGCAGCACTGAATTATACTTGTGCCTGCTGCAGAATTTACTCTCACTCTCACGTGTCAGATGTTGAATGAAGAGATCTTACCTTTAAAAGATGAGTATAAATTATATGATTGCAACAGTGCAATCTATAATACCTTGGAGGAATATTTACACAAGGTGAAGCTTCCTTGAAAGAATAAAAGTTAATAAGTTTGGGAATGCAAAGCTGTATTAGAGTAATGGTACAATGACCCATATATACAGTGTTGTGTAAATACAGAAAAACTAACTTTGTGTAAGTAAAGCAAACAGTCTAAGGCAAACATCACTAGTCTTCCTTCGTGATGAGAAATGGTACTATTTCTGCACCATTACCTGTTAGCACTGGGAACTGGATGATCCTGTCAGGTTTTTTAATTCTTAATTTCTTACACACTCATTAAAACAAAATCAGTGCACAGAAATACAATTCCAGCAAATTATGCTGGTCTGAAAAATCAGGTAGACCTACATATAGCTTTATGAGGTGCTATACAGAAAATACCCTGATGTTAATAAGACACTAGAGACATGAGGAGAGCCAGTTGCACACAGCAACTGCATGACCTTGGGCCAGTCACTCTCTCTTAGCCCTAGGAAGGAGGCAAGGGCAAACCACTTCCGAAAAACCTTGCCAAGAAAACTGCAGGAACTAGTCCAGGCAGTCACCCAGAGTCAACAATGACTTGAAGGCACCAAAAAAAAAAAGACATGAAGATCTGGGGATTTTTGCCCCAGGACAAAAGCTCATTTTGAGCCTCTCTCCCCCCCCCCCCCCGGTTCTAAGTGGGTTGGCATAGTAGAGAAGTAACAGTGACATGCAAAAGTTCCTTCCTCCCAAATAGGCTTTTAGGTGGGAGATGCCATGGTAATGATCCTGGAAGAATCCTGGTTGACCTAGACTTAGGTAAAAGTTATTTCAGTGAACATTGTTAAGCAGACCTGACCAACCTCAATATTTCTTGTCTATGATGCCAGTGAAGGTTAATGTACCGCCCTCTAATGCAGAGTTTCTCAAACCTGGCAACCTTAAGGTGTGTAGACTTCAACTCCCAGAATTCTCGAGCCAGCCAAGATTGCCAAGTTTGAGAAACACTGCTCTAACAGCTACCAGATACTCCTCTGCAGATGGCCGCCTGTCATCTTTGCTGGGGTACCTAGAATTCTGTGTGTGTGTGTGTGTGTGTGTGTGTGTTGTTTAAGATCAAGATGGCTCATGTGAACTTATTTGTGACTGTGCTGTTGAAGGCAGGGTTTTTACTCTTGTATTTCACAGAGAGATGCTTTTGTTTTTCCAGAAAATGTCAGCCTACTTTTTAAGTTGTACTGCTTGACGGTGATGACCTTAGTGGCTGCAACATATACAGTAGCATTGCGATATACAAGAACAACTGAAGCAGTTCTGTACTTTACATCCACAGCTGTTTGCATTACAGAAGTTATCAAATTATTCCTAAGTCTGGGCATTTTAGCAAAGTAAGTATGAATGCTGATGAGAATAGCGAAATGATGAATTTGCTTATCTCTTTTCTGATTTATTTTCTTCCTTTAAAAAAGAAAATCCTTCCATAGTTCTTTTTATGATTCACACGTACGAAATGTGTTAGATTTGCTTCTTTAAACAGAATATTATTTTTAAAGCAAACAAAAACATTCCAAATTGAGTTTTTGTTCTACATCTTTTCTCCCAGTAGCTCAATAAACAGATGTCACCACCCAAATACTTTTTCATTGTTCTGGCTAATGGTCAGAATATTAGTGTGAATTAAGTTCTGAAACTTGGGTCAAAGTGATTTGGTGCAGGCGTGATTCTTCACAAACGTTCAAAAAGATCGTGCATTTCTACAAGAGGACATTTAAAGATTAGCAGTTTGTTCATGCTGTTCTCCCTCAATTACAATTTCCTTAGAGCTTTTGAACAAGGCAAGCTTAGAACTCATGTAGAAACAAACCCAAATGGTTCCTCGCTGTGCTGGTAGCTGTTCAACAATTTATAACTTTCTGTCTTTATTTAGTGGTACTTCAGGTCTTCTGCCTTGAATTTACAGCACACTGTACTACACTGCCATTGTGATACATATAGACTGCTGGTCATGACAATACAGTTAGGCCCTTGCAGCATTAATAATTGTTCTCTTGCTATGATACACTACTGTAGGATGCTTTGGTACAGCTTCAAATAACACACACTCCTGCTTTTCTTTCTCTGTGTATGCTGGGTTTCCTAAGGAGCAGCTTTCTCCAGCATTGTCCTCTCTAGGGCAGTGTTTCTCAACCTTGTCAACTTTAAGATGTGTGGACTTCAACTCCCAGAATTCCCCAGCCAGCCTTGTTGACAAGGTTGAGAAACACTGCTCTAGGGATATAGGTCAGCAATTCACATCACCCTCCTTTGTCATGGCCATAATGGATGGAGATGATACAGTCCAAATGCATTTAGAGGGCCATGGGTTGGAGAATGCTGGGGTAAAGTATTTATAATGAGCTTTATTAATTCCTTGGTGACATCAACTATAATGTGTGTATGTATTATGTATGTATGTATGTATATATATATACACACACACACTATATATATATATATATATATATATATATATATATATATATGAATGAATGAATGAATGAATGAATGAATGAATGAATGAATGAACGAACATGGTTCCCTCCCCACAGCCTACTCCCTGAAACTACTTTTCTTCCAGCTGGGTTTAGGCACCAAAAGGAACCCTTTTGGGTGGGAAGAAAAAATGACACCCAGGTGGGGCTGAAAGGCTGTGGTGAGAGAATAGACTGCACACCTGGCCACATGTCCCTGCTTCTCCTAAAATTGGACCCACCAGTCCACATGATGGGCGAAATCCAGGTTTAAGCTATCCCATGTTGTTTTGATATTTGAGCTCCTTTCTTGATAGTGTGTTGCAGTACAGCTTGACTCGACAGCACCCCAAAAGGCTGCAGGCACTGCTGTAGTTTCTTATTTGCTGTAACTTTTGTGACGATCTGGTGTTGTTACCAAGATAGATATTTTCCAACACCAAGTCTTAATCATCTCTGAAAAGTTTGAGTTATTCTGGAATACAGAGTTTCAATAAATAAATAAATTGCTTTCTAAATAAAAGGACATTCAAGGTTCAGTCACTTTCATAACAATGTAAGAAGAGCCTTGCTTGATCAGGCCAAGGGCTCACCTAGTTTAAGGTTCAGGGAGAGAAAACCTCACTTATGGGCATTTATCTTTTTTCCTGTGCATGAAAAAGTGAGAGGGTGATATCTCCCCTGCCCCCCCCCCCCTTTCTCCTGCACAGAGAACCAAACTCCATACACCGTGGAGCACCAGCAAATATGACTCTTACTGTAAGGGATGGTGATGGGAAAGTTGCTTAGGGGCAGGGCAGAACTGTCCAGAAGTGCTGTGGACCAATCCGAGTGGTCTGACAGGATGGATTAAGACTGCAGGCAAGAGGTGTCCAATCCTGAGTTAGGCTTTTGTACTCTCTCAGGAATCACCCAGATTAATAAATGCATGTTAGCAAAGTGTAATTATATCAAGCTTGTCTCAGAATGGGATTGTTTTTGTTGATGTTGCTGGGAAACAACTTTGGCAGACTGGGGAGTTCTAAGCACAGACCTCTCCATTGGCCTCTTTCTGGTCAAAGTCTGAAATAGACTGACTTTGAACTTCTGCATAATACCTGTACCTCCCTATTATTAAGAAGTGCCAGTCCTATTTCTCCTAAAACATTTTGTTTTGTTTTCCTCAGGGAGACTGGAAGCCTGGGCAAACTGTTAATGTCTTTGAAAGAAAATGTCTTGGGAAGCCCTAAAGAATTATTGAAATTAAGTGTTCCTTCGGTTGTGTATGCCGTTCAGAATAACATGGCCTTCCTGGCTCTCAGCAATTTGGATGCAGCAGTTTACCAGGTAACCGAGTGATGTCCTTAGCCATGTCAGCCAGAAGCAGGTGTTCACATGTGTGTGTGTTCTTCAGTCAGTGGGTTGCAGTATCTAGGGATGTCTGGCTCACATGGAAGAGGAAAAGCAGCACCACCAGAAGAGTGTGGCATTGTAACTCAACTGCCATGCTTTTTCCAGTGGAAACAGTCCACCCTTTTAGCTGTATGCCTCTGAAGCAAAAGTCAAGAAAGAAAGCCCCTAGAAATCTTCCATAAGTGAAGTGCTTTAGGTCCTCCGTAATTGTTGTGTGAATTTTTGAGGCGGCAGGAAGAGAGGTTGGTAACTAAATGGGCTGTCTCAAAAGTTTCATTACTGAAGAATGATAGGGAAAGTACAAAATGTTGGAATAAGGGGAATATAAGAAAATGGTTATTTTTGCTGCCTGCTGTTTTATACCTTGTGTGAAATTAAAGAAGACCCGGGTGTGCAGCCTTGATTGGTGACAACTACACTTGTCATTTAAGTGGGATGCTGTGAGCCACGCTGCATAGAGGTGGCACTGGGACAATAAAAAGTTGACATAATTGGTTACTGACATGTAATTCAGTTCCATTTAACAAAATGTTATTCATATTAGTCCCCATATCACTTTTATATAATAATCACTTCTCACTTTTCTCTACTTTTACATTAAAAATTACTTTTGGAAGGCCTGTCGGTGCCACGCAGATGGGATTGCGCACCTCTGAAATAAAACATGTCTTAAACCCAATGGTTTAGGTGACGTATCAGCTGAAAATCCCCTGCACGGCCTTGTGCACTGTCCTGATGCTGAACCGCTCCCTTAGTCGGCTGCAGTGGTTCTCGGTGTTTATGCTGTGTGGTGGAGTCACGCTCGTGCAGTGGAAGCCAGCTCAGGCTACGAAAATTCAGGTAAGCATTCTCCCGGAGAGCCTTTATTTGCATTTTTCTTATCAAAACAAATGGTAGCTTGTGTAAAAAACAGCAGATTTTTAAGGAACCATGATCTGGAAACCTGTGCTTCATAGCTGAATGTGTAACAGAAGCACATTTGTACTGAATTATAATTTTTGCTATATTCTAATATTTAAACATGGATAAATTTATGGTGGACTCCTAGGACAAGAGCGAGCCACTTTTTTTCAGTGGAGGCCAGCTATCCCCTGGTGTAATTTATTCGGGGGCTGAAATGAGGAAGGGGTGGATTCAGAACCAATAGGAGGTTCCTCTCTGCGGCAATTTTTTTTCTTTCTGTCCTCCCTCTTTTTGCCTCCATTGTTTCTTTCTTTCTGACTCTCTTTTGCAAGGAAGAGACAAGCCTGAACTAATGGCAAAAGCTTCTGAATTTAGTTTAAGAGTCTGATGAAATAAGCTGATCCAAATGCACCCAAAAATTGCCCACTCCTGTCTTGGTATCATAATAAGCTACTTTCTGTGTTACATAAATGCAAAGTGAGATCTGGTGGGAAAAAAAATCCAAATCCTGGGCGCACATTAAATTCAGTGAGTACCAATTCCACATACTCGGCAATTGGACTCATTGAATTTAATGGGACTTGAGTGAGATCTACAAAAAAAGATCTACACTTCCACTGTATCCAAAATAGCAAATATTTTCATCCAGAACTAGTGACATAGTTTTGTTCTATATTACTTCTTTAACAAAAGATCAGTTAATCCATTAAAAACACCAGCTGTGTTTTTTGAAAGATAGATTATAGGTATATGGTTATTACAGCTGAGCAAGGATATGCTGCCGATTTATTTAATGATCATGCAGATGACAGTAGCCAAAGGATCTAAATGAACAGCAAACCTTAACAAAAATAGAACTAAGGTACATATGTGCAGTGATTGAGGCCTTTCCCTCTTTAAGTCCAGAAGGCTTGGACATCTGACCTTATTTTCTGGAGATAATATATTTGCAGCAAATCAAATGTTGCAGTTCAACTTGTTGGCAAAGGATACAGGGTGGCCCAAACTGATTCTGTCGTAGTAAATTGGTATCCTAAGATATTTTGGGGAAGTAGTTGTTGCCAACGAAGTGATAAATAAATAGATTTTCTTCTTTGTTACATCTTTAGGTGGAGCAGAATCCACTGCTAGGGTTTGGTGCGATAGCAATTGCTGTTCTGTGTTCAGGATTTGCAGGTAATACCTAAAACACAGGACATTCTCCATGACATTAGCTTATCTGATAACTCTGTTTCCTATTTTACACTAGTGCCGTCGTTTAAGAACTGCTACAGCAGAGTTTGTTTTCCTGTTGCTTAGCTAACAGGAGCGGGACTGGGCCTCGGCTTTGTGTGAGGAAACTTCTGTACGTTATGGCTGTTCTCTGCACCAATGTCAGCCTTCCCAGAAAATGGTTTGGAGCAATCCAGTCAATTATACTAGCAAATGATCCCATGTAAATAAAATCCCTTCAGTTTAATAGACACCTGAGGTTAGCTGAGGTTCTCGCTTGAGAACAGTTTTAGGTGACTGTACTAGCTGTTCGGAGATGGAAGGAGGTCCTGATTCTGAGGGGCACTGAGGATACTGGTTCTATGAGAGTATAGTGGCCTCACCAAAACTGATCGCTTACGGTAAAAACTTTTAAAAGAATCTGTACTTGGAATTGTTGTCTGAAATAAGAGTGATGCCATTCTGATCAACAGTATATTGTAATCCTTTTCTGCAAAACTAGTGTTATCTTATTTTTGCTTATTTGGAAAAAACCCCTGCCTATTAAATATATCTCAGTAGTTACATCTCTTCTCCTAATGTTATAATTGCAAAAATTTTATAAAACATCAGCATGGAGGGTTATAATAATGGGGATGGGTGAAGGTTAGAAGTAAGCACAGATGGATCCATTTTGCTTTTTGTAACTTTAACATTTTTTCAAGTTCATCCTACTGTGTTTCTGCATCAGCTTGTGAGGTCTTTTTGAAGTCCACCACTGGTATACCAATTCAAATGTGGAAATGATTTTTGTGTGCAGTTGTTGCAAGCACTTTCCTTAACGCATGTATTTTTGTACAGGTAGTGCTCGCTTAGCGACTACTCGTTCAGTGATGGTTCAAAGTTACAAGAGCACTGAACGAGGGTGACTTATGACCGGTCCTTGAAGTTGCGGCTGTTGCAGTGTCCCAGTGGTCATGTGATTGTGATTTGGGCGCTTGGCAACTGGCTTGCACTTACAACAGTTGCAGTGTTCCCCCACCTGCTTGCACTTGCACTGCGCAGCAACACCCACCCATACACCCTGTTGTATTCATGCCACACGGCAGCAACCACCCTCGTATCTTGTATTTGTGCCATGCCACAGCGCCCAGCCCCCTGCCTGACTTAACTCATGCCATGTGGCAGTGACCATCTGCATGCCCCACTGCGCTTGTGCCGCCCCCCTACCCACCCGCACTCCGTAGCACTCACCTGCCTGTTTGCAAGCCACCTAAGGAAAGGGTTGTCATGACTGGGGCTTGTGGCTTCCTGCTGGCTTCCCCACTGACTTTGCTTGTTGGAAGCCAGCAGGAAGTTGCAAGTCCCAGTCACATGAGGTCCTCACTTAATGACCTGCAATCCTTGCTTAATAATGGCAACCGGGATTGCCAGGATTACTGTTGCTAAGCAATGCAATCACATAATGTATTGCTTAGTGATAGAAATTCAGGGTCCAGTTACTGTCGTTAAGCGAGGACTACCTGTACTGATTTTTCTCCAATTGTGCATTTTTAATTTGTATGCAAAATTTGGAGAAATGCAAAAGCCAAGGAATGTTGCAATTTACTGGTTTGGAAGTGGGGATTATTAAAGTGGTATGTATTAAAATGCAAATGATCTAGAAATATTTGGTTTATTTCTATACCAAATCATTGGGGAAGTTATGATTCAGCTAGGTTCCTCGACTTGAGCTATCAGATAGGCTACATGTTACTTTCAGAAAAAGCTGTGGAAGCCTGCCTTTGGCATTCAAGCATAAAAGGTCTAATGAGCTATTCTTTAAACTATATTGATTGACTAGCTTCTTCTCTAGGATAGCTTGTTGATCTTTTGCTACTTTCCTTTCAGGAGTATATTTTGAGAAAGTACTAAAAAGTTCTGATACATCTTTATGGGTTAGAAACATTCAGATGTATCTGTCCGGAATTGCAGTGACATTGCTTGGGGTCTACACAGCTGAAGGAACTCAAGTAATGGAGAAGGGTTTTTTTTATGGCTATACACCGTATGTCTGGTTTGTCATCTGTAAGTATTGGGTTTTGACTTAGCTTGTAATTGCCCAGTTTGTGATGTTTTTGTAGTAATGCCAGAAATACTCAGTTTCAAATATGAGAACATGCTGAAAAGGCAATAATTAACATTATCCCAAAGAATGAGTTCAACCTAAATAACTTAGAAGCAAATTTAAATCATATATGCATTGCAGTTCCTTTCTGCTCAGTACTGCTGGGCAGGACTGAGAAATATGTGGGGATGGTCTGTAGAAGCAGGTCTCTTTTATTCCAGCCCTTTGCAAAAATGATAATGAAACCTGCCCCAAACCTATTTGGTCGAATTATCTGTAGATAATAAAAAATCTAATGAATGTTAATTCCTTTAGAGTCTGCAAGCTATAGAGGTCATCTGCTGAGGTATACATGCAGCTGATATCTGAACTCACACAGCTTGTAAATTATAAAGTAGGGATCGGTAATCAGGCACCTTTCACACCTTTTGGATTTTAACTTCCATCAGCCTCAGCCAAAATCCCAAGTGGTGAGAGTGGGAGAGAGTTGCAAAAATAAATTTAGGGGAAACTAGATGGGATGTAGGAGATAGAGGGCTAGTTGCTACTTTGTCTTTGGGAGATGTTGCAAGCAAATATGCTGAGGGTAACCTGTGGCTAACAGGTACATGCCTTTCAAGATTACAACATGGCAGAATGCCAATGTTCAAAGTCTGTTTTTGGGAAGATGAAAATAAAATATAAAACAGCTGTATTACACCTTTGCAAAGTTTAAAGACCAATTTCCTATTCTCTCCTAGAACTCACCAAAATTCATGCTCAGATAAGGTGTAATTTTTTTTTAAAAAATTATTTAATCATGTGGAAATGACCTTGGGAGACAGGAGGAAGAGCCGCAGACTAGACAGCAGTCAGACAAGTGGCAGCTGAGTCTGCAGAAGGAATGCGGGCATGGCAAATGTCTCAGAAGGGACCCTCCCTAGTCTCTTGAACTGTAAAGGCAAGGGGGGAGAGAGCTACTTTTAGACTTGCAAGATTCTGTTAGTGTAACTTTACAATAAAGTTAGAGCTACTACTTCTTGTCTGGACTACCTTGCAAGGCTGACATAAGGTCCATTTTTCATGCTTCCTCTAGCTATCCCATACCACCCCCTATGGTTCATGGAGGCTAAGCAATAAAAAGAAAAGACAGCCTTTGCCCCCCCCCCCCCCCCCCCCAAATGCTGAGTCCCAAATCAGGTTGGGTGGCTATGGGGTAAGGAAATACCTATCATCAATCACAAATGTAATCTTCAGATAATAGTACAGACTATGTAATGCAAACATGCAATTGGATCAGCAAAACTGGTATTTGACAAGAGGTTCTCTTGGCCATTCTTCCAAATAAATGCCGTAATAGTTCTTTTTACCATGCCAGAATGTACTGGGCATAAACACATCTCTTTTCTGTCCTAGTTCTTTCCAGTGTTGGAGGCCTCTATACTTCGGTTGTTGTTAAATATACAGACAACATTTTGAAAGGTTTTTCTGCAGCAGCAGCCATTGTGCTCTCTACAGTTGCATCAGTCATTCTCTTCGGTTTACAAATCAGTAAGTTGCTTTGGGCTATTTTGTATTTTCATTAAATCATTTATGATCCACAATATCAATGGAATAGGTTACAATCAGTGATACATTAGAGTAGTTATATGGTTTAAATTTCTCATGATCTCCAGCCTTACTCTTCTGCTAACACCATTCATTTATGACCAGCTTCAGCCAAAAAAATGGCCAGATCAGATTATCTTGTCTAGAATTATTTTTCCAGTGTGATCAGATCCCTATCACGTTCAAACATTATGTGTTTAGTGTACTTTTATCATATTTCATTGATTCCCCTGAAAAGTATTCTGTGTAAGATTGTTATGAAATAACAAGAGTTGTTTCTCATACAGGTAGTCTTGTTTGGTGACCACAACTTGGGACCAGCAACTGTTGCTAAGCGAAGCGGTCTCTAAGTGGGAAATCACATGACTACGACTGTCCTTTCCTTTTCCCCATTTCCCCACCCTTTGGAATGCTCACCCTGGTGCTGGGATAATTAACAAGAAGGGAATTAATGTTTGTATTTACATTCATTGGAGAGGAAGGGATTACAAGAGAGTAAGGAGGCACACAATGGGGAATACAGATCGAAAGCAATGCACTGGTGCCAGCAGCCACGAGCACACTATGCAAACAGCCTGGTGTATTCCCCACTGTGTGCCTGCTTACTCTCTTGTAATCCCTTCCTCTCCAATTTCTTTACTCTGCAAGGGGGGGGGAAGAAAAACAACAGGTCAGGCACAGGACAACACACATTGCCTGCAATGGTGATCATGTGACTGAGGGATGCTGCAAAGGCTGTAAATGTGGGCATTGGCCAGGTTTTTTTTCAGCACTGCTGTAACTTTGGTCACTCAGTGAGGCAGTCAGTAAGCAAGGACTACCTGTATAAGTAAACTGATGTTTGGTCTTGTAGTCATGGAGTGATGGTGAATGTAAATTAATTCTTCATTCTTCCTAGGGTCTGAGTCATGTTTAAATTTAAGATGATGTTGCCACTTATTTACTAATATGATAATACCCCCCACCAAAAAAAAAAAGAAAGAAAAAACCCTATAAAATGAAAGTAGATTGTATCAAAGCTATTTTCCAGCAGTGAAATAGGTAGTATGTACCTGTTTCAGTACATACCAGATTAAACCTCTGGGGAATCCACTACCTAAAGCTGCAAACCAGACTTTCATCTTCAGTGATGGAACTGTGATCAGCGTACTTTAAACTGTGTGCTTTCTTTTTCCCTTCTAGCCATAACTTTCTCTCTGGGTGCACTGCTTGTCTGCATTTCAATATATCTGTATGGATTGCCTCGACAAGATACAACAAAAATTCAGCCAGCAGAAACAAAAACGTCGAAAGGCAACCTTACGACTGTGTGATGTCTGTCTTCATGAAGAATAGGAAAGGCAATACAAAGCAAAGGAGAGAATTTGTGTGCCTCTCCTCCCACCCCCACCCCTTTCTTTTTGAATTTGGCCTTCAGTTCTTTATGGAAGGCTTCTGGTGGGACTGAAAGTGAAGTCAGTCATTCGTTGAATGAGAATTTACACTGGAGGAGGATTCTTCGCTAATCTGTAGAACCTCACTTTCCTTATAAACTTTTGCAGTCAAAGATGCTGCATGCTGAAAAGAATAATGGAAGGCACAGATACATTGTGTATAAAATAAATAGGGAGATGGCCTTGGAATTTACTCCCATGTTACAACACGATACATAGGCTTTGTTGCCAGAAATGCTTGCAGTTGCAAGGAAGAGATAATTCAAGCTTAAATGTGACCAAAACAACGTAAGATTATATTGGAAGGATAGCATCTTTTTCTTCATGGATACCTGGCATTAAGATCCAGTATTGCTTTTATGATAAAAATAGTTGTTGCAACAAGAAAAGCAGAGTGACAGTTGTGAGACAGAAGGCAAAATGTTGTTACTGGAGTTTTAAAACTCAAAATGGTAATTTATTTTTTGATATCCTGAACTCAAGATCGCTACTTTTTGAAATAGCAGAAAGAAAAAAAATACTGCGACTTCTTTTAAGAAGAATTTTCTATTATAAAAGGGAAGGGGATAGATCATTGTATATACATTTACTTATGCATTGATTGAACTGGTAATTACATACATTCTTGTGCAATATGGCTAGTGTTATGTACTGTTGCAATTTGAATCTTTATACTTATGTTAAATATGTTTTAGAGAAAGGGAACACGCCCTATGGATTAAATATCATTTAGGTTTATATTTACTGATTTTTGTCAACTTTCATACTGAAATTGTTGAAAGGTAAACATTTTTTAACGCTTTCTGCAGCTTTTGAAAAATGAGGCTTTAAGAAATTAAAATGCATAATTTCTGTAAATCGAGCTGGAACACAGAGAACCAGTTAACAGTAACATTGGGTAAAAGGCTTGAATTCAGACTATGACAATCTGGTTAATCAGAATGGCAAGAATTGATTTTGAACTTTACAGCCAGCAAGTGTAACTACTCCAATTTGGCCCTTTCCAGTTTTGTTGTTGCCATGCTGGCGGGGGGTGCCTGAAATTGTAGCTCAATTTCTGTGGGGGGAACCAGAGAGGAATGGCTGAGCTACATTCTGAATCTCCATTTTCTGCGTCAGAGACCACTGGGTTAAGTATGTGGAATGGATTACAAATAGAATGGAAGGATTCTTTCTGTTTGAGGCTGCCTGACTCTAAACAAAATGAGTTGTCCTACTTTGCACAGAATTTGGAGGGAGTCCTTGTGATGTTGTAAAGTGCCTCACCCAACTTTTTGGGAGGGAAGGAAAAGACTAAGACAAAACTGTCTGACAACAACTGAACATGAAAAAAAGCAAAACGGAGGACAGAATCTGAATACCACCTGCCCATGCTATATAGTCATTTATCAGGCATTCGGAAGAAAAAAGGACAACAGAACAGGGGAATAAATGCAGAGAAACCAAATGCGGAAGCCTGTTTGCAGAGAGGACTGGGAGAAAATAAATAGAAGTTATTATCATTTTTTTCTTAGCAATTACTCTCCAGAGAGGAATAGAAACCTCACAGCAAAGCATTTATTTGTTCTGGACCTCTATATCTCCTTTTTTCTGTATCACAGTAAGGAAAAGGTAAAACTATAAACATGATAGTGGATGCTTTATTTCCACAGTGGAAGTAGGACTGAGATAGATTTCTTGGAATAGAGGTAGCCCAGCTTCGCAGTACATATTTCATGGTCAGATTCTCTGGCTTTGGGAGATTGGTATCAAGGCATTTATCAGGTTTTCTACAAACATTTCACCCCGCATCTCCCCGCAGGCTTCCTCAGTGCAACAAGTTGGGGGGGAGGGTTACCTTGCAGCGACCCTTCCTTCTGAACTATCACACTGAGGAAACCTGACTTGTACCTTAGTATTGATTTCCCAAAGCCTGGAGAACCCAGGTATATACAGAAAGCGCTGTTTAGTACAGCATAATAAATACTTCTGTATTCTTGAAGGGACATTATAGCAAAAAGCTATAAGCAACAGTTTTTGGGGATCAGTAGATATGCGAGATTAGACGTTCTTACAGTGGGGGTTAGGAGATGTATGGCCCAAAGAAGTACTTGAACTGTAAGTCCCAGCCCTCCTCATCAATGACTAGGGTGGCTGAGCTACGGTGATGCTGATCCCAACATTGGAAACACCATGTGCTCCCCTTGTTAGCCCTAGATGGCACCCAAAAGTAAGTTCTGTTTAAACCGTGGCGTTCCCCAATAAAGTATCAGATTGCAATCACCCACCATGCAAATGTATAGGTAGCCCACAGAGGGTGCTTTTTGAAAGAATGATGCCTTTAGAGGCTGGTGATTTTTCTTGGGGCATAGCAGCTTCCTCTTATTTTTTAAAAGAGTTTCAAAAGTTTAGTCAGATGGAACAACCAGGTAAGGACTGCATCCATGGGACTTGCATAGCTCATAATGCCAAAATAGCTTTTATCCTAAATGTACCATACACATTAAATTACGTTTTAAAAAAAGATGCCCACCTTTCAAACCAAGCGCTTATGAGGAACAAAAAGGAAAGAAAACAGTTCCACCGCTAATTTCCTCATAACGACAATGCTTTGTATTACAAAGGTACATAATGGAATTTCATTTTTAAGTGATATTATTTGGTGCCAATTGCACAGCTGCTGAAATCTTCAAGCAACTGAAAGGTTTTGATTTCACAGCAGGTCAGTAGAGTGGCAAAGCAGCAGTCACAGAGCCTGGTCCACACGTGGTGGGTGCATCACAACCATTAACTGAGATACTAATGAAACCTGGAATTGGCTTTATAACAGACACACAAAAATTCATGTAAAAAGGCCTTCTGAACATTCCCATCAATCTGGAAAGGCCATGAAAGTTTAAATCGGAGGTCAGATAATCTTCATAAAAGCAACAGCCACAATAAACATCAAGGACGTTTTTCCATTACATTTTATCTACAGGTGTGATTCCTAGAAGCTTCAGTCCGTTGGCTAGAACAGAGCGAGCAGCATGGAAAAGGCAGAGCCTTGCCTGAAATAAAGGAAAAAAGGGGAGGGGGGGAGGGATAGAGAAGAGGAAAAAGCAATTTTTATCATTTGCTTATGAAGGCAGCTTCTTACTCATCCCCCCTCCCCCTGTTCTATGCTATGGTAGTATAAAATGCTTTAGAACAACAACTATTAAGATGTCCATTCTGTACCAATAATTCTGCAGTTCGATCACTGTTAGGATCTTTTACTTCTCTTTTTTCCTCTGGTGTCTCCTCCCACCTCCCTAAACCTGATGCTGAGATCCTCTCCATAAGCATAAAGGAGATTTTGTATACAGTATTGGTCAAGGGAACTTTCCCCCTTTCCTGATGGAAGTAGTTTCTTTTTCTATGGGAAGACTTAATTAGATCCCGTCTGCAGAAACTGGCTATTCATGTTTCATCAAGTACCTCTATCTCTGTAATGCTCATTATCCTTATGCCTGCATAGACTTGGATGTTTGTGTCCTGCCTAGTGACTTCTTACATGCATCAAGTTCGCCTCAGCGGGAAAAAGGATACTGCATCTTGTACATTTGTTTGCTTGATTGTTCTGTCTACTTCTGAAGTGTCAGAGGCCCTATCCAGATAAAATCTTCCAGTGATGCGGTATGTATTATTTCTGTTTCACATGTAGCACAAAAATGCTGCATTCAAGACATCCTCCTGCTTTTCATGTGAAGTGACAAAGGTATTAATTGCTGTACCCTGTATCTAGCCAGCGATGCAATATCTAAAGCAGTTTCCTCAACCTGCGGTATTCCAAATATGTTGGAATGACTATCGCTAGAGTTCCCAGCCAGCTGTAACACTGAGTTATGATCTCATGCATATATTGTCTATAGATGGAGATAAGGAAGGTCTGAGCTTTGATATGTGGCCATTTAATATTAAGCAATGTTCACAGCTCCCTGGGGACAGCCTTCAAAGGAACAGTATCCTAGCTCATATGCAGAGCTACTGCAGTAGACTTATTTCATCCTCTGGTCTCCTTGTTTCCAAAATCAAAGCACTGCCATTTATTCTTTTAACTCATACCCCACCCTTCAACAATAGGCTTTTCTCCAGGGTTTACTGCTTAGGGATAATAAATTACATTCAGACACAGAGTATTAATGTTACCTGAGCTAGTTCCAGAGCGCTGCCTTTCACATGGAGATTTTTGTGAGCTGCAGATACTAAATGACTGAAACAGAAATACCAAGCCTGAGAACAAACTTTCCAAAAGAGAGCAATCCTAAACTAAGCAGCCAATGGCACTGATTTCTGACTACATATGCTTATGTCCTGGTGGAATAATATATTTCTTGGCAAAACACTGCAAGGGCCATGGGGCATATGGAACTGCCACCATGGCTTGGATCTAAAGCTAGAGGATGCTTCTGCTTGTTTCTGACCAAGTAGAAGAGTGTTGTGTGAGAAAAAAGACCTCACATTCATAACCTTGTGTTTGTCCAAGCTCTACAATGGCCACTGTCTGTAATCAAGCCTGTTCTATTCTGAACAGAAGCTCTGTTCCAGCCTTTGTATGCTCTGCTACAAGAGCCTTTCCCAACCTTGTATATTCCAGCTATGTTGGGACAATTTCAAGAATTCCTACTGGGCACAGGCAACAAGATTTCTGCAAGTTATAGTCTTAATATACTGGAGGACACAAGGTTGGGAAAGGCAGCGCTAGAGTTGGCTCCACTACAGCTTGAATCTACCTTATATTTTGGCTGCGTGCACATAACTTGCTTAGCCAGGCCAGTTAAACATCGAGTGGTTACATGAGCACAACCAATTGAACATAGTTAGTTTAAACCCTATTTGTGACTTGTGTAGCCTGTTTGGATAGTTTATGAGTCAATATATTATGCAAACCTATTACATGGGTTAATTCAGTAACGAGGCACTGTGTTTCTCAAGTGGTAATGGTGCCTTAATTTAGTCTTGCCCTACCATGTGCACGGTAATTTATGGAACACTGCATTTTTTCTTTTCACTAATGTTAACTTTGCATCCAAGCCCATCTTCTGCAAAGTATAATATATATGAATATCAATTTCATCCTCTGTGATATCTATGAAAGCAAAATTATGCCACATATGTATAGGAGAGATACAAACAACCTTTAAAAGATTGAGAAATAAGGTGCAGGGATAAAATAGCCCAATCAGACCGAGCATGTTCAGTACCCCTGAAATGCTGAATGACTACTGCAAGGGCAAAAATACCAGAGGGGGGATAAAAAAACCCAGGGAGGGCACAGCTGGTTAGCTGGGATTTTGCTGCAGTGCTCATTTATTTAAATGTCATTTAAAATCACAAAAAAATATAATTTTGTTCCCAGACTTAATAAGCTATCACTTTTCTGGCAGGCTATTCCTGGAAATGTTATGTTCAGAACTGGAATGTACCTCAACAAGAAAAACTAGTTTCTTTTTATGAACTCTTGAAAGTTCACCAACTGATTTTGACAAAGAATTTTTTGTCCAAAGGCTTCTCATGAACTGATTTTTCACCAGTGACTCAGGCCAACAATATACAGCATTCACTTAAGGCATTTAGAATATTTCATAGGAAAATGAAGTTTGAAGAAACCACATCCTCTTTGATATTACATAAATTATTGGTCAATTGTTAATCTATAGCTTGAAGAAAAGTAAACCAGGAGGAGCAAAATTGTTTAAAAGAAGGCATACCTGAAGGTTTTCAAGAACATATACTATTTTTTGATTTAATGAGGTACTGATTTTGAAATAGATGGGTATTATTGAAATGTAAAATAAGTTATTTGAATGAATGAATGATTTAGGATTCCACAGGCACAGGCAAATAAATGAAGATTTAGGATTCCATAGGCACAGGCAAAAGCTGCTATAATAGAGCCAGCCTTTACTTCATGTATTTGTTAGAGCTTTTCTCCAAGAGCTCAAAATGGCTTCATTTCATCCCAACAGCAAGACTTTGAGTAGTTGGTCCGAGAGAATGATTGGCTCAGGGTCACCTATGAGTTTCCACGGCTGAGGACGGACTTGAACCTTGGTCTCCTCATTCCTAGTCCAACACTTTCACTAGTCGCCACACTGAAGCCTTCAGTTTGAAAAAAACATCTTTTTACATCAAACTATCTGTTTTGAGGCTAAATACTTCTAAAATCAATGTATCCGTTCTGTTCAAAGACTCCAAAGTTTCTTTCTTTTACCTGAGTTTAAAGAGATAATTAACAATATGCTTGGGCTGAAGATCTTGTGAAGACTGGTAAAGAATCTCATCATATCTGAAGGGAGAAAGGAACACATTTAGGAGGATTTGATCCAAAACAAACAAACAAACAAAAAAGCCACACAGGAAACATCTACATCTCAGTTTTATTCCAGCTTTACTGCCATATAAAGAGATGTCAGATTCTTGAGTACAACTGCTTCTTGGGGTGGAGGGTTGCACATGAAAGCTTCCACAGTTGGAGTAACTATTCCAGGAAAAAAATATACTGTCAAATAGCAGCTAAGTATACACTAGCTTTTGTTCAGCACCAGCCATACAATTAACCACTACTTCGTTTATCTGAAAATGTGGTTAGATTGTTTCCCCAAATGGTCTTGTATTTACTGAAAACAGAGTAATGGAGACACTTTTTTTTTCTTTTATTTTTCTGTGGGGGATGGTGGGAGATATGTGAGAGAGAGGGACAGAGAGAAAATACAGTTTGAAATACTCTGGGCCTTAAATATGTGTTGCAGTAGCAACGCTCCATACTTATCACAGGATAATTAGTGGCTTACGTAAATGCTCTTGCCTGCTCTTTCCATATTTCCTCTTCTGTGAGGAAATCTATGATAATCTATTCCGTCTTCCCTCCCTTTCTCCTCAGGGCAAGAAAGGTCTTAAGCAGCCTTGCTTCTGTCACTGCCAAGGATTTTCACTGTTCCTAGCACTGTGCTCCTTCTGCAGACACAATTCATTGGACTATGCAGTGTTCACAGGACCAAACCTAACATGTTCCATTTATTACCTTCTTCGTTTTACACATTTACAGATTTATTTTATACACTTTCAATAAATATTACCCAAAGATGCTTCTTATAACTCATTAAGCACAGCTGGACACATTTGCAGTTTAATGTACGTGGCACTCTGCTGCATGCTATGAATAGCCCAAGGCACCTTTAAAATGCCTGCTATTCCAAACAATGATAGCTAATGTACACCACATTCCAGTTCCACAGACATCACAACTGAACTAGATGCCAATAGAATATAAAGCACGCTTACACTCTCTGGCTGAGCTGCTTCCTTGGGCTAATTCTAAAGAGACTTTTAGTGGGGAAATGAATTGAAGTAAAAACACTTCAAACAGTGGTACTCTACTCCCACGTTTTCTAGGTTACTGTTAGCAGTCTGTGCTAACTGACTAAATCAGACTAGTGTCTGATACTAAATCAGTTATGTACTTGGATATACAATTACTGTCTTCAAGAACTACTGCGTATCAGGACTAAGCATAATTAACGAAACGTATATAAACTGTGTTCAGTGCTGTCATACATGCAAAAAACTGCATTAGGAACTTGAAAAAATGCTGAAGTACCTGAGAAGATGTTGAAGTAAGGATATTGCTAGTGGATCTTGTAAACAAGCAGTGTTCATGGGAGTCCCTTGATGGACAGTTCCACATATTTCTTCTAAACTAGGGAGGCAAAGAGAAAACTCAATAACACTATAGTCAAAATACCATTGAATGTTCCATATTTAATTATTGCATTGATAGGCTGCCTTTCCTGTAGGAGCTCAAGTCAGTAAGCACAGAGTCTCCATGGAGTTTGTGTCTATCAATAACAACATCCCTATGAGGTAGGATGGGTTGAGGGGGAAGGGTTGGCCTGAAGTCACTCTGTGTTTAATGAGCTCTGCAATGCATTTGTAGTGCACAACAGAATCAGCAGCAAGTATCTGGGAATAAATTCCCATTAGGAAATTTGAAAAGCCATTTTAGGTATCAGTCTAAAATCTGAAAACTATTCTTATAAAAAAGTAATATTTCCTTCCTCAGCAACCAAACAAATAATTCCTTATTTAAAATAACATACATTAAATTAATAACTGAAGCAAAACACTTGGACTTTAAACTTGTTCCAGTTCTGCTCTGAGCCAAATCCTGCAAGAATGAAATAAAATAGCATAGCACAGCCTTAAAAGGACCTTAATTTTTTTGTTGGACTGATCACTCCAAAAGAGTTAAAGAGCAAACTGCAAAGTTGCAGTTTTAGAAGGCAAGGGAAAAGAAAACTACCATATCCTCAAAATTGTTCCTTGCTTCTTTGTAGATGGTATATAGACAACAGGGCAATTATTGCAGGATTATGTTTATTCCATATATTAAAAAAAGAAATCTAAAGTGTTTCTTTAAATTCTTGTTTAAGTACTCTGTTGAGTTCTGCTGCCTGTTCAAACTTAGGATTGTTTCCATTGCTCTCCTCCAGGAAAGCTACACTCTATTACTGAAAATTCTTCTTCTGCAGCCTCTTTGGGAATGAAGTGCTCTATGACTGCTCCAGGGAATTCTGGGAACTCTTCAAAGCAGATTTGTGCAACACATGGGGGATGCCAATGGGAGAAGAAAAGGAGAAAGTTCCATTATATGAAACAGATGAAACTCTTGAGTAAAACTTGGCCGTATGCCTGTTCTACATATTTCATCTCATTTAAGCACACTGAAGCCACAGCAGAAAAGCTCCCAACCACCTTCACTTGCAGACAACTTTCATTCCAACCCAGATGAAGACCAGTTCAGAAAAAAACAGGGCACTAATCATCCCCCAATACCTGTGCAGCCTGGCATGTGTGTATTGCAAAAAGACACCAGTATCGCCTTTGCTTTGAAGAACGTGATCCCAGTTAAACTGATAATCAGATGATAAGAGGCCTTTGAAGTCCTGAAATGACACATTATTAAGAACTGAGTAGATATTTTTCAGCATCCCTGTAACTGATCTTGCAATGAATTGGATGACAGACCTGAATGATGAGCGCTGCGAGCCCAATCCGTTCGGCAGTCTCAGGAGGATTGTCACATTCTTTCGTGGCTGATCAGATAAAAGGAGAGTAAACCATTAACTCACCAACAGGTGCACAATGCTCCTGACAGAAGCTGATTCTCAAGCCCTTCTTTATAAAGTGGTATAACTAGTTTTAGGAGCTAGTAGGAATATCATCTTCCTCATATCTTGACCATGGCTAACAAAATCAGGAAAACATACATACATACATATAATTTCATCATTTATTTATTAGATTTGTATCCCACTGCAATTTTAAAAAAAAAACCCTTGGAAGTTCAGCTTCCTTTTAGACTTCTAAAATAAAGTGGCTTCAGCAATTATTAAATAACATTATTTTCCAAAACATGGACTGCAGAAGCCTTCTAAATAGTTAACATGAAGCTTCCAATATTACTTCAATCCTATACTGTATATCATTATCCATGAAAATTAATGGAGCTTACTTTTAAGGCTTGTGCAATTAGGTTCATGTTTAATATTATTTAGAGAAATAATTTATAAAATAGAGGTAATTGTATTAGAGAATTGAAATATCCAAGCAACGTCAGATATTAAAGCTGCAACTGACAGATACAGCAGAGAGAAAAAGAAAAGGAAAAGCATCAAGATAGTAATTAAAGTATCTTCCATTAGTAAATAAATAAAGATGAACTGAAAAAAGAATCAAACAAATCTTGGACAAGGATATAATTTCACTGACTGACAGAATACCTTCACAGTGGAATGAAAAAAAAAAATCCAAATGTATTTATTTCAAAAGGCTGAATTATTTTCTCAATTACTTAAACACATTTTATTACTATTTTTTTAAAGGCTGAAACATAGGTTACAGACAAAGAGGTCCATATATGGAAAGCAAAAGGAGCTGAACTAATTTTGACTTAGACTATGCTATATAGTGGTGAAACACACAGTATACCTGTAGACTTCTTCTAGAACCAGAATAAAATGTTAATTTAATAGAGAAATTTATCAGCTAACTTTTTGTAGAAGCACGTCTTTCTAACACCATGGAACAAGTTTCATTTAAAACATCTTCCAGGAAAATCACTTCTCCTTTTCGAGTTTTCATGCCTTGAATTCTCCCAAAGGGCACATGCTGGCACCTATAAACAGAGACGACAAAAACATCAGTCATGCTTATCCTCAACAACTTCTGTCAACTGATGGGTCAATAACTTTCTGTGTCTAATACACATCATAGATAAAAGTGACATTTTCCCAGCTGTAGAAACTAGAACATATTCCTCAATAAGAATGGTATTTGCATACTTTTAGAACTACACCTGATCTCAGAAAAATGTTACTTCCACCCTCAGCCACAGAAACTCTGGGTTACTTTGGGCTAGTCCCTCCTCTCAGCCCAACCTACTTCACAAGAGTTGTTGTAGTGAGGGAAATGGGGAGAAGGAAATGCTGTAGATGCTCCTTTGAGCTCTTAAATGAAAGATGTAATATAAATCTAATAAATAAATAAATAAATAAGACTACTAAAATAAGTATGAGGTGCTCTACAGTTAGGCACAGATAGTCCCCAGTTTAAGAATGAGTTCTGTTCCAAAGTCTGTCCTTAAGTTGAATTTGTATGTAAGCTGGAACAGTATTATTGTATAATACTAAGTAGTATTGTGTAATTAACTTGAACCATTGTGCATTTAATTCGAATCATTGTGCATTTAACTCAAATTTTGCTACAACAGGCTCCATTCTTAACTATGGGTCATCTGTAAACTGGGCATTCTTAACCCAGGGACTACCTGTATTATCCATTCTTGAGAACAGTTTCTCATACTCCACCTTTATGCATGTAGGAGTAGAGGTTTGCTTTACTGGTTTCAGACTTTATTAACTCCAAAATAGGATTAGACACCTGACATACCTACACGTATACATTGCATAGGCACACTTTCTTTCATCATCCATGTTATAGTTCTAATATGAACTATATTTTTTTTTTAAAAAAGAAAGACTTATGATCTCATTAACTATATAGGAAAGTTTGACATGGCAATAATGTGCTTTATAACACAGAAGACAAAAAGAATACATACACACAAAAATATATATATATATATTTGGGTTGATTATTATCAACTTTATTTTTAATTTCATCTTAGAAGCTTACAATACCATGCTAACCTAAATCGCTTCAAGCAACTTCATATTTGCCTAGCCACCAATCGATCACTCTCCAATGTGGTAATTTACATTGGAAAGGATTAACTTCACTTTCTCTTATTTGCTGTTACTGGTTTAATTCAGAGCCCTCTTTAGCTCTTAAGTATAAAATGTGAATCTCCCAGTGTTCTCTCACAGATTCGTACCTTCAATATTGAATGAGAATTTGAATGAAGAGGTTGCTGCTGAAACATTCTACAAGCAACCTCCAACAAGAAACAGAACAAATGGCATTTCACAGCCTTACTCTGGCATAAAGGCTGATTCCAGTGCAAATGCTGGAATCTTAATTGCATGAATATTCTAATTTCATATGGGAGTTTAAGGATCCACAAATGAGTTTTCCCCTTACAACAACAACCTCTGAGGTAGGCTGAACTGAAAGGTGCTCACTGTCCCACTAAGCTCCACCACGGATGAGGTTTGAACCTGGGTCGCCCTTGCTTCAGTCTAACATCTTAACCACTACACTGTACTTGCTTAAAATTAATTGTTTTTTAACCTTTCATTTATTTCCAGAGTGTTCTTTGGCCATCTGTACTCTGCCCATCTAAAGATTCAGAACACTTGATTTGTCACATTTTCCTCTTTTGATGATAGAAATATCATTATTCAGTTTGGTTTGGTTTGTTTTCTTAATAAAATTCTTGACATACTCACATTTACCTTTCTGCCCAATTGAAACCAAGTAATTTCAATATCTGGAACATCTGTTGAAAATGAGAGCTCTGACTTTTATCTGTCTTGGAAGAGAGGGAAAGAAGATTTAGCCATTTAACACATAATAGTCAAATGCAAAACAGCATTGACACAGTTCATATCCAAGGGAAAGAATAATACCATGAAAAGTGGATTCATCTCGTGTGAGTTCTCTTCTGAAAGTTACCCTTGGAAAAGTTCTGATATTCAAGTCATAACTGGGGTAACAGAAAGCTTGAAATACTACCTATAGCCATAGAAGTCTCAAAAAACCTTGATTTTAGAATTCTGAAAGGTCCTAATTTTCTGTTTGGTGCATAGATCCTATTAAAGAATACCAATGATTATATTATAAAAAGAAACATTGGAATACCAGTTGTTAAAAATTGGTGTAGACTGGCAGCCACCAGACCATGAGTTAATAAAATGACAAATGTACAATGGCACAAGCATCTAAAGAAAGGATCAGATGCTTCAGATGTATGAAGGGTATAAAAATGCAAGAAATGGCATCAAATTCCTGAGACATACATCTAACAAACAAACAAACAGGAATATTGAGTTGCTAATGTAAAAGCAGGGGGTTGTAATGAATTATGCTAAATGTGTTAATTTAATGAAACCAAGACCTTTGTGTTATCATGAATAGCTGCTTTTGTTAATAATGATCACTGGCTGATTCAGGATCATTTGCTTATCTAGGGTTTGCTAACTAAGCACAATTGACTGGGTTTACCCAACTGATTGATTGCACTGTGCCACAAACCTCATTTATAGTCCATGGTAAGTTTCAGAACCTCCAACGATGGTTTGAAAGTTTTAGAATCTAAAATTCTGAATGATATCTTTGAATGGGGACACCGTATGACATCTAGGAGGAGGCATTTAAAAAATAATAAGCTATATATAATAATTCTGCTACACTGTTCAGCACTGCAAATCAGCAGTGATAGAATAAACAAGGGTTCTACTGGAATGGGACACTTTGCAAATAAGGGTGGTGAGCAAAAACTTCTCCTTCCAGTTTGGAGGGCTACCTGACTGGCATATTTTGGCCATCCTGTGAGCAGGAAAAACTACATCAAATAAGACTAGGGCAAGATGTTTTGTTATGGGGTTATTATCAAGAGCCACTAGCCCAGATCTCCTCATTTTCCCTTCCCTGTAAAACTGAAAAGATCTTTCCCCATTCAGCTGACCATCAGGTCTGTTGGATTACAGACCTCCAAATTCTCAACAAAAATGGAGATTACCGTCCAACACAACTAGAGGACACTTGGTTGGGAAAGGCTAGTTTTGTCAAACAAGACATGTGATACAATGCCACTGAACTGCAGGTTTCCCCAGACTACCAGCAGTACCTAACCAAGCCTAGAGAAGCTGGGAGTGATCAGCATGTCACTGTTTTGTAAGAAAACACTTATCTTTTGAAATGGTTAGCTCAAGTCTAATAAAAATTCTTGGAATGTTTGGATGCTGACATAAGGTACATTAACATCTTCATCCTCTACCAAATCAGTTTACATAAAACATAGAATACCTACGATGTATAACATAATGTCAGGCTTGTATTTTTCCATTCTGTCTATAGCAGCAGCAAGATCTCTGGAAATGAAATATGAAAAACAAATAACATTCTCCAAAGAAATATTCATTTTATTTAAAAAAAACCCCCTGTATTCTGTCCTTCAAAATCATGAGCAATCTGTCTACCAGCAATATTCTATTACATATATCAACAGTGTTAAAGTAATGTGCAGTTTACTGATAAACAGTCACACAACATGCTTGCCTTGTTAGGTAAAGCGAAGTTCCATCACTACGCATTACAGCAACTTGGTCTCCGTTTTCAGAAAGACAAACTTTTCCTACTCCTTCTCTGAAATTGATGAAAAAAGGCACTGAACAATCTACCTTCAGCAAGGAATTATACATTGATTTTCTTAATATCCACTTCCATAGCCAAATAAATAAATAAATTGTGTTTCAGTACTTCAGGAATTAAGATTATAAGGATATTGCAAGAAAAAATAAAAATGCTTTAAAGTTGTAGTTTAAAGTTACATGGGAAATCATCTTTGTATTTTCAGCAAGAAAAGGCAACTGTAAGCCCTGAAAAAAGCTTAACATGTTTTTTAAAAGTGCCCCAAAAGAACAAAACTGAAATCACAATCCCATGCGTGTATGACAACCCCGATTTACCTACTGCAGTCATTGTTCAACTAGACAGTATTAAATGCAGCCCCTGGCCATCAAAAGGTTTCACACCCATTTCATTACTATGTACAAAAGATTAGCCCTCCTCCAATGCTGCTGGGATAATAAATTGTAGTTTGACATTTTTCCCCCAACTTCTTACTTGTTATTACATGCAAAATAGGTACTGTGATTAAAATAAATGTGAGCTGGGTCAACAAATCAAAAATTGATAGTTTGATGTTAGCTTCTTCAACAGTTAATCAGAAATTACTTTAAATCACAATACCTGACCTAAAACATAACAAAAATATGGATCTTGGGGAAATAACAGTCCTTTACAAATTACAATGGCACAGGAGGAAAGGGAAGAAGGAACATCTGAACCCAAGATCTTACTCAGTTCACATACTGTATACCATAATTGTACTAACTGTGTACATGTACTCCTAAGTGTGTTCCAGAATCTTTCAGACTGGATTGGGATTAAAAATCCCAGGATTCAGAAAGAGCACTGCCAATGATAATGCTGGCTAAGAACAATGAAAGCTTTAGTTCCATTGATCTGGAGACATCTAGTTGGGGCAGATTGTCCTAAAGAATCTTTAGCATTATATGTGAAGAACACCACAGACTGAATAGTCAAAGATGGTATTAATGAGTTTTCTTCTGTCCTATGTGATTTGCCAGATGGAAGCAAATGTAGATATGGAAGCATGAGAAATCGGCAGTTTACTGTTTACTTCATGCCTGCAAGTCTTGTAAAAGTTTCAGATTCCCTTTCTCACATTAAAGCTGTATATGCTGCCCGCCCCCCAATAAAGTTTCCCTGACTCTTTACGTGCATGTCAGTATTCACAAAGTCACCTTAGTTATTCAAATCATCTTGGCAAAACAAATATTAAAAAAAGGTCAGATAAATGGAAGTATTGGCTAGCTTTAAAGATACATTAAGATGAATGATCAGGCATTTCAGAAAACTGGAAATAAAGAATCCATTCATACATTTTCTTAAGAAGTCCTTTTGCATCCAACCTCTTTAGAACGTCCTGACTTTTCTCTCGATAAAATGATTCTCCAGAATATTCATTAAAGTAGATTCCCAGACGCTGGACAACGCATCAAGAAAAGAGGAAAATAATTACAATCAGCAAGAATTATCTCATCTATCTATGAGACCACCCTTTTCCAACAAAAGACTATAACTCCTAGAATTCCCACTCAGCACAGCCATGTAACCTCTGCGCATCTAATAGTTTCCAGATTGAAGAATTTCAAGGAACCAAGCCAAAATAGATTGAGTGAATGAAAATGGAGCTATAAAAAAAAAAAGATATCGAAAAAAGAAAAAATCTTATGACTAAATCAGTCATGTAGGAATGTTGTGATAATTTGTCCAATTAAATTGCTGGCATTGATATTATTGTTCCATTAACAAGCTAATAATTATGCAAAAGGTTTTTTATATTCAATTATACTCTACAGATATTCCATTAAATCAGTGAGACTCCACATGTAAATTATTATGTGAGACAAAATACAAAAAAAAACCAATGCACCAGAACATTATATCATTCCCAATGCCATGTACCCATCCATCTCATGTATATCTTTACATTTGTTTCATCTATCCTTGCTCATATAATGAACTATTAACTATAACTCATCATGAATATTTTAAGTCAGATTTTATAGTACAATTTATTTCTATATTCTTAATTATTGCACTACATATTTAACAAACTTTACTTATAATTAATTTTATATATATATTTCCCTTTCTTAGCTAATTTTAACTTTTAGTTTTAATTTCAGTCTTAACAGAGGGCAATGCTGCATTATTTTATTTATGTTTAAGTATGTTATATCTCCATGGCTAGATTTTATTATTTGTTGCTCTAAGCTGGTCACTGACTAAAATAAAGTTCTCTCTCTTTCTGAATCATATTGTGGCCTGCTACTTTACAATGCAAAAATCAGGCAACTCTAAGGGTGTACATTTTTCAGAAATGCAAAGATACTCAAGCATCACTATACTCAGAATGGGATAATTTCTAAATACTGAAAGAAAAGGTTCAAGTCAGCACCTTATACACCCGAGCATATTCTTCAATGCTAACATCTCTAAAATGCTGCCACAGTGACACTGCCTCTTCTTCCTGTGCTTCCAATTTTCTAAAGAAATCTTGTGCCAGAGTTTTAATATTTTCATCCTCTTCTGAAGCTTTGTTGACCTGTACATAGACCTATATAAAATCAATGAAAAATACAGGACCGTTCAATCTGAAGGACTTCTCCATCAAGAAAAGATTACAGCCCATGGCAAAGCATTTACTTTCTATTCAAGACACTCCAATATCCTGTAATCTTCAGCACAATGGCAAGGATCACAGGTAGCCCAGCAAGGAAAGACAGCTAGCCCAGTATACCGGAGCTGATAAGCCCCTCCAGATAATGGCAGACTCCCATCCATATTCCTTCGTTGCTAGCCATGCTGATTGGGACTGATAGGTATTAAAGTCCAGGAATACTTGGCTATTTACTGTAACTTTTCCCCACATCATCTTCCTAATAAATGTCACTTCTTTAAAGAAACAAAAAACAAAAAAGAGACTTGTTTCTGTTTAGCCCACAGGGGAAAACTTAACAGACAGCAGCTCTAGGAACATAGAAAGCTGCCATATAGCAGGCCAGCTTATTCGTTTGGCCACTGCTGTCTGTCCTGACTGCTGATAGTTCTCCAGGGTCTCAGATGTCTATCCCTGCTACCTTCTCATTCTTTTAGCTAGATATGCCAGGGAGTGAACTCAAGACCGTCTGCATACAAAACATCTTTTATAAATCTTAAGGAATTATTTTTGTTCCAGCGGTCTGGCCATACAAACAGAAAAGCAAAATAAAAAATATTAAAAAGAAAGAATTGGGGGTTGATATTATGGCCATTCACATTATACATTCTAACTTTAATAAAATTCTTTCAAAGAATTCAACTACACTAACATACCTCAAAAAGATGCTGCAAAGGATTAGATTTTAGCTTTTCTTCAGAGCCAAACCATTGGAAGCCAGCTCCCAACAGACCTGAAAAAAAAACCTGTTTTACAGCTAACAGCTAAAATTATTTCACAGAGTTATTATAAGATAGGTGAATAACTTGCCCTTCTTCTATTTTCAGCAATAAAAAACTGGATAGTAAAATCTTTTAAATTTATAAAGTAATTTTCAAGACTATAATAAAAAAAAACACATTGGTGCATGCTATAAATTTTGATACCCATAGAATAAAGCACTGACTTCAAGGATATTGATCAAGTGGCATGTGAGTTCTATAAAAGGACATAAACTGTGTACTTAGATGCTGAACTAGGATTTGCATTGGGGTTAGGCAAGGATGTGCTTAAAATCAGGAAAATTTATCCTAAACCGCATAACCTCATACCTAAAGATAGACTTTTATACCATGACATAATACTGTGGCAACAGAGTATAGAGTATGAGAAGAACGTAACACGCTAGAAGGAATGAAGAAGCAAAAAGATGGAGGAAATAATCAAGAGGAAACTAAGTTGCTAAGAACAGGAGTATTCCCCAAATTATGCAGAAGCCCCTTTCATGTGTTTTCTACACAAAGAGGGCCCAATTCAGCTTATCCCTAGATGCTTTTTTTAAATTGATCAGGAAGTGATTCTAGCTGGCTTACAGAATAGGATTAATGCATAAAATTAAAAAAACAAACAAACAAACCATACAGTAAATACATCCCACACATTGGAGAAGGGTAACTAAACAAATATACACCCCACGAACCACCATGTTTGGACCATCTCCTCCATATTATATTTTTGAAGATCCATAAAAACATGGCCCTTCCTGGAGGCATTTGGGGATCCTTGAAGAACTCATTGAGAATACCACAGTAGCATATCAGGGCCCTCTTGTTGTCATGCTATTGATTTTAAAAATATATTTTAAGTTTATGTTTATTATTTGTCAGTCACTCCAAGTTTTCAAAAAGGGAAGACATATATCTGAAGAAACAAACAAACAAACAAAATATATTGGAGATGCAGAGCAACCTGATGCTGAGGAGTCCTGGCATCTGCAAATTAGAAATGGAAGTCTGCACTGTGAAAATGACTATATAAAGATGTTTATGAATCTGGCTTACACAGTCCTGACCTTTGTGTGTCACGTAGGGATTCACAATACAGATATTCCTATTCAGTGTGTAGAGGATGAAGGGGAGCAGGGGTAGGGAGCTGTGTCATATCAGAGCCTGGGACTACTCTGCTGTGAATAGTGGAACCCCCTTTGTGTTGATAATGTGAAAAGGGCCACTGAGGCAGCTAACACAACCTACTGTTTGGATGTCATTGTTTTGTATTGATCAGATTACTCTAAGATTAAACTAGGGATACTGAGTCTACCTCAGCTATGGGTAATATTAAATCTTTTGCTTTGTGCTCTTGCTTAGTTCCATTAGCAAACAGTAATCTCTACTACTTTGCAGGGGAGTTAAAGGAGAATAATTTACTACATGAACCACAGTGTTTATATATTTTGAGTTTTAAAAAGAATCTCTACAGTTACCTATTCATTTAATTTCTTTAGCTCTCTCCCCCATCCCTACACTATTTCTCTCTCTTTTTTTCCTCCTCTTTTTCATTTAATTTTATTGTGGATTCTTGGATTAAAAGACAATTTATTCTTACATAGAGATTTCCTGGATTAATTGCTTGTGCTCCAAAAGAAGACACACTGGGCGTTAAGTGTGCAGGTAAAAGCTAAAATACAATTATTAAATTCAGATACTATTATCTGATCTCTGCCTGTGAGGAAACAATGCAACGTATGGAATCAATAAAGATAGGATAAAACTTATTCAGAATAACAATTGCAGAAAAACAAGAGCTTTGTACTTAGAGATTGCTTGCTTATCAGATTTCAGAAGGACACAATTTAAAGCCATCCACTTGCAATAACAGAAATAGTGGCAGATCATTAATTGTAGCAACGTATCTGGGATTTTTACCATTTGAAAAAATCTGAAATTTTGGTCTTTTGAGCCATGATTAGGTTTTCACAAAACATGTCAACTCAAAGAGGACTGAAACAAACATCAGGAGTTTCTCACATGGGAGCAAAAGGTTATTTTCTTCAACTGAAACAACACATTTTTTCATAGAGCATTAGGATCTCTCTACAAATATGAAACACAATCCCAGAAGAGCCCTGCAAGCGTAGGAAGGCATTGCATTCAGTTCCTCCTCTTTTAGAATGAAAAGAACATGGCCATTCTGGAATTCACTGCTGAAGAAGTTTCTTGCATGCACACGCCTACTTTTTTTTAGTATAATCAAACGGTTACAATACAGGCTGGATGGTTCAATACAGAAATGCTGTTTTATGCGTTTCTAGGATTAAGATCAGTGTTTTTATCTTTAAAGAGCAGATCAATTATCTTAAAGAGCAGAGCAATTTACAAATTGCATGTATCAGTACTCTCAGTTTAAAGAATGACCTACACTGTCTTGGTCTGCTTTGGATTGCCATACTCATTTCTACAATAAAACTGAAAGCCTTTTTTGTTTTTAAAAGGCTCATTATGACAAAGTTGAAAATAACCAGGCCTAGATTATGTTACACTAATCATAAGACAGAATTAAAAAAAAAATTATTTACCAAACTGCATGCCCCAATCTCCAAGATAATTTATTCTTGTCACATGATGTCCAATCGCTTCATTGATATTTGCTATGAAATTCCCTGAAAATAAATCACAGTAATTATTTGTCCCAGCTGTACTCTTATCCTCAAATGCTCATTTTATGTAATCTGATCTCCCTTTTCTACCACTGTACAGGTAGTTCTCAGGTAACAACCACTCGTTTAGAGACTGTTCGAAGTTAAGACCACCACATGAGCGCTGGTTATGACTGGTTCTCAGTTTTTCAGACAGTAAAAAGAGATGGCAGGAGATTTGCACTTTCAGATTTGCAAGATTCTGTTAATGTAGCCTTACAATAAAGTAGAATTAGTTCATCTTGTCGTATTTCTTGTCTGGTCTACTTGGGAGGCTGACATAAATCTTGCAAGTCTGAAAGTACAAATCTCCCGCCATTTCTTTTTACTGCCTGAAAGTTAGGGCAGATCCTTTCTACGTTTCTTTTTCTGCCCATTACTCAGTTGCGGGCTCCTCCCCCTTTTGTCTGATCATTCCCTAGGCAGCCTCTCTTCCCCCTGTCTTCCAAGGTCATTCTCACATTCCATCACACTAGCTGAACCAAAACATTGAGTTTCTCCCTTTGCAGCAATACTTTTAAGCTAAATATTACTGACATTTTAGTTTGACCCATTTGGATCTTGACTCTGGGTTCAAGTTCTCCTCAACTATGGACAAAATGATATATCATACAGTTGCAACTTGACCTGTGAAGGTGGCTTTCTAATATTGGGAGGAATTATATTTCATCATGTTTCTTGCACAAAAAAGGGATTCTACATCATGGTTTAAGAGGACTAATGGGGAAAAAACAAAGAAAGAAAGACTGTCAACTATCTAATGGTAGGGATGTTTGTACATCAAAATAAATGGCTTCATTACTGGATTTGAATAGCCATCTCCTTGGAATTCTTCCCACTGGAATTAAGTCTAAAATGTAACAGAAGTACAGGATCCACTTCCCTGTACTTGTTCTTATTATTTTCAGAATCAAATTATTAATTTATCAGTAACTACCTTTAACAAGAAAGATCCATCACCCTACATTTTTTTAAAGTAAAAAATTCAAGGGAACAGGAAATCAGAGGAAGAAAATTTCCAGGCTTGAGAAATACTAATTACTCCTACAGGCTATAGTTTTCAATAGCTCTTATTTATTCTATCTAGAAACACCACAAGCTGATTCTGGGTCTTTCTGCAAGGTCTATACTTTTGAGCTCATCTGAAGTTCTTAGATCTAAAATATTTCAGCTTCACTGTTTCAACAATTTTGTTAAAACTAGCTGATTGTTTTTTCCCTAATCCTGAAGTCATTTTTAAGATTTTGTTTGGTTCTATTTCAGTCTGGTCTTCTTTCGAGAAACTTTCAAAATGTACACAAGTAGTTCCCAGCCCAAAGCTTATCATGTAGCCTAAGACTAAATATCACGTAGCTAAGACTAAACATCGACACATGGGAGAAGACCCATTAACTCACAGGCTAGTTACAAGTACTGTCTCTTAGACTGTATCACATTCAGAAGATTCCCTCATTTTTAGACTGCAGTTCAGTTTTATCTCACCTATTAATGTAGAACGCAAGTGACCAACATGAAACTTCTTTGCAATGTTGGGTGAACTGCAAGAAATGTAAACATTAATCATTTAGGCTCCCCTTCCCCACCATCCAAAAAAGGAGTAGAGATGTCAAACCACACTTTATCTCTAAATAAAGAAGCTTCTGCATTTAGCTCATACAATGAAAAATGTAAAGGAAAACATGACTGGCATGCTAACCTATGAAAACAACACAGTATGGCATGGCAAATGGAGCTATGAGCATGTCCACTGCTAATAAACTATGCATTTATGAACAAAATTAGTACTGAAGGACATTCTTCAGGAGTATATATGTTAGTCCACAGCTCATTCAAGATGACAAACTGGAATTTGTATCTGTATTCATGTTCTTTCCTATATTTTACTGCAATATGTAATAACTGAAGTGGAAGCCTGCATGTTTCAAGGGAAACTGAACACGACCATTTCATATGTTCAAATGTAAAAAGATATGGTTTCAATACTCACTAAACCAAAATGCATGCTTTACTAGAAAAAAATGAACAAAACCAAACTTAGGCCAATGAATCAATGCTGGTTTACAGATAGGTTACTCATATAACCAATCTGTAAACCTGCATGGTATTTTAGGCATGCTCCAAATTAACTAAGCTTATATACTTACCTAAAATCAATCAGAACCTTTCTTTTTGGCAATCCTGAGAAAAGTTCGCTCTTTATTCCATATTCAGAACCATCTTCAAATACCTGCTGCAATACTGCCTTAGGAAGCAAAATACACATAGCCACAATGAGAGTAATGAATGAAAGATCCTTTTAACAGCATGTTAATACCTGTCACTGATATTTGCAAGCTCATGAATCTCCCACTTTACAAACATCTTCTGAGGCTTCACATCAGCTAAACAGACATCTGCAAAGGCTTTCCAAATGGACAGATAGCAGGCAGCCAATGCTAGTTCATCTTTTTGAGTTTTGATTACTTTTTTTGGCTGAACTGAGAACATTCTTATTTTCAATATGTCCATGCTCTATGCACAAAACATGGCATACATATTCATATAACTATATTTTTTAAACAGGTTAACAATTTAAGAATTATCAATATTATTCATGCAAAAAAATGATCCATTTTTTAAAAAAATCTGCTTTTGGGGGACTGCTATTCCTTTTGTCTGATGTGTTTATTTGTCACCTTTATTCTACTATTTTATATTTTTAAAATTACACAGTTCATTATTTCTATCTTGGGAAGATCATTTAAGGTAAAACTACAGGGTAGAAACTATAGGCTCTACACCGGTATCTATTACAGAAACCACTATCCTCAGATTTAGAAATAGATTTTCAGTTCTAATTCTATTCTACAATTCATAAGATATTAGCTCTTACCTTTGCCAGTAAGTCTCGATTTATTGTGAAGTCTACTGTTCCTTTACCTGGGCTGATTTTGCTCACAACTCCATCACATTTTAGCTATAGTAGAAGTAAAACATATAGACAAAAGAGTATACCACAAATAAGTAGAATTCTCTTGTACACTGCATTATGTAACTCCACATGTTCAAGCAGCAGCATCTGCAAGGAGGGCAATGGGATAGAGCAGCTTTGCAATGCGAGTCCCGCTGCTTTTCTATGTGCATTCTCACACAGCGCACATATTCCAAAGGGACGGAGCTTGCGGCAAAATGCTGCTTTGTCATTCTGACAAAAGTAGCAAGAACTTGTGGACAATGATGTTTTCAAGAATTAGGGTAACCGTAGCTGGATCATCCATGCAAACAGTTTTTAACTGTATTTCAAGAAAATTCAGAAAGACTATAGATTGCATTTTGCAACTGCTGAAAGGTAAGAATGGCAAGGAACTGAGCCCCAAAAGCCTTCATAATCTGTAGCTTGGGATCCCATTTTTTACTATATTTATGCAGTACAAAACACTTTATAAGCATTTTCTTACTGATGCTTCTAATTAATGCATCTTACTGGATACCTTGTTTGCCAGCTTCTCTGCTTGAAGATTAATATCTGATGTTGTGTAATTTGTAGAATTAGCATCTAACACAGAACTCACAAAGAACTGGAAATCAGCAGCCTGCCTTAAAAAAAAAAGAAAAAAAATTGTAAAGATTCAGACTCTTTTCATGATAGAGGGGACAGGATTGCTAAGATTCAGAATTAACATAGCTAGAAATATCTAGGGCAATTTCATCCTCAAAAGTTTCTGAAACAGAAAATGATCTGTGAAAACTATTATGCTGGGTTAACAATATATGAGCTACACCTTGTAGCTCCTACTCTTCAACCATTAAAAGCCATGAAATGGCATTTAGAGATGTGCTTGCCTTAGGATGCCTAATGGTAACAACCCTTATGGGAATGTGAGGAATTTGTAGCTTCTGAGATGTTGCTGAACTATAACTTCCAGTAGCCCCAGTTAGCAATGCAAGGGATACTGGGAATTACAGTTCATCAATATCTATAGGTCACTGGCTTCTACTTCTGCCTTAGATGATGCTGGAAATAATCTGAATTAGAAACAGAGACTGAACAAATTGAACTGTGTCAGGGCTTCAATTATAGTTTCTGGAACAAACATTATGGCCTGGCTTGTACATAATGCTAAACCATAATAGATGAGTAAATATATTATGCTGAACCAAAAATAAACAAATTGCATTACAACTTAATATTATGTCTGAACCAGACTGTTATTATGACCAGCACAGTGACTTGCACCTAAGGAAGTGTTAGCAGAAAGGGTCCATGTGGTAGGTTGTTTTGAAAATTGTTATTTTCAGAACATTTATTATTTTATTATTTATAATTATTTTTTATTATTATTAATTATTATTATTTATCTAACAGCTAGAACAAAAAGCTGGACCAAAAAGGGGAATATCTGGCCTATAGAACTAATGTGGAGTGTGAAGTTCTTTCAGGACCTGATATGACCCTCTCCATTCCCTTCCACCATGCCATGTTACTGCTCTCTTCCACCTTCTAGAGAAAGACAGAATGTTTGTATTTGCTCAGAACAAGTCTGAAAACTATTTCTTCTACCTTTATTCTGAAGAGAGGATGGACAAAAATTATATTCACAACTGCTGCTCATCATTTTTACAACTTGATCCAATGCATGTTCTTTATTAAAAAATAAAAACCTCACCAATAAGGCTTATCCCCAAGGCAGTACACATAAGATAGCTTCTTAAAAAACCAGATCCTAGGCAGACCTAAACCTACTGATTTGAACTCTGTATAATACTGTAGTAGTGGAGTACAATCCTAGGCATGTATATTTTCAATTAAATACTGACTTTAAAAGGATTTACTCTACTGTAAGTATGCATTGGATTATAGCCTTAATTATCACTTCCTAGGATGCCAGTGTTTGCATATCAATAGATTCAACATTTATTTCTGCTAGTTGTTTCCCAAACTATAAACTTCAAGGACTGCCTGGAATTTTATCTGTTATTTTGTATGTTATGACAAAAGGATCTGAAGAAATTAAATTATAAAGTATAAATACCCTACCTATTTTTTGACACTGGAACAGCACAGATTGATTTTACCAAGTTTTCTGGTGGGATCTTCAAAACATGTGAAAGCTATTTAAAATAAAATTGCCAAATTTAGTGTGAAAGAATAAATAGGCATCAATATCTTTGCCATCATTTTATCCTCTATTTCAATTACATTAAAATTTATCACATATAAATGCATACTGATGCAACATTCTAGCAGTGCACAGATGAAGACCAATATTTAATGGAGAAGTGAATGCCATACATATTCCTTTGTGGGAGTTATCCTTTCCACTGAAGATCAGCATTCAGATCAAAATGTACAGCTTTCAATCCAAAAACTATTAAATCTTGGGAATTTCTACATATGCTAGTCTTACACCAGGAAGCAGCAGAGGAAAAATAAAATCAAAGAATTCAAATATCAGGTAGTCATAATACAAGAGTTTTTGAATTACCCAGCTGGGTGGAATTACCCAGTATGCAAACATGTCACCATAAGTAGGCCAGCTTTCCTGAAAAATGTCCCCAATCCATTTCTTGTAAAAGTAAAGGTAGGAGGTAACTGTGCAAAAACCATTCTGTCCAACAATTTGTGAGAAAACAATCTACACGAGACTTTCACTGTGCAGTAATCAATGGGGAAAAATTCAACTACAACAGACAATATGGAGACAAATAAATAGAGTACCAACTGCCACCCTTCCTGAGCCAGCTGGACTTGGCAACAGTTATCCACACCATGGTTACAAACCATTTTGACTATTGTGCATGTATTTTAAATGTGTTGCTTAAATGTTTTATGCTGATGTTTGTATTTTATATTTGCTTTAAAATTTTACCTTGCAAATTATCTTTAAAAGATTTTATGTTGAAAAGTGGTGGTAAAGTATCTAAATAAGGGAGTAAATTCACTTAAATGTCTCACTGTGTCCAAAAAGTACTCACTTCCAAGTAAATGGCAGGGCTGCAATTCTTCTATAGGGAACTCAGGAGAGGTAAGGAGAAAAAACAGGGTTCCCTCTGTAACGACTTCTCCCAAACTGTATCACCACAACTGAAGGCCTTGCTTTAGCACGTGTGCAGTTAATTATTCTGTGCAGCCTCATGTTTTCATGTTCTCTTGGCCCCTATCTGCAGCAGCACTACCAGCAGCAGTAAGGAACAGGGGCTTCAAATCCAAGCAAGCAACTAGGTGAGTCCAGCTGCTATAAGACAAGGGAGAATCATCCATCGTTCCCATTGGGTGGCAAGGCCATACTTGCACATGGACAACTACCCAACGTAAAGCAGATTCTCACAAGCAACAAGAAACAGCAGGGCAAGAAGCAAGCCCTGCAACAAAACCAGATGCCTACTTTGCCCCTACAGCACCATCACAGGCCTCAGCAAGTGCACAAACAAAATCAGAAGTGCTTTCACATGCTCTCCCTCCAATGCAATATATGCTCTCATCTGCCAGCAATGCCCCTCTGCATTCTACAGGGGACAAATGGGACAAACTTTGAATTGATGCAAAAGAATCAACCGACACAACTTTGACACAGGACGCAAAACAAGGGCAAAGCAACATCAGCGCATTTCAACCTTCCAAGACACTCCATGGTAGACCTCCATGTGACTGTTTTGGAAAAGCAGGGTTTTAATAGCACCATCAAGTGAGAAATTGTTAAACATGAAAAGATTTCAGGCTTTTTCAAAAGAAATCGGCAAATACAATGGGTTTTTCACACATAAGGTATGTGTAACCTCTCTCACATGTAACCTGCATCTACATAACCAACCCGTCTTCCCCTCCTCTCCCCAATTTAAATCCAAATCAGCCTGCCCATTCTAGAATCTGCTGAAGTGAGCTGCAGCTGGCGAAAGCGCATGCCTTTTAATAAAATTCGTTAGTTGGAAAAGGGGCTACCAGATTCCTGATTCCCCCCCCCCCACTACGGGAGGAATATATTGCAGAAAAGGGATGATCAATACCTGAGCAGCAATGCACTTCCGGAAACGATACCGCGCCATAGTTCTGGTTAGAGCACCGCAATCCACGTTTCCATTCTTCCTTCCCCCGCCTCTGTCATGGAACAGCCCACTTGGGGGAGGAGCCACTTCTGCCGGACTTCCCTTTGTGGTAACGGGGGAGGGCGTGGAACTCCTCTCAGAAAGAGAGCACGCAAGTGGCGGGAGCAAACTGGCCTAGACCGTATCATTCCCAGGGCGGGAAAGAAAACGGTTGCACGCTCTTGATTCCGGAAGTGCGCGTGCGTTTGCTGAGGACGGGATAGGTGTCCTTCCGGAAGTCCATCCACGAATGTCGGAGGGTTAGTTAGGCACCGGAGGAGGCTTGAGCCTTCGCTATGAGCACGTGCTCGGTTTCCAAGGTGAGTCAGATGGAGGGGGAGTGGATTCAGTCTCCTCCATGGAGGGATCGAACGGACACCCCACTTTTGGGTCGGTCGCGTTGTTACTTTGGAGTGTCTGTGAGGAAGTCCGTTAGCGGTACCGGTGGTCGCCTAGCAATGCCCGTTTCTCTTCAGGCATGCGCATATGGGGTCGCTGAAACTGGCCTCTTGGCTTTCCCACTAAGTGTGTTGTGTGGCGCAGCGGCAGCAGCGTCTCGTGTCTTTCCGCTCTTTCCCGTTCCACCGTAGGGCGGATGGAAGACTGGGAAAAAAGGTTGTCAGCCCGAAATGAAGAACCCAAGTGAAGGAAAGCAAAGCGAGGAGTCTGGAAAGAAATTTAATTGTGGAATGTGGTCATTAATAAGACATCATCCTTTTCACCATGTCAAGTCACCCAGACTGCGTTATTCATAACCCTCCTGTCGTCCCATCGGCGTTCCATGTTTAATAGGCAGAATAGTGGAAAGGGGCAGGTTTTATGCCAAATAGAGTAGCACTGATAGGAAGTTTCCACTCATTCATTAATTGACAGACAAACCTTGCTATGGCTAACCTTGCAAGCTAAGCAGGTTGGGACCTGGTTAATTCTTTATGGGATATGAATATGAAATCCCAGGGTGGTAGGCTACACTGGGAAGTAAAGAAAACATCCCAGCAGAAGGCAAACCACTTAAGTCTGTCTGACTGTCTATCCATCTGTCCGTCCATCCATCCATCCATCCATCCATCTAGGAAAGCTACACAAGCAGCTCTGTGATGTTACCAGGCTAGTACTGTAGAAAGAATTATATTTCACCCACTCTTAATATTTTCCTCCTAGACAGCTGACTACACAGTCTCTCTAGAGCAGGCTCCCCAAATATTTGTGGCTGGTGGGTTTGGCTAAGATTTGGGGAACTTGTTTTGTGCTCTTGCAAAACTCACAAAATGAGTGCCATAGAAGTCATAACAATTGCAGACACTGATCTGTGAGAATTCTGGTTGTCAGCAATTGTAGCCTTCCCCTTCCTACAAAACTGTTGCTTTTCCATTGTCCTTTTTCTGGGAAGTTGGACATATTTCCAAATTAAACACTAGGTTGCAATTGATCATTGTTTTTATTTTCTAATAAAACTTTTGGGGCCCAGGGGAAAGAGCAGAAGCAAAGATGAGGGTGGTGCTGTGTTTTGCAGATATCCCCTTCCCATTTGTTTTTGTTACTTTTGTTTGTTTGTTTATTTTCCTTGAGCAAAGAACCTGTTGGGCCCCATGGGACGAATTGCAGGTACATTGGCACCCTGAGTCACCAGTTTGGGAGCAAAAACTAGAGGATCTAGAGAGCTATCCCCACTTGTTAAACATGGGAATGGGCTGATCATTTGAATAGGGAGGAAAGAGGGAATTTATATTCCTCTCCCAAATGCCATCCTGACCTTTTCTGGCCATCTCTTCTAGAGATCATCCCAGTGTCTTCCCAAGGCCAATCTGCAGCCCTTGGTCTGAATCCAATACAGATAATCCTCGGGTTAGATCCATTCATTCAGTGACTGTTCAAAGTTAGAACAGTGCTGAAAAAATGGACTTAAGACTTGTCCTTGTTCTGGCTGTAGCACCGCCCCTGCAGTCACATGATCAAAATATGGGCCAGCCTGCATTTAGACCATCTGCCCCGCCCCCTGCTGCCGCCTCCCAGCTGACTGTCTTGTTTGCCTGCCTCTCTTGTGCTGGACTCTGTTGACATCCCAGCCACGCACAGGGAAGACATGTCAGAAATTGCCCTGGCTGGCACTGGCACGTGGCATGGAGGACTCATGGCCCTGGCTCCTTCTCTTTCCTTCCTGGCAGGGTGACAGCATCCATCCTTGCTTCCTAGAGCCCACCTGCAGCATCCCCCCACCTGTAGCTCTTATCCCCCAGCCTGTTTGCCTGGGACTCCCACCTCTTCCCATGTCGCGGTCACATGTCCTCACTTAATGACCTGATCACTTAGTGATGGTAATTCCAGTCCTAACTGTGGACCTGTAGACTACCTGTATAACTTGTCATAGGACTGTTTTAGTTGGTTGCTGCAGCTGCAGTATGCTAAAACTTCCAGTACTTCTCCGTATTTGTAATTTGAGTCTTTGCTGCCCAGTCAGTTCACAAAGCTGTGTCCATGATCCTATCACTAATCCAAAATATTATGAATGTGATGCAGTCACAAGGCTGACTGATTAGGATGACCAATAACAATATGTTTCCAAGATTAGGTCTAGTCTGAGGATAGACCAGTTGATCTTGAAATCACCTTCCCCTCTCCATGATAGTGATTTGCACAAGTTCAAAAGCTATTTTTTCTCCCAGTTTTTGATATGGTTGTTGCAGTATTGCAGGTCTCAGCACACTGGTGCTTCAATGCAACAAGAATAAAATTTTGATCGATAACTAGGGTGGGTTAGAGCTATTCATTCAACTTTGGGTAAATGACTATCTTGATTTATTCTGATATGCTGTATAATTTGGGGTTTGTACAGGCATAGAATATAATTCTATATAAGTTTTTGGCCTGAGGCAGCAGATCTCTTCTTATGCTGGTATGACTTATCATGTTTAAAACATGCTGTGATAATAGATATACAGTACTTGTTGAGTACTAAAAATTCAGCGTTATGTAGGAAAAGCCCATTTTCTAGCTATTGCATATTTTGTTGTTTGATATGTAGAATGTTATCTGGTTGTTACCAGTGGCGTGTTCAGGCCCTCTGGACTCAGATCCATGCCCTGGGCAGCAGACCCATGGAGGCACTGGCTTTTGGCTGCTGCTTCTTAATGCCAGGTCAGTCAACAACAAGGCCTCCCTTATACGTGAGCTGATCACTGAGGAGTGGGCAGACCTGGTGTGCATCACTGAGACCTGGCTGGGCCCTGGCGGGGGTGTGTGTGCCCCTTTTGGAAATGTGCCTGGCTAGATTCACAGTGTGGTACCAACTGAGACCCCAGGGCAGAGGAGGAGGGTAGCAGTTGTCATCTGGGAGTCTCTGTCAGGCTTCAGGGGCACTGCTCCACAAGTGGCTGGTTGTGAGACCCTGTTCTTGGAGTTGGGCTCATGAAAATAGTTGGGATTGTTGTTGCTGTATGAGCCTCCCTGCTGCATAGCAACCTCCCTGCCTGAGCTGCTGGAGGCCATCTTGGAGGTGGTGGAATTTGCCAGACTTATGGTGTCTCAGAAGGGGCTTGGGAGTTTGTATTTTAATTCATTAATATTTATTTTAATTAATATTTATTCTGTTTTTACTGTAAACTGCCCAGTGTCTCTCTGCAGCGAGATGGGCAGTGACAAATTTGAAATATAAAATAAATAAATATTATCATGTTACTAAGAGCAGCTTTTCAAACAACATTTTTGTCACAGAGAAGTTCCCCTGAAAGTAAATCTATATCAGTTGTAGTTTCTTGTGAATAGATAAATATATATGAGAGTACGCACAGAATGTATCAAATAGCCATGTCATATTTAAAGGTTTTGTGTAGAAAATATCTAGCCAGTAAAAAGCCAGTAAATAAGAACAAACTCTTGGTGTTTTGTTTAGCTGTACACATTTTTGAAAACTTTGCTCAATTTTTTGAAACTATGGACATTGTAACATTATCTTGTGTAAAAATGTATAATTTTATGTATGCTGTATTTGAAATTTTTCTTCATCATAGAAAAAATACATATTTTGAAGTAAAATATGTTGAAAAGTATTTTTCCTACCATGAAAATTAAAAAAAAAAAATCCTTTGTGAGGCAGTGGCAATTGCAGATATTCACTTCCTTGTAGAGGTGAATGTAACCTATTTGTTAGTCCACTTAATAATTCTCTTGTTCACTTTAGAATAAAACTCTGATTGTTCTTTGTTGAGACATTAAGGAATATATGCAGAATAAAACATAATTATCTTCCTTTGATGCCAGCCCCAAGAGACTCCACATGGAATTCACATGCTTGTTTTTAAGGTGGACTGATTCAGTTTGTCCTTTTTTTTATACACACAGACACACACACATACATATGACTTTTACGTATAGTTTGGAGTAGCATGTTCACTTCTACTTAGCTTACTGAAAACTCTTCACAGTTAGAAATAACTATTTAAATAAAGTGTAGTATTTCTAGTTTTTCAAGTTGCAAAGAAGTGAAGTATGGAGGAGAAAATGGTAATGAAAGAAATATAAGATTAAGTAAGTACCTCATGTGTGTTTGAATTATATGTCATTTCTGTCCATGTAAAATTAGGACAAAATGTTTAATAGAATCAATATTTCTCTCTCTCTCTCTCTCTCTCTCTCTCTCTCCCCCTCTCTCCTTCTCTCCCTCCCCCCCCCCCGCTTTAATTCTTTAGGGCTGCTTTGTATTCAAGCCAAATTCTAACAAGAGGAAAAGGTCTTCAGCAGGTTAGTGTGCAATAGGTACTGTAAATTGTCATTAATTAGTAACTTAATATACTCTAAACTGAGGTTATGGAATGATGTCATCTTTATTTCCCTCTCTTTTCTAGACAAATGTGTGTTGTAGATAGTGTGATATCTTCAGATAACTAAAAAGTCTATGATCTTTGTTGTTGTTTTAAAGGAATAGGTCATAATATAAATTTAAGTTCTACAATGCCATATTTATCAGTTAATTTTTTCCAGTTTTGGTGTAATGCTGAATATTGAATATCTTCTAGCTTCACATTATACATTATAGATTCCTATGTATGTTGGACTGTTACAAATTGAAATGATTTCAGTAAATAGTGTACATAAATTTATATAAAGAAGTAAAAGGGATATAAACCAACTTTCTATTTGATACATCTTTGTATATTTCCTGAACAATGATATAGATCTTCCCACTAAACAGTATTCATTTACAATTAAATCAGTGCTTACACTATTTTGTAGCTTAAGTCTCTTTCTTGCATTGCATTTATTTTACATTTATTTTTTTGCATTCTTTGAAATCCATTTTTCTACTTCTACTTTAGTAATTTCATTTTGAGACTTACTGTACTTAAGTTGAAATTGTTTAATATTAACCTAGTTATTTTAAAGACAATCTTAATATTCTTTTTTAAAACACTGGATCTCATTTGTCTTGCTCTTCTGGAAGTCTTTTGAGCTTGTGGAACTTGAGAAAATGGATGCTGTCTTCTGCAGCATGAGCACAAGTTAACCAAATATGATCCAAAGGACCGTGATGGAATGTGGGTTTGACTCAGAGAAGGGGGAGGGGAATGCTGAGCCGTTACAGAAAAGATGTCTGAGTCCTGGGGAAATAGAAAGCATGAGAAATAAATTCAAAACAACCCTGCCTCGAGTTTGTTAGGTATAAATTGAAATAGAAAGAGTATTTTATGGGCTTTCAAAATTCTGTTACCTTAACCTCATTAAAGTACATTCCAAGACTGTAGCTCCTCTTGTTTCCCGATCTTGAAGAGTTGACAAGGACTGACTGACTTCCAAACATGCTTTCTGAAGTTTGTGATGGCTTTCAGGAGTTTGTGTGTGAGTGCATCCGTGGATGTGGACAGATGCATGTTGACAAGCTAGTAAGGAGTGGGAATGAATAACATGAAAGACTGCTCAGAGTCAATATTACTGGGGAGTTTACAAATAGATATAAAGAAAATAAATACATTTTTGTAGACTTATATTTTTCCATCATTACATAGGAATAGATTGCTGTCTCATCTATAAATCCTTATGGGAAACTGTATGCTCAGCTCTCTTTTCCTTATCAGATCCTAGTAGGAAGCCATGCTGGTGAGACTGGGGATTGTGTATCAGCTGAAATAGTTTTTTAAATTGTTCTTATGTTTAACACATGACCCTTGATTTGGGAAATTAATAGCCCTAAGCTGAAAATAAAATAAAAGCCATTTTTTAAAAAAGTGCATCAGAAGTACAGGATGGGTAGGGGCTTGTAAAGCAAGAGCCTTTCCTGCTTTACTGGGCAGCCTCCATATTCCCTGTGGTTCAGATTTTGACAGATTTGATCCAGCCATCTGTCAAAACTTGCCTCCTCTCCCAACCCTACCCCGTAGGGAAACTAGTGATTGGTGGATTCCTTTGTTGGGGAAAAATCAAAGGCTTTCCCAAAAGTCTTCGGAATTAAACATGGGAAGACAGGAATACTCACTAGCTTCATCACTGAGGCAGAAGAGGGCCAGCAATGAGAGCAGCACTAATTTTGCTGGCATTCCTTGTGGATTGGAAAGCATACTGACATAGCCGTGAGGAAGAGCTCCAAGAATTTGGCAAAGGACATTTCGTTGCTGTTCCTTGTTCAGTTTCTGAAAGGAGAGTAGGGGAATGTCTGTGTTTAAACATATAATGAAACAGTGTAACATTCCAAGAAATCATTCCAAGATGTGAGAGGCTTCCCACTGTGTACTGGAATAATGTGCATAAAGATCAGTCTTGCTTATGTATTCTGAGTATGGCGTGCTATTCTGTTCACCACTTGCATTGAAACAATGAAGATAAAGGCAACATCCAATTGCAGACAGAACCTGCTCATAATGCCTGGATTCCATATGGATCCTCAACTGTGAAGAGCTGCTGGGTATCTGGAGAAGTGACATCTGTTAGAGGAGTTCTATAATACAAGTAAAAATGGGACAGCACTAAATACTCAGATCCTTTTACAAAAAGCAAAGTAGTATAGGATCTCTGAATATGAGTGGAGGCTTGGAAATAGGATGGAAGAACCACAGAAACATTTTTCTGGAGCTAAGTGAACTTTGAAGAATCAATTTCCTGTAACAAAGTGAAAGTTATACGACTGGTTTCAAGGAAAAGATACCATTTTAACAAGACAATGAAACACAAATTAGGGATTCTGCTTAGAGGGAAAAAAAACAGGGAAGGGTAGTTTGTATAAATACAAATGAGGCTACAGATATGTTACATTTTAGACAACTGTTTTATTTCATCTTGAGCTTTTTTTCCCCTAGCTACAGGTTTGAGTGTGTTTACGTTCCACTCTCAAATGAAAAGAAATAAATCTCAATATTTTTTCAGTGCTCTCTTGAAGTTTTCAAGGTTTCTTTGAGAGGAACTCTTAATTTATAAATACTGAGAATGAATGCCATCTTTTTCTGTCTTGTTTTTCTAGTTGACTATTTCAGTAAAGGAAATGATGACTTGGATAATAGTGAGCTACGGCTTGATACTTGTCTGTTGTTATGGAGACAAATTAAATATGAAACAGAGGTGAGTATTGTTGCTTTTAATGTTAACTGGGAGATAGATTTTATGTCTGCTAAAGGAGTCTCAATAGAGTCTTCCAAATAAGCAAATAACATCAGCTATTTTAAAGTGTTGAACACAGTAAATGAAGTAACAAAATTTGGAGCGGTTTTTTGGAGCAGAACTATAACTCCATACAGGCAGTACAAGCAAGTGTAGAATTCAACATGCAAGCAGCAGGGAGCAGCCTCTTTCCTTTGTAAGGCATACTGTGCTATCAGTGAAGAGCTGGTGGTCACAAATGCAGTGTGAATGTTTACAGGAAAGAAGCGTTTGCAAACAGAGCTGTGAATCTGAACTCACAGGATTTGAGATCACATTGAAATTTTGCATGTACAGTGCATTCGGAAAGTATTCAGACCCCCTTCACTTTTTTCAATTTTGTTATGTTGCAGCCTGATACTACAATCGTTCAAATTCATTTTTTTCTCATTAATCTACACTCAGTACCCCATAATGATAAAGTGAAAACAGAATTTTAGAAATGTCTGTAAATTTATTAAAAAGGAAAAACTGAAATAGCACATTGGCATAAGTATTCAGATCCTTTACTCAGTACTTTGTTGAAGCATCTTTGGCAGCAATTACAGCCTTGAGTCTTTTTTTGGTATGACGCAACAAGCTTTGCACACCTGGATTGGGGGATTTTCTGTCATTCTTCTTTACTAATCTTCTCAAACTCAATCAGGTTGGATGGGGACCGTTGGTGGACAGCCATTTTCAGGTCTCTCCAGCGATGTTTAATAGGGTTCAAGTCAGGGCTCTGGCTGGGCCACTCTAAGACATTCACAGAGTTGTCCCTAAGCCATTCCTTTGTTGTCTTGGCTGTATGCTTAGGATCATTGTCATGTTGGAAGGTGAACCTTCGGCCCAGTCTGAGGTCCTGAGCGCTGTGGAACAGGTTTTCATTGAGGATATCTCTGTCCTTTGCTCCATTCAGCTTTCCCTCAACCCTGACCAGTCTCCCAGTCCCTGCTGCTGAAAAACACTCCCACAGCATGATGCTGCCACCACCATGCTTCACTGTTGGGATGGTATTGGGCAGGTGATGAGTGGTGCCTGATTTCCTCCAGACATAGCATTTAGAACTGAGGCCAAACAGTTCAATCTTGGTTTCATCAGACCAGAGAATCTTGTTCCACATAGTCTGAGAGTCCTTCAGGTGCTTTTTTTGCAAACTCTAAACGGGCTTTCATGTGTTTTGCACTGAGGAAGGGCTTCCATCTAGCCACTCTGCCATAAAGCCCAGATTGGTGGAGGGTTGCAGTGATGGTTGTTCTTGGTCACCTCTCTTACTATGGCTCTTCTCCCCCAGCTTGTCAGTTTGGCCGGGCAACCAGCTCTTGGAAGAGTCGTGGTTGTGCCAGACTTCTTCCATTTGAGAATTATGGAGGCCACTGTGCTCTTGGGAACCTTCAGTGCAGCAGAAATGTTTTGTAGCCTTCCCCAGATCTGTGCCTAGCAATAATCCTGTCTCTGAGCTCTGCAGGCAGTTCCTTTGACCTCATGGCTTTTGCTCTGATACAGTATGCATTGTCAGCTGTGAGGCCTTCTATAGAGAGGTGTGTGCCTTTCCAAATCATGTCCAATCAATTTAATTTACCACACGTGGACTCCAATCAAGGTGTAGAAACAGCTCAGCAATGATCAAGAGAAATGGGAGGCACCTGAGCTAAATTTCAAGTGTTGTTGCAAAGGGTCTGAATACTTATGCCAATGTGATATTTCAGTTTTACAGACAGTTCTAAAATTCTGTTTTCACTTTATGGGGTACTGAGTGTAGATGAATGAGAAAAAAAAATGAACTTGAACGATTGTAGTATCAGGCTGCAACATAACAAAATTGAAAAAAGTGAAGGGGGTCTGAATACTTTCCGAATGCACTGTATATGGAGAGGCTTCATCACTGCAAATAGTTCTGTTATACATGCAGGCATCTGGCTGTTTGTTGTTAGCACTGTACTACTTAGGGAGGAAACACTCACCACTGCTGACATAGGAATTTTGTATTTCTTTGTATGAACTGAATGAGTTTTCTGTCTTAACCTCTTTCAGTTAATAATGCTATAAGGGATGGATATCTTTCTACAGTTACAGGTTGTATCCAAACTCTTTGAACGGAAGGAACCAGGATGCTTTCTGCTAGAAAAGGGAGAAGGGGGGATATACTTCTCTAGCTCCCCTTTCCTCTTGCATCCCCCAGTACATTCTGTTCTGAAGGCTTCTTCAACCTCTTGAGCAACGTGAGAAGGGTGATTAAGGCTGCAGGAGAAAGCGTGAATTATAGAAAGTGATTACTCTGTTCTCTTTCCTTTATCATTAGTGAAACCTGATGATTCTAAATATGGATTCAGATGCATGAGTTCTTAAGAACATGCTTATGCAACAATGCAGCTAGTTAGAATATAGTTTCTTAGATAAACATTTAATTTTTTTCCTGATGGAGAATGAATGAGTCTCCTCGCTGCACTCAGTGGTTGCAAATATGCAGAGGGAAATATTAGTGAACTGGAAACTGTTTAGTAATATCTGTACATGTGGCATAAATTATTTGGGAATAAATCTAGCTGCATCAATAAATATAAATATTTTCTTACTGCAGGGTAATGCAGTTATACATAAAGTGTTTCTGCATAAACACTATGCAGAAATGCATATATGCCTATGCAGAAATTTCTGCATAAATATCTGTAAGATAGATATGGAGAGATGGAGTAATAAGTTAATACATTTTGTCAATATGGGACAAAATATTCTTAGCATTTCATAAGTTCCTTTGCAGACTAACAGTACAGAATTCGACTGGAATTGTGGATTCTTTGTCCTTCTAGCAGAAAACCTAGGTTTAGTAAGAGTAGCCCAAGATGTATAAAATGCTGTCATACAATGTTTGAATATTCTGCCAAAACATAAACCTAGTGTTCAGTTCACTATAAAAAAGGCTGACGTATTTCCTAAAGCTTTAGGTCTTCTGGTGTCTTGAGATCTCTAAAGCAGAGTAAAACTGAGTAGATTAAAAGTTTTTCTCCTTTCTACTGATGTTCTACAAAAACAGAATAAAATCTGCTGCTAATGAAAGCTATGTACTTTAAATACATTTCAGTATTTACCCCCAAATTCTCATTGTTGAAACCAGGAATTTAATGATTTATTGCAACTAAATAACCCAATATGAATCAGTTCCCTGAATAGTCCATATAATTTCTAAAGCTAATAATGACTAACTTTTTTGAGTAACTGCTGCTCCTGATGATGATAACTAATAAGCACATATGCATTGGGGAAGCGCATCGTATGTTCAATCTTCCTGATTTCAGAAAGTTCTAAGATTCCCTTAAGAATATGTTCTTATACTTTTCTGGGCATGTAGCTATGAGAGGTTAGCTATAAAGTTAGTATAAAGTTAAAATATTTTGGTTGTTATTCCTGGTTATAATGACTCATCTATACCCCAGAGGCTTGAGATTGTCTTTTGTGGATAATTGCTTGGTGATGTAGTGTCATCTTATCATAATTGAATTTCCGTTCCAAGTTGTTTCAAATTCTTGGTATAGGTTTTGTTCTGCCTCTGGCTTATGGCAGGTGGAAAATGATTCATTAGGTGAATAAAATGAAATATTTTCCACGATTCTGCTAGATGCTTTAATCAGAGCTTGATTTTATAGTTACTGTACTGTTTTAATAAGTGTAATTAGAGACCTGAATAAAACATTCTGACAGAAAAAATAAATTTGTGGAAAAGTACACTTAGGAACGACAGAGCAAGTTTTGAACAGTCAGGAATTTCACAAAGCAAGTTTTTCATAACAAGGTTATATGTTCAAATGCTGCTTAGTAAGATATAATAATGAAATGGCTGGAGATATAGAGACGTATAATGGAATCCATTTTATATCCTTAGCTTAAGATGCAAAAGCAAAATCTGTCTTGTTCTCTATAAAACAAATGTCAGGCAAACTTAATGCATTATATGTATTATACATTATATATCTAAGTATGTAATAACTTCAGTTAATGTTTTGGAGCTATTTAAAAAAATACTAAGGACAGTTATATATCTCCATTCTTGTGTCTGGCTGAAAGGTCTGAGGTGCTTTTTTTTTTTTTTTAACAGCAACTACAAGAGGACTTGAATAAAAACCTATTTGATAACCTCATAAGATTTTTGAGACAGTCTCATTTAAACTTCAAGGAAAAGAAAACAGAATGGGCTTGTCGGATGAAGTCTAGTGAAATTCCTACTGCAGCTGTTGTCCTAGGTAGTGCTTTTTCTGGTATTTTGATTTATTTAGTAATAAACAGTGTTATTTTAGAATTATTTAAAAAAAAGAAATGGAACATTTTATGATAGCCATTGTAAACAGAATCATGCAAATAAAAAGTGATGAATAATTAGTGTGTCATTTATGAATGGCAGTAAGTGACAATGTGGTTTGTTTGGTTTTGTCATAGCATAGTGTTTAATAATTGCAAATAAATGTTTCTGATAACTGTTTGTTTATATGTCACATTTATATAGCTGCCCATCTCACACAAAGTGACTCTGGACAGCATACAACAATCAAAATAACAAGTGGATAAAAACAAGCATTATAAAAAGAAAAAGTTATTATTAAAATAAAAACATCACAAATTTGTAAAGTTTTAAATTTTAAAATATACAAACCCCACGGAGAGAGCAGAATATTATTACAGTGGAGCCATCTAAGAATGTCTCTGGTTCCCAAAGACCCCCAGGCCTGATGACACAACCAGGTCTTGAGGACTTCCTAAACAACAGCAGGGAAGGGGCGAGCCTAATTTCAGGAGGGAGAATGTTCCACAGGGAGACAGCCCGCCTCCTGAGACCCACCAAATGCAAGTCCCTGGCTGATGGAACATGTAGCATACCTTCCTTGCCCGATCTAATGGGACAGGCTGATGTAACTGAGGAGAGGTGGTCCCTCAAATAACCGGTCCCATGCCAGTTTTAAAGGTCAAAACCAGCACCTTGAATTGAACCCGGAAGCAAACTGGCAGCCAATGCAACTCGCAAAGCAGAGGTATAATATGAGCAATTCTAGGAGCCCATCCCTCCTTACAGATCAGCTTCAGCTCAGGGATGTTAGTGGGCTTTCTCACATGAACTGCCCCCTTCAGGTCCTTCCACAACATTTCTACAGGACTAAGGTCAGGACTTTGACTTGGCCATTCCAAAACATGAACTTTTTTCTACTTTAACCATTCTTTGTCATAGAACTTGTATGTTTTGAGTCATCTTGCTGCATGACCTACTTTCTCGAGCTTCAGTTCATGGACAGATATCTTGACATTTTCCTTGTACATATATTATTGAAGATTTTAATTGCAGTAATAAAAACTAATACAAACTAAACTCAGAGAAAGAGAGGAAAGGAAAAAGAGAGAGTAAAAATTGTAAAGAAGGAAAAAGAAAAAAGAAAAAGGAAGGAGTGGGATAAAGAAAAAGAAAAGGAATATATAAGGAAGTGACTTCCAATCTTCATCACAACAAGTATAAACAAATTTGATAGTTCTTCACCTCCAGAAGGTTACAAACAGATATTTCTTCTTCCCATAACCCATCTCTTATCTATAAGCAAATCCATAAGACCTCAATTTTTCTATCCTGGTGTCAAAAAAAAGTCCATAAAGGGTTGCCAGAACTTTATAAAAACTTATTTTAACCTTGATCAAATAAACCAAGTTTATATTCCTTCTTTTACTTCTGAAAAGTTTAATCTTTAATTCATTCAAATATTGTCATAGGATTTGTTCTCTCTTCAATTCTTCTTTGTTCCATTGCAAAGGCTTCTGTGAGGCTTTAACAAGCCTCTTTTGTACGTCTAATAAAAAGACATTGTCCAGGTCATTCTCCTGGTTTATCATTTGTATTTCCCCTTTAATTTTTAAAACTTCAACTAGCTTCTTTTGTATATCCAGTAAAGAATACTGATCTGGGTCATTCACTTGGCGTGTATTTCCATTTACAATGCCTTCTCTGACTTGTAATCCACACTTCTTTTTTAATCCAGTATTCCTGATTCTACTATTTCTGCATCAAGCAAGATTTGTTTCACATCTGTCATTCCTTCATTAACATCTTTTAAATGTAGTCTGCCCATAGAAGCAGACCATTATTGATATTGTTGATATTGTGGCTACTAATTTCTGGACCCATTCTTCGAAGATCTCCTTTAGTATTTTAAATTTTATAGTGTCTTGTGTCATTTTGTAAATCCTAATACTGATCAAAACCAAAAGCAGATTTACACTTTTTTTTCTTTTATCTGGAATCTTTAGTCCCCTCTAGTGTCCAATTTAAATCATAAAGTCTCTAATCTCTGTTATGACTTACAGTAGACAAAATAATTTTGGTTCCCATGAAAAGCTGTTTATTTTATATAGTTAGTTCCAAAATCTTATAGAAAAAGTTCCAGTATTCCAAATTTGTCTTGATCCTTAATTTGTTTATAACTGTCTTAGTTCAAAATATTTAGCTTTTTGCAGACTTCCGGGGAACCAAAAACACTAACACTAACCCTAACCCTTTCTTTGTTGTGACGATTAAACTTTGATAGTGAATACCCAGAATTCTGTTTTTTAAATAAGGCAGGACCTCTCACACCTGATTATCATCCCATTGATTGAAACACCTCACTCTAATTTTCCCTTCAAATGAACCTAGAGGTTCACATACCTTTGTCACACACAAATACGTGGTTTTGGATCACTTTCTTCAATAAATAAATGAACAAGTATAATGTTTCTGACTCATTTTCTTTATCTAGTTTTAGGACGTGTGTGAAAAACAGATCATGTTTTAGGTAATATTTATGCAGAAATATTGAAAATTCAAACGGGCTCACAAATTTTTAAGCACCACTCTACATGCTATAGATTAAACTGTGATAATTTTTTTTAATTTGTCCTCAGTACTCAGTAATTCTACTGGTTTTAACTTTTATTTTTATTTGTTGCTGTATAGGATGAAACCTTCTTCTATGTTTGCCATAGCTATAGCTAATCACATAAACTTACCAAAAAGGACTCATGCTTTTTACCCCATTTTATTTATTAAGGTAGAAATGAATGTAGATACAAATCCGTGTCCTATAATAAATTCTAGAGATTGTATTTAAGAATCTAATTTTTTCCTAGCATTGCACTGCTTACATCCTAATGCTATAGATAAAGATCCAGGTGTGTAAGCATAGATTGTTTACACACCTGGATCTTTCTCAAGAAATGTATCAAGCTAATTATCAAAAGTATAGGTGGGAAAAATAACATTGGAAAGAATGGGGGAGGAGAATATACACACATACACACAAATACCAGGTATGAATTCATAAGCTATTAAAATGATCTCCAGACTTGGGAAAAAAAGTGCTAGTCCTGGAGCTCACAGATTTTGGCTGGACTTGCTAGCTATCCAAGATTTACTTTTGTCACACTCAGCAAATGGAGAGTCAGGGTTTTTGCACGTGATCTTCTTCTCAAGGCTTTGGCCAGTTCAGTGGGAGTATGTGGAATTCCTGCTACCTTTCCCAAGCAGTTGGCTGAGGAGGTAGACAAAGGGGAAAGGAGGGCTTGCTCCTGTTTTGTTGAGTCTCAGAAAGTTCAAGAAAACTTAACAACTTTTCAGCAGTCTCTAAAGACCAGCCCAATATCCTAAGCTTTTCTCCAGGCTCAGCAGAATTACGGCAGTGCTCTTACATTGCTTTCACCGGGTTAGAAGATTTATTGGCCAAAGATGTATTTGGGGTTTTCTTGCTTCTGGAAGCTATTTACATTTTGTTTTACTTGCAGGGGAGATCCTGCATATGGGTCAGTGCAAACATACCTCTTTATATGCTGCTGAAAATAATAATAATAATTTATGACCAAATCCTATGGGAATTACAGAAAAGAATTATTTGGTATTAGCTAAGGATTGGGCATGAAGTGCTTTTTCTTCAGCACTTGCTGAAAAAGAAGTCTCTGCCTGTGTGTGACTTCCTGTATTCTCCTCACTGTTAAAAATGTGTTTCCCAAATATCTAATACTCTCCATATTTTTTTCTGTGAACTCAGGTAATTTGTAGCACACGGGCCTGACTTAATTTCTCAGTGATGTTCTTATCCTGTGTGCCTTCCTAAAGATAATAGGATGGTTGACTTCATTTTAAATCCTTAAGGTATTTGAATTATCACTGGTATACAGTATAATATGCCTTATATGTCACTGTTCCATAAAATCCCTGTGTATAGCACCCTGGTGATTGTTAATCAGCTTTGGCATGGCCAATTTCAAATGCTGTACAATGATATTTCATCCCCCCCCACTCCAATCTTTGCATATCGTAAATTGTTAATGCATTCCTAACTAACAGTTAATTTGTTGACAAGTTATTTTATGTCTGTTCCCTGCAGTTCCAGATTTTGGTTATTTCCATTTTATGTCTATATAGCACATCATTTCACATGTCTTTTCTTAAGTCAGCAGCCCTTGATGCTTCAGACCTTCGCACTATTTTTACTTAATTTTTCAAAACACAGGCCCCCTGCAGTATCACAATCTGCTGTTACAAATTTTAAATGCAGTGTAATATGCAACAAGGGGAGCTGAAATGTAAGTTCAAATATCTCTTGCATGACCTTACTAATTATGAACCTCCTCCCATCTCCAACTTGTCTACTCCCACCATTGTCTCACGGTCTTTGGCACAATCTGCTTTTTCTCTGACAGCAAGAAGGAAAAGATGAATGAGAATACCAAGATAATTATTAAAGCTCATGGAAATACATTCTTTATATACAGTATTGCTAAATAATTAATTTTGGCTGCTTCTTGATATTTATAAATACATTTCTATATTTCTTCCTAATATCACAAAAATAGAAGTTAAGTGGACAGATCCAGTATTTCTTTCTTGTTTTTGAGGTCAAGCACTATGGTTTTCTTTTTGTCTTTTATATTCAGGTATTTCTTATGTATTATAGTAAGACTCTTAAATGTCTGCACTCAGTTCTGTCATTGTCATGGATGAAACATGTGCCTGATAAGTTTAATTAAGGTAGTAAAATATTATTTAAACAACTCATTTTTTTCCTTTTATTGTTTCTTTATTGCATGATTACAAAAAAATACAAAAGGATGAAAAAAAGGTTAATACTAAAGACAATTAATACATGACAAATAAATTTAAACAGAACCAAGAAATAGAAGAGAAAAAAAAGAACCCCTCTGAAAATAAAAAAACCCAGAGAAAGAAAGAAAATACCAATAGTAAACACCTAAGATAGATATAGATATAGATATAGATATATAAAATACGTAGTTTTATATTTAACAACTGGTTAGCAAAATATGTAATTGTATATTATTATCAACTAGAAAAGGATAATAAAATTACCTTAAAATAATACTCTGTTGTTCTAAAATACTATGAAATCTATACCAAAAAATAACATATTACTTCATTTTCTAATTAGTTAAAAATACTGCCTTTTCCAAAATGGATAAATTGCATATCTCCTTGATGTCTGGAACAATATCATGTTTTCTATTTCTCAGAGTAATTATTTTTGCAATTCTTCATACCCTGTATCACCATAATTCCTCAAATGCAGTCTAATTCCGAAGTTTTGGGATATAATTCAACATTACATTAACAACTTCAAGATTCTGGGATTTCCCCATAGCTGTACTTATGTACGTTGAAATGCTATTCCAAAGGGATGCCAGTAATTTACAAAACTAGATCATATGGGTCAATGACTCTTCAATTTTTTACATCTTCAACAAAGAAAATCTGATCTCCATTATGTAAAATGCATTCTTTGGGGAGTCCAATATACTTGAAATACAATTTTTTTTATTAACTTTAGTCTCAAATCCAGCAGTATCAATTTAACATTTTTAAGAAGTTGCAACCAGTGATGTAGCATTGTTGGACATTCCAGTTCTTTAGTTCATGATTGACAAATCTCAGTAGTACCCACTTTAAAAATGTTCCTTAACTTTTGATAATGATATGTTGTAGGTTTAACTTCTGTCATGGGTTTCATGGGATGAGAAAGCACCTCAGGTACCTTTGAAGCAGCCAAGGCATCTAGCCCATTTGTGGCCATCAAAACATGTTTAAGTTGAAGATACTGTCACTCTTGTAAACTGTTTTTTAATACTGATCTTCTTTATTAATCTTGGTGTGGTTTATTATGTGGAGGCATAGTAGTAGGCATTGACACATTTTTGTTTTATTGATTACAGCACATATTTTATACTTAATCCTATTTCTAATACGTTTGTATTTTTTTTTTCTTTCTGTTTCTAAAGAAATGAAAGGAAAATAAACTGACTTGTAGAAAAGAGATGAAATACAGCATAACTTTGCAATCATTTCTGGCAATTTTGCACTATTGCTTTTACATCTCTTCTCAAGAGAATGCCTAAAATCTTTTGAAATTGCAGTGCTTGTACAAATGATTGCAATAATTTAAGATATTTTATTTATCTAATTTTATGACTGATGGTGCCATTTGCAATGCTAGTGGATACATTTTGGCTTTCAGGCCAATCTCAGACATGTAAGGAAAATAAATTGACTCTTGGATTTTCGAAAAACAGTTTTATCTTTCTTGCATCATGAAATCTATATCAAAATAAAAACAAATGTAGTGAACACATTGTAATTTGTGTTTCAATCAGTTTAGTGTAAACATAAGGTAATTAGATTCAATGTTCTGCCTTTCTTTAGCTTTTTTGTTACAAATGTAAAATAGTGGTATAATCACATTTAAGTTGATTTTCCTCTCAGAGCCCATCCTTTAAATATTCTGGACTCAGGCAAGCTATCATAGGAGGGAAAATCAGTTAATAAGGGTAGGTAGAATTGCATAATACCTAATGCCTAAAACATTACCTCCTCCCTGCTTTAGCTGGACAAGCCTAATTTCCATAAAATGTAGCTCCTACTTTTTAAATCAAAAGTTCAATTGATTTACTGTATATTTTTTACTTTCTTATGTGTTAGGTTACCTTAACATTTACAGTGATTAGAAATATGGTCTAATCATATTTCTCTGAAATTTCTATGAATTTTGATCTCTGCTGATTATAATTTACCAGGGATAGCATTGACCCTTTTGTTTGCAATTATGGCTTTATAAAAAGTTCCCTTATCAAATTCATCTTTGTGAGAATTAGGTCTAGTTCTCCTGTTGCCAATCCAGAGTATAATAAGAACAATGCCTTTACCCATGAATCTTGTTTTCAGAATTTTCAGAATTGTTAGTAGAGCCCTGATTATCTCTTTTTACTTCCTCCTGAAAATGGTCCCGCAATTAAAATCTGATTGAGTGCTACCTCCTCCATTAATATTGGGTATGATTGTATTTGCCTTGAATTTCCTAGTTTGCAATTTTCTCTACTGATTTTAGCTATCCATAAAGAGGAACAGTACAGTTTTGACTACTCTTTCTTCTAGGTGTGAATGTTACAGACCATGAACTAACAATTAAAAGTCTCTCTGGGGTTCTTCAAGGTGATGTTACTCCTTTTGTGGTATCACTGAAGGCCAAAGAATGTCCAGGTAAATATTGTAATATACTGAGGAGGCTTTTACCATAATGACTTCAGCAACATGGCAAGAACCTCTAGAAATTGTCTGTATACTGTAACTGATAAGTGAGTGAAGCTATCATTTTCTGTGTGTTTATACTGATGCATAGAAAAGTTTAGGCATGATCAAATGTTATGTTTCAGTGAGTACCTAAGTTAACAGAAGTTGACACAACCTTTGTATGGTGCAAGGTTAAACATGACATGTATTTGCAATTTAATGCATACAGTATTTCTTATTTATTTTGTTCACAAATTCAGAGTAATAAAACAGTACAGTAAATATAGCTGATGCAGAAACATGAACACTGCTGGCCATGTGAGGCTTTCTTCCCCATGTCATACACTGTGGTTTCCTCATGAGACCTAGGGAAGATGGCCTCACGTGGCCAGCAGCTGCCTCCAAAGAGACAGGCCGGGCACGCTTCAGCAGCAGCAGGAGCAAGAAGATGAAGGTCAGCTGGGGTGGTGGAGCGCAGGGTGGCAGGGGCCTCAAAATGCAGGGTGGTGAGAACGACTGCGGCTAGGACTGGGCTGGGGTGGCTGTGGTTTCCCAGGGTTTGGCAAGCAGCTCCAGAGCCCCACAGTTCTGGGGCTGCTTGCCACCCTGCAAGGCAAGGTGCAGGGCAGTCAAAGGGGCAGAGATGGAGGGGGTGATAGGGTGTGGGGAGTTGAAGGCAGTCCCTTACCTTAATGAGACTCGGGGCAGGGAGGGACCAAGCCCAGAATGGCTTGGATTGGAGTGGGTCCTCGAATAATGACTGGGGGAATTTGTTAATGACTGCAGCAAGGAGTGCCAGGATTGCTGTCACTAAGTGATGTGCTCACATGACATCTTGCTTTACAACTACATTGCATAGTGATGGAAATTCCGGTCCCAATTGTGATTGTAAGTCGAGGACTACCTGTATTTTTTTGTTTTAGAATAATTCAAAACATTTCACATCTTCATTACCTTTTCAATTTTGTCTTTATTTACTTTTTTGAATTGGGAAGGCATAAAGCAACTGCTACAGAAGGTGATGATACAGCTCATGGGCTGTGATGTGGATGTGGACTCATCTGATGAAGAAGAATATCCCAAGATTTCCCCCAGAAGGGCGCGCTGCTCTGTAGCATCTCTTACCGATTGGTATAGGAATGTAACCAAAGTAAGTTTCAAAATTGTCAGTTCATATAGTGCTATTCTTTTCAAGGTTTTGTAGGCATTCCAGAATTCATGTATTATATCAAAATGACCAAATAGCTTTCTTTTTTATATGGATTACTGAGATGTATGAAGACAAATATATTCTGTTGGGTAGAAGTCTCTTACATATATCTCCTGTGTTCCGTGTAAATCTTGGAAGGAAAATACTTAATTTAGAATGTTTTATTAATGTTGGGTGAATCAAAATATTATGGGGAATATATGTGTCATGATATTTGTTATTTTTTTGAATCATAGATATTTTGCATCCTAGAATTACAGAGTTTGAAGAGACTAGGAAATGAAGTCCAACCACATGTTCAGGAATCCAAATTAAAACATCCCCAACAAATGGTTGTCCAACCTCCACATGAATACATCCAGTAAATGGGAACTTACAACCCCTGTGAATAATTTGTTCCACTGCCTTATTGCTAGAAAGCCTTCCTGTTATTTAAGACCATTATTTTACATTCTGCACTCTGGAATATTGCACAACAGATAGTGCTTTTTTTCTGGGTGACATTCTTTCCAGTATTTGAAGAGTACTATCATATTTTCTGAAGTCCCCCTCCCTCAGTCTTCTGAAAACTGCATATTCCCAGTTTCTTCAGTCTTTCTTCATAGGACAGTGTCTAATCCCCAATCATTCTTGATGCCTTTTCTGAATGTGTTCCAGTTTTTCTGAATTCTTCTTTAAGTACAATGCCCTGAATGGGAAACATTACATGAGAGAAACCTGACCAGCTCAGAACTATTACTACCCATGATTTGGAAACTATACTTCTGCTGTAATTGCATTTCATTTTTTCCAACCATATCATACTGCTTTCATATTTAATTTGTAAGTAATTACTGTTCCAAAACCATCTTCACAACTCTATTTACCAAGCCAGGTATTCTCTGTTCTATATTTGTGCACCTGATTTTTATTTCCTAATGAAGAACTTTGCATTTGCCTCTGTTAAATTTTATTCTGTTATTTTCTCTAACCTATTGTTTTGAATTTTATTTTTATTTTTAGGGAATTAGTTGTATAACCCAACTTCGTGCCATTTGCAAATGTAATAAGCTTTCAATTTATCTTTTCATCCAGATTGTTAATAAAAATGTTGATGAGTACTCCAGTTTATTAAGAAGCCATTGATGAACATTCTTTGAGAATGATTCTCATGCTATCCCTATATCTGTTTAATTGCCGTCTAACACCCACTTACTGATCTGAATCTCATCAAGCACTTTGTCAAATGCTTTGGTAGGTTCAAAATATATTACATCTATAGCACTCCCACAGTTTAATAAGGGTACTTTCTCACGCCATGTTACATTCCTCCTATCCTTGACTCAGCAGATAGTATGGCAGCATAATTTGTGCTGTCCCCATGGTCAAGCATTTCTCTGTCTTAGCGACAAGATCAGGGAGCAGTGCTGTTCACAGTTTCACTGTTTTTCTCCCCATTCACTCTCTTTAAGATATAGTGGGGCAGGCTTGTGAGATGGGTCTGTTTTGGCCAAAATCATTTTCATCAGTCGTTGTGAGATTCAGCTCATCGTGCCAGAAATCCTTCATCCAAGATTCAGACCATAGTACCAGAAACCAAATTTCTCCCATCAGTGTAATTATAATGCTTTTTTCATGGGCATATTCTTCTTTCCATTTTCAGTCCTCTTTCATGGACTGGAAAGATGGAAACGATTACCTCCTGAATTCACAGGTTCTTGAGCCTCTTTCCTAGATTGTAGTCAACAGGGCTACAGTTTTAAACATTCTTTGCAGTATCATTTGTTCCCATATGGATTTAGCAGGAAAAGATAATTGTCAATGGACTTGGTAAGCTTTTGAAGTTATATCCCAACAAAGGGTAGGATATAAATCTAATAAATATATGATAGATAGCAACATTTTTGCTTTTATTTACTCTAACAATGTGTAAATTGCAAGTGAAGGAGATTGCTTTTTCCCCCCCTTTTGGATTTGTATGGTGTTTTTCTCTTTGTTTATGTTTCATCCTATTGCTCTCAGTAGGAGAAACAAGTATAAGCATTTTGGAGTTGGTGTTATCCATCATTGCAGGGCACATTTGGAGAACAGTGTTTTTGGATCCTGTATATTCTAGCCTTTATGGCACACGCTTGTTTATTTTCTTTAACTCTAATATCTGATTTTTTTTTTACAGCTAAACATGGAATGGGATTTAAAAATACTTTAATAAATATTCCAGAAAAAAGGGATGTGTTACTTTATTTTGCTGTTTTTTATTTAGTTATTACATTTATATCCCATTTTTCTTTTATGTTGGAATATGTGGTGGTACCTGTTTGGACGCCACAATTTTAGATGATGGTCTAGAGAATGTGCTAAGCTTCCTCTTTTCCCAGTTCATTTTTTCAATATATGCAGTATGATTTGTAGAAAACTGATGCCGAATCTCCATGCAAGAAAAGAACATTTTCATCCAGACACTGGGAAACTCCTCCAGTTATAATTATTTTTAAGGACATGGAAAGTTTCACAACCAAAGTTCTGCAGGACTTCATAATTATGAGCAGGTAATATAACAAAGAGATCAGAAATTGAAGCTATTCTGGTCCATTTTCATTCTCTAGAGGAAATAAATTAATAAGTTGATTCATGTTTGCTTTTTCTTTATTGTTTGTAATAAGCACAGATGTTGACTGGCGTTAATCAGCTTTGTCTATGAAATTTACATTATAGGGAAGGTTTTATAGGAATCTGCATATTTCCTATGGAGTCATATTTACAGTCCAATTCTGTACATGTTTTCTTACAATTAAACCATTAGGTTTGCAAACATTTATTCGCTTGCCTGTGAGCAAATTTAATTGAGATATTACTTTGATCAACACTAATAAAAAATGAAATGTAGAATTCTGTAATTTTGATTGGGCTCTTAACTTGCCTGTGCATATATCATAATTCCATAGCAGTACAAAAATAGGTACTGGGCATGCCATTTGTCATCCTAATGCAGTAAAGATATTCTTGAAAATATCTAGGCATTACAGTTAAAATCTCACAAGCCAAAGAGTTACTATACACTTCAGAACATGTTATTGTTCCTTACAATAGTGGAAGCGGGATAAATTAGCAGACATGGAGATCATGTGATTTATATACTGGTCAAGACATTCAGTCTCCTGTTTTATAAATCATGTTAAGTCTTGGCACTCAAATATGCAATTCAGCTAGACCAGATATCAAACTAAACACAGTTGATTAGTGTAGTATGATAGCCAACTAGGGACTTATTAAAGCTCCTGTTTCTGATTTCTGACTGGGACTGCAAGGAATTGGGAAACTGCAATGTATGAACTGCATTTCTGTTTTATATATATCACGTTATGCAGTCCTTAATATATGATGATCAGAAAAATGAAAGACTGCTTTACATGTAAAGAACAAGTCTTTTTTCTTTCAAGTTTTCAGAGTTAAGGGGCTTGCTTGTTTGTATTAGTACAACACCGTTGATAAATTCTCTGGAAGTAAATTGTCACCTGATTGTGTTATACATATTTAATTTTTCCCAACTGTTAATTTTTACCTTAGTCATTGTATACGTGAATTTCCACTGGTTCTTATTTTTGGAATTGCTACATCTCCAATGGTGATCCACAAGCTGCTACCTCACTCAGTGTCCTCTTCGTTATGCATAGAACTCTTCCAGTGTTGTTCTTCCAAAGAACACCTAACCAAAGTGATTGATAAGGTAATACTTTAAGAAAAGAAGGTGTGGTGTACCCTATGCAAGTTCTTGATAAAAACCAAAGTGTCCATAGCTGTTAATGTTGAAAGCAATATTCTTTTTAAATAAATTTTCTTGAGGAGTAGTACTATACTGCTACATTATCATTGCCACTGTAGATTTCTGGTTGAAATCCTATACATATGTTCACTACCACAATTAATTCCATTAGCAGAACTGAACATCTGGATGATCCTTCTTCAGCCCTTTCCCCCACTCTTTTTCTTTTCCAATATCTGTGCTAGAGGATTCTCAGCTCTCTGGAGCAAATTTTGGAGGTGTGGGCAGGAGAGGAGAAGTTCTGTCACACCAGCAGTCTTCTGCTTGCCTGATACTGGATTTCACTCTCAGTGATTGAGTTCACTGGGTTCATCAAATTAATATATAGTCAGTACGTAGGCAACAGTCTGCGATTTGCTGAAATATAGATTCCAGTGATCTCTTGGCAATATAAATGGGAGTTTTAATATAAAATGGGTAGAGAAATATCAGCATATAGTTAGATGTTAATTAATCCATCAAATGATGTAATGAAGTGAAAACGTCATGTGATTTTTATAAATATTTTGTCTTTTTAAAAAAGGAAATTTAACACAGAACTTTGATTTCGTGTTATTCATGATATTTAAATGTTGTTTAAATAATACTGTTTCAGTTACAACTATTTGTGTCTTGAAAGCCTCTTATACTTTGTTCTTCTATTTCAAAATCAGTTCTTTGCACTTGCTTAAGAAAATACTTTCTCCTTTGGTTACTTGCTGTTGAACTGCCACTCATTAGAACATATCTGGGATATTTCAGGGTGCACAGGCTTGGTTTTTATGTTTGATTCTGTCAGGCCAAATAGACCTCCGTTTTCTCCATCTTCTCTGTTCTTTAAAAAAAAATCAGTTGCTCTGTTGCATACAAAAGTGCTAAAACTGTAGAATTTAAGAGAGAATGTTTGCTGTTATAGGGTTTCTTATTTAGAAACTCTCCAAAACTTTTAGAGAATTCCAACTGTAGAAACAATTAAAGTAATCTTATTTCAGAAATACATAATTTATTAATGTTTAATTTTTTTTTTATATCAGTTACTTCTGACAAGTCAATTTCCATTCAAAATTAGTGAGAAGGTTCTGCAAGTGCTGATAAACATATTTTTGTACCACGACTTCTCTGTTCATAACTTTGTCAAAGGATTTCAAGTAAGTGTTAGTGAAAATATTTGACTAACTTTGGAAAGCAGAGTGATGGTAAACTTTGGATCTAATTTTCACAATGAGTGATAACTCTGTGTATGGGCTAGAGATTTACTGAATACTCCTGCACAGAAGAAACTTTCCTGCACATTAAAAAGAAACTTGAAAGAGAATAGTGTCTGATAAAGCTCTTCTCAGTGACATCTAGTTTTTGATCCTTAGATAATTTTTTTTATACATCCAGACATATGAATGTTGTTGCTGTTTACAAACAGTTGGTGAAATGTGTTTTAGGAATCACGGTGACAGGTGTGATGGCTTAGACTGCCATTTTATTAGTGTGGAGAAGAATCTTTCCGTTTTTAATTTTGGGCACTGGGAAGGAAGAGCAGAGACAAAAAGCTGCACTGCTGTTATGAGGGACATGGGGCAATGGAGTCTCACAAAAATGCAAAGGGTGTGTCAGCCCTGGACTTTATTAGAAGAAGGAAAATACAGAAATAGTGGACAGAATAAGGGGGAACTGAAAATTGCAGCAGCCTATTCTGCTATTAATCAAACTTCAGGCAGACAAGGAATTCTTAACAACACTTCCACAATTATTGGGGTATGCTGGGAGAAGGCATTCAAGTTGGCAGTGCTTCTCCAAGAACTCTGGCTCAAACCACCCTCCTCTGAAATGAAACTTCTTTTCTCTCTCCTACTGAGTCATTATGGTATTGTGATGCTCCTGGGTTGGCTGTCCATTCCCTGTAAACACAGAGGATTTTTCTTCTATGAAGACACCTCAGCTTCAAGCTCTTCCCTCCCCTATTCTTGCCACTGTCCCTTTGTTGACCGCAGCTGCAGCTTTGGACAATATTTTCATCAATCATGCAGCTGTTTAGAAATTCAGTGTTTCTCTGTGAACCTGATGATTGGGATTAAGGGAGGTGATCCTCCCATCTTTTTCCTTGCTATAGCTAGCATTGACATAATACGCCACCACTGTATTACAGAAACATGATGCCAGGAATACCCTTCCAGTTTTTGGTCATGTAATTGCTGCTGGTGTTTTGAGAAATTTCAGTGATGGTTATGGTCCATGACATGGATAGCAGTGGAATGCAAATAGTAATTCTAAAACTATATTAAATAACTTGGGATGTAATAACAGTTGTAAATCCAACTTCCATGTTGTTCTATTTAGGCCTAGAATAGGCAGTTGACAGGCTGCCATCAGCATCCCAATTATAGACCTTTTCTGTGGTTTTTGGCACAATAGACACCTAATATAGCTCTTAAAAACCCTACATTCTTGGGGCAGTTAGGGGAGGTTTAAAGGGAAAAAGTGATGTGTTAAACTCCTACAAGGCTTATGTTGCTTCTTTTGCCCTCTCAGAACCTCATAAAATGTAGGAACGAGTCTGCAAATGGAACTCCACTGATGTCAGATTTCACTGGCTATCTTCCCTGAAGTACTAAGGTGGGGCAAGTACAGCCCCAGGACAGAAAAATGGCCCATGCCTGATTTAGGCATTTAAGAAAACTAAAAACAACAATAAAGGCAGTATAACTTAAAAATAAGTTCTACCCAAATATAAAAGCAAAAAAAAAAAAAAAAAGACAAGCATACTAAGCCTCACAGATTTTCTGATTGATTATGTGCCACCAAGTCAGTGTTGAATAGCAGCATAGAAGACAAAAAAAATTGATCATGCTAATTCATTAATTCCTACCCTACTTTTCCATCAAATAATGTCAAGGAGGCTAAAAACAATAAAATAGAATAAAATAGGTTGCTTCCAACCCTGCATGAGATCACCTCCCTTAACACAGTGGGAGTTTTCCCTTTCTCCCCCTTTCTAGCAGGTCACCTTTACAGTTGGTTTGGTGGGCTGCAACCCCCATAACAGATTGGACAGATCATTGTGGCTTTATTAATTGTTTCCTTCTTCAACAAGCAGAAGCCATCCATTAGCAGAGAGGCACTTTGGGTTAAATCCAGCAGTACCAAAAAATAATATATGTGCTTATATGTACCTGTAAATAGATATTCAGCTTGCTATTGCTCTGTTTGCTATAGTTAAATGAATGAGTTTACTGTGGCAAGCAATAGAGCTCCATGCAGGTAATAAATGTTTGCATCTAATTGTTAATTCATAGTGTATAGCTTAATTAAGAATTATGCCTGACACCTCCCCCCCCTTTTTTTTAAAGAAATAGATCAATAGGGCAGCTTTAAACAGTGTTATTGACAATCAGGATGATACATGTATTCATTCTGTAACATCACAATATCAGTGAATACAAAGTTGTGGTCCGTATTTATAATCATTAATATATGCACAAATAGGCTTGTTTTACAGGTAGTCCTCGAGTACGACCATTCGTTCAGTGACCATTTGAAGTTACGGTGGCACTGAATGAAGGGACTTATGACAGGTCTCCGAAATTACAGCCATGGCAGCGCCCCCACTGTCACATGATCAAAATTCAAGCTTTTAGCAGCCCGCCCACACTTAAAACCACAGGGGTGCTTCAGCTCCCCTCACCCGCCTATCTCCCCCTCATCTCTCCCCTTTTGGCCCCTGCGCTCTGCGGCCCCTGCCACTCTGCACTCAGCTGCCCCAGCTGACCTTTGCTGTCTTCTTGTTCCCGCTGCTGATTAAGCATGCCTTGCTTGGCCCTTCATGAGGTAAATGCTCGCTGCGTGAGGCCTTCTTCCTGAGGTTGCGCACAGCGGTTTCCTCATGAGACCACAGGAAGAAGGCTTCGCGAAGGGCCAGGCTGGGCACGCCTCATCAGCAGCTGGAGCAAGAAGACAGCGAAGGTCAGCTGGGGTGGCATAGTGCAGGGTGGCATGGGCCTTGGAGTGCAGGTCTGCTGAAGCTAGGGCATCGTGCCATGCTGCTGAACTGGGTGGGACTGCTGCAGCTTCCTGGGGTGGCTGCAGCTTCACACCGTGCTGCTGGGCTGTGGCTTCCTGGGCGACTGCGTAACACTGCTGGGCTGGGACAACTGCAGCTTTGCGCTGCAGGGCTGGGCTGGCCTGGTATGGCTTCAGCTTTGCACTGTGCTGCAGCTCAGGGGCTTCTTGCAGCCCCTGAGCCACAGCACGGCAAGCAGTCCCACAGCTGTGCTACTTGTCACCCCACAAAGCAGGGTGCAGAGTGGCCAGAGGGCAGAGATTGTGGTGGAAATAGGCAGTTGGGGGAGTTGAAGGGGAGGCAGTCTTTTACCTTGGAAGAACCGAGGCTCGGGGCTAGGAGGGACCAAGCCATCAACGGCTTGGATCGAGGTGGGTCCTTGGCTAATGACTGGTGGGATTCAGTGAACAATGGCAATGGGGACTGCTGTGATTGCCGTTGCTAAGTGATGCGGTCACATGACATCATGCTTTACAAACACATTGCTTAGTGATGGAAATTCTGGTCCCAGTTGCCATTGTAACTCAAGGGCTACCTGTGTAAGAAATCCCTCTTGAAAAATGTGTTCTAATATCAGTTTAAAGATTAGATGCAGCATAAATTTCCTTAAGCAGAAAACTTGATTCAGCAGAGATTTTCCATTGGATGAATGGTGGGCAAAAGGTGATCTTGGGAATTTCTTTCCTTCCTTATTTTGTAAGGCTGGGGAATAGTGGAAAAACTAGTGCTAAGGGCTACAGAGGGAGGAAAGAATTGGTTGCATACACACCATTTATGTCAGAAGAACCATTCTGAGTTTGGAATATTCTTACTGGCAGAATAAAACTCTGAATGGGTTTGAATGTTGAGTATTCCAAATAAAAAAGTGGTCATTGGTAGAGTTGGCTGCATAACACAAGGTGTTATGTAGGCATGAAGAATGAAAAGCAAAATACCTGATATCTGACACTGTGAAAAGTCATGACGCTCTTGTTTAATGAAAGAAATGATCCTGCCATCATGCATGCACACACACAAAGTGCCAATTTTTTCAGCAGGATTGATCCCTTTAGTTCAGTGTTAATTTCAGTGTTCCTGGTATCTAGTAGTACTCAAAAAACAAAACTAAACAAAACCTTGCCTCTCTTGGCTTCCCTCTTGGTCTGCTACTCTCCTTACAATACAAACAAGCCTTTCAAATAATTAAGACCAGATTAGTTTATATTAAACAACAGAATGAACTTAGTTTAATTTCATATCATATCAAGGAGCATTTAGAATACCCTAGATTGGAACTAGAGAGCCAGTTTGGTATAGTAGTTAAAGCATCAGACTAAAAACCGGGAGACTATGAGCACTAGTCCTGCCTTAGGAATAAAGCCAGTTGGATGACCTTAGGTCAGTCACTCTCTCTCAGCCCTAGGAAGAAAGCAATGTCAAGCCACTTCTGAAATCTTGCCAAGAAAACTTCAGGGTCTAGTTCAGGTGGTTGCCAGGAGCCAGCACTGACTCAGACGTACATACACACACACAAGATTGGAACCAAGTAGATATTAACCACACTTATATCCCCAACTCAGCAGCAAGCCTTTTTTAGTGCCAGACATTGTGTTGTACTTACAGCAGTTCTCAGTGATAGATTAGCCAAAATTCCTTTTTCTAGAAGAACTTGTCTCTGCAATTCAAATTGGATAGAAACAACCCTGTATGTTTTGTGTACTGCATTTATGATCAGGGTAGCTGTCAATGTCTCATCTTGTTGGAACATTTGCCAGGATGATTAGATAAGTTTTATCTTGCTTTTCTATTATTAGACAGTAAACATAACTTTGCATTTAATGTACCTACATTTTGTGTCACTGTATTAAAGCACACAAATTACTACAGAATTAAATCTGCTTCACCAAAGAGTAAGTATGCCCAGAGTAAGTTAAGTTACATGTTATGTTGTTAGAATTTTACATACAATTTTAAATCAATTTATGTTATATTGTTGTAATGTAATTTTGCTGTCCAGCTTTTTTACTGTTCTGATAATTGATTGTATAAATGCGTATGTGTACATGCGTATCCTGCCGTCTGATTTACAACTATATTAAAATAAAATGCATATTGTTTCAGCTTCAGAATAACAGTTCAGGAGAATGGATTTATTTTTCTAACAGCTAGAACAATATTTGAGTTGTTTTGATCAGTGTTCTTCCAAATTCTCATTTTACATTTGGATTTCCTTGTTCTTACAGCTGTCCCTGTTGGAGCATTTTTATTCTCACCCTCTCAGTGTGCTATGCTGTGAACTCCAAGAATCTGAGAAAAGAGTAAAACTTTTATCACATAGTCAGTTTGAAAATATTCGAAGATTGCCATCTTTTAGAAGGTAAATAACTGTCTAAACTTCTTGACATTGCATTTAATTATTCTGCCATTTCTTAAATCTTTTTGGTTTAAGAAAAAAATAAGGAATTACAATTTGAAGTGAATTATATAAACTAAGCAAATAAATAAATTTCCTGAATTGCACACATGTTCAAATGCATGTAATATTCTTCATATTATTTGATTAATTTGTTTTAAAAATTATATGGCCACTCATCTTAAATAAATAGTTCTGGGCAGCTAACAACAAAATACATGTAAAAACATATTATAAAACCAACATAAACCAAGACAAAATATACCATTAAAAACAATCATAATACAATAACTAAGGCACAGTGTAACCACAGTAACTACAGCACAAAAACATACATCCTGGCCCTAATGCCTGGGGGAAAAGCCAGGTCTTCGTGATCTTCCAGAAGGCCAAGAAGGTCAGATCCATCTGGATCTCAGGGGACAGGCTATTCCATAGGACAGGTGCCATGACAGAGAGGCATGTCTCCTGGATTTAGATGACACTGTTTCATAGAAGGGACCCAGAGAATGCCCATCCTGTCAGATCTGGTAGTACAGGTAGAAACCTGGCCCTGTGCTCTTCAGGGTTTTAAAAGTGATAACTAGCACCTTGAATTGCATTTAGAAGCCTACTAGGAGCAGAGCATATAATAGTGGTGTCACTTGGGGGAACCCAATACTGTATGTGCCCAGCTGAAATTTCTGAATGCTTTTCAAGGGCTCTCCCATGTAGAGCATATTACACTAGTCCAAGCAAGAAGTTACTAAGGCATAAGTGATCATGAGTAGAGCTTTGAGTCCAGGAATGGCACAGTGGCGAACAAGGTGAATTTATGCAAAGGCCCCTTAGCCATAGCTGCCACCTGCTCCTGAAGCAGGAGTCTTGAATCTAGGAGGATCCCCAGATTGTGCACCAACTCTCCCTGGAGGTGTGCTCAACCATCAAGAATTAAGGATGAAAATCTCCAGATCCAAGGGGCTCATTTAGGCCTTTGTTGCCTCCAGGTAAACTGAGTAAAAGCCTTGATTGCATCATTTGTACGGCCTTGGGTGGGAATGGATAACCATGTATCATCAGCATATTGATGATACCTCACCCTGTGCCAGCAAATGACCAGTTTCATGTAGCAAACAGGGAAAAGAGTTGAGCCCTGAGGCACTGTACACATCAGGAGTCTAGGGCTAGACTGATTTAGCCTCAGAAGAAGGAAGAGAAGTACTGCAAAACTGTGCCCCCCACTCCCAACCCTCTAAGTCAGTCAAGGAGGATAGCAAAATTGATGGTGTCAGAAACTGGTAAGAGATCCAGGAGGGCAGAGACGGATGTACTACTGTTATCCTAAGACTTCCAGAGGTCATCCACAAGCACAACCAATGCCATCTCGATATTATAAACCAGCCTAAAACCCTACTGGAAAGGATCCAGATAATCCTAGGATTATAAAGTGTTTGTTCCTTGTACTCCTTTATCAAAAGATAACCTTTAACAAATAATCATTTTGCAAAAGCACTCACCTGATATGAGCTGAAAGATTCCTAAGTAACCTAATTAAAAAAAATTTTTTAAGCAGTGAAAAATAACAGCATTGAATATTTTTACATTTTCATTCTCTCCAACCCAAACAATTGGTAGAAAGAAATTATGTAAAAGGGCTTACAGCTCACTTTGTCTGTCTGTCCATCTGTTGATCAGCAGGATAACTTTTGAAACTGAATAAAATGGGACCAAATATGGTGTGGGGGAGAAGCTGGCACAAGAAAGATTGATTTTGGAAATGAGTTGGATCTGGTGAGGAACTATGAAAAAAATATCTCCAGAAAAAATTCTCCCAGTACATCTGCAGTCAGTTCAGAAGGATAGGAGTGTCCCTGATTCCTCCTTTCTAACCCCACCCCTCTTCCTGATCACGTGATTCAGATCAAAATTATTATTAAGGAGTTGGAAATTAGCTTCCATGTTTAAAATTAGCTTTTCCTTTTCCTCTGTTCAGGTTTGTTGAAAGCCAGGTAGCAGAGAAGCAGGCTGCACTGCTGACTGATGATGAATGTTTAAAGGTAAAATCTAGAATTAAAAAATATCTACAAAGTTTCTTATTTCAGATAAGCAATACTTCTGTATAACATCCAAGATTCCACTTATATCCTTTCTCTCCTTTCATTCCTCTGCACATCTTCCAAATCTGCCCCATTGTGAAAATTAACTGGAAGAATCAGGTTTGCCACTCAGAATTCCTATAAAATGGAAAATGATACCATTATGAATGATATTATTATTACAGAGAGACTATGCACTCCTCCATACTAACTCTTGAACTATTTATATCTGTTCCTTCAAGTTTAATTAATTTCAGTTAGCCATTTAGGAATAAGTACATTCAATTATCAGTCTAGTCTAGAAGAAAGAAAAATGTTCTTCCAAAAATGGATGTGCTTTAAAAAAAAAAAAGGAAAGAAAACATGCTACTATGATAACTGCTTTAAATGTTTACCATGCTTTCTGGAAAAACACCTGAAACAGAAGAATTCCAAAGCAAGGTGACCAATTTCCCTTGATGAGGGACTGAAAAGTGAAATGGTCTAGAATACATACAGTATAAGTAAACCTCTTGACATCATCCTACTTCATCTTTTGCCGCTTACCACCCATGCCAGGGTTGATGGGGATCAAGTTCAATATATCTGGAAGGCAAGAATTTGCCCATTTGTGATTTTGAGACTTAAGGAAATTGTGTGAGAATATTGTGTAAATTCAGGAACTGGTGACTGAATCTTGTATTCTGTTTTTTCTCTTAATTTTAACTCTGAAAAATGAAAAGATTTCATGCGCTGTGTTCTTTAAAATTTAAAAACTAAACAGCAGTTTGGTGAGACATAATCTGACTACTATATTTTACTTGCCATGATAATTATTTTAAAACAGGGGACATATTTTAATAATAGCTAGAGAAATAAATTAACATGAGATTCAAAGAGAAAGGGGGATACAGGAACATCAAAAGGCAAAAAATGAATCAACTCTATATCAGGCCTTCAGAGGCAGCCAGTACTGATGAAGCTGTTTAAAAAGCCATATTTTAAATTGCTGAAAACAGCCACTGTGAATGATAGGTCATATAAATTCATTCCTGGAATGTCCCTGCATTATTTAATAACACGTTTCTATCTTTTTTTTTCCTCTGTCAAATTAGCTAACAGCATTTTGACAAACATGGCACCTCAATTTAAAATAGTAAAATAAACTAGCTGCTTCATACATCATATTAAGCCAAACATGGGTTGTTTTGGATTTGGCTTAGTATGATTTGTGACCCCAGGCTTTAACAGCCATTGTAAAAGAAAATATAGTTTAGCATGATGCATGAGTCCTGATTAGGTTTACTCATCAAGCTAAGTCATAATGTAGATTTGCCTCTTTGTGTCTTTTTGTGGTATGTGAACCCAGCCATTATGATTTGTAAACCATGGTTTACTACTTAATATGTAATGTAAGCCCAAGCAATAGCTATTCAATAAGCTACAGTTAACTAAATCATGGCTTTCCTATGTGACCCTAGCCACTGAGTCACCCACTGTCATTAAAGTGATAGCGAAGTAAAGTTAAATCTAAATGTACTTACCCAGTTGCAGTGCTAAACTGCATGGTTGTGCTTCTTTGTTCTTGCATACTCCTGTTCCAGGAGTTATTGACAAATTGGCTTGCTGATTAGATGTGATGACAGCCTATTGTTTGCACTAAGGAAGAAGAACCTTAATGAATTGGGATGTATGAGGAAGAGGGGAATGTGTAAGCACAAGATTTATTCATCATTGACATGCCAGAACTTGAAACGTTGTGTTAAAGGGTAGACTCAATTGGTAGAACCTGTCTCTTGGTTAATATGTATAGGTTTGTACTATACCTATACCTCAGCATCTTTATTTAGAAGTAAGTCCCAGTGAATTTTTTGAGGCTAAATGATCAAATATAGAAAATATATAATGATGAGATGGGTTTTGAATATTAGCAAAGTAAGAGACTATTGAAAGATTAATTTATTAAGAGCTAGTGAAGTCCAAGATCTGATCTTACAAATCTCACAGATCTCTGTGATATGTCAATTTCCTGTGTTTGGCCTTTTTTCTGAGCAGACAAAAAGATTATAAAGCCAAGCAGCATGCATGCATGCATGAATGAATAAGTAAATAAGTAAGTAAGTAAGTAAATAAATAAATAATTCACACCCCATGATGCAAAATGTCCCCATAGCTTTAGGTCTAGTATGTATAAAGATTGTGCTCTTTTTTTTCATAGAAATGAAGCATTGTTTCTGAAAGAGCATTCTCCTCTTATTTTGTGGAGGCTTGAGTTCATCTTGATCTAGGAAAGTTACCTATGGAGAAACATTGTAGTAACAATAGCAGTAAAAGCACTAGTGGTTTAGTGCTACATTTTTCTATGTTAAAGGCTTTCTTAAAACTTAGTTAAATCTTCCTTCTCTGGGAATTGTCCAATTTTATTTCAATGTTATTACAATAATTGAACTTAATGTAAAAACCTGTCCCCAAAAAGAGGAAAACATAGTTCAGTACCAGCAAATAGAAGACCATTGAACAAAATGATCTGTCAGATCTCTTCACTAAATTTAGGGAAACTGATGTACAAGTGGATTTTCTCCTTAAATCTGCAATGGGGCAAAGATCTCCAAAATGAAATATATGTGATAGAAGAATATAGGTTCAGCTTCATGTGTCTACTGGGACAAAACAGGTGGCTAGCTTCTACCAAATGTTCTTCTTCTGTTAATTATAGTACTTTTTGTTATCCTGTTTTACTATAACACTAAGTTTTCTGGTTGTGCCAAAGATTTCTGTAGCCTGTTATTCCCTCTAAGCAGAGAATCATTAAGGACTTGACTGTACACATCTTTTCAATTTGTTTATTGAAAAAAATAGGAGCCCCACTCTTCCTAGGGAAAAATGCTTAGCTTTCAGCTTACCAAGTACCAGAGATTTAATTTCAGCTCTGCTGCTTTAAAATGAAATGAAATACATCTTCCAGTATCAATCAATGAAGTTACTACAAGTTAATTGTTAATGTACAATACTGTGCAAAAGTTTTAGGCAGATGTGAAAAAAATGCTGTAAAGTAAGAATGCTTTCAAAAATATATATTGTAATTGTTTATGTTTATCAATTTACAAAATGCAAAGTGAGCAAACAGAAGAGAAATCTAAGTCAAATCAATATTTGGTGTGACTACCCTTTGGCTTCAAACCAGCATCAATTCTTACACTTGCACACTTTGTACACTTGCACAAAGTCAGGGATATTGTAGGATTAGTCAGGTGTATGATTAACCAATTATACCAGGCAGGTGCTAATGATAATCAATTTCATATGTAGGTTGAAACACAGTCATTAACTGAAACAGAAACAGCTGTGTAGGAGGCTTAAAACTGGGTGAGGAACAGCCAAACTCTGCTACTAAGGTGAGGTTGTGTAAGACAGTTTCATGTGACAGATCATACACCATGGTAAGACTGAGCATGGCAACACAACACAAGGTAGTTAACTGCATCAGCAAGGTCTCTCCCAGGCAAAAATTTCAAAGCAGACTGGGGTTTCAAGATGTGCTCTTCAAGCTCTTTTGAAGACGCACTAAGAAATGGGCAATGTTGAGGACTCAGTGGTCGGCCAAGGAAACTTAATGCAGCAGATGGAAGACACATCATGCTTACTTCCCTTTGACATCGGAAGATGTCCAGCAGTGCCATCAGCATAGAACTGGTGGAAACCAGTGGGACCCAGGTACATCCATCTACTGTCTGGAGACGTCTGGCCAGAAGTGGTCTTCATGGAAGAATTGTGGCCAAAAAGCCATACCTCTGACCTGGAAACAAGGCTAAGCAACTCAATATGCACAAAAACATAGGAACTGGGGTGCAGAAAAATGGTAGCAGGTGCTCTGGACTGATGAGTCAAAATTTGAAATATTTGACTAGCAGGAGGCAGTTTGTTCGCTGATGGGCTGGAGAGCAGTACAATAATGAGTGTCTGCAGGCGACAGTGAAGCATGGTGGAGGTTCCTTGCAAGTTTGGGGCTGCATTTCTGCAAATGGAGTTGGAGATTTGGTCAGGATCAATGGTGTCCTCAATGCTGAGAAATACAGGCAGATACTTATCCATCATGCCATACCATCAGGGAGGCGTGTGATTGGCCCCAAATTTATTCTGCAGCAGGACAGTGACCCCAAACATACAGCCAATGTCATTAAGAACTATCTTCAGTGTCGAGAAGAACAAGGAGTCCTGGAAGTTATGGTTTTGCCCCCACAGAGCCCTGATCTCAACATCATCAAGTCTGTCTGGGATTACATGAAGAGATGGAAGGATTTGAGGCAGCCTACATCCACAGGAGATCTGTGGCTAGTTCTCCAAAATGTTTGGAACAACCTACCTGCGGAGTTCCTTCAAAAACTGTGTGCAAGTGTACCTAGAAGAATTGATGCTGTTTTGAAGGCAAAGGGTGGTTACCCCAAATATTGATTTGATTTGGATTTTTCTTCTGTTCGCTCACTTTGCATTTTGTAAATTGATAAACAATTACAATATATATTTTTGAAAGCATTTTTACTTTACAGCATTTTTTCACCCCTGTCTAAAACTTTTGCACAGTACTGTATATTGAATATTTAGAATTTTCTTATTAATAACCGTATTAGCAGTGGAGTCACTAAAATAATTTCAGATTTCTTCAAGTAGAATAATTCAATTTAGCCGTTAGAATTTTGGGAGTCTTTCAGTGCAAATCTTTTGTACAGGCTTTGGGAAAGGATAGGGATACTAACTGGTCCTCTAGCTTTCAAATTTTTATGGTTAATCTCCTCTGCCTCAGTGAGCTCCTATTTTCCTGATCTCTGTGTGTCTTTTGGTAACAACTCAGCCTACTTTTCTCTTTTCTTTTTGTTATGGCCCCCCTTCTAAGTTTTGAGAGCTCACATTGTGACAAAAAATGAAATCTCTTTGTCTCAACTTCTAAATAAAAATGCATCCTAGAACCCTAAATAAAGCACATTCTAATACTTATGTAGCAAGCATAAATATAGGGCACTTGGTTCACCTTAGTTGTATTTAATAAAATGCTTATCAACTAAAATGACTTATTTATAAGCCAGGTGCTTTGAATGCTAAAAACAGTTTTACAGTTATTCATTTATTTAAATTTGTTGTGGCTGCCCACTCCAATAGACCCTGGGCAGATTACTGAATCTAATACATAGTTAAAACAACATGGACAAAACAAGACAGCCTGGACTAAAAGCAGCCACATGCCAGGGGCCGCCCCAAACAACATAGCCCCAGGTTGGGAACCAAGCCAGGTTTTAAGGGCTTTCTGGAATCCCAGAAGAGTGGGCTCCATCTGTATCCCTGGGGGGATGCTATTGCAGAGTATGGGGGTCATAACAGAGAAGGCCCACTTCCTTGGTCCTACAAGATGGCAACATTTAACAGAAGGGACCCAGAGTGCATGCACTGTACCCAAACATACTGGGCTGGCAGAAACAATGGGAGAGAGGTGGTACCTCAGGCAACCAGACCCTATGTTGTAGTGTAACTGATACCCAAGGATCATAATTAGTAGGGCTGTAGATTTAATAGGTAAAAGCTGCCTTGCTGGATGTTGGGGGTGGACATAGCACCTATAAGCAGCTCCTGTAACCGAACACATCTCTTCCTGGGATTGCACTATAGCTGTGGAAGGCAGTGACATGATCCCCAAAACTGCTTTAAGGGGTTGCTGACAAGTGTTGATCTCTCCCCAGTTGTATCTATCCATCCTGTGAGATCTAGCAGGAAGCATGCTCTGGGTCCTGTCTGGTGGAGTGGAGTGCCATCTGGCAGGTATCCAGAGGAGAGCCTTTTCTGTATTGGCGCCCACCCTCTAGAACATCATTCCGTGGAGGTTAGACTTTCCCCGATCCAAGTGGCTTTCCATAAGGTCTTGAAAACCTGCCTTTGTTGCCAAGTCTGGGGCCTGGGGTGTGTGGTTGAGTCTGTATCTTGGTTAGGTTGACTGTGTTGGTTGGTTTTATCTTGGCTTCTATGTTTGTTATGGTACTGTGTTTTTTAAATTATGTTTTTATCAGTTTTTTATTCTCTGTTAGCTGCCCAGAGTCATATGTTTGAGATGGGTAGCTATATAAATTGAATGAACGAACAAACAAACAAGCAAATAAATGTGACCACCCACAGGTTCTTCAAAGCAACCCTTTCCCCTTTGAATTCAAAGAGCTGCACATCCCTAATAACTTTAAGCAGGTACTTAAAAATGATCAAATTTCAATTCATAATTATTTGTAGCTGCGTGCTGTTTTTAGCTTTTAACACTCAATGCATTTCAAGAGTATTCTTCTTAGGTCAAGAAAGCAAGTGAAAGAGAAGGCTTTCCAGCATCAGTCCAGTTGCTTGGCTATAACTTCCAGCAGCTTCATCCAGCATGACTAATAGAGGTTCCTAGCCCATCTGTATGCACATGTATCTGGGAATAAATCCCATTCAATGTAGTAGGGTTTACTTCTGGGTAGGCATCTATAGAATAGCCCTGCAACTTGTACAATAGGTTTGTGTGTTTCCTCTTGCTGTTGTAGTGAGTAAAAGACTAATCAGGTATTTCCTTTATCATTTAGGAAACAACGCAAACGTTGCTAAAAGATCTCTGTAGTTACCATGAAAATTATTTCCCAATTTTGCGATGTCTTCATGCTTTCACATCTTCTCTTCCAAAATATCCATTAGGCAAACAAGTATGTGCTCATATTTTATGTCTAATATTTTGATATCTTGAATTTGGTTTGCAGTCCCACTGCTTTTTCTTTATTCTGCCTGTACTGCAGTAAGATAAAACAATACTAAGTCTTTTTTACTGCCAGGGCCACTCAATATATTCACTGTCGAAAGGGCTATGAATGTATTTTATGGCCCTTTTGACTTTGAAATGATTGGGTTTAATCAAATTGCCCTGGCTTCTTCTGAGAAGTGAATACTGAAAAATATACAGTACCTCAGGGTGGGAAGGAGATAATAAAAACTAAATTTATTATGAGGCAGTGAAAGCTGTTTATTTTTACAGTGTGGATCTGTCCATATTAATTATATTTACTTTCTTTATTATCATTGAACCAATACACCTGATAGTTCAAGAGTTGTTTTCCATGTCTGAGATCAGTGAATCCTTACGGTTCATAAAGCCCTTTATTGTAAGTAACAAATTGGTAAAAATGAATGTTTTGTTAATTTCACATTTGCAAAATACTTCCTGTTTTACAGATCAGAGAGTTGTATTGTGCATGTTTGGAAAAAAGAGTGTGGGAAAGAGATGAATATGAGTCTGCCATTCAGCTGGTGAGGTAACCTTCTTTCCATTTCCTTCTTGTGTTCAAGACACATTAAAGTCTCCATTGGCTATTTAAGAAGGACTTGGGGTTTGAAACATGTTGCCAGAGGGAAAGTGTTTTGTTTTGTTTTGCAACTGTTCATATTGTTTTTTTATATAAAATAAGTGTTTTTAATTTAATATCTGTCCTTTTTAGTGGGATTGCCAGCTGGATTACAGAGCCAAATTCTACTTTTTCTTAATTCAGACTGCTTGATCCTTAGATGAAACTATTCAGCTCATGGGTCTGCTTATTACGGTTCTTAAATTTTTATCCTTCAGTCCTTTCTCCAAGGACTCAGTGGAGCAACTCATTGAATTCAGTTAAGATTAGATTAAAAATGTGGGAATTTAAACCTGAATCTTCTTGATCCAGACCTAATACACTACTCAGTGTACCACTCAGGCTGTCCTATACGCACATGTGTGTATATTCAGGAATTATGTCCCACCTTGTTAGATATTATGATTATTTCTATAACTAATATTGAGATGTGTTCATTTGTGTGCTCTCAAAGATTGGGAGGCATATCTGATAGGACAAGATGGTAATGCTGAGATGAGAGTCACACTTGTAAGATGGGCAGCTATATAAATTTGATAGGTAGGTAGGTAGGTAGGTAGGTAGGTAGGTAGATAGATAGATAGATAGATAGATAGATAGATAGATAGATAGATAGATAGATAGATGTGATTTCAGGAATTGCTTCTTCCCTCCCCCTTCAATTATTTTTCTTTTCATTTTGGATTATGTTAATCATATCATAATCCTATGGACAGGGACTTTCTTGCTCAATAGAGTTTTATAAAAATTATCTAGAAGTGTAACTAAGTAGAGATTTCATTCAAGTATGAATAAGAAGGTTTGAAATACTGTGGCTTGGATCCAGGAATATTTTGCACAGAGAAAAATATTTATGCTTCTGCAATGATGCCTTTTTCACATTTACCAGTTTTCCCATTTCTGCACCAACTGAGGCCCTCCAATTAGTATTTCCAAGTTTACCCCTGACCGTGAGAGGTGGCTTGGAGGTCATGCACAGGGGATTGTAGAGAATGAAAAATTCAGCAAAACCTAATTGTTCAAACATGATTTCTTATACATCTCTGAACATATGCAGTATTTCTAAAGCTTTCTGTTTAGGGATTTTAAAGGTTTATTTCATTTCATTTCACTTCATTTTAATTTTATTGTAATTATTTACATTCTATCTTGGCAAATTCTGACAACTTGGGGGCAGGGGGAGGAAAGGAAGTGTGAATCCAGATGAAAAAGACTTCAGGGTGTCATTCTTTTGTCTTTTAATTTTTTAAAATATGAAAATAAGGGAATAACTAAGTTATACTGATGCCACATGCACTTAAAGTATATTCTGATATATTCCATTACTATCTGTTTCATTTGGAAAACAGATTTAAAATTACACTGTTGAAGTTCTGCAAATAAATGTATCTTATGAAGGGTTTCATTTATTTTTGCATCAATACATATTCATGTTCTCTCCTAAAATGTAATGTCTTTCAAGTACTATATTTTCTTGCACTTGAATTAAGAGCACATTTTGCATTATACTATTGCAGCACACATACAATTCAATTCATTGAGTTCATATGATACTTGATAGTTATGATCCAATTTAACGTCAGTATTAAACATGCTATTGTTTAAGATGATATATTTATTTATTTAGAAAACTTAAATGGCTGCCTATCTTAAATGGCAGCTCACAATAATATTAGATAAAAACGGGATAAATAAAACAGACCAAGCTCCACCCCACAACAACACCATGTATCCCAACCAGGGATCCCAATCCTAGCCCAAAGCCTAGGCAAAGACCCAGGTTTTCCAGCCCTCTGGAAGGCTAATAGTGCGGGGGCCCTCTGAATCTCAGAGGGAAAGCTGTTCCTAAGGTTTGGGGCAGCCATGGAAAAGATGCGTCTTTGAGGTCCCATCAGATGACAACATTTAAGGGAAAGGATCTAGAGCATGCCTACCCTGTCTGACCTGATAGGATGAGCGAATACCCTCAGGGAGAGGCTGCCCTGCAAATAACTTGTCCCCATGCTTTAGGGCTTTAAAGATGATAACTTTAAATTGCACCTAGAAAACCACTGGAAATTAGTACAGCTCATGCAGCAGCAGCTGAACACAGACAAAGAGTGAAATGCCCCAAACTGCATTCACTGCTGCACGTTGGACCACTTATAACTTTCAGATGATCTTCAAGGGCAGCCCCATGTAAAGTACATTGCAGTAATCCACTGAGAGGTGACCAAGACATGAGTGATAGGGAACAAGTCCTCCCAGTCCAGAAAATGGTGCAATTGGCACACCAGCCAAATCTGTGCAAAGGCCTCTCTGGCCACAGTTGCCACCTGCTCCTTGAGAAGGAGCCACGAGTCCAGCAGGATTTCAAAATTGTGCATCAACTTGAGTTCTATCTCATTGAGAGTCAAAGATGGCAACTCACCAGATCCCAAGGGGCCAAAAACCAAAATCCACTCTGTCTTGCCAGGATTGAGTCTAAGCTGATTCTTCCCCATGCAGTCTCTCATAGACTCCAAGCCCTGGGTAAGCACCTAAACAGCATCACCAACCCAATGTGGGATGGAGATGTATAACTAGGTATCATTCACATACTGATGATACTGCATCTCATGCCACTGAATGGCTTCACCCAGCGGCCTCATGTAGATATTAAATACTGGGGAGAGACCAGAGCCCTGAGGCACCGCACATAAAAGAAGCCTAAGGGTGGACCTTTCCCCCATCTCCCCAACACCAACTGGAATCAGCATGGAGGAAGGAGAACTACTGCAAAATAGCGCCCCTCCCCCCTACTCCTAACCCCAGGAGTTGGTCCAGAAGGATACCATGGTTGATGGTATCAAAAGCTGCCAAGAGATCCAGGAGAGCCAGGATGCATGTACCACCCCCATCCCAAACCTTTCAAAATGCTTAGTACTATAACCCAGTCTGAATCCTGATTGAAAAAAGTCCAGTTAATCCATTTCATCCAGGGCCCTCCGAAGCTGGAAGTCGACCACCTTCTCTACAACCTTCCCTAAAAAGGAAAGGTTGGAGACTGGATGAAAGTTTGGGTCCAAGAATGGCCTCTTGAGAAGGGGGCACACCACTGCTTCATTCAAGGAAGGCAGAACCACCTCCTCCCACAAAAAGACATTAACCACTGCTTGAACCCAACCACATGGAATCTCCAGGTGTCTCTTGCATCACTTCATCTTCTGGATCTGCTCTGTAAACTAGAGAGCTCTACAGGATCTGCAATCACAGAGAGTCTGCACAGGCATGATCTAGTCCAAGGCCTTCATTGCATGCTTATTCCAGAACGTGACCAAGGCCTCATCCAGACCTTGCGTAAGAGCCTCTGGAATAACCCCAAGTGCCTTCTGAAACCCTTTTGGGTTCATCAGTCCCCTGGGGTGGGCTGATCAAACAAGGCCCATGGATGACCAGACTTCAAAGAGCTGTTATACCTGATGGCTTTTTAGCTTCTCATTCCATTGTCAGCATCACTTTGAAAAACTGAGTTCAAAGATGAGGACTTCCTGAAACATGCTGCTAGCTGATGTCATTGACTTAATACTACTTAAATGGGATACATTTAAAAGTAGTCAAGTGATGTCTCCATGTAGAAATGTCAGGCCTTTATGATACTATATTCATTTTACAGATCCAGGAATAGTGCATGAGTAATTGATTACTCAAGTAGTTGCATTCTAGTCATAAATGATCCTGTTGTGGAAACTATATTTCAGTTGGATATTTTGTGTATGCTTATCTTTTGTAACAGTATTTATTTTTGAATAATTATTCTATAGTACATACGTAGTTTGTTTTGTGTTCACACTGCAGCTAATAAGAAGTTAACCTACATCTTGCTTTGTCTTGATAATATTTATCAGGGTTTATCAATTTTTGTTTTGTTGCATAGATATAATGCTAAATAAGAGTTTTATCTTTTCAGAAGGTAGGTAAATATACTGTACAAAACATACCCTCTTCTACAATTTGTACTGTACATTTGGCCTGTTAGATAGCAGCACCTAGCCTAGGCTGATCTTGAAATGCTAAACAAGGTTAGATTTGGTTAGTGTTTGAATGGGATGCCACTAGGAAATTCCAGGAGTGTAGGCTAGATTGGGAAATTGAAAAAACATCGAAGAAGATGGCTGATTATTTCCATATCGTTAAGACAGTTTCATGGATATATCCATGCAGTCGCCAGTCATCAAGCTCAGTTTGAGGGAGACCTTACCTTCTGTTGTACATTTTCCTGCACTTGTCTCAGTACACTTCTTCCCTATAGTAAATTGTTCATATTCTTGGTTTCTTCTTCTTTTTTTTAGGATGTTGGCCAAGGATGAGTTGGTGGCCATTCTTGAAAAATGTGTGGAGATTCTTATATCCTCTTCTGCAAAGTGTCTTAGAAAGCCTTTAGAAAAATTGGAGGAATATGTGGACCTACTTAGAAATCTTGAAGGTACTGAAGTTTTGTTAGACATTTTCATTCCATTGTTATTTTCTATAGGCATACTCCCTGAAGAGATGTATCATCTTAGAAAATTAGAATAAAAAATGCTTTTATGAGAATAAATTATTGGCTGGTTCCTTAAGATTTTTCAGGCTATTGAGTTGTAAGAAAGAAGTCCACTTGTTAATATTGAATTTAGTCTAATAGCTTGAGTGTTGAAATAAGACAATCTTATTTCTTTTCTTCAATACGTGTAATGTATTGCATTTTAAAGTATCTTTTTTTTTTTTTGAAGTGCACAATGGGGTTTAGCTAAATAGTTGCTTTGTTTTTGCTGTTATTGGTCAGCTCAGGGTAAAAACTTACTCTGCCTACAAAACTGAAATGTTTTGAGTCCCAAATTAGAAGCTGAAGTAAAAGGATTTAAATTAAAAGGCAGATTGCAGGAGAATGTAAGGAAATATTTCCTAATGATAACAGCATTTCAGCAGTGGAACCAGTTATCTAGCAAAGTGGTAGTCTCTCCTTTACTGGGCATCTTCAGACAAAGACTGGGTAGATGTTTGTTGGGCTCTTATTTGGGTTCAAGTGCATAGTGGGGGGAGGGGGGCAAATAGATTCAACCCTACAAGGACCCTTCCAGCTCTGACTCTGTGTAATTTTGTGACTATCATTATACTTCCTGGCAAATCTAAGGGAATTGTATGCAGTATTAATTACACCTTATAAAGCAAATGTGAGGATTCCCAAACTGATGTTTGCCTTGTTGTGCTAGTGTGTTGGGGAACACTAAGGTGGGGATCAACTGAGAAGGCATCCACAACCTTCCTTGCCTTTTCCTTCTTCCTTTGAAAACCTTACCCCGTTTTTTATTCGGCCAGCTCAGAAGCCAGAGATAAAGCTGAATTGTAGATTCTCCCCTGGCTCTTTTCTGCCTGTTAAGAGCACTGCACACCCCAGAAGAATGGATTCTTTGAGTTGTAAGAAATAAAGGTTTCGGGAAGATTACATGAATTAGGCAGTCAATAAGTACATTTTTTTTTTTTTAAGTAAGGAGTATAATTTTAAAAACCTCATAGCTGGAGGTATATAGATAGGTAAAATTACAAATATGGGTGTCTGAGGGACAAAACATAATCAGAAATAGAAATCATGCACATATAAATCAGAGAGCTGTATTTGAGTATTGTATTTGTGTTTATGTTAATTCCGTTAGAATCTATTGTGTTAAGCAGTGCAGATTATTTGAATATGCACATATGGATAGTGGAGGAGGAAGTCTCTGTATATGTTAAAAACAATAACTAAAGCTCCCCGGAAGGCGTTTGAACTGACTTTTGTAATTTCTGAGAATGTGCCCAGCAAGGCTTAATACGGGATTAAGTGTTGCAGAGGGATTTCACAGTGTTGCTTCATTTTATCTCTTATTTTTCTTTGAGTAAATCCTTAATCTTGTCCTGTTTGATTGTAGGAAGCTGGGGGAGAGGAAGGGTAGAAGATATCAAAAGTTTCTCAAAACACACTGGATTTGATCTATTTGCATTTATGTGCATGGATTACGTACTGAATCCTAGATCTCAGTGGTGTTCTTTGATTTCCATTGCCATCTCCAGTGTCACCTTCAGTGCTCTTCTGGAAGTTCCCCCAGTCCTCTGAAAGAGCGGGGGGGGGGGGCTGCTGAGCATGTGTGACACCTGTTTTTCACTTAGTGCATAGAGCTTTCTCTTTTCTCTGTGCATCATTTATGGAAGGTAATACTTGTTGTTTTTCTTATACAAATCGCAGAAGCCAGTGATGATCAAAAGAAATCCATATCCTCACTAGAAGAGCTTCAGAAGAAAACAGATCTGTATCATCTTCAAAAGGTCAGAATATTTAACTGTTGACTTTGTATTTCTAATATTACTAATCAGTTGACTGGCATGTATAATAAGCCCTCTGGAATCAGAACTAATCAAAGAAAGACATTTCAGCATGAACCAAATGCAATTTTGGAATTTTAATGTATCCCAATGTGGGAAGAGATTCTTCCTCAGGCAGTATTTATTAGTTGTTCTTTACCATGCCTGTTCAGTATTTCTGAATTATCTTAACACCCATATGTTACTACATATGTAGAAATGTACAAGTTGGCTAATTCTGAGATCAAAGTTTCAATTTTATTTTGCACAATCATTTCTGTCTTTCTGTCTCCCCCTCCACCTTTTTCTGCCCCACTTCATTATTCCTTACCTGATTTACAAAAAGGAAAGGAGAACATTGATGAAGTGTGTACATGTGTGTGTATTAATTACACTGTTCTTATTTATCAGATTCTCTGATTATACTTCAGTGCACATAAGTCTGCCACAGAGATATAGTAAGAACAATGGTAGCAGTTCCAATTCCTCTGTAATCATGTAGCTGTCAGTGGAGAGATTGCCCTTTGCCTCACTGGCCAACTATGGTGGTGTTCAGTAAAGCAAATGAAAACCAAATTGAAATTGAAATGGTTGCTTAGATCACTGTATTGTATTTGCTCTTCTTGTAAAAGAGTTATGTAACCAATAGATACAGCTTAATAACTAAGAGTCATCTAGTATTTCTGTAGCTCTGTTTGCTTTTGTTAGATTTATGTCCCACCTTTCCTCCAGGAGCTCAAGGTACCTTATACGGCACCTCCTGCTCCAGTTTTTCCCACAACAACCACCCTTTGCAATAGTTTTGATTGAGAAATAGTAACTGGCCCACAGTCACTCAGCAAGCTTCCATGGCTAGAGATGGACTTGAACCTAAGTCTTCCAGATCATAATTTAATACCTTAATCATTTCTAGCTTGATAAAAGTATCTTTGCATTTCTGGTATGGTCAGTAGTTGCAAAAGAACAATTGGTTCCAATTTAAGGAACAGATTTATTCCTTAAACCATTGAAGAAGCAATTCAAAGGACACACTAGGGGATTTGGCTGCACCACAACAAATCCTGTTAATTAGTAATAATTTGGAAATACCTGTGGGGATGATTGGTATTGCTTTGTCTGTGTTGTAGACTTTGTTGGAGATGAAAGAGTCAAGGAGAATGAAGAAACTAACAAAATTTGAAATGCTCCGTTTTGAAATCATTGAGTTTATAGATGGCCTTGTGAGGTAAGCATTGCTTTCTTGTAGGGGCTAGAAAAATCCATCTTGTCTGTTTAACCCTCTCCAGTGAAAAAAAAAGAAGGTCCACAGATTTCAGTTTCAATTCCACACGTTTGGGCCTACAAATAGGTTGGTAAGGGCTACTGCTTGCCTGTGTCTGTACTACAAAATAGTCAAAACACAATTAATGGTGAAATTGTTGCACCATTTTACATAATAAATTCATTGGTAGGAAAAGGCTCTGTTTGAATTTGATGAGTTGTGGTTTATTAGATGGAGAATAACCCTTATCTCCGCCCTTTTCTCATTCCTCCCCTTATGGACTTGGCTGATGGATTGACTGGGGGGAGGGGAGGAATAGGATCTTTCTTTGTTGTTTTAACTGTGTTGAGCTTTTTTGTTAGATTCCTACCTCAGCATGGCAGTGTACCAAAATAAGGTAGCCCCAGTGGATCTGGGATGCACCGAACCGGAGGGTTTAGGGGCTGCAGATTGCCCAACCCTGCCCAAAAAATGTTTGGGACCAAGTTGGATGTCTGCCGCCAGGTGAGACTGTACAGCTGGTGAATTCAGCTTCTGACCCCACACAGAGATTTTTTGTATTTTTAGGATAAAGGTTGCCTTTTAAATTTAAGTGGCATGGAGGGGATTGCACTCCAAATAAAGCAACTAGGACAAAGAAATGGGCAGGACAAAAGGCAAACAATATATTTGATTTTAATTTAATTAGCACTTAAATGTAATTCAACATTAAATTAATCATATGCAGTTAGATGATTATTCCTTATGTTTTTAATAATTTTCCACTTCTGTCATATTAAACTTTATAATTTGGTGGTAAATTTTTGAGGACTGAGGAAGCAGACCCAAGGATTTCAGAGCTGCAAACAGTCTCCTTGCTCCATATTTTCCCTTGTTGTTAACAAATACTAATTTGATGATAATATAGATAGTCTTTTCAGTGCTAACTTTGCATTTATGGAATTACATCTCAGTACTTTGGAGACTTTTTTTTTTTATGAGAACCACAGTTGTTGGGGATGATGAGGTTGTAACAATATTTTTAGTGAATTGCTATAATTCCTATGTAATTCTTACAATGTATTTTAAGGTGGTCTTAAAACTGTACCCTGCCTTGTAGAGACTATCTGGACACATTATTTTTAGCACAATGTCAACCCATTTTAATTTTTGTTAATAGATAAGGAATCACGACAAATGGTAGAAGTAAAAAAAATGTAGATTGTAGTAACTCTCAACTATGGCTGAATAGTTTGCAAGTGTGACTTTTTTCCAGCCTGCCTTTGACTCATGAACAGTCTGCTAGGATAAATATATATCTTTAAGAAGAATATTATAATTTGAGCAAAAGGAAACATTGAAAAGACTGAACAAAAAGAACACAAGCCGAGGAAATAAATGGAGTTTAATTATATATTGCAGGATTCTGCAGGCCCAAAAAAGCTTATTATTAATCTGATTTTGGAGTGAAATCAGTTTTTAAAAACCTGATCCAATGTGCAGTTGCTCCAAATGAATAATAAAATTAAAATCTGAAGAGAGTATAGTGAAAATGGGCTACATGTGGCAGACCTTAGTATCACTAAATGATTTTATCAGTTTTTCGTGAAACTTTCTGTAACCTGAAATTGCCAATGGTGTGCAGAAAATTCAATATCACAGTCTTTTGAAAAAGAGGTGATGTTGTCTGTGAAGCCTACAATTTAAAAAAAATTAGCACTTAAAGCTAAGAGTGGGTGTTAACGTGATGCCAGAGCATAATGCAAAATATCCATGTTGCTTATTTTCTGAGGTTGATGATAGAATTAGGAGCTGAATTCAATAAATATCCTTCTATCATTTTTTGTGGGCTATTTTAGGAATTACCTTGCACCTGCAGAGATGCAAACACTGCATGAGGTGATGTACTTCAGTGCAGCTAATACCCTCCGGGAGCATTTGAATGCCACCCCACGTGCTGCTCTTCACACTGCTCTCAACAATCCATACTTCTACCTTAAGGTAGGAAATAAGAGTGAGACAATAGGCCTGTCGCCTCATCTCCAACAAGTGTCCTCTTTTCCGGAGTTTCCTTTTTTAAAATAATGTTCTTTATTGGGATTAACGTTATGAGTAAATCTCATAGCATCCCACTACTTGAAATGTTGCTAAAGACAATTTGGACTCTCAGTGAGAGTTTTGAGATATAACACAGTGTTTTGATATGTCAATGTGTATGTTGTGTTTAAAACGTGCAAATCTGTCCAAATCTGTAATGAACATGATTTGTTTATTATCAATTAAAATATTTTGATGACTCTAGGAATTTAATTATCCAAGCTCATGATCACTCCTCTGAGATTTACTTTACCAGCTTTTATAACCTCTACAGCAGAGAGTTGTTTTATTTTCTTTGTTCCTGAAAGAACCAACATCAAGCAATGTGAAGCGCTTCATCTCTCTTCCAAAATGTTTCTTGGATGGTTCTCACTCCATTCCCTTCTCGGTAAATTTTCCAGAAAGACAAAATTCCTAAATATCATGTTTACCCAAAAGTAAGATTCCTCACCCCCCACAATTATTCTTCAACTGACAATGTCAATTTTTACATTTGCCAAATAGAGGCAGACCAATACTGCTGAAAAGGAAAAGCAGTACTTCAATCTCACTAAGAGAGAGAAGTCTGGAAAAAGGTGTGAAATCCTTGCTTAGAACCTGGCCTCTGTCTATATGAGTTCCAAACATTTTTCTAGTGTTAGGCAGGCAGAAATTATGGTAGTGGCTTCTCCGCCTCTCCTGCCTCATTACAAGACTCTTGCTCTTTGCAGGCGAAGGACAGACTTTTTTCTTCCCCTCCCCTCCCCTCCCCTCCCCTCCCCTCCCCTATTATCTCTTCTCCTTGCCTCATCTCCATTCTCCTGCCTTCCATTCCTTTAAGTCCAGCTTATCCCATTCCCCTCCTTGCTTTTACTGAGAGGGGATATGTATGCAAAGTTGTGCACTTGTGTATATGAGGGAGAATAGTTTGTATGTATACATGCAGATGGGGATCAATCAGTTTTACAAACAGAATGCCTCCAACCATTCCTCATGAGTTTTTCTTCCAGGGTTGGGATTTCATCATGGTGTTTTGATAATGGAATATATTTATATTGGCATTATAAGTTCAGGTCTGGGATTTCATACTGGAGTCGAGGTTGCATTAAATATTTGTGTTGGTCAAGTTGGCATTAGGATCTCTTTCACTGCGGGTATGGTTAGCTTTACTGGGATGGTTAGCATTAGGGATGAGTTTTTGTGGTTGGGATAGTCTTAGATTTATAGTATGATTGAGAATTTGCACTGGGATTAGTTTAAGGTGTGTGTGTCTGTGTCTCTGTGTATGTATATATGTATACATATTATATATATCATATCATATATTATATATAATATGATATATTATACATATGTAATATGTAGGTATTAATATTAGGGTGAAACTTTGTATTAGCATTAGAATTAGGGGCCCTGTTTATTAATGATATGAACTATGAGAATTGGTATTGGAGTTTTTATGGATTGTAGTAGTCTTGGATTTTTATTACAGAATTACAGATGGTAAGAGTTAGAAGGGACTTTGTAGATCATCTAATGCAACCTCATACCCATTGCAGGAATCCATTATAACATCCTGACATTTTTATTTTATTTATTTATTTATATATCACATTTATATAGATGCCCATCTCACACAAAGCTATTCTGGGCGGCGTACAACAATTAAATAAAATAACAAATAGATAAAAACAATCATAAAAGATAAAAAGTGATTATTAAAATAAAACATCATCAAAAAGTTTAAAAATTTTAAATTTTAAAATATACAAACCCCACGGAGAGAGCAAAATATCAATTACAGTGGAGCCATCTAAGAATGTTTCTGGTTTCCAAAGACCCCCAGGCCTGATGACATAACCAGGTCTTGAGGGACTTCCTAAATAACAGCAGGGAAGGGGCAAGCCTCACTTCTGGGGGGAGAATGTTCCAAAGGAGGGAGCAATGGCAGAGAAGGCCCGCCTCCTAGGACCCACCAAATGCAAGTTCCTGGCCGTTGGAACATGTAGCATACCTTCCCTGCCAGATCTAATGGGATGGACTGATGTGATTGGGGAGAGGCGGACCCTCAGATAACCTGGCCCCATGCCATGAAGGGCTTTAAAGGTCAAAACCAGCACCTTGAATTGGACCTGGAAGCAAACTGACATAAAATAGATCTTGCTCTTCTATGTATTTGATGAATACTATCATATTCCCCATAAAGCTAAACATACTTGGCTCCTTCTTTTCATCATAGGTCTTAGTTCTTGTCCCCTGCTTATCTTCATTGCCCTTCTCTGAACCTTTTCCAGTTTTTCAGAATCCTTCTTAAAGTATGGTGCTAAAAACCAGACACAAGAGTTCTGACCAATGCAGAACAAAATAGAATAATTACTTCCTGTAATTTGGAAATTATACTTCTGTGATGTAACCTAAAATTATATTCGCTTTTTTTTTTTTGAAGCCTCATCACACTGCTAGTTTATTGTCAGTTTGCAGTCAACTGCTGTTCAAGGGTATTTTTCATAGGCATCATTGCCAAGTAAAATAATCTCACATCCATAACCTATGCATTTGACTTTTGTCTCATAAGCAAAGAACTCTGCGCTTGTCTATGTTAAATTTATTTCTTTTTAATTTCTTCAATCTATAGTGATCACTTTGAATTTTATTTCTTTATTCTAAGGTATTAAAGCTAGCATGGTATAGTGGGTAAAGTGTTACGCTAGGAGCACGGAGACCCTGGTTCTAGGCCTTCCTTACGCATGGAGGGCAGCTGTGTGACCTTGGGCTAGTCACTTCCTCTGAGCCCAGATCAGCATCAAGCTTTGCAACAAGCCATTGATAAGTAAATCCCCTCATTGCATCAATAGCTTTGCTATAAGAATCAGATGAGTACAGTGCAAAAACAAGCAGATCTTGCAACTAAGTGGGACAAATGCGAAGAAAAAATAACTTCTAAAGTATTACCTAATACCCAGTTTGATATAGTTTGAAAAGTTGGTAAGCATTCCCTCTGCTTCTTCATCCAGATTATTAATGACAATGTTGTAGAGGTCCCAGGACCAAACTTTATAGCATCCCACTCAATATCTCTCTCCAATTTGATTATGATTTTTGAACCAGCTCTGTAATCACTGAATTGCCATCCTATCCAGCCCACAAAGCTGTTTGGCTAATCACCATGTCATAGGATATTTTTATCAAATGCTTTGTTGAATTCAAGACATAGCATTCCCACAATCTACTAAAGAAGATAAGATTAATCCAACAAGATTTCATCTAGACAAATTAGTGCTGAGGTCCTGCAATTTACCTCACTGTGTTCAGGTGCTTAGAGAGTGACCTCTGTATTAGTTACTCTAGAATCTTCTCAAATAGCAGTGTCAGACTGACTTGCCTACAGTTTGTTAAACATCCCTTTTTTGTCTTTTTGATGATAGAGACATTTTCTCTTCTCCAGATATCTGGCACTTCACCTGTTCTGGTTTTCTGAAAGATAACACATACAGTTTTAATTAGAATATCAGCTAGTTCCTTCTTTATCCTAGGATGCAAGTGTTCTCTTCCTGGAGATTTAAAGTAATTGAAAATAAAGAAGTATTTCCTTACCATGTTTCTGTCAGTCGTAAGCTTCAGTTCTACCCTTTCATCCTGCTCTTCCTGGTAAACTTTTTTTTTTTTTTTGGTTGAAGAAAGGAGTTGATCTGCCTTGTTACTAATTAATATTTTGCCTTCTTCAGTAAGCAGCTGATACATTATTTTCTTTTTTCTTGAGTTGTACGTACTGTATCTATCGAAGTCTTTTTCGTTCTTTAGCAAACATCCTTTACTAACTCAATTCATTCTGAGCTATTGCTTTACTGCTGCCAGCTTTACAGTTCTGAGCTGCCTATCTCTACTCTTCCTTTGTGCCTGGCCCTCCTTCCATTTTGTGTTTTTTGATCTTCACTAAGTGTTTTTACAGTTTTATATAATTGCTTCTATTGCTTGCCTTCATTTTTCTCCTCAATGAAATAGTTTGTAATTGTGCTTTTAGTATCTCTGTCTTAAGTTCTCCTTTTCCCATTAGTTCTCCTGCTATGGGATCCTATATATCATTGTTCTGAATTTATTATAATCTGCTCTTTTGAAGTCCAAGAAATGCATTTGACTAAATTTCATTTTTATTTCCTTTAAAGTCAAGATTTCTACCATTTCAGTTACTTTCCCCCAGTGTTCCTCCTACTTTCACTTTATCAGTTAAGTCTTCCCTATTGACTAGCACAGACAATTTCTTGGAAGGACTAATCTTGGTAGAATTTGTCAGAGTAATAACACTCTCCGATTAATGTGACTTCTTGTATCTTTGAAAGATCTGTAGTTTACTTTTGAAGGCATCATCCATAACTTCTCATTTGGGGGAGAGTTATAGTAAACATGCAACAACAATATTGCTTTTACTTGTTCCTCCACTTATTTTAACCCAGTTGTTGTCTATATTAATACCAAGTTGATTCATTTGGATTTCTGAGCCAAAATGGATATTTTTAATGAACAGGGAAACTTATTTATTTATTTATTAAATTTGTCCCCTGCCCATCTCCCCCCAGTGCGGGACTCTGGGTGGCTCACAACACGTTAAAACAATAAATAAATATACAATTAAAACCTATAACAATTCACATTCACAAAAAGAAAAGGGAAAAACTTCCTCCCTTTCTATTGCTTCTGTTCCTTTTGAACAAATTGTATGTTTCAGGAGTTATATTTTAATCATGAGAGTCATCCCACTTGTTCTGTGTTACTTATTAAGTCATATTTGCTCTTCAGTACTAAGAGTTCAAGCTTATCTTATTTCTCATATTCTGAGCATTAATATGTAAACAATGAAGGCCATGAACTTTAAAAGCCAGTCTTATTATTTTTCTCTAGGGGGTTTAAGAGGCCCCATTCCAACAACATTCATACTTTCTACAGTGTACATGTTTCCAGGATCGTTATTCAGGGTATGTTTTCAGCACACACCCCTCTGCCACCCAGGATTCAATTTAAAGTTCTCCTAACTGCAAACCGCCCTGTATTGTAACCAATTTTATTTACTGTGTTTAATCAAGTGTTTGTGTGCCTTTGAGTCAGTTTTGACTCCTGGTGACTGCCTGGACAAGTCCCTGCAGGTTTTTGGCAAGATTTCAGACGTGGTTTGCCCTTGCTTGCTTCCTAGGACTGGGAGAGAGGGACTGGCCCAAGGTCACCCAGCTGATTTCATGTCTAAAGCAGGAGTAGAACTCACGGTCTTCCAGTTTCTAGCTTGTTGCCTTAACCACTACACCAAGATGGCTCTTAATACAAATCAACAAGTTATCCCCAGGGAAAGCGACTTAAAAGATCTGTATGGCCATTTATATATTCTTCCATAATATTATGATTTTATATAGTACAATAAAGCATATATCGTACTGTATAATTTTCTGTAGTACAGACAGTAGAAGGTACAATAATTTGATTTCCATTTATTTGGTTAAAAAAAGTTCTAGAACTGACATTATCTGACACATTTCTTACGCATGTGGATGCTTTTAGTATTAACAGTAGTAGTTTCTCAGTTACGTTTGTGCAGTAGTATATGAATGAAATATTTTTCACACTTTGAGGTCTGCTCAGTCTGGTCTTTCATGAGTTATAAAACTAGGATAAAAGTTTATATCATAGGTGATAAATACCTCTTAACTACAAAGAGATGGGGCAAAAAAACCCCTTCTCAAGATTTGTGAAATGGATATGGTGTCTCCTGTGGGTAAAAGTCTATCTATTAACACAAGAACCTCACAGTGAACTATTGAAAGTGTCATTTCTTGAAGAATGCAGCAATTTGTCCATTCTCATTCTACCATGTCTCCACATGGGTAGTTGAAGCTGTATCAGCTGGGCAACATATTAAGTACTTCCTTGGCTTCACCCATCAAGGAGAGTTTATAGGTAACCCAATAGGATATTCACAAAAATTTGTTTGGCTTCTCACTCTGGTCTTGGATTCTAACATTCCCCTGAAAATACAGGAGTGTGACTGTGAGCAAAATCTACAGCAAAGATAACATTTTAAAATATAAAAAAAATAAAGGGACTTATTTGAACTAGAATAACATTACTTTTGCAGGAACTTTCTAAGCCATTAAGAAAGGAATACTTGTGAAATATTTCTATATATTATCATTGAGAAATTATGATAAAATAGTATAGAGATGTCTACAGCGGGTGCCAGCTGCTGACCTTGGCTGAACCCTGCAAAAGCTAAGCAAGTCTGCACCTGACAGTACTTGGATGGAAGGCCAGGAAATTCCTAGACTGCAGCCAAACTAGGAAAGAACATCCTGGAAGAAGGCAATGGCAACCCACTTCTGTACTGCTGCCAACAAAACTAGAGGGATGTGACAAAGGAGTTATAACCACACTGATGCAAATATGTCTTTACTAGTGCAGAGATGGCAAAACATTTGGAAATTGCTATAAAGTAGTGCAGAAATGTCCAAGATTTTTTGCTGAAATAACACTTTAGAGCAAGTGTGAAGAAATCATGCTGACTTCCCTGTTCTTGTTGTTTGTGGCTCCAGAAAAAAAGTGGGGTGGTGGTGGTGGTGGTGGTTATAGTCCAGGAGAACATAGCTGGACCACTGACTGAGAGCTCAATCCACGGAACTCTTGCTTTGCAACCCCAAGAGCATCCCAGACAGTAGGAAATAACTTGACACATACATGAAGTTTAGCTTGGCTGTCTGTATGAGATAGTTGCCTTCTCCATAAAAAAATAAATATTTTTCCTGGCATCTATTCCAATGAGTTGGACTAGGGAGAAGATTGGTCTTGTAAAACTGATTTTTTTTTTTTAATCCATTCAATCGTGTCTGATTCTCAGAGACCGCCTGGACAAGTCCCTGCAGTTTTCTTGGCAAGGTTTTTCAGAAGTGGTTTGCCATTGCCTCCTTCCTAGGGCTGAGAGAGAGTGACTGGCCCAAGGTCACCCAGCTAGCTTTGTGCCTAAGCGGGACTAGAACTCACGGTCTCCCAGTTCCTAGCCTGATGCCTTAACCACTACACCAAACTGGCTCTCATAAAATGGAATAGACAAAACAAAACAAGAAAACCAAAGAAAATAGCCCCATAAACTGGAACAGCTGCATATTTCCACTTGCAACTGCCTGGCCTGCTATAATAATATGGGGGGCAGACGTCAGTATTTTTTAAGATTCTCTTAACACAGCTGTGCGCAAACCATGCCTGCATTATCACTGTGATGCTGAGAAGCAGGCATATGTCTTACATTACACTAGCTAGAGCTGAGAGGAGGGAATCATTACCGTATCAATGAAAGGTATTTGCCTAACTATTTTCCATTATTAATTTTGTTTATCAGGATGACTCCTTGAAATGTGATGCAGGATCCATTTCTAGTACAGCTCCTGATATTTGTATAGCATACAAGCTTCATTTGGAGTGTGGCAGGTTGATTAACCTGGTTGACTGGTTGGAGGTAGGTAAAGTGACATAGTGGACACCTACTACTCTGCTGAATGTCTTTTTAAGCCTTTCATTCATGCTGACCACTAGAGACTGTATAAAACTGCAGTGCTTTCAAATCAAATCTTTATTATGGTCATAGACCAGCCTAAGGAGGGTGGGGTATAGTCAATTAAAAAGTATAGAAGATACATCAGTGCAGTGCCTTCATGTTCTTCCAGGTTGTGTTAAATCACAATTCCAGGTTTTTAGTACCAAGATTCAGTAAATTCATGCACTAGTAGTGAGGCTCATCTCCCATCTGTTAAGCATCTTCCACCACAATTCCCATTTTTGGTCATATTTTCTCTTATTGGAAGAGAAATTACACTTTGTCACTGTTGTTTGTTTTAAAGAAAACAGCAAGGAAGATGAGATGCTCCTTTCTCAACAGGTTTAATTCTCTGGAGGAAAACAGAACAGAATGTGCCTTCTGTTTTGCAAGCTGGGACTTTGGGAAGAACAAAAACAATAGCAGAGCTCACTGCTCCTTCTGGCAAAAAGATGGAAAACAGACTCTGCATTTCTTGCTCTTTGTGTTGAGTTCTTAAAGGAAGGAGCTGTGAGGCCCAGCTAGTGCTGAGAGAGGAGCCACTTTACTTTTCTTCCACTTCCTTGGTGGAAGAAAGGCCATGTGATTTTTCCTCCCATGGACTGGACTTTTGCAGAATACACCAGCCATAATGTGTTGCTGCTTTTTACAAAAACTGAAAAAAGAGGAGAGAAAACATTTTCTTTTTTTTGTTAAGTTTTTACAAGTAGTAGTGGTGTCTTTCAAAAGCCTAACTCTTTGGAGCAAAATGAGATTTTCTTTCATCCACAGGAAGCTTATTTTCTGCCTTGCAATCTGGGCAAGTAGTTTCTGTAGTTTCTCATAGCATTCCAATAGAAATGAAAAGAAACAATTTATTTTTCTTAAGTTGCGGTAGGAAAAGGAGTAATAGCTTTTCCTTCTTTTTGTTTTTTGCACTGGCAAAAGTGATGTATTCATGGTGATTTTGGCATAAGCACAATTTGCAAAAATTTCCTATCTATGGGGGAAAAAGGGTAGAGTCTGAGTTTTGTTAGAGATAGCTGCAGTGACAGGCTACATTCCTTTAGCAAATAGCAATAAGGGTATGTTTTCTGAAAAAAGCAGGATTGGGGATAGACGGGTAAGAACTGAGACAAATAATGAATGTGGATAATAAAGCCAACCTTTTACCTCTGCTTTAGGACTCTCCTTTTATTTGGTTTTGTTCTACCTTTATGGCGTGTACCCACTTAAATAAGGATGGCAACTATTTTGTGACTTGTGAGATTTGTTCTGGAAATTTACAGGAATATTTGAGAAACACCATTAATCAACAAATTTGTCTTAGTTAAAAAAAACTCACTAAAATATATACAGGTATTAACTCTCCCCTGTCTTCATGCTTGGTGTTTCCACTGGCAGAAGTGATGTATTGGTGGTGCCTCTAACAATGACAATATATATAAGCTAGAATGTGAACTTTGTACACGTTTTCTGAATGTTTTTACAAAGGTGGTGTTATTTCTCTAGGCTTTTTCAACAGTTGTAACTGCAGCTGGAAATACAGATTCCACAGTCAAAAACCAGACAGATGATATTATCCAGTATCCTTTTCTGATACTCGTATAAGAAAATTCACTTGCAAACTACAGTGTTTCTTTATGACAAATACCTTGAGAATAGATTGTAAAAAAAAGAGCGAAGTAAAACATTTTACAGATTATACCAAGCTAAGGATTGGTTAATGTTTTAGAGGATGAAATCACAATTCAAAATAACCTTGACTGACTTGAACATTAGGCAAAATTTATAAGGATAATGTTCAGCTGTGACAAGTGTAAGGCCATGCATATGAGGAGGGCCTAGGACTACCAGCAAACCTCCAGATGAACACAAGCAGTGTAATGCAGCGACTAAAAAAAAAACAATGGAATCTTGGGCTTTATTAATGTATTATTCTCTCCAGATGGCAGAAGATAATAGTTCTTTTATACTTGCACTGGTTAGGCTGCATTTGAATTGCTGCATCTATTTCAGGACACTGCACTGAGACAGGGAAAAACTGGAGTGGGTTTAGAAGGTATCTACCTGGATGATAAGGGGTCTGAAGGGTCCTATGCAAAGTAGTTAAAGATGCTGGACATGTTTTATCGTGTAAGAAAAGACAGGGGAGACAAGAGTCAGGCTGAATATTCAGAAGACAGTCCTGTTAAGAGCTGTTAAGTGATGGAATAGCCTGCTGAGAACACTGATAAACACCCTCTTCACTCAGGGTTTTCAAATAGGTGCTGGACAAAATAATTTAGTGGGTTCCTGCACTGAGTAGGGTGCTCAACTAGACGACTTATATCTCTTCCAGCTCATACGCACCAATTCTATTTTGCAGAAATCTTCAATTCCAACTTCTATAAGCATAACAGAGCACACCGAGACTTTCTGATTTAGGTGTGATCTTCCAAAAAGCTCCAGATGTAAGCCAATTGAGGTTTGGTCCTGAGAAACAGCATCAGGAATTAGCTTGCTAATATTTCAGCAGTTTCATTCAAATGATTGTAAAACTGCAGTCTTTTACTTACCCAGGAATAAAATCCATTGAATTTCTTGTAACTCATCTACAAAATTCCTGTGTATTAGCCCCTCTGAATTCAGTTGAACATATTTCTGAATATGCAGCCGAGAGCATTATAACATTATTACGCAATTTGGAGAGAAATTTCAGAGGACATGAAAATAACTTTTCACAGGCGAGACAACTGTATCTGAAGTGTATTTGATTTAGGTCATAACATTGGGAAGAAAAGTGCTATGGCTCTCATACTTCCGTTTACCTCTGCAAGTTGGCTTCAGATATTACCTCCCATAAATAGTAAAGGTTCATTCTGTCCAGTGGCGAATCCCACTGGCAAACACCAGAATAAGGCAATTTCAGATTAGTCTGTCTACTATAACAGGTTAATGAGGAAATTAATGAACATCACTTTTTCTTTCTAGGAATCTTAGATTATTGAGGATGCTAAGCAGTAGAAGCAAACAGGAAGAAGGGCTTTACCATACAGAGTAGTTTAACCTACTCTTGAAGGTAAATTCCAGAGATATCCAAATTTGCTATGATAGTTGATGTATTATGTGGTAGGTTGAGCATACATAAAAAATTGTATGGCTGTTGCAAAGAAGTGTGTATGAGCAATCTATAAACATGTTAAATTGCGCAGTAAACCATCCCAAATTTGTTTGGTACATATAGTAAGTTTATTATCTTGTTTGATGGAAATGCCGTTTCCTTGACTAGAACTCCAAGTGCTCGTTTCATTAGAGCAGTATCAGAATTGGAATTTTTGGGATTCATAAAACCAACAAAACAGAAAATGGATCACGTGGCAAGGCTGACATGGGGTAGTTGCTAACATGCAGTTCTTGTGAGAATGAAAGCTCATCTGTGAAACAAGATTTTCTGTGGCATTAATACCAATGGCATCATTACAAGAGAAATCATATTTTCTATTGTGATACCAGCCGTAATAAAGGACACAAAATGACTTTCTGGATTTTGTTTCTTTCTTAAGTAGACACAGAAGTATTTGCTTGTATAGAAGCAAGATAATTGATACATTCTGGCTCAAGATACAGTTTATGATTTTTCAGACAGGGCATGCCAGTTCAAGCCCATCTCTTCATCACTTATTTTTTTGTCTTAACCATGAGCATAAACAAGTAAGAAGGATAATACTTTCCTGATACAAATACAATGCATAGATGCTTTAATTCTAGGAGGCGGCTATGGGCTTTTATTGATGTATTTTAAGAGAGACTGAAGAAAGTCTCAACAAAAATCAGCTTTAATATTCCTGCACATATAGTGATTACACATAAATTTAAAAAGTTGACTGGTCATTATTCTTAATTGCATAAAAGAAATGAAAACTGATGTTCAGTACAGTCCATCAAAGAACAGATCATTGTAAGCTTGCTCCTCTCCCAAGTCTTAGCTACTTTCCCCCCCCCCCCCCAAGAATGGTAGGAAAACCCTGATATTTCAATCTGCCTCTATTTAATCTTCCACATGCTGAATATTCATTGTTATTTAGGTAATATATTTACCTCCCTTTAAGCTACTCTCCTTAATTTTTTTTTCCTTGAAGAGATTTTGACACTTTGTGTATCATTTTAAAGACAGCTATTCATATAAGATGGCTCTAAATTGCAACAAATGCTCAATTTGGACAGTTGATTTGGGTTATATCTATACCTTATGCTTACATTTCTCTGCGTAGTTAGTCCTCAACTTACTATTCATTCAGTGACTGTTCATTATGACAGTACTGAATGGACTTACAACCCATGCCTAAAGTTACAAGTAGTGCCCCCGTGGTCACATGATCAAAATTTGGACGCTTGGCAGTCTGCCTGCACTTATGACCGCAGGGGCGGCTCTGCCTTCCCAGGATGTGGCAAGCAGCCCCAGAGTTGTGTGGTTCTGGGGCTTCTTGCTGCCCCACAAGGCAGGGTGCAGGGCAGCCAAAAGGGCAAAGATGGGGAGATAGGTGGGTGGGGGGAATTGGAGGCAGTCCCTTACCTTACTGAGGCTTGGGGCTTGGAAGGACCAAGCCTAGAATGTTTTGGATGGGGTGGGTACTCACTTAACAATCCATGATTCTTGGTTGACGGCAGCAACCGGGACTGCCATTGCTAAGCAATGAGGTCACATGACATCTCGCTTTATGACCGCACTGCTTAGCAATGGAAATTCCAGTCTCAATTATTGCTGTAAGTCAAGGATTACAGCTCAAACACCTGAAGTAAAACAAGGGTAAATGATCCACAAACACTTCAATAGATAACTGACCTTTGTTCACCTGGTTTATTCAGGGTTTTCAATCTATTGCTACCTTCTGTCTATCAAGACAGCAATTTACATCACTCAGGCTTCAAATGAGACTTCCTTTTAGTAGGCAGCAAGGCTGCAGAGTCTTCAAAAATGCACACTTCCAGACTTCCCTGCAAGCTTGAAAGAAAGGCACTAGAAGATGCTGCTGATTTAAGAGTCAATTTAACTTCACTGAGTGGATTCCTTAAATCCATGGCACCTTCCCTTCAGGCTTTGTCACCCCTGAAAAAAGTGCTACTTTGTACATCAGATTGTCCACTTCATTCAAATTAACTCATTTATGCATGGAAACTTGTTAAATAAACCTGAGTAAAATCTATGATGTTCAGGGGTGTGAAATGTGAAGTCACATGTTTGAACTTTTAATTAAATTAGAATGTTTGGTTCATACTAGAATTGCAACCTTAGGATCAATTTCTTGCTATTGTATCATTTATATTCCCACCTTTTCTCTCAGAATTCAGGGTGGCTTACATGGAGGTTCCCCTAATTTTATCTCTATAACAATTCTATGGAGTAGGATGGGTTGTGAGAGGATGACTGACCCAAAGTACTATGGTAAGCTCCACAGAAATTTGGAAGGTTTCAACTTCAGCCCTCCAGGTCCAAATAAAAATCTGAATCACTACTTGACACTGAGACTATTGTTCTGCTCTGAACATATTTTCAGTTTTGCTCCAGTTTTGCCAATTAAAGACAAACTTTGACATTCTCAAACTAATTATTTTGGAATGTGGGAGGGCCCCTAAATAAATCTATTGTCCCAAATATAAATAGGCACCCACATTATTTTCATAAGGAACAAAAACTACAACTATTCACAAGAAAAATGACACGTAAAGCAATAATGCACAGAGGAGGACTCTTTTACCATCCCATAGGGAGGTTTCTACTTGCAAGACCAGCAACTGTCTATGAATACTGCTGCAGGAGAAGAACAGACTTAACATTTCAGCATGTAAACAGTTTAATTAAGGTACTATATTCCAGTGAACCTCCATCTGTGCCCCTCATCCCCATGTTAAATACATGTTTTACATCACTTTCCAAAGAGCCAGAGCAATTCTTATAGTTCACAGACCTTAGGGAGTCAAAAGCACTTGATCTCAGCAACAGTGAACTACACCATGTGCCTTAAGACCATTCTGTGACAAGGTATGTCCAATTGCTTAATATTCTTGCCCCTTTATTCTAGCTTTTCAAAGGCTCAAAGTCAACAATCCAGTGCAAATGTACAGCTGAAGCATATAAAATCCATGAATCAAAATGGCAGAACTTCTACAGAACTTCTGTAACAGAAACCTTGTTAAAATTACATGCGTGCCAAAGCAACAGGAAGATGAAAGAATACAAAATCTTTGCTTGGAATAAAGAATATGGTTCAAAGCAGAGAGGTGAATAGATGGGCATTTAAATGCAAGATGTCAGCAGATCTCATGTAAGACATGAATGTCTAAACAAAGAGTGTCATATTTAGAATGCTTTTGTAGCGATTTCAGTAGCATCAGCAGTACTGTAAAAGTCAATAAACTTAATAGATCCATTTAAGAGTGAAAAGCAGTCCAAGAGGTCTAATCAAGTTTTCTTTATCCATGTAAATGGCAGCAGTTTTACAATCTAGCAGGTGCAAGTAGGAAAACCTAAGATAACTCCCTAGAAAAAGGTTCATACGTTGAGTTCAGTCACAGTAACAGAAGTAAAAACAAGTTACTCATTAAATAAGGTATGTATGGGAACATGTTTTTTAACTTGGAAAATAAGACCCACTGAGATGCTGATATGAATATTGAAGCAAATCTTTTCAAGCTGGAATTGCTTCCAAAGCAATGAGGCTTTCAACACCTGAATATCTGGGATGAAGAAAGTTTCCAAAAATATGTGAAAGTAATTGCAGTATATTATGCTGCTTCAGAAAGCATCTTGGCTAATCTCACATTTCTGAGTGTCAGAAAATCTTATTCAGGTATTATTTACTATGTAAGGTATACCTGTGAGGAAAGGAACAAGAAGAGATCATGCCTGGTCCACCCATAATTTCTGTCAGCCTTGCTTGCAGGAAGGTGGCTGCCTACAGCAGAAAAACCTTCAGTATCAGTGAAGGCTCTACTAACAATTTGGAACCTTGATTTTCCATGATGAGGAACAATACAAAAAGGCTGTGGCTGCAGAAGGTTCTCCAGTGAAGATTCACCTTTCTACATATGAAGATGATGAAAACTATGGAGGAATGAAGGTAGCATGCCCATACCCTCTTTGCTCATACAACTTATTACGTGAAAGGAATGCTTGATGAGGGCCTAAATTACCTACAAAATCTCAAATTAGCCCTCAGCATGCCAGCCAACCTTAACAACAAAACTTTCTAAAACATTCATATCTATACCTTTCTTTCTGAACTATTAGCTAACAAATATTAAACATAGAAGTTTCATTTAGTACACTCACATCTATTTTATTTGAATGATGGCAAAAATGCCACTTATATAGGTAAAAACACAGGTTAGAAGTAAATGTTTTATTCTTTCAACTAAATTCCAGTACTACAAGGGCAGTAAAACAATGATACACTGAAAAATTGCAGCAATAAACATTTGTTAAAGACTGATAGAATAAATAAAACCTACAAAAATGAGAACTTATATAAACCCATTCTTAACCCCCCAAAAAGTCATGGAATACAAAAATGCCCTCCTTCACTATTTCACAGGCAGTACTGTGGGCTATTTGCTTAGAAGTTGTCCAGGGATTACATTCTAATTTAACTGTGAATACAACTTTGCAGTGCACAGTTATGAAAACCACACTAACTTCAGTCAGAAGTGTCATTCTACACTTTTATTTACACAACCAGTTAAGGGCAGAGTTCTAGTACACCAGCTTTAATCCTTTTACTTTTCAAACTTATTAACAGAAGCCAAATTGTAATGATACAGCAAATGAGACCACTGGTATTAACAGGTAGCAAAGGTCCACATCCAGGTGGTACTGACATCAGGGAGCACTCCAAAACCAGTTGCTGCATAAGAGTGGTTGCCACTGACAAAAGCTTGAAATAACCAGTGTATACAGAGGGGGGAGAGGGAATATGGCATTGTTGCAAGTCTTTAAAGGACAGCTTGCAACAATAGAACAGGGTTTCAGGGCTGCCCACATATGCAGAAAACATGATTCATGAAACATCTGAAAAGAAAAGAAGAACAGTCAAGAAACAATATAACTGAAGAATTTATACAACGACCGAAACACAGCATGTATAAGAAACCCAGTTTCTTTAAAGCTACATCCCTGTGAGGATCACCTCACTTTTGGGTGCTTCCGCTCTCAGAAAGAATAGAGAAATAATTTCCACAGTTCCACTCCACCCCATTTACCTTCTCAAACCACCAAAATCTGCCCCCAAATCTAAGATCAGCAAGGAAGATAGCTTAAAATACTTACAACTTGCAGGCTGTTCTCCATATCGTCGCATGATCTGGTCATGCGTAAACTTCACAAATGCGTCATACTGTTCTGTGATCAAGGAATATTTAAAGTAAGGTACTAAACATAAAAGCACTTCTTTACAAGACAACGCAAGGAAAAAGACCTTTCACTTTAAACAATGCATACCGAGATGCAATTTAATGTTTGGGGTACACACATGTGCTTGCTGAAACATGAATCTTCCTTATTCTTCTCCCTGTGTGCCTTTAAAATTTGTTGTGAGGGTTGTGAAATTGTACACAACCCTCACAACAGATGAGATGTACAAGGACATGTCAAGGGGATGATGAATTGCCTCCCCTCGTTCCACTAATGAAAATAAACCACTGACCTCTGTTCTATCCATACTATACTAGCTCCTCCAGTATCATGACTAAACAAATGGGCATTTTTTTCCCAGTCTAGGGGCCACACCTTTTTGGATGGCCTCCAATGGTCACAAGTGGCATAGCCCAGTGACATCATGCTGCTGTAATATTTTAATATACAGTTTTGGTTAGCACTGAACATTATTTTCTTAAGTATGCAGAACAGGCTAACAGCATACTACCAAGATTTTATTAAACTGTTTTTAATCATCTTAAGGACAAATGCTTTAAGAAATTAACTCAAATAACATTTCCACTGTATATAATGTATGGGGATATATGCAAATATGTCCAATTGCTGGCATAACCATTATGCCTTTCCTCCATTCCACAGGGCTAAGGACATCACTGAATAGACTGAGGGACTACAGGAGACAAGGGAAAAAGTTCTATCGCACTACTGAAACCTGCTCACATAAAACTGGATATAGCTCACACTCTCTACATACACAAAAAACAGATTCTACCCTTTTGTAACTTTCTTTATTTCAATTAGCTACAAGAGCTAAAGTAGGTGACTGGCATCCTTGTTACTAGTGAATGATACTGAAAATGTAAGGAAATTTGCGGCATACTGTAACTGTTAATGTTTCTTAACTAATATTTAGTTAAATGCTTTTCTAAGGAAATTTGAGTTAACACAGATAACGCTAACTGATACTTACAGCATATCTTCTCCTTCAGCCTCATAAACGCAATTTGTCAAGCTAAGTAAGAAGTAAGCAACCTAGAGGCCACCAAATGTTAGCTAAGAACATTCAGAATTCCTGAACATTAATCTTTGCTGTGCTTAAAAATAGTTAAAAACATCTAAAGAGCGAAATAATTTCACAATTAAGTGGTATAAATCATCCATGCTGCTTCTGCAAAGCAGAAAGGTCCTTATCTGAGGCCAGGGCAAAGTACAGTAACTGCCCAGCCAGAAAAATGTAGTCATACAACATCTTGTATCACCAGCCAAGCATCAGGATGAACAAATCATAGTGAAAAATATAACAGCTGACATTATACATTTTGTTTGTTTTTACCATACCTGCAAGTTTTGTGGTCAAGATTTCTTCATACTCTTCACGGATTTTCTCTTCACGTTCTTTGAGCAAGCGTTCACAGATCATTCCAACTTGTCTGAGAGTAAAGAGGGGCTGTTCTTTTTTCAGTGGTGATGATGCTACAGATGAAGTACCTTTGAAAATTTTTTCCAGAGTTAATTCAAGTATGTTTTAGAAAATTTTCTAGAAGATTAATGTAGATAACAGTTCACTTTAAAGTATTCTGAGAATCAGATTACAGCAGTAACAGCAACTTTAACTCTAATAAAAATGGCTCCATTTATAGTCCACTGGTTTCAGCAGACTTTAAGCACAAGCCTCTGAATTATTGTGCCTGTATTAAAATCAGTAGTTAGAACTATGGAGACAGTTTGGTATAGTGGTTAAGGCACTGTGCTAGAGACCAGGAGTGTGCGCATTCTAGTCCTGTCTTAGGCACGAAGCAGCTGGTGACCTTGGGCCAGTCGCTCTCTCTCAGCCCTAGGAAGGAGGCAATGGAGAAAAGCTTGCCAAGAAAACTGCAGGGACTAAGACCAGGCAGTCACCAGGAGCCAAAAACTGACTTGAAGGCACACACACAAACAGAGAAGTAGAACTACAGAAGCATGTCTATCAGATGTAGTAACCCAGAAACTGTAAGCTTCTAGAAACTATTTAGAAGTTTTATTTACAATGGCTCAAATTTAATGTGACCCAGAATTATGAATTCCACTCACACAATGCACTCTTGAAGGCAGGAGAAGGGAGACAGATTTCACTGATTTTTCTTTCCCCTCACAGCCCCCTACCCCAGCTGTCTTTATTTAGTTAGATGAACACCCTGCCTTTCTGCTAGAAGTTTAAGGAGGCATACCATGGAGTAGGTTGGGTTGGGCAAGTAACTAGCCCAAAGACAGCTTCCATGGCAGAAGGTGGACTAGAACCTGAGTCTTCCCAGTCTTAATCCAACACTTTAACCACTAGACCACCTGTTTCTCACATTTCTCCTTAAGCCAATCATGATTAGGCAGTATCATAGCAATGCTCCCAGGGAAGTGACAATGAATAGTAAGAGTTACTATTGTTAGAGTCCCTTCCAAAAATGAAAGAAGTTCCAATTCAATTGGCTTGTAAACATAAAATATGGGTTATTCCAAGTCCATTTCTCATGCCAAATTCATTCAGTGAAAGATGGGAAAAGGATATAACTAAAATAAGCAGTTCATTAAAAATATTACTCTGAAAAAAGTTGCACAACTTTGGAGTCACAAGTTGCACACATAGCAAGTTTGCAAAACTCATGATTTTAGCATTCTTACACTTAATTTCCAGCTTCTTCTCTATATTTCCCTCACACTAACAGCTCTGTACGTAACATACATTTTAATGCAGTTTATACATCCAAAGCAGTAATTCGATTGTCTCTTATGTTAGCCTTCCCAAGCTGAATCTTCAGATCAACCCAATTCTTTATAAACTACAACCTGGCTGTGATTAGTAAAAATGTTATTGTTCACACCTATATTCTTTCCTCAGAGTAGCACAGATACAAATCTAGCTCTCCATTGTTTAAGTATCGTATAACACCATTTGGGGGTTTGTGCTAACCATGGGATTTAACCTAAACAAACCATGGGTTCAACCAGTGAGACCTAACAGCTGCCCTGTAATAGTCAACTTCAACATTATTTCAATGTTTTATGGGCAAAATATAAAGTGTATCTCCTAAATAAGCTTTGAACAACATCCAACATTATTCTATTCAACGTGCCAGTTATATTTAAAGCCCTATATGCTTTGACAAATGGACACCTACAGGACTGTCTATCGACCCAGTTTTGGCCTGAGAGAAGGAATGCTGTGAGCTCCTACTCAATGGAAGATAAAGGTTGTGAGGACTGATGATGTACTTCCTCAGTGTCTGCCCCTGTCTTTTAAACTGCTCTGCCTCCCAAGCTGAGGAATGCCCCCAACCTGCAGGCCTTCAGGTTCTCATTGCACTACGTGTATGGGTACTGATGATTCTTGGGCTGCCTTCATTAATCAGATTTGTTCATGGTTTAAATTGTTTTTGCTTGTACTGTAAGCTATCTCAAGCCCGTTCATAAGTTGACAGTCTATAAATAAAATGAAAAAAAAAAAATCTCTGCTTCTCTTTTCCAATCTCTCTCTCTCTCTACTGTACCAGCCTACTCCCACAAGTTTGCTCTGGAAGATCTCTAACCTGGGAAGCATGGCTCAAACTGCTGGGACACAAAAACCTGCTCTGCTAGTAGTATCCATTCAGCTGGATAAACATTATTAAATTTTAGCTTAAACTCATTCTAATAATACTAATACAGCACTGTGATTCTTTTGATTCATCCTATTTAGAGAAAAACACAATCTGATCCAAATTCGAATGCATTCCAACTTATTCTAAAATCCTCACCTGGCAAAGCTGGTCCAGAAAGGAGAAATGCTTGTGACTGTGCATCAGTAGAACAACAAGGATCTGTTTGGTGAAAGTTTTCTAGATGTCTTCTCTTCTGCATGCGTTTGTATTCCTGTTTTATATTGTACAGAATTTGCTCTAGAAAAAGGAAATGCATTCACTATGATTATGAATTATATTTCAGTCATTTCAAAACCCAAGTATGTACATATATTACAGTAAATCAAGTAAATTAAGGGTATACACTTGTAGATCAAGAGAATGAACAAATACTTTAACCAATGGCATTAAAGGGACTGTTAATTGTTTCAGAAATTCAACTTATCCTCCTAAAGGTCATACTACAATTTCCAACCCTATTCCCCATTTAGATTCCTACAAGACACAGATGGATATAATAGAAAATGGCATTAGGCCCACTGATGTTCTCCACTTTTCCATAGAAAATAGCAAGAAAATTAGAAGATCATAACCATTAATCATGTATTCTTCCCACAACACAGCACTAGTGAAAACATAATGCATATATCTTTCCAGGTTCGGAGACTCAGAAAGGTGTAAAATGTGCTTCTTTTATTCCTGCACATATATAACATGCTTCCACAAGATAATTAGGTTACACTACTGAAACATCCACAGTTTTTGCAATAATTATTCACTGCATATGTATTAATATCTTCAATAAGTGCAATCAAGTGCCATACTTACGGAAAGCCACTATGATATGCACCATTTTATCTGCTGAGAGAATTCAGCAGCATATATCTTTCTTCTCCCTTATCCAAAACAGAATGATTAGCATCCACAGAAGCAGCCACTATTCTATTATATAAGAATCTTTCTTGCCCAAAGTGACCAAACAATTATACTTTTGCAAGCCTATTGTATCTCCAAGGACATTTAACTGCTTGCTTTACAGGAAACTCAGTAATGTATTTATACTGTCAGTAAATTATACATCCAGCACCAAGATTATAATAAAAAGCATTATTTTAAATTATCTATATATAAAATTTGTAACATGTTGAAGGTCAACCCCTTGCAATTCACACAAAAAATCTGCCTCTCTCCAATCTACTATTTTGGAGTCTAGATAAGCAAAGACTCATGGTTGCTGGTGGGTAATATCCTTCAATTTACCAAATAACTTCCCTTGCTGGAGACTTCATCTATTCTTACAGGCATTCCCAATGGAAGCTTAGTTTAATAGTTCTTAATAACTAATTGCATAAATTTACATCCAGAGAAAATATTGAAAAGAAAGAAAAACAATAGAAACAATCTTAGATATACAATCTTCCAGCTAGGGGATCTAATTTGAGAAAACTGTGAGCCAGTATTTTACAACTGCTGCAACAATTTCTTAGGCAAACGATTTCATTCAAGGGACCACTGGTGGCTATAGTGAACATAAGGATATCCATATCAGCAACATGTGACTAGAATATACCAGCTAGCCACCCTTGCTAAAATTATTAGTAACTTGGCATTTACTACTGAAGCTTACTCTGTATTTACATTGCTAAAGGCAGGAATCTTATTCTCCCTCTTAATTGTCCTGTGGTAGAGTTGCAGTTCCTCCTACCAAAAGGACTTAGCAAAAGTTACTGCAGAAAAGAAAAGCTACCAATTTGCAAGAATCTGGTTTCAACTCGACCATAAACCTGCTAAATATGCCTTCATCAAGTCATAGTCTCACAACTTATTCCACACATCAGCAACATGAAGGATAATATAAATTTCCCTTCAGGTCAGACAAAAATCAATACCTTTTTATAAAATAAATCTATTTTATAAAATTGAAAGTAGGAAGTAGATTAAAAGGTTCTATAAACAGTTTATAAAAATGATTAGAATTAAAAAAAATTCTAATTATATTCTAGTCTCCTAGGTAATATGAAGATGAGAACAGTTAACAAACTGCTCTAAAAGTGCAAAGACAAAGAAAGTCAATGAATAAACAATATATCATGGAGTATACCTGGACAAGGGGGAAGAGCCTGAATACGAATTCAAAGATAAAGTGAAACAAAATGGTGAACAGAATACATTCCGGCAATCTTTAGCATTTGAGGAAAAAGCTTATGTCCTGAAGTATGTCATCAACTGACTTAAACCTAATCATGGCTGCAGGCCATAAAAGTCACATTTGGAGATATTTTAATGAGGTTCCTAGCACAGAAAATAGAAATGAAGCAGCAGCAAAACAAAACAAAAACCATGTATCAAAAGAATGGAACACCTTCCTTACCAAAGCAGTTAATTACCAAGAAATGAACAGAATGCACTGCAACATCTTTACAAGAAATAGCAATACACCTATAACAACCAAAATAATTTCAAATGCTTAGTATATAGCTTTATCAGAGATAATCCTATGAATTTGTCCAAGATCAAAAGAAATTCAGAAGAAACTGAAGATCAGCATGTGTGGTTGCAGTATTCCATTAATATAGCAAAAGACTTCGGTGCTCTAAAAAAGGCCAACGTAGTAGTACATGTAAAGTAACCAGTTTGCAGCTGGTACCTTGAACAAAGCAGGGAAATCTAAATCTTCCACACAAGGCATTTGATGTTAGCACTTCAGTGAACTGTTGATTTATCAAAACCTAGCTAATACAAATTGCATGTGTGTTTTTCTTCTCTGTGCACCTTTCCTGTCACTCTTCTTAGTTGCTGGGGAAGGGCACAATAGCTATTGCTCTAGCCACTGATTGGCCATCTCAGCTGTTGCAGGATCCAAGTGATCCAAGATCCTTAAATCAGGATCGTTAAAAAAAAAAAAATCAAACTTTAAACTGGCAAGGGGAGCAAACATTGAAAGGAGTCCTCCTGAAGAAAAAAGGAATGAAAAACCTTTTCCAACTGTTTTCTCAGCTGAAGAGTACCTAACCCTAGCACTGGTTCTATAACTTGAACCACCTGAAATATGGAATTATCAGTGTCAATATTCCCAACATGGGGCTAAAAATTGCTGATGAGTTTTTAAAAAGCCATATTACTGACTGTAGTGATCTATCTTTTAATAGCAGTAGACTATCCCACTGGTACAGAAAGAATCTGGAGTAATTCATTCAAAACACAAAGAATTTGGAATCAGAAAAAACAGTAACTCTTGTATTTCCTTTCCAGAAAAAACAGCAAATCTTGTATTACTCTTACCAAAGAGGAATATTTTATTAATAAAGACTGAAGACTATATTCACCATCCAACCTATATTTTAAGATTCTTGTCCCAGGAGGGCTGATTGTTATGTTTAAAAAATAAAAAATGCTTATAAAGGTTTTGTTAAAATAACAATCTTTTCATTGTTTTCTGGAGAAAGGTAGTCATAATAAACATGATTATTAATACAATTTTAAAGAGAGTGGCTGTTCTATATAATGGCAAAAATATTAACACTCAGTGCCATTACTGAACTTGAGCTGATTTAACTCCTAGTGACTTCACTAATATATCAGCGCTTGGTACTAAATTCATCATTATTCACCAAATAATTATTTTATATATGACATGTATTGTCTAAAACAAAACTTCTGAATGTTGAAGTGTTTGCATTTATCAAACACCAAAAATGCATTTTCACTATAAATGATATAATTTTCCTAATTAAAACATTGTGGTTTAAATTATTTACTTGAGTTTAAATAATTTAAAATAATTATTTAATTCTAAATAATGATTTAATGTATTGGATTAAATCCTCCCTACTTCCTTTAGAAGACTGTTGTTAAATGTAGCTAGATAATGGGCTTATAGTTAAACAATATGCATGCTCATGAAGACCTGCCAACAAAAAGGGACACATCTAGGACCTGCAAAGATAATGTCAGGAAAGCTAAAGCTTGAAATGAGTTGAGGTTAGTGAAGGATGCTAAGAACAATAATAACAAGGGCTTCTTTGAGTATCTTCAAAATAAAAGGAAAAGAATCAATGTACCAGCTGCTTAGACAGACACAGAAATGCTAATAAATAAAAGGGAAAGCTACTTTCAGTCTTTAATAAAATATATATATATATATATATGTGGTTCACCAGGAAACTGTGAGGAGCAGAATAAAGTGGCAAAGCTGAAACTTCAGTCTGATAGAAATGTTAAGGTGTATCTCTTTATTTTGATGAATTTAAAGTAAATTTCAAAGTAAACTGCATGCTAGATTACTAACTAGCTAATGGCCAGATCAACCTTCTGTGGTTTTTTATAGAGAATTCCTGGAGATATGGGGAAGAGCCAAATAACTAAAGACAAACATTCCTATTTTCAAAAAAAATGAGGAAAGAAGAAACTACAGACCAGCCAATCTGACACTGATGTATTCTCATGGTATTTTTATACAAATATATCCCAGTTTTCTAGTGACTGAATGAAAGATGATGCAAAACTGTTTCCATTTCAATAATGTAAACAGTGCCACTTCCATATTATGTCTATTATTTTGTCATCTCTAATCTCAGCTTCCTTTGACACATAAACAACCTGACATTTTCAATGCACGTTACACTATTATTAAAAGTTTCATTATTATTTAGTAATCAGTGGACATAAGGCATCAAGGCATAATGGTTCTTCAAGACAGACAATCAAGTGCTCTTCCAGGTATAACATCCTTGATACTGACTGCCTATTCCTGCTTCAAGTATTGTAGACAGAACTGATCTTATGAGCTGCACTCATGGTCATACTAGCAGAATAGCCAACATTCTGTTTGGCTGATAATGAATTTTAATTTTTAAGAGAAAAGAAAAGGAAAATCTAGGAAAAACAAACATATACCCCCAAATTAATGTCATTCTGATGTTTAATTAAATTAGATATCTAACAGATATATCTAATTTCATTTTCTGAATAAAAATAAATAAGGAAGATATTTAAAATGTTCTTTGGAGACAAACTGGTAAAAAAATGATTTTCCAAATTGACACTAAAGTAGTGTATATTTCATGTAACAAAGGAAAATACTGTATTAACAAGTCAATTATGTTTCTAACTAACTCTACTGTTTTTTAATTGTGAAATACAAGGCTTTTAACATTTGAAATAAGGCACAAGATTAGGATACAAAGTACTATATGAGGTCATGATACTTTATTCAACCAAACCAATTTTTAAAATGTTTTTGCAAAAGCAGTTTACTGGAACAATGTCCTAAGGTCATTTGCTCATATGACTATATGGGTTGCCAGAGGCATTTATGAATGGAAGCCAAGTCCATTAACACTGGGCCTTGGCAGTAATTATAAAGTTCTAAATATGTCCTATGATGGTTCAGTCATACATTTAAGCCATCAAATGATGAGTAGACATATGTGAACTAGCTTAAGGAATAGAGTTAGTAAGTGAATTCAACGGTTCAAAGCCAATCGAATAACTGTGAAATATTTTGAAATAGCTATATTCTAAATAAATCTGGTAATTTAACAACTTTATACTGCACAACGTGGTTCTCATTAAAATTAACATATCAAGAGTGTGCTAGGTTAGAATTCTCTTCTTGAACTTACTAATTTTATATAAGAAATGATAGTACAATTCTAGATATATTTTCACTGAAGTAAGTTCCTGAGTAAATCATAGGACTCTTCCAGGTACATACATATATGATTGTAGCTGCAATAATTAGTACTCTGTGATAAGGTTGTTTAGTCTGAAATGTAATCACATGATGGAATGAACACACACACACACACAAACCCTGAGAATTCAGGAGACCCAGATTTAAATCCCTACTCAGCCATCATATTCACTTGGTGGCTTTGCACTGATCATTTCTTGGCATAATTCACCTTTCAAAGTTGTTGAAGACAGTACAGCATACCCCCATTTGACCTTCTGGAGGGAACGTAATGTACAAATGTAATAAATAAAGATACAATTCTATTAATCTGGTATTATGTTAAATGAAAACACCACCTTGAGTCTGATGATTAGCTGGCCTTACAAATCCAGCAAAATTAATCAATCAGTAGTGATTTTACATTAAAATGTTATTAACTGGAATGATACAGTATTCTTCACTGTCTTAAAAACCTATTTATAAACAGACCATATACAGCAGATGGAAACACCTAGCCAAAGTTAGATATCTTGAAAAAGCTACAACTGGACCTGGTTAATACTGAGATGAGAGACTACCAGGAAATTCCAGGGCTGTGAGCTAGAGCAGAAAGTCAAAGAGCATCTAAGAAGGCAACAGCACATCACTTCCTTATTTTTAACCTCAGGCCTTGGATTAGGGTGACTGGGAGGAAGAAGCTTTTTACTGTTTTTACTTTGGGGGGCGGGGAGGCTGGCTGTTGCTTCCTCTGGATAATGCTTTCTTTTGGGATTTAGATTTTATTTTTACTGTTTCTGTATGCTAAATTGCCCAGAGTTGTTGGATTTGGACACCCTAGAAATTTGAAAAACAAATCAATTAACACATGGATGTATTCACGTAGTCACTAAAAATCAAGTACAACTTGAGGAGCTTCTACCTTTTTATAAACAGTCTAACTAGTCAAAACATAACTATAACTTCCAAACTAAGTGAAAATTGTACTTTCCTAACAGAGAAAATCATTTTCACTTGTGTGCCATGTCAATGCACAGCCCACTGAACAAAAGCCTTGGTCTGAAAAAATTAAGATACGAATGTCCCTATAGATGATGACAAATGTCCAACAGAAAATCAATATGAAGTAGAAGCAATTAGATGCAACATTCATACTAAAACTTTCCTCTCTCCCCTTCCCTCATTACAATCTTTAACTGTAACAATTTTATACTCAACACAGCTGATGCTTTGTTCTTAGTTACAGAATCACAACTCCAAGGTAGATTTTATTCCTCATTTACCATGTTTGGAAAGTTTTGTTCTTTCAATAGAAAAATTCAAAGGCCTTAATCCCAGGGATGATGACACAACAACATTGTGCTACAGTAGAAAAGACAAATACAAGCATAACCAGTGATGTTCAAAAAAATATTCCAAAAACTGGAACTTTTTCTACTCCTAATTGTTATACAGATTATTTTTTCAAGAACTTTTAAGAAATACACTTGTTTCATAAAAACAAGACAACCAGAATATAAGGAGAATAGAGTCAAATCAAAAATAATTATTATATTTACTTGTCATACCACCTTATGCCTTTACTAGGGGCTATTTCAAATATGTAAAGAATAGTCCACTTCTATAATCAGACTTTCCTGCTCTTTCCCCCACAAGTACTTCAAATCTCTGAAGCATCCTCCACCTTCCACAATAAAGTTGGAGTTAAGAAACAGAAAAGAACCCATCAATGAACAGATGGCCCATAATCCAAATATTATAATCATGCCCATTTTTAAATAAAGCACTGATTTGTTTCAATTACTTTATCATGTCATCCTATATATTTTACTCATAGGTTAGTCCTACTGTGTTAAAACAACTTAGCTCCAGATAAATATGCACAAAAATACTTTTTTTTTCCATACACAAATATTTTAAAGCAGGTCTTACAACTGGGAAATAATTTATTACATATTACTTTACTTACTATCACCTACAAAGGCCCCAATAACATATGACTGGCACATCTGGAAACCACTTCCTCTTGCATGACTTGTTATCCACTGCATTCAATACCTGAGATTCTGCTGTCACTTTTGTAGGTATAGTTAGTGAGGACCGACTAGGCTTTTTCACTACAGGCACTAGTTTTATTATTTCACAATATTTGTGGACCACAACATTCTAAACAGACTCTGGATGGTAAATAAGCCCTGGAACTCTTCTCCAGAAGGTTCAAGTTGCCTCCATCTTTTAAATTTTAAGGCGGTGGCATCTGTTAATATTTTATACTATACTTTCTATCTGCTTTAATCAACTGCTTTAATCATTTTAAAACTGACCTACTTTTATTGGGGGAAGGGGTTTGTTTTATTTATTTAAATGGTGTATTGTAAATTGTTGAATTAGAACTCCCAGCATTCCACACTGTTGGCAATGCTACCAGGATATCCTGGGAGTTGTGGTTCAAGTTATTTGGAAGGCCACATTTTGCTCATTGAATCTATAGGAACTGCCTTGAAATCAGTACGTGAGACAGAAATGTTCTAAAATGCTTAATCAGATCTCAACTGCAGCCACTATGAATAGTAATATACATAACAGTAGCACCTGTGTTGTATGGGACATCTGTTTTCTATGACTTGCCCCCACTATGGAAGTATGAGGGCTAGCAATGAACTATGAAACATACTAATGGCATTTTATAACATCTATGCTTCCTCAAAGAAGCATCAAATTCTCAGAAATTACTGTTAACATTAAAGCCATGATATAACAAGAAATATCACCAAGCACCACCACACATTTCTGTAAAAAAAACTATACAGTACTCACTGAAAATTGTAAATGCAAATGTTGACACACTACCTGACAATTAAAATCTTTCTAGTGATGTTGTAGTAGTGGAATACTTCACTGAGCATGAGTTAGACTAGATAACCTCCAAGACTCCTCGAACTCTTACATTCTATGATTCATTAGACAGTATCACTGTTATTCTTCCATAGCATACAAAGGTGTTCCAGATGCAAATTCCCTGTAAGATATGTTCAGCCAAGAGAGAATGGACAGCTCAAAGCTACTCAGTGAATTTTCATAGTGGGTGCACAGCAGGATGCTTGAACTTGGATCTCCCTAGCTCTGTCCAACAGACTAAACCACCACACTAGTTCTTGTTGGTTTAAGCATATGCCTACCATTTAAGTATATGCTTACAGCATAAGAAACATTTTTTTATCTGATGCAAGCAGTTTTGTGAGCAGAAATGTAGGTTTTTTAATACAGATGAAAATGTATTCAGAGCATATTATGAACATGCACTTCAAAGGAATATATCTCTGAGTGACAGATCTCTGTATAATATAAAAATTACACAATTATGTGTGTCTCTGAAATTATTGATCTCCTGTCTTAATTAGTATCTTAGAAACCTCACTATTAAATATTTAGATACTTAAATGCTGTTACTGCACAATTAACCTCTCTATATTCCATTTTAAATAGAATTGCTTAGCTTAGCCAACCATCCATTTATACCTTTGAACAGCTTTATTCTTTAATGGATTTTTCCAGGAACTACTTATGTTTCAAAAGGGTACTTTCCAATGACTGCAAGCTGTTTAATGACTTGAGATGCCTAGCTGTCCACTCCACTGAATCAATTTTAAACCCCTACTTACATTAAATATTCATAAGATGGATATTTCTACTTCCAGTGAAGTCACCCACCTTCTGTTGGTATTAAGCAGTTTAACTTTATTTTTAGTTTTAACAATGGTTAGTTACTTTATAGTAATGATAGATACATAATATGCTCCACTAACTCCAAAAATTGCTCACTGAGGAAATATTCCAACACTTCTATGATCCCATTAAAATCAGCAATAGCACATTAATTAGATGGCATACTAAATAAATGCCCAGTACCATATACTTACTATCTACCTATCTATTCCCCTCCCTCAAATGCCAAGGAAGGATCAAATTATTTGCTTGCAGAATGTTGAAATTAGGCTAAAGTTCACACATGACTTTAGGGATGCCAATTGCTTACCCATTTTATAGGCTGTGGTATTAACATTTCAGATTGTAACCTAGTCTCAGGGGAAAAGATTAATATCCTATACTCTGACCTTGTAATAATTTAAAATTTCCATTAATAAAACACCCTTCAAAACCAAAAACGTTTCCAAGGTCTAAAGCCCATTTCAAAAGAATTTACCATGTAATCATGCTGCTATAGTGTCACTGATTACTAATATGAAAATGCCATTTATCTCAAACAAGGTTATCAACTGATCCAAAAGCAACATTCCCAACATGCAGGCACACTGAAGACAATTATGGAGTGAGAACTGTAGCACACGTGAGAATAGAAGTGCCTTCTCTTAAAACAAGAGACATATGAAAACTATACTAGACAAAGGTCAGTTACAGATACTATAAGAAACCACAGGGTGAGGTAATCATACCATCAGAGGTGACAACACAGCAAGTCTTGATGTTGCCACTAATTTGTTGTCTCTGTGAGAGGGAAAAGATCTTCGAGGAGCCGAGATGTACCACCTTAATCATACTGTTTACCAATATGTACAATCTATTTGCCGCACTCTAAACACACACTTTTATAAACCCATCATCACTGATCTTATCGCTTCAGGAAAGGTTGGCATTCTTGGACTTGAAATCCGAAGCGGTGGAAGAGGAATCAAAAATGCAATCCTCTCGTCGTTAGTTTGGCCCGACCCTTGCCCAAGCGGCCTACTGTGGGTGATTGATGACAGACCCCGATCAGGTCCGCCCTCCTGCGCTGCTGGACTCGGAGGAAACGGCCCTGCCATGTATGCTCAGGCAAGGCGCTCGCTCCCCGAGTTAATGGCTTCAGCAAATCGATTGCCCGCACCGGGAGGAGATAGAAGAAGGGCAGAGAGACCGAGGGAGGGCAGAGGAGGAGAATATTCCATCCTTCTCGGCGAAGAGCCCGCCTCCCTCGCGATAACTCCCCAGTTCCTCTTTCTCGCCAGACAAATACCTCTCGCACCGCGCAGGCCAGCCCTCTCCCAAGGGGGCAAAAGGTGCGGTGGAAAGATACTCACTCCCCTCCCAGCCCGGCACAGAACAAGGCCGACGGTCTTCCCCTCCCCTCCCCGCACATCCACCGGCGCAGCCCAAGATCAACCCCCTTCGGCGGCCTCTCCCGTATTTGCCGCTTCCCCACCCCCACCGCGGGGAGGGCGGCCATTTCCATTGTGCCGACACCGCGGCGAAAGCAAAAGGGGGGGAGGGAGGCGGCTGCTTTGGTGGAAAGGCAGAGCCGTGCCGGTTCCATTCAGGTGGAAGAAGCGGCGGCCGCTGCTCTTCCAGACTTCAGAGGCCCCCGGACCACCCGCCCGCCCCTCTCGCTCGCCCGCCGCCCTGGACCCCACCCTGCGCCCCTCCACCCCCTACCTGTGGTGAGGCGAGTGGACACTTCCCCGAAGGGCGAAGGCTCCATGCGCAGGTATTTCTGCGGGGACGAGGCAAAGGAAGCTGAAGAGGAAGAGGAGGCGGCCGCCGCCGAGGCGGACAATGGAGTGCAGCGCCGTCGCTTCGGCGAGGCCGGGCTCAGCAAAGGGTCGAAATCTAGAGTCCGTTTTAAGGTCGCGCCGCAGGCCATGGCCGAGTCGAGCGGGGGGCGGAAGAAGAAGAAGAAGAAGAAAGGGGCTCAGCAGCTGAGCCGGCCGGGCCTTTCGCACCGAAGGAGCGTCCAGAAGGACTGACAGGGGGGCGGGGGAAGGGGAGAGCTTCCCGCGCTGCCGCGCCTTGTCAAACGCCGGGTCGCCACTGCTCTGCGCCGCTTCGGCTTTCTCCTGCCGGCCGCCGGCTCTGCCTGCGTCTCCAGGGAGCGGCCCGGAGCTCTGGGCCCGGCTCAGCTGGACTTGTAGGCTCCGCCCGCGGCAAATCCTCCCCGGGCCGTATCCGGGAGGGGGTCTAGGCCGGTGGGAGCGGCTTGACGGGAGGCTACCCGGCCTGGGGCCGCCGATGAAGAGCGATGACTGCGGCGGCGGCTGTCGCGCGTCTCTCTGTGACTCTTCCACACCAGCAATATGGCGTCAATAACAACGCCGCTGATTCAAAAACCAGTTCTCACCAATGCGCTTGCGCGGCTTGGAGGTGGTGGCCGACGTAAAGGATCAGGGGAGTTGTGGTTTCCTTTAGGACATTTTTTCCCCACCCTCCTCGTAAAGACGCTAAAGGGAAGCGGGAACCACAATTCCCACGGTACATTGCGTGAAAGAGTCGACTTCCGGGGTGGAATTTAAATCCACACAGAGGAGCCTGGATTTTAGGAGTGAAAGTGGTCATTTAAACGTTGGGAGTGAAGTAGGACAGAAAGAGCTTAGTCTGCGGAAATTTTAAATGGCCGATGACGTGCAGTAACGTTCTTTATAATGCTTGGCGAAGATGTAAAAGAGTGTTTCTGTCTAGCTGATTCCGCAGCACAGTACACATTTTGGAAGAAGAAAAATGAACTGAACGAAAGGCGTCCTGCAATGAATATTTCTGTTTTATAATACAGGCTTGGGATTATTGGTGATTTAATGTTCTAGACTCTTCTTCAACTAAGATACTCACCAAGCAGTATTATTTCTGAAGAGCTTTACAATTATGATTACACTTTATTAAAGTAAGAGCACAAAAGACACAATAAACTGATCAAGTCTTGATTTAATTCTACTTAGAGTATACCCATTAAAATCAATTGGAGTCAGTTAATAACTAAAGAAAAAATCCTGGATTTTAATTGATATTTTTGTAGTCCTGAAACTGGAGTTGGTCTAGGGCCTGTAGATCAGCATTCACAATGCAGTGATCTCCCAACTGTGCTGGACTTACCACTCATCATGATTGAAATTTTGAAAAAAGTTAAAATATGTAAGTAAGTGTTACAGTATTCCATAGAGAAACAATGTTTGCTTCTTGAATGCATTGTTGTTATGCATTTATTATGTGCCAAAATTACTTGTTTTCTACTGCAGGAAAATCCTGCCATTGTTAAGTATTCATTCAATTCATGTCCGTGCCCACTCCCTAAACAATCCTGGGCAGCTTACAGAGCATTAAAAACAGATAGATAGATAGATAGATAGATAGATAGATAGATAGATAGATAGATAGATCACTGCTGTGTCTTTAATGATCTATCTATTTATCATTAAAAACACAGACACAGCACTGAGGACAGTAATTCACATATGTCACACTAAGATGGCTCACATAGCTCCTGGCCAAGCAGGTTTATTATTTGCCTCGGCTTCTTTAGGACTGAGATGTCTAATCAATTTTCAATGCCATAACTCAGTAGTTTAAAAAAAAACATGTAGTAAAACACTTGCATGATTTCCCTATCAAAGGAGTGCATTCTGCAGTGCTCTAAATTATATAACCTTTTGCATGGTAGTCCCACTATAAGGACATTGCTTGCTCTCCAGTTAGGCTTATGTAATCAAGTTCTGGCTGTTTCCATTATGGCAATAGAAGTAGTCGTAGCAGTGACTGAGTTTGCACTAAATTATGTTTACTGAACATTTGGAGTTGCCTAGATTCACACAACAGAAGCTATACATTTAGCACATTGGCTGGGTTCTTACAAGATATTAAGCTATAAAGTTAGCCACATCAGAACCTGGAATACGGTTTTATGTACGCAATTTTACCTGGGCTTTTTGCCTGTATCTTTTTAATGTAAATGGTACAGACCCTCTTGTATCAAGTTTGACATCTGGTGGCTACAGTCACGTATTTGTCTTGGCAACAATGTGGAATTGGTTTGCCACTCTCCTTTCCCACCATAATTACTTGATTTCCCACATTAGCCTACAGCCTTGGAAATCTCTTAAGGTCTCCCATACAAGTAATAACTAGACCTCCAAGTGAAGACCTGACTCCACTTACCTCCTGAGGCCAGACTAGGTCAGCCAGATGCTGCCACCAGCTTATTCTGATTTCTCTGGGCCTGTAGATTGCCATGTTTGAAGAATCATTGATATTTCTCTTGCATTTATGAGATGAGCAGTTGGTTTTTAAGGCAGCTAGGAAACAAATGAAAACTGCAGTATAAGGGTTAAAATAGCTGTATCAGTTTTTTTTTTTTTTAAGATTTATTCCAAACCAAGTGCTGAGATGTAGCTTCACCTGTTTTGCACTCTGAATCCCTCTCAGTGGATGCTTAGTCCAGCCCTTGGCTTTCAAAATGTTGTCTACCTGTGTTTTTAGGTGAAAAGCTAGTTTGAACTGGGCAGGTAGATGATATTTTTAGAAACTGCTGGTTCCGTGTGATTAGCACTGAATTATGCCAAGCTTTTTGTTTTGTGAAAACAGCCTAAGGATATGGTCTGTTCTCTACCCTATAAAATTTAAACTTGTTTGACAGCAGTGACATTTCATAACCAAATTCTAGATACATTTATTACTTAAAAGGACTGGAGAGCTCAACATGCTCACAAATTTGTAGATGTTAAGAATATGAAAATTGTATCCTTTGAATCTGTTCATATATCATAATTTTAGCTATACAGTATATGGGGCATCAAAATGTCTGGTATTGAGACATTTTGATAGGAGCAGAACAATATGGAAATTGTGGCCAAGAAGCATGACCATGAAACAATTCAGCTAAAGAAGGGCAATTTCCATCTTTCTATTTGTTTAATATCCTAAGATCATCTAGGAATGGGTGAAGTTCAAAATCAGAGTTCAGAGTCACTTTGTGTGAGATGGACTGCTATATAAATGTGACATATAAATAATAAGGGTATTACTAATAGTACCAATAATGGTTATTTATTTATTAATAAATCATATTTATATATAAAATGTAAATGACAATGTTTCTGCTGGAATATATCAATACTGTTCTCTTCTGAAGTGCAAAAATCTTGTAACAATGCTTCAAAGTATAAAGAAGTGTTTGAGAAAACTGAAAATTATAAAAATAATTGAAAAACAATTGTACACACTTTTCATAAACTGAGCATTTGAAAAGTATAAAATGATTACTCTGCAATCTTAGGCATATAAGCCTCTGTTAAAGCACTGAGACTTCTAAATAAACATGCATAGGTTTGCACGGCAAGATTTTTGAAATAAAAGCTGTTAGCATCAGATATGACAGGGAGTTGTGCAATTAATCAGTTCGTTTATGCTTTCCAGATTAGGACAGACTTGCTTATAATGGGATACCTCACGGCAGCTCAGGATTTTAAAGTGTAACAGGAACACGGTCATACACAATTATTTGTCTTTCTTCTTTGGAAGAGACAAAAATGATTTCAGGCCAATAACATGTTTCATAAATCAGTTTTCCCATTGATATTAATTATACTAGATTTTATAAAATACCTATGCTTTCCCCCCCCCCTCCTTTAATGCTGTTTTAAGCATAGTTTTGAAATTGCTTGTGTGCCTTTTTTCCAATTACATCAACATAAGGACCTGGTTGGAGATACCTTCAGAAAAACTGCCTCCTAATCCCAAGGAAAGTTAAGAAACTGGATCAACTGTTGGCTGTTTACTCACCTGCTAAAAATAGTTAATTGTCAATATTTTCAAGGTGTTTTCATTACTATATTCTTCTTTTTCTTTAATTCATACACCCTGACTCAATCAGCCTTCTCTAATGTGCTGGGAGAATAACTCTCATAATTCCCAGCCACTCCTGACATTGATCATACTGACTGGGAATTATGGGGGTTAGTCCCAACATATTTTGTGACACTGGGTTTGAGAAAGCTGGGCAAAATCCTATGACTTAAATTCAGAGTCTGCTTCATATCCCATGTTGTCATTTCCTCTTTCTGTTTCTCCTGCACAATTTCATTTACTCATTTGCATGTTCCTTCACTGACATGCTTGCGTCATGGTTGTGCACATTTCCTATTTCTATTTATGGCCCTTTTGCTCAACCTGATTTTGTTCCTAACTTAACCTGTTTGATCCCCTTGCAATGGATCTGCATTGCAGGTTGACTGCATTCTAACCATTGCTGAGTCCTTAGTATTTGAGATACATATGGTCCCTTCCCACTCGAGACTTCAGATAATGCCATAAATATAGTATGAAGTACAGCTGTGATAAGAGCAAACCAGGTCATTTGGATTTTTAAGTGAGCTTGATACTGATTATGTTACCCAAGGAAATCTGACTAGGAAGTATCTGTTAAGAGTCAGCAAATGTTAGATAAGCCAGCAAAGAAGAAGATAAAAATGTTTTAGTTCTAGAATAAAATTTGGAGCTGTAGTGTTGAATAAGCAGTACATCTTTTCAGAAAGCACAATATTTCTAATGAGGACTGTCTGGTATTTTTCAAACAGTCATTATAGCAAATGGAAATTTAAACCACAGATTGATAGGCAAAGCAGCTAGTCTATTTCCTATATATACAAATAGCAGTCTCAGTCCAACAAGTACTTTTCCTTCTGTAGCTAAAATGACATCACACTTATACAGGTGAAACTCGAAAAATTAGAATATCGTGCAAATGTTCATTTATGTCAGTATGGCAACTCAAAAGGTAAAACCAATATATGAGATAGACACATTACATGCAAAGCGAGATATGTCAAGCCTTGCTTTGGTATAATTGTGATGATTATGGCGTACACTGGTTACATTTATTGGTAAGGCTAATCCACAATTCAGTATTCTATGAACAAGCAATTTGGGAGCATTGTGCTTGTAGGCAGCACCTTTGCCTTCACACTTGAAGGAAGGAAATGGCCTTCTGCAAGGCTGAACAAACTGCTCTTTCCAGTGACGTCCAAAAGAAGCCAGGATCAAACCATGGTTCCAGGTCTTTATGTCTTAACTATTACTAGAACAAGGCACTTCTACCTTCAGCTATCACATGGTAGTTCAAAGCCACAGCAAGAAGCTTTCAACTTTTCTCTTTTCTCAGGTACAAAGGAAGATAGAAGGGGAATTGCACGCAAGCCTGAGGCTCATACTGGATGATCCCTGTGGTGCTACACCGTGTCTTTTGTGATCTTTGATCCAAGCCACTGAATTATGTACGGCGCGTCACTCAATCTGGTATGTTGGGACTCCATGTTGAGAGCTGTTATTCCAGCACAACTAGAAGGTACCAAGTTAGAGAAGGCTGGCATAGTTTTTGAAAATAAAGAAGAGTCATATGGGAGCTTACAGGTTAATAAACGTATTGCCATATGAGCTTTTCTAATAGAGTGAAAACAAGCAGCATAAGCTGCTTATTATTTACACTCAGTCTTATTTACATCCTCTTTATATAAACTGAAACTACTCCAGAACATGTTTCTTGTAGATAAAACAGAAGCCTTCACCTGGCACAGTATATAACAACGGTTCCTTCTACAGCTTCTCATATGTAGACTTTTATGTAGATTATAAAGGAAAAGTGTTGCTGGGGCAAAGGATGTGGGTTCAGGAAAGCGGCAGATACTTTGAGCTGTTTTGTTTGTTTGTTGCAGGACACCCTAAACTCAACTAGAAAGTATTTTAAGATGTGGTTATAAGTCAAATAGTCTGTGATTTTTCACAATGACTTTCACCAGCAACAAGCAGGAAGCGTTGAAGGTGAATTCAGTTTCAAGGGTAAAATTTTTCAGAACACTGCATGTTATTTTTACCTGCTACCTGCTATAGCTCAAGAGAAAGACCAGCATATGGTATTCCTGGCTATAAAGTTTTGAATGTAATAAAAATTCAGTTCTGTGTGTTGTTTAAAGAAACTTCAGATTCAATAACAGTAGATTTACTGTGCAATTCTGTGTTTATTTAATCAATATTCTGACTGATTTAAGTAGGACTTATTTACTGCAAATTTGTGTTGAAATGTAATTTAATAATCCAAAGATCCTCCAGGACATAATTTAAAATAAAATAAAGAATCTCCTTTGAGTAAAGTTCAGTTCCTGGTGATTTCATAGCCACGTAGTTTTCTTGGCAATAACACACAAGTAGTTTGTCTTTGCCTTCTTTCTGGATTTTTTTTTTTTTAACTTCCAGGTCTAGTCAGCAACTCTTGGATGTCCTGGTGGTTATCCATCCATGTATTTCCAAGCTCAGATAAGGCTGTCTACATACTGCCACATAGCTGAGCAGGATGAAATAATCTTTAGAAAGGAAAAAATGAAGAAGACTAGCATAACTACAAACCAGTCAGGTTGATGTTGATATCAGGCAAAACTCTGGAGCGTTTGATAAAGCAATTGGTTTGGGAGCATTTAAAAAGAATGACTTGCTTGGGAGAAGTTAGCATAGAATTATCAAGATTTTTTTTTTTTTTTTTTTGTCTGCGCTCAGTCATTACTGACCCTGCAGTGACTGCCTGGACGAATCCTTGCAGTTTTCAAGGCAATTGTTTTTCGGAAGTGGTTTGCCAGAGCCTCCTTCCTAGACCAGAGCCCAGCTGGCGAGCGCGGGAGGCGGGATTTCTGTTGCTTCGCGCCCTTTTCGGGCGAGCGCGGTTTCGCGCTTACCGGCAACTGGTCCCGTCTCTAGAATAAATCATGCCAAATATATCTTTCTTGACAGAGTGATCAATTTTGTTGACCATGAGAATTCAGTGGACGTAGCATACATTGACTTCAACGAAGAATTCAGCAAAGTCTTTCCTGACATTCTAGTAGAGAAGATGGCAAAATATGTGCTGAACTATGCTACCATTAGTTGGATACAAGTCTGGCTAGACAGTCATACTCAATGAGTGTATATCAATGGCTTCATATCAAAGGAGGGAAAAGCTGAGTGATCAATCACTAGGCTTTGTTGTAGGCCCTGTGCTAGTCAACATATTTATAAATGACTTGGATTAGTCATTTATAAATATGTTGAATAGCACAGGGCTTATTAGAAAATACGATTATCAAATTTGCAGATGACAGAAATGTGGGGGGAGGAGAATAGCATATATTCTGAATGTCAGGGTCAAAATTCCAAAAAAGCTTGAAAGGCTGGAACAATGGGCAGAAAGTAGCAAAACGATTTTTGAAAGGGTAGGAAAAATTAAAGGTATGAATATAAGATGGGAAGACCATATCAGGCAGTAGAACATGCAAACCAAATTTTGGTATCTAACTAGATTACAAGTAGAACATGAGCCAACAGTAACTGCAAAAAAAGGAAATGCAATCCCAGGCGACATCAATATCAAGAGAAGTGATTTTTCTATTCTGTGTTGATCAGACCACATCTAGAATATTGTGTCCAGTTTTGGGCACTGCATTTTAGGAAGGTTATTGACAGGGAAGAGTAACCAATATGATAAGAGGCTTAGAAGGAAAAAATGTATGAAGAAAGATTGGAAGCACTGATAATGTATAACCTGAAGAAGAGAGGTTAAGGTTTTTTTAAAATATAAATGTTGGTGAGTTTTATAAAGGTACTGCTCCAGGAACTGAAATCCTGGTTATAGTAAGGCAATCACAGCAACATAAGGAAAGGGCCTATCATTGATGTAAATTTAACCCCTCTAAAGCAGACTACACCTGCATATTTTGCAAAAGAGGAGAGGTGGAGCTGGGATCTCTTGATGACAGTTCTTAATCTGTGTCCCACACAGAACATAAGTTCCAGATTGTTTCTTTGAGCCAGTCTGGTCTCCTGACCATATCATTTAACCAGAAAAATGTAGTGGATCCAAAGGATAATCTCTGAATCCCTTCTAACCCTTTCAGTATATTCTATGCTATGAACTGTTGCTTTTCATTAAAATAAATATTTGATTAAAAGAGCCAACATCACATCAATTTGGAGTTGAATCATAATGATTCAAGAGTGCCATCTTCAAACTCTCAGGAGCCTAGGATGATAATCCTCAAACAATTTCCTAACATTCCTTCCAATTGTGCATGACGCTAGTATTTCAGGAAGATAAAGTGGCCCAAATTGTGCAGTGAAAGTAAAATAATTTACCTGCAGTAAGGTGTTATACGGTATTGCATAGGTTTTTGTGTACTGAGTAATTTATAGACAAAAGGGAAGAAGAAAAGCATTCCTTTTTCTGTTCTTTCAGGGATGTTGCTACTTCTCTATTTGCTGAAGTAAAATAGCTCTTTGGAGAACAGATTCCAACGTGAGATGGTTTAGGAGACCAATCTGTCCTTCCCCTGCTGCTCTTCCACTCCCAGTGACAGCCCTGCCAGACTGTTTCATTGCAAAATTTTGAGGAAAAGAGGAAGATGAATGAAAAGATTGGGGCATCTGGTTCTAATTTTAAAACATCTTAAAATTACTACATACTTGAACTCAGTTTTTAACTATCCAACTTCATGGGTCATCAGGCTTAAACTTCACCATCTCCATTTACAACATGTTTTGCTTGTTCCATCTCAGGCAGGGCCAAACAGGAGATAATTGCTGCACATTTTTTAAATATGAAAATGCAGGCTCTAACTTTTGTGAACACATAAATACCACCACATGCAACTTCCCTCATTACAGGAGTAATACTGGTATATATTTTTTCTACCCTATATTATTGTTACATAAAAAGAGATTTCTTCCTCTTTCCTTGCAGGGGCTACATTTATACCATGTTTTTACAATATGGTTGGTTTGGTTTTGACTTAGGCAGTGTTTGCACTTAAGTTATTTTCAGACTGAGGGGATATCCATATTTATATTTGAAGCTGCTCCTGTCCTGTGCTTATACCAGCCTGACTCTAAACTGGCTTAAGAAAATCCTGTCCACACTAAGACACTTTGGCAACAGCTTGCAAGGTATTCAGTCCAGATTGCAGACAACAATGTCCTCCCATTGCACCATTGTCCTGCTGCTGTGCCCTCCCTCCTTTCTCTTCCAGGAGAGCACAGGTTGATCACTTTCTCTTCTGTGGATCTTTCTATATATTGCGCACCCAAATATATGCACAAAGTAAGTATACAATATACAAAATTCAAATATACAAAAAGAATAAAAATGCAGATATGCAGGCACAAGAAGCAGTTTTAAAAAAATCATCCTTCCAGCATATACTGTAATATTTCTGTATCCCTTTTGTCAGTGTGGCTAAATAACATAGTGATTAAGATCTTTTCTTAGCATATAGAAAGACCCCAGTTCAAAACCTGAGAGAAATTTTATTTTTAAAAAATATTTTTTTTTCTTGAGTAGGTAAGATTCCCTCTGTTTGTTTGTTTGTTTTGGTTTTTTGGCTCCAGGGCTTTTAATATGGGCTAGCTGGTATCTGGGAATGAAACCCTTCTGCCTCAGGTGACTGTAAAACCAGTAAAATTTTGAACTCTTAGACATATTTTAAAAATGGCTAGGAGAAAGTTACCTGCTCAAGAAAAGAAAAATTGTAATTAAAAAAAATCTGCTGGGTTTCAAGCTTGCAACCTTCTCCATACTAAGCAAAATTCTTAACCACTATGCTATTTCAGCAGTTTGGTAAGGGGAGGTATAGAAGCATTAGAGTGCACAATAAGTGTTAGCTCTGTTGAAGGGGCAGTCCTCACTCTGCAAAAAAGTCTGTGAACTGCTGAGCTTAGTCTGCCGCAGACTGAAATGCTATAGCCTAAATGGACAGGAGCAACCAAGACAGCATAACAGGGAGAACTGTACTTCTGAAGTGGAGCAGAGTAGCATGCCGTGAGGTTGCTTTGAAAGTGAATGGTGGATTAATAAAGGATGATGGCCTCTGTTTCTGTCCTCCAGAAGCAGTTGCCTGCCCTTTCTGGTGTTGGGGCAACAGGGCAGTGCAGATAAGCCCTTAGTATGTCATACAAAACTGGATTTGCGTAAAACTGTGGTTAAGGCAGAGTGCTTTAACCAAGTGTTATCTGAGTTTTGTTCTCTTCATTCAGTCTTGGTTCCCTACATTGCCCAAACAAAGTTACTTTGAAGATTACTTTGAAGCCATCCTTTTCAGTCTCCAGACATAGAAATGGGAGCTAGAAGGGTCACAAAATAGGGCTGCTCCAATTGTGGTGAAGGTGAAATGGAGATATAAAGGCTTTGACACTGTTTAGGCCAAAACAGATTTCTATGTAAAAAAGAATAGTCTATATATTTTATTGCTTACCACCTATAACAGTGTTTTTCAAACGTGGCAACTTTAAGATGTGTGGACTTCAGCTAAAGTTGCCACGTTTGAAAAACACTGACCTATAACAAAACTTGGGGACTTCTATCCCAAGTTCATGTTTCTAGAAACACCAAATGGTGTCACCTTCATAAGGCAACATGGCAAGTCACAAATCTTAGTGAAAAAGACTTATGCGATGGGGCACAATGATGGCAACTGTGCATCTGTTCACCTCATTTTTAAGCTGCACATATTGTATAAATACAGCAGTCTACAGGTCACTCCAAGATTTTATTAACAACATTAAAACAGCAGCAGCAGTTTGGAGCGAAGTGATTGAGAGAGGTTGTGCTTTATCCTTCTTCAAATTGCGCTGAGAGCTAATGAAGATTTTAAATGTACACCTGTAAGGGCTGAAAGAAACATGTTATAAACTGAATTACTTAAATAAAGTTTAACAAGATTCACTGTTTTTACCTCTGAAACAGTAACATATATTTCCTTTGGCAAATATAACACTTATGAGATTCTCCCCAGTTTTACTAAAATAAAGCAAATGATAAATGGTTTGCAGGATTATGTTCGGGTGACAGCAAGAGATTAAGTTTTAAGAGATCAAAAGGATGTTGTCAGACTCAAAAGATTACTTGCTGGCTAGTTGACAATGAATCATTATTGTTCAGAGGACTCAGGATTCAGAAAACCTCAAGGCAATCTGAATGCAAAGAATGTGAGTTATACAATAAAATTCTTTACTTGTATAACACCTGGTTTAAAAGTTTTTCAGCTGCAATACCAAGTAGATTGCTATACCAAGGGCCACTTCTCCTCCCCCTTCTATAAACTATAAGCTATAAACTGGACCAAAACAAAAAAAACCCCTAATTTTTATTTCATTTAATTTCAATTTAATTATTATTAAATATAATTCATAGCATTCCTTACTCATCTATTTAATTTTTTAATCTTCAGTTGCATTAAAATTATGATTCAGTAACAACTTTTGAAGGTCTCTGGAAGCCACACGGAAGGCTTTCTGTTGCCCTGGCCTCCTATTGTTTGCCTTTGAGATTCAGATGAGGCCACTATAACTTGTTCAACAAACCATGGTTAAACAAACTACGTCTTCGTATGATGTGTGAATCCAGCCAGTAAATATGCTAAGGGAAGGAGAGAACAGCATTTCAATCAAGCTAAAGTTCCCAGGAATTTTGTGAAAGGAACGAAGATAGCTCAATAGGTCTAAAATGGGCAAATTTATGGTGTAGAATTCATACCTTTGAAATGCAGTTTAGAACAACTGTTCTAACATTGTTGCCAAACTGTATATATGGAAATAGGACTATGGACATAGTAAAACAAACATACAAATATTGTTAAATATTATTTTCATGGTATAGAAAGATGCTATCCAAGTATTTACTTCATGTTAGACTGGACATGAATAAGCAAGGTGTGGAGTACATCTTTTGAGGTATTATTTTGCAGGAGGAGATCGATAATGTTTCTTTTGGGAAGCTTTCTTTAGACCATCCAGTGATGGCTCTGATTGTTTATCAGAGATAGTGGAAATATTTCTCATTTCTTTCTGTCATTTGTGAAGCTACTGCATTTAAAAGAACTGCTAGCAGAAGAAAAATATTACAGGACAAAGGACGTTCAAAAGGAAAATTCTGTTTGTTTCCCGCAAAATGCATCATTAGGGGGTGAGGTTGCATAAATCATTGGTTTCATGCCCAAACAATAACTGTAAGGTTCCTTCCCTTTCTATTGGAAATGGAGCATTTGCCTACTACCCTTGTCTCACATAGCCGCCCTTTCAAGTTCAAGCCCTCATCAGCGTAGCATTCTTGGCCACAGTTCTTGGGTCTGTGTAGTATTCTTGCCATTGCCTTCCTCTGAGTTGTGCCCATTAAGAGTCACCAGGAATAGAACTTGACTCAAAGGAGACTTTACTTTGTAAAGGACCCGCAGTTTGAAGGGAGAACAATACATCGGACTTATTAGACCACATTGGATTCCTATAGAAAAGGAATCGTAGGAGATGTAATGAGGATGTAATGTACTAGGGATACCGAATTTAGGGACCAGGACTCTTAAAAGGTGTCGGGCAGTCTCTGTGGCTGTGGCATGGCGACAGGGGAAGGCTTCCACCCAGTAAGTGAGCTGATCTTGGCATGCAAAGACATATTGGAAGCTGTTGCATTTTGGCAACTGGATGAAATCTAACTGTAATTTCTCAGAAGGTCTCTGGGCCCATGGTCTTCCTCCTGTGTTATTTTCCCTGAAGAAGCATTGCTGGGTTGACAGGTTAGACATTTCTGTGCCACCCTTGCTGCTTCCCAGTATATTCCCAGGGTATACTACTTGCGCTGGCTGCATCTACCATTGCCTGGATGCCACAGTGTCCCTTTGTATGTATTTGCTGGCAGATGAGGCATTGTGGAGCAATGGGGCAGCCATCTGGTACTTGCCAAAACCCATCAGTGAATGTGGCTTCTAATTTTTCCTGCCATTATAGGTGACTCAGTGCACCCTTGTGGAAGATAGGTCCAGGTGTATTGTTGGTTGTCTCATGTAAAAGCAAAAAGGTATTGTGATGCAGGATCTACTGGGATGCTGAAAAAGATAATTGACTGTGAACTGGGTGCTGTGGCTGGTATCATGGTGATGACGGTGAACGGCTTGGGCATGACTGGAGCTTGTGGGATGACATACGAGTTAATGGCTTGCAGGTTGTGGACAAAGCGATAGATTGGCTTACTGGCTGCATCTATCTTTGGTCTTTGGACTAGAAAGATTGGGGTATTGCAAGGTGATATGCATTTACGCAAAACTCCCTGTGCTAAGTAAGCTTTGATTAAATTTTGAATGGGTTCATCAGCTTCGGCTGGGATGCTGTTTTGTGGCGGATAGGGTGGTGGACCTGGCTTTACCTGGACCACAATGGGGGTAGCACTCTGAAAAACCTACTTCGGTGGAATCCATCCCCGTAGAGAGGCAGGTAAATCCTATAAGTCTAGAAGGAGGGAGTGCAGCTTGTTGGCAAAAAGAGTTGTTAAGCAATGCATGTGGGTCAGGGGAATGCCAGAACTGGCCCATCCAGAGTACATTTTATCATGATTCCAAGTTTACAGAGTAAGTCTCTACTCATTAGGGACAAAGGTGATTGAGGACAGACAGTAAAAGAGTGATCCAAAGACAAGGGTCCCACTTCCACCCTCATTTCATTAGTGAGTTTGACTGGAATTAATTTACCTCCCACCCCGATAATGTTGTTGCAAGCACCAGGTATAGTGGAACCTTTGAAAGGGGGATGGGTAATTAGAGAAGCAGCTGTACTGGTGTCAATGAGGCAATCATAAGGTTTGCCTCCAATGGTAAGTATTAGTAATGGTTCACCTTCGGGGGCCTGTTTTAGTGGAATGGAGAGACCGGTAAAGGATGAGTTACTCTCGGCATCCCCAGGGTCTAGTAATTGGGAATTGGAGTCCAAAGTTCCCTCTGGCAGAGCTGGATACATGCAGGGAGTAGTCTAGGGGAATGTTACAGGCATGTCTGCTGCCGGAGGGGGTAGTTGTGACTCAGAAAATGATGCTGGCGGTGGGCTGTTGTGGTGAAATATCCGGGGCTGGCTGAAAAAGTTTTGTTTCCCCCTCTCCACTGGTTCCAGTCTGTACTCCCTTTTCATATGACCCTCTTTGCTGCACTGGTAGCAGAATACTGGTTTTCGTCTTACCCCCTGGTTCCTTGAAGGCCAGACCATCTATTTTCTTGCAAGGCTGCAAACAGTTTTAGATCTTCCCTCCTTTCTGTCCTTCTCCTTTGCTCTCTCTCTTTTTCCCTTTCTGTCTCTTCCTATCTTTTTCTTCTTTTAATCTCTTCCTCTGGTCAAGTACAAAGTTGGCAATCCTACACAACTTGGGAATTTCTAATGATGACCAGTTAGAGACAATTGCCTGAAAGTGATTTCAGATGTCACTAGCTGACTGATCAATGAATGCTGAGGCTGAAATCCTCTGGTCTTTGTGGTCATTTAGATCTAAAATGTGTATATGTGATGCCGGTTCCTGATAAACAGACCCAGAAGGCGTCCGGAGTTTCATCTTCCCTCTGTGTGTTGAAATTTGGACCATTTCAGTGCTTTATGTCCCATCTCTTGAAGGGCTTCTAATAGTTTTTCTTTAGTCCTGGTGTATTTGTCCCAGTGATTAAGATCATTGTAGTCCCCCGTGGGTCTGTTTGCTGGCCAGACAAAATGGATTGGGACTATGGGTCTTCAGCAGTTTTCTCAAAACATTTAAAAATCTTGTCTCTGATAAGAAAGATGTTCAGCAGCTGCAAGATGGATTATAGCTTTCAACAATTGACTGCAGGGTCCTGATGACTGTCTATGGGTCCTTTTAAAAGGGAAGGGCATCTTTCTTCCAAATTACCAGATCAGACAAGGAGAAAGCTTGTGGGGGAAAACAAATTCTAAATCACCTCATGCTCAGCTGGATATAGTATTTTTAATAAAGGCATCATTAATTTTCCTGTGGCATTCCTGTCCAAGCCATCTGACTCAGGAGGGGCTGGAGGTGTGTTTGAATTAGAGGTCACACTCATGGGATTGGAAAGTTCTTCCTAACAGTACCAGTAATGCAGATGGGAAGGCTTTAGTTTTGGTCTTAAAATTTTTAATATGGCATAGTCAAAAGTACCCATTTCAGGCCAAATTGAATTACCAGTCGCATCAGTAAGCTTAGTCCATTCCAGACATTGATCCTGTGCATGGCTTTTCCTCATCCCTGTCTTCACGGGCAATAGCCCCCACCCCGCATCCCAGGAGGTGAGCATCCTTCCCAAAGGGGAAGCCAGGGAAACCTTTGACTTGTCATTCCCCATTTCCATCCGTAACTATGATACGCACATCTACCAAGGTTTGAGATGCTCCTTTATACCCAGAGACTCTAATAGAGTACTGCTCCTCCTTTTTCACAACCTTGGTCCTGGACTAAGAAAGGAGCAGAAAGCAGACTGGTATTTGCCCAGGTAAAGTCAAGCATTCAACCTTTTGCTGCCTGTTGAGGCATGCAAATCTTGTCAGCTTCCCTTGCTTTCTAGGGTCTCCTGCTCATTACCTGAGATGGGCTAGCAGCAGCCTAGGTTGTCCTATTTCAGGTCTCAACTCACACACACACAGTTGCTAGGTGAGGAAAGCAGCTTATTCAAGGCTGAGCAGTTAATAGCAGATAAGGGAAGAAATTTAAATCAACAAAGTCTCTTGGAAAGAAAGTATGCCTGGGTGGTTTTGATTTCAATGGGAGCATGCAGAAGAGTAGTTAAAATCTAGTCCAACATTCAGAGAACTAAATCAGGTTTGTCAGCCAGTCCAAGGTCAGAGTTTCATGAGCAGGATTCAGAGAAATAACACACCAGAGCAGGAAGTCAGATGGTTGTTTCCAACAAGGGGACATGGCTCAGAGCTGCCTCTTAAATCAGGCTGCAGCCAGCTGTCTTTAATCAAGAGATTTACTCCCTTGCTCAGCAAGGAGTCTCAAGGAACATCTTTGCTTGGCTCTCCACTCTACATGCCAGGTGTGAGGGCTTGGAGGCCTTATGTCATCATCATCTGACTGCTCCAGGTATTTAGGAAGTGCCTGTGTTTGATCAACCTCAGATGATTCTTGGCTTTGTCTCTCCTGAGAGTGACATTCCACAGGTTCAGCTGGAGCAGCTCCTTCAGAGCCAGATTCAGAGTCTCAGTCCTGGGCCATGACACTAGTTGTGGCTAAAACTGACTTGACATACAGCCTTGGTCAACACTTGGGATAAAACACAAATCTTACGCTCACACACTCACTGGGCATAAGACACAAAATTTGCAGGGTACTTACCAACTATGAAGCCTCAGGTTCAGGCAACAGTTTAGCTCAAAACCACAACCTTTCTTTACTATCAGTGTCAATGCGGGAAGAGTCTGGGTTTGTGCTGGCTGGGCGAAGTTGCCTGTGCTTAGTCCATTGACCCAGTGGGTCTTGGAGTCTTGCCATGGTCACCAAATTGTTAGAAAGAAAACTTACCAGGATCATTTCTGGGCCGGGAATAAAATATGCAGGCAGTTGCTTGAACCAGAGGTGAGGTTTATTTCCAAGAGCACAACATGCAGAGTCAGCCCTCAGAGGCAGCTGTGCTGAGTCTTCCCCAGAAGCCCTTTATCTAGAGCACTGAAGGAGAACCTATATGTGTGTCAAAGGTGATATGCCACGACATTTTGGGTGACACGCCAGTGTTCAGCGACATCTGACAACAACTGTTCTTCCTGTTTGAGTTACCAAAGAAACTGAATTTGTTTTACTCGTATTTTGTTTTTGTAATTATTTGTCATTTCTTTACATACTACATAGCACCACATAAGATTGGACTGTATTTTTTAAAAATAAATGAATATTTATTTATATGTTTGTTTGTTTCTCTTTTGTTTGGGGAGGGGGGTGACACGCCAGCAGAGTCAAGTTAGGCATTTTCTGAATTGTTGACCCACCAAGCTGGAAAGGTTCGCCATCACTGATATAGAGAAACCCTGCTTTTGTTCCTCAAAAGCATGCAAAAGCGCCCCCTTTGGGAATTCTGAGAAAGTGCACTCAGCCGGTGTTCCAGAGGGAGTACTCTGCAGTCAGGCGCCCTGCTGAGTCGTGGATTGGGCTTGTTTAGCACTGCTGATCGAAACGGTAATTTCTTTCAGGGGAAGGATTTTTTCTTATTTAATCAAGGAGACCTCTGGCTAAGCTCAGCCTGGAAGGAATATTCATCCGATTAGATTGGTATTTCCCGCTGCATTTTAATCTTTGTGTTGACCCCATTCTAATTGTAATTTTTAACCTTTTGCCCTGATTACGGTGGGAAGACTGTATGGTGGGAGAACTTGATTTCCTTCCCACATAACCTACTTGGATTCCATTGCAGATTGTAGATCTGCTGTTATTTTTGATGCTCTGGACCAGAATATAGAATTTCAGTAGCAAAATCTATAGAGAATAGATTTGTGGTGAAACTGGGTGAAGTTAAAAGAAAATTTAAAAAAAAATCATTTTCTGTTCCCACATAATATTACTGTAGAGTAATTCTGGAAATGTTATCCAATTCTGTTGATCTGAAAACTCCACCATTTTTAAAATCCTGTTTGTTGACCCTAAATAAAACCAAACTAGGCTAAGTATCTCTACCTCTGTTATGAAGTGATAGGTGTTGTGAAAGGAAGGCAGTGTTAAATTAAATTGACACCTTTTGCAAAAAGATGCCAGCCATTTATCAGATTCAATAAATGAAAAATCTCCTAGCCTGCATGTGATAATCCTCATACAGAACAAGATACTTGCAAAACAAGAAATACAAATGGAAAAAAAAAAATTAGAGGCAGCTAATAATACCTTGATTCACTGAAATGCCTGGCAGGAAGATTGCTGAACATATCACACTATTGATTCAGCTCTTCTCTTGTCAAACTTGATTCTCTCAATGACTCCTAGGCTTGCCCAGATGGCAAACTAGTTTATCTTTGCATCATGTTTCTTTGAAAAAGCAGGATGTCTTGGCATCAAGAGAAGGAGCAAGGGGAGGGAACAGTTCAGATACTTAAACAAAGGTTGATCTAGTCAGGGCCTAGGAGCAAAAGGTTTTACCATCCGTGGAGATATAGTGGCATGCATTTTGACATTTGATTGTTTCAGCTCTGATTTGTTGAATAAACTAGGCCATGAAAATGCAGTGTTTTCCTTCATGATTCAGATAACTCAATCTGCACGCTGCAGCCTGTCATCTGTGTGGGCTACACCCTTCATTTAAGACAGTGATGATGGTTGCTGAATATCTTCCATTTCAAGTAAACTAGGTGTGGTAGGAACAATACTGGCAAGTTTCCCACTGCAATCTTGAAGCAGGGTTAAATCTGACTGATCTTGCATTATTGATATGCCTGATAATCACCAGTGTTCTTTTTTTTTTTTTTTTATCTATCAGATCTTGGAATTATGGAAGTCAAAGTCCAACACATCTGGAGAGCATCTGATTCAAGAATGTTGCTTTATTTCAAGAATAATTTCTATCAGTAATTGTCCAACTGTATATGAGGGTACTGTAAAAGTGTAATTATTCTCTCTTCTTGATGATATGTTTTCAGGTAAATTCCCAAATCATTTGCTGTCATAATGGATGGTACTAATGTCTTAATTATAAGCTCTAATTCTGGCATACAGTATATATAGGAACAACTTGATATGTTAGGACCCTACCTCTCAGAAAACACTTTTTCAAGTCATATTACATGCTGTGTAAATCCAGTCCAAATATCTCAGAGACAAGGGCACCTCAGAGACAAAAGCAGCTGAAAATCAACTCCTGTGAAGAAGAAGTTGAAACTTCTGTATCCTACCTCTTGGTTCCACGTGGTCAGCCTGAAGCCACTGACAGCTGTTTCACTACATAAAAGGAATCCCAGAGCTGAGAATATCACATAATGGCATGTTTGCAGGACCTACTTAACTGTGAAAATGGGACATCTCTAAGCATTATGTCAAGCTCCTAGTAGCTGCTCAAACAAGAAAACTAAGTTCTGACAGTCTTATTAACCAGATTTATTGAAGGGAAAAGAGGGGTTTGGTTACAGGAATCTCAGCAACTAAATAGGTTTACCTGGATTATTTGGATCCTTTTCAGTAGCATTTCAGACCTGGATTCAGCATTGAGATTACATTGATTATCCTTTTTGATATCCTCTGATGGACCCCAGATAGAGATAATGCAATTGTCTGGGTCCTTCTTGATTTCACAGTAACTTTAGATACTATTAATCACGGTATTCTTCCAGACTGGCCGCAAGGACTGGGAGGTGTGGTTTTGTGAGATTCTCCTCTTTTCTCTAGGACTTGTTCCCATTGGTATTGATAATGGAGAGAGGTCAAACTCAAGGCCCCTGTTTTTTGTGGTGCTGCAAGGCTTGACATTTTTGCCTCTCCTGTTTAACATCTACTTGAATTTGTTGGGTGAGGTTATCAATTGGTATAGAGTCATATATCATCAGTACGCTGATGATAAATGGTTGTATTTCTCAACCCCTGGCTGACCAGGTGATGCTGTCAAGGTCCTTTCATAATGCCTGGAGGCTGTAGAGCTCTGGATGGGAAAGTACAAGCTTAAACTCAAGTAAGACTGACTGGCTGGGAGTGCATGACCATCTGGCTCTGACGACTTCCCAGCTTTAGTTCTCATGGGATTGCACTGCCCTAGACCCAACTGGAGTTCAATTTGGGGTCTTCCTGGACTCACAGCTCCTGTAACTAAGAAAGCCTGTGCACAGATCTCTCTTGTGCACCAATTGTGTCCTTTCTTGAACCAGATGGAACTTTTCAGTCACTTATATCGTAGTCATCTCATCTGTAAACTACTACGATACACTCTACAGTGGTCTTTAAGACCACTTGGAGGTTACAGTTGATCCAGAATTCTGTGGCACAGATAGTTATGGGTGTGCCTTAGTACGGCCATGTCACACCTCTACTACACAAGTTGCATTAGTACCAGTACGCCTCTTCAATGTGCTGGTCATCCCCTTTAGAGATCTTCATGACATAGGGCCTGGATATTTGAGGGATTATCTTTTCTCAACTCTTTCTGCCTGTCCCATAGAGCTGGCAATGGATACATGTTTTGGGTCCCATCAATTAAGCAGTGTCATCTTGTGGGACTCAGGAGGCATAGTGGCACAGCGCCTGCCCTTTGGGACAGCATTCCGCTGAGATCTAGGCAGCCCGGACTCTGCTATCCTTCAAGAAAGCCTTGAAGACCTGGCTTTCCCTCCAGACTCTGGTCTAGGATAGGGGTGGACCCTCTATGGAGTAGATGCTTATGTACTTTAGTGGTTACAGTTTTCCCCTGGTATGACTGGTAGTTATTTCTGTTGTTCATGTGTGGGTTCTCTACATTACTCCAGTATATCTCTCAGAGCAGCCCTAGAAATTTGAATGATAAATTAATATTTCAGCACCCATTTATCTCTAGGGGCAGGGGTTCTTTACTCCTCTTGCTAACTGCCTATTGATGTGGTGGGGAGGTGGCCACCAGCATTCCTGGTAAAGGAGGAACATGCAGATGTCCTGAATTAGTATGTTTTGTAAATTGTTGCTCTCTTTCCCAGGTTCTGAGAAGTCCCTTATACTATTGCTGTGATCATTTCAGCTTCCCCCCTGCACCCCTTAGCCAGATGGGTGAGTAAAAGGGAGGCAGAAACCAATGGAAAGGTATGCTATTCATGGTAGCAATGACCCTAATCATGGCACCCCTGATTTTCTTAAAAAACAAACCATTCTGGTGGGAGGATTAAAATTGGGAAGTTAGGAAATAAGTAATAGTCTTCTCTGTCCACTGAGACTAAAAAAACAACTGGCAAGTGAACAAGTCGTCCAGCTCATACTGTATATTGCCATTTCAATGAAGTAAAGCCAGTTAACTGAGGGATGCTATGACACAATAAATCAGGTTGTATTAAAACAGCCAATCCATAATTCTGCCTTCACTATCCCAATTATTAAGTAATATCTACTTCAAGAACCAGATACTATCCTTCTGTTTAATGGGTTTCTCCACTGGAGTCCATGCCAGTATATTTAAGGTGCATTTTTAAAAAAATGTTTAAATATATAGAACCACCCCAATTATGTGGAAAGCCCCTTTCCCATTTAAATAGCAAATTAATATCCTTCTCCAGCTTATTTCCTTACTTAGTAACTGTTTTGCAAGCCTTTTCTCCAGCCCAAGATACATCCAATGCTAGAACTTATTTGAAGAGAAAAATACCAGGGAAGGCTGACAAGAAAGAATTCTGTCAACTTCAAACTGTGAGCAGAATGGTCCCGACTGTAATCTTGTCCTTTATGTATGATGATTCTGGATTTTTCCTTCCCCATGGTGACCCTGTGATGCTGAAATACTCCTGAACATAAAATGGAGCTGAGAGCTATACAAAGACCTCTATTATTGCACTGACACATGACAGGAGATGTAGGTTAGGTTTAGAGCTCTATGTGATGGGGATGCAGCAATCAGACTTTTCAGTGTGAAAAACAGAATATTTTGACAATGGAAAGAATCTACAGCTTTCTGGCTAGGTCATTCTGCCTTAGCAGTGACCTTTGTCTCCCAGGAGGGGAGCACAAAGAGAGGTGAGAAGATAATTAATACAGATCTGCTGAGTTTTTTCATTAATGTTTCCAGCCTGTAGAGATCAAATGGCCCAGCTGTTTCAGCTTCAGCCTTTGAGGATAGAGTTGATGTTCCAAATGAACATTTAATTATCTGGATATAAATTAAATCCACATTACCTTGAGCAGTACTCTGTTGTGAAAAACAGTTAATAAAAATTAACAGCATTTGATAACACTATCAGTAGCTCAGGTTTGTCTAAACATGTATACAGCTTAAAAGCTCATGAGGAAACATAAAAATGAGTGCTTACTACCACTATCTTCTATTTCCTCCTTTTCTTCTTAAAAGTGGGTTTTTCCTCAGGGCCAAACAGCACGTCATCTACCCTTATGAATGTCTGTCTCCTGATTGGTCCATTTATTTATAGATCTGTAGGGAGAGAGCTGTGCAATCCATTCTCTCCCTTCCTACCTGTGATCCCTCATGCTGTTTTTCCTACCTCAAGGAAAAAGATAGTAGTATATTTTCAATTACCAATAAATTACGAGGGAGAAAAAGAAATGTAATTGAGTATAATGTGCAGTTTGGTCTTCTGAGAAACAAATAATTTCCTGCATGATTATGCAGTGCAGAATATTGTTGTATTGTATTTGAACCCCATCTTTCCTATAAGGAAATGCAGGGCAATATACCCATTCTTGTATTATTCCCTGTGGGGTAGGTTAGAATGAGAATCTATTAATCAGATAGGTGGAGAAACATTAATGTCAGAGTTCATACCTGGGCAAGGAAGAAAATCATGGATCTCCAGACATTGGCTGTTAGCTAGATTAGAATCTTTACGGCAAATGAGAATGAGAGTAACACACAACGGTAGTTTTTTACTGCAGTGCAAAGAAGCAAGAGCCTCTGCGTGTGTATATGTACACATACACTCCATATGTACACACTTTAAACTCTAGGCTTTTCCCTCCTGCCCTTCTGAGTTAATAGGCATTTGGCCTTGTGAGGCAGCTGAGATGTGTTTGCATATTGGTGCTTTCTAGGCAGAGAGCCACTGTTTCCCACCTAACTAGTCTCACCCCTTACAATTAAACTGTCTACCCCAGGACATTTCAGATAGGGATTTTACAAAAATTCAAAATACTGATTGCATTTAAATGTTAAGGGATTTCCCCCCTCTTTAAGTTATTTATTTATGTATGTATGTATGTATGTATGTATGTATGTATGTATGTTTCAGATTTGTCACCGCCCACCTCACTGCAGGGTGACTCTGGGTGGTGACAATGGAGTAAAATGAATTTGTCTGCTCAAAAATCTGAGGCAGAAATAATTTAACACTTATCCGCAGTTTAAGAAGTTAAACTAAAGCAAAGAAACATAACCTTCTCCAACCTAATGCTGTCTGTAAGTGCTGAACCATAATTTTCCTAAACCCATAATGGTATTCAGGGAAACCAGTTTGGAGCAAGCTGCTTTAAGGGACCAGATAGGATCATGAGGGGGAGCTCAAGTGTCTGTCCCAAGTGGCCCTCTAGTTGGCATAGCAACAATTATATGAGATTGATATTGCCTCCATGCGGATTGCAGAGGCCAGAAACTCACTGATCCTGTCACCTCTACCATCCAAGGAAGCAAATCATAATCAAGGTTTATCAAACTGATATTCTAAAGAGATGGAACACTTTTCAGAGTGCTCAAAGGAGTTTACATTAAATAAGAAAACACTTTTGAGGAGGTTCAAAGCAATTCCTAGTATATAAGAAAATACTGTCAGTTTGCATGTTTTTCATCCTTTTCCCAAACTGTCAAAGAGAAATAACAAAGCAGGTGACCCTGTGTTACCTGCATCTGAAATACTTTGTGAATAGTCTCAACGGGATGGGCATTAACAATGAGCTTATACACCAAATTTGAACTTTATATATTGAATCAAGGGAAAATAAACAGATGTATTTCTAGTCTCTGAAAGCTGGGGGTCAGTATATTTTTCTGAAGTAACTGTGATGTTATATACACTTCATTTTTATCTGAGTGTGTGACATGTTTCTGTGATACATTGTATGTATGTGTCTCTTGAAATCCCTTGGAAGCTGATTTGCCCTTTGGGTGAAAAATGTTGCTTATCCCTGGTGTAATGTATAGGCACTTCCACATCACATGATAAAATTCCATGCTGTAATCTTGCTGCTGGTTGTCCTTTTCTTCTCTTTCCTTCCACTTTTCCCAGCATTAGAGCCTTCTCCAAAGAGTTAGGTCTTCACATAAGCTTTCCAAAGTAGGATAATTTGAGCCTGATTATTTATGTCTCAGGTGAGAACTCTAGGTTGATTTTGCTCAATGATCTATTTGTTTTCTTGTCTGTCCATGGTAAAAATTAATACAAACTAATATAGAATAAGGAAAAAAAAGAAAAAGAAAGAAATCAAAGAGAGAGCTAAAAATGTAAGAAAGAAAAAGTAAAAGAAAAATAGAAAGGAAAGAAAAAAGATACAAAGAAGTGGCTTCTGATCTTCTTTACAGCAGTTTTAAGTACAATTATAAATTTACCTCTTTCTCTAAAGGTACATCATGACTCTCTTCTTTCTATAATCTATCTATCTAGTCATCAAAAGCATAAATCATATGTTCATTTTTTTTTCTGTTTTAAGGGGTTTCCAGCCAGGAATAAATGCAGATATTGGCTTTCCTCTAATCAAACAAGTCAACTGGCTATCTCAGCAAGTTGTATCATCTTCTTCAACCGTGATGCAGAATTTAATTTTAATTGGAAACTATAATTGGATTATAATGCTATGCTAGGTTTTGTGCCACATCTGAGACCTGGGTTTTCTTTTCCATTGAATCATATTTCTATTTGATCTATAATTTTCAGTAAAGATTTAATGTACTGTTTACTGTTTATAGTTCTGTTAATGATTTGTAGTATGTTACTCAAGTATATTCAATTTAAAGTTCAGTAGAGTAACTATCTATACTTTTTCTTGCTTAGATGGCTTATATATTTCATTCTTAGTTTTTTTTAATTTATATTCTTTTAAATAAACATTTAAAATATTTTTAAAAATAAAATTTACCTGGGGCTAGTGCTTCATACATTGTAGGGATTGACACCTGCTGTCCAGAGATTCCAGCTCCACCTTTCCTCTTTTACAAAACGTGCAGGCTTGGTTTGCTTTACAGTGGCCAAAATCACATCAAGGGTAGGATCTTTCCTTGTGTGCTGCAATTTTGTTTACAAAATTTGTTTACAAAACAAAGGCATTAATATTCAATTCCAAACTGTCACTTCTTACTTCCCTTTTTTTTTTTTTTCTTTTTCTTACAAAATACACCTCAGGGCATGACCCTGGACCACAACTCAACTCTCTGGGGGTGATCAATTCCTTGACACGCTGGCTTCGACAGGGTCCCAGCCACAGAAACATCTAAACTGTTTTGCCTTCGGGCACAGCAATTCCACTTCTAAACTACTCGTTATATACTAAACTACTCGTCATAAATTCCATGAAACACAAAATATTCCAGTGGGACTTCCCAAGAAGGGAATTCCTTCTTACCTTAGAACTTTGAAGCAGCGGTGTGGGTAAATCCAGGAAGGAGCAGCTGATAACCAGTGTTCAGCCTGTCCCTTCCCGGCTAATGCACCAAAACTGTCAGGGGAAAAAACACGGGAGACCAACACACTAGAACATAAATCACTTCAAAGTTCTAAAAGTTTTATTAAAAGTTAGTTCAATAAGCAAGTAACATTTAATCAAGAACATACAAAGTACTTACTTAGATTCACATTGCAATGAGGACCAGCTTGAGCAAGCTGTCAGGTGAGACAGCTTGACCAAGTGGCACCGACCCCCTAGTTGCAATCCCTTTTATCCTCAAAAACCACAGACCATAGACATGACTTCCAGGATTTGCAACTGAATCATAACGTCCTTGGTGCTAATTTTACCACACTTCATTGTTCCATTCGTCCTTGTCACGTCTTTTCCCATCAACAAGTTTGCTTAGTTAACAGTTTGCTTAGTTTTGCAAGTTTACTTATTTCCTTTCATTGCCCTAAAGGTCATATCATAAAGGTTTCATAAAATCATAAAGGTTTCAGGCTACTAACAGTTTTCCTCTCACAATGACCAGAAGTTCAGTTCCTGGCTTTAACAGATCTGGCCTTTTACTTATTGACTATATGGGATGGGAACTGGGGGAAGAATTAAGAGCTAAGGCACTAAATGAAACATTTAATGTAAATAAATCGACAGTACATGGGGGGAAAGTTGTAAGGTAGACTAGGATTTATTTTCTTTTTTTCTGGTGGTGGGAAAGGAAAAAAACCCCAAGACTTAAGGCAGCAGAGGAAGTGTTTTCATGTCAATGAATCAACTGTTTATTTTGAAAAGAGGAGGATGAGATTTTTGTTTAAATGTTTGGAGGGGAGGGGAGTTGAGTGGGGAAAAGCACAAAAGCTAGGAGGCCAGGCATTAGCAGAAGCATTTTGGTGTAAATAAATCAATTGTATGTCTTGGTAGAAAGGGTGGGTGGGATTTTAATTTTGGTGGGGAAAAGGAAACCAGGTAGCAGGAGAATAGTAAGGTTTCACTTTTTAATATTTTGTTGTTGTTTGTTGTCTGTGTCACCCAGTGTACTCTATGAAATTTTAACACATGTGCCTGACAATTGTAAAATATTAAAAAACAAAAGTGTAGAACTTCAATTGGCAAAATCACATATTAAAGACAGACCATAAATGGCACAGTTTTCAATTAACATCACAGTGTGGAAATGCATTTCCTGGAATTAGCCTTTTTGGTTGAAGCAAAATTAACAGTGTCAAGAAGTGCTGTAACAGCTGAACATTGTTTTTCTCATTTAACATCAGCTTTGCATCCATAGAGATGTTCAGTGCCCATAAACATTAAATAATCTAGGTCTTCTAAATCAGAATAAAGACACTGAGATTTGACTGAAATTATTCTGAATTTGGGGGCATCAAAGTCCAGAGCTATGATCTTATGATCTATACATGTTTAATCAGAATGCTACATACTACAAAGTGGCCCACTGCTTCTTTACAATCACTTTTAAATGCAGTTACCAGCCTTCAACTTACTGGTAAGTACTCTTTAAAAGATACTTTATTTCTAAGATGTAAACTTACTTTGTTGGAAAAAATTATGAGCTACAGTACAACTCTCAGTTAACTACATTCAGTCACCATATGTATTGGATAACAAAGCTGTATAGTGAATTGATTTTGTTTATCATGTTTTATTTTCATTAATGAGCCTAAATTGCAATACAGTTGCAAAAATACAACTTTAGTTTAAGTTTTAAAAGTTGATGTTGTGTGGAACTGCAGTTCTTGCAAAGAATTCTTTCAATATATCCATGTCTTATGTGGCTGTTGTCAAAGCCATTGGAAACATCTCTGCCACTTTGAACATGCACCCACCACAACTCAAAAAGTTGTGCCCATAAATGGTCTTGCAGAATCTGTGTGACTTTTCTGCTATGGCAAAGTAGCCAGTTCCCATGGGTGAAGTGGTGCTGGTTTTGCCACCTTTTGGACATGTTAGCTGGCCAAGCAACTCAATGCAACTGTTCAATTTGTTGATCTATTTTACTGCCAGACCCCCCCCCCCACACAAATATTATGAGCTAGTGCCATTATCTTTACTCTCTAATATGTCCCATGTCCTTTCTTCAACACTCTCGCTGTCAATTTGAACAATATGATGGGTCAGTCTTACATAATACAATGATTCTGTCAAGTATAGGTTCATCATGGCCCTGGTAAAACTCCATTATCTTGGACTTTTGATTTGTATTCCAGCATTCAATCTCTGTGAGAGAAAATATGTCAGCAGAAATATGTCAAAAGAATCCCCATCTGATGTGGATTTTTCTGATGGATTATCCTGTAGATATAAATGGAACAACCTTCCATATCTGTGTGATTGTATGTCCTTTTGAATTGTATTTTGTGTTTACCCTCCAAGGAATAAACTCCAACACTACATTTGAGCAGATATTGAAGATTGATAGTAGTGACTGATGATGAGGGATCATTTGACTCCCCAAACAAATCTTACTGCTCCCCTGTTTATCCATGCTTAATTTTTCTATGCAGCATGAGTGAGAGTGATGGAATAGCTATCAGATATTCACTGCCATCTTTCATGATGTGTGATGTAACCATATTGATGCCATATTGTGAAGCATCACAAGCCAACTTCACTTGTAAATGTCGATTGTAATGTAAGAGCACCATATCTGATGTCACCTTATTCTTCTGTGAAAGTCTGTTCACACTCTTCTATTCACTGCCATGTGTTCCCCATTTGTAGTAAAGTGTTCAAGAGGATGGCAGATACATTTGCCAGAAATCTGTTATAATAATGACAAGTCCTAAAAAGGATTGGAGCTGTGACGTGTCTTCTGGCATGCCTGGGAGATTCGTGACTGCTTGAATTTTCTCTGCATGCTTGTCTATGCCTTGTGTGTCAACGGTGTGACTCTGTTGCTGTGCCTGCCCTATGAAATAGCATTCCCCCTGAGATCAAGATGTTTCTGACCCTTCTTGCCTTTTACAAGGCTTCGAAGACCTGGTTTTTCCCCTAAACACTGGGTCAAGAGGTCTTGTGAACCCTCTGAATTGATTGTTTTGGTGTTGAGTTGCCTCTGATGTTATTTACTTTACGTCTTATTATATTTTATGATATTTTAATGTCATAGTATTACTTGTTGTCTTAATTGTGTGCTGCCCTGAGATACATGTTGAGCAGGCAGCTATATAAACTGATTAAATAAACAAATGAAATGTAATACTAGATTGATCATGAAACTGAGCAAACTCAGGGAGGCAGTGAAGGACAGGAAGGCCTGGCGCAATATGGTTTATGGGGTCACGAAGAGTCGGACATGACTTAACGACTGAACAACAACAAATACTAGATTAAATGAACTCACATTTGTTGCCCAATGCTTTAAAGCCATAGCCTGCCCATTTCTGCAATGCTGTCTTGAGGTTTTGCAGTTGTACCACATCATTTTCTCTGGCACCAGTCACATCATTTAAATAGCAGTGGGTCACTGGCTCTTGTAGCACTTGGTCCATGGCTCTCTCCTTAAGTGCTAAGGCAGATACTACTCCAAAAATAAATCTGTTCTAATTATATAACTCCTTGTATATATTTATAGTAAGTGTCAGCCCTATAAGCTAGGCTTAATGAGAAAAAAGACAGCAAGAATTTCTGGAATGTTGCTTTATTGTTATGGGATACAATAAGAGAATCTTGAAAGCCTGCCAGCATATCCCTGTGAATATCTCTACAGTATTCAAAGAGAATCAAGGTGGAGTTATTCTGAATTTCTTTCTCACCCCTTCTTTCCTAGGACTGAATTGTCATTTACTTAACAATTCTCGCATTCCTTCTTCAAGATTATTTCTGTATTCCTCTACAGTAAGAAACACCTTTGAATCTTCCTCTACTTCCATCTGTGAATTAGATCTATTTTGCTGAAATGTTGTCCCAGTGAGGTTAGCAAAAATGTCCCCAATTCTTAGCAAGAGGTATTTCTCAACATGTAATACAGGATTAATGGTCACTTTAAAGTCACCACAAACAGTTTTGTCCTCTTTAGGTACTGGAACCTGAGGTCTATCCTTTAAAAACAATTTTTTCCCCCCCTTACTTCCATCCAATCAAGTTTCTACCTTTTTGTGTATGGCATATGGAACAGGATGTGCTTTGTGAAACTTGAGTGTAGCATTTCTGGGTTTATCTTTCAGAACTCTCATGTTTTCTGTGTTATTTCATTTGTTTAGGAAGAGGAACTGTTGCATTTTTGCCCATGCGTCTCTCTCCTTCTGAGTCCCTCTTTTTGTCTTTTTCTGAGTTTGATTGACACATGACATTAGCAATATCTGCATGCAAAGATAGCGAGGGTAGGATGGCTTCTGGCAGGATGTTTACCCATAACAGCTTCAGAGGTGTGCTTTTCCTCTAGAGACTTTAATTTTTATCTTAGAGGCATGTAAGAGTCCTAACCAGTAAACAGGCATTGTTTCTTCCAAGAAATGGTGTCATTTCAGGTCTGACTGATGCAACCAAGATGGTTTATGAGCTGTTTTTTTAGCGTACCTTGTGTTTGGCCCAATTAGGAAGGCTTGATGAATTGCCTTTTTCTAATATGTATCCTGACAGATCTAAATGAATTCCCTCTTATTGCTCGCACTAAAAGGTATTTTAAAAACTACAGCATCAGTAAAACTGATCCTTCTTTCTCCCAGCCTGCAGGTCTTTTGGACTTGCTGGAGTGTTCAGGCATTGGATTCTTTCAGTGCAGGCACAAGATTGTACTGCAGATTGAGTTTGCATATTTTGACTGATCAGTAGAATTTGAAATTTGAATTTTATAAGAAGCAGATTGTATTTATGATATTGGTGACATACTTCTCCAACAGTAAACTTTCCTTCATATTACAATATCCTTTGTATTGATTCAAGTTTCATTGAGACTCAATAATATATTGTTTAATTGATCAAGTTCTATCTAAATCAACTGTTTGTTGTTTGTGAGCCACCCAGAGTTGTGCTGTAAGATAGGTGGCCATACAAATCTTTTAAACAAACAAACAAACAAACAAACAAACAAACAAACAAAGTAATCTTTACAGTATTCAAACAGAATCAAGGTGGAGTTATTCTGAATTTCTTACAGAGATTTAAATGTAATATTCCTCAGTGTTGCAGGAATATGGAACTTCGCCATCAAGAGTGGGGAGAAACAGTAGGAAGAATGAGAGAAAAGAAGAGGATTCTAGAGGTTGCTCCAACAGGATTGTTGGAGTAAACTCATCACTCTCCTTTTTCCTACTGTTGCTTCCCCTTCCTGAAGGCATGCAAAATCTATTATTTCACATTTACCATTCCAATCCAGATTTATCATTACAGTAGTCAGAGTTGGGTGGTTATCTCAAACAGCAAATGATTGGTAGTGTGAAGTGGACAGTGGTGGCATCTCGCCCCCTGGTTGTTTCTCTGTTTTGGAGGACAGCACTGGGTACCATGTAGCCTGCCCTGTGTTTCAAGACTAATCTGCTGTCTTATATGAGGTAGAAGATGCTGATGTACAACCCAAATGGAATGTGGGAAGGAGTACCATTTTATCCTGAACCTTATCCAAAAAAGACACCAGAGTTGCTCCATCTGGGCTGTACCTGTTCTCTCCATAGGCCCAAATGATACTAACTTCCTGTAAATGGCCAAAGGTTTGAGTGGGTTTTTGTTTTTTGGTGCTGTTAGTCAGCTGTTATCATTGTAATTCAATTGCTTCACCATCTTCCCCAAGTAATGCCACGAATCATGATGTATATATTCTCAGAGTTGTAACCTTTGTAACAGCAATAAATGGTCTTTGATTCACAAACAGCATGTCTCCATCAACAGCAACATTCTTAAGAATACTGATATGAATGTTCAAATGGCATTCACACTTTTCAAAGGTTAAATACCTGCATTACAGAATGTTCTGTTTCTGGATACAGGAATGCCCAGATTACCCTTATCTGTACTCCTTATCAACTATGAAACAATTCTTTGTCAATTGTCAAATGTGTATATACATAATCTTCTTCAAGCTCTGTTAAGTGTATATAAGAACTCTGTGGACCAATCTCTAGCATTCTTTGCTCTGAACTGCGAGAGGCCAGCGACTTATTGCTACATACGAGCTTTAAAAAAAAAAAATTGGATCCTCTCCAATTGACATGTTCTTAGGTGAGTTTTTCACCACAACATATTCAGTGTGTTTCAGTCAGATTGTCAGAACAGGCTGCTTGCCTCCAGTCCTAGGAAGCAATTTCTCAGGAGCTAGAATTGAAGATCTGGCTGAAGGCCAACATTTGAATTACTGTAGGGCAGAGGTAGGTGAGAAGCACTATTATGCCTTGTCAGAGATCAGCTGTTGTTTTAGATGGTTATTGAGTAACTATGATTTGGATAGAATTAGGGGGAGGCAAGATGAAGCTTGTGGTTTTGCTTAATCTACTTTTCTTTTTTGTTTTAAAAAAACTGCATGAAAATAAATTAGATAACAGAATTTAATGTGAAACAGTGTTATTTACAAACATTCATTAAGTATAAGTCATGCTATGTAAATTTAACATGATGAGCAAAATATAATTCTCTGGACTTATTGTAATAACATAAACAACTGTTTTTATATAGGTAAAATGTCTGCATTAGGTAGGAATAACAATATATAAAGTTCACTTTGGAAATGTTTGGAAATCAAACAAGCAGTGCAAATTCAGAACATATGGGCAGGCTCGAATGAGTTTAGAATCTGATAAACCTTTTTCCTTCCAGCTCCTTATATTTCCAGTTAATCTAAAATAACCATCTATTTTTATTGGACAGCCTTGCTTTTATAATTGCAAATAGCTCTGACAAGATTGCTTGAGGCATGTACTGTATTGTCATTAGGATTCTGTATTGCAACAGGGCTATTGCAGAAGATACAAAGAAATGCTTCCAGATTAAAATTTCTACACAAAATAAACTCTTTGGCAATCTCAAGTGTTTGTCATATACAACAATAGTAACCATTTTCTTTTGAGTATGTTCATGATTGCCTTTCCATGAATATTTTTCCCCTTCTACTTCCAGACTGGATTGCTCTGAAGGGGCTGATGCCTACTGATATTCATTATAGAGTGTGGACTACCTTGTGGATCATTGGGAATTTGCTGGTGTTCTTCTGCTGAAAAATTTGAAATAGCTCTTTAGCAGGAAAAAGGTTAATGTTGTCAAGTTAGTTTTCCAATTTTCCTTCTTTGCTTTGGTTTATTTTATCCAGACAGAAGGCCTGGCTCACTTTCAATAAGTTCAAAGGAAAATGGCTTCCCCCCCCCACATGGCCCATTGGTGTGGCCCATTCCCACTGTTTCCTTTGCCAACAGAAGAAGTTTCCTTTGCTCCTCCCCCATTTTCTTTCCACTTATAGGCTCAGTCTGGAAATTGCCATTTTAATTCTGTGAAATTCCCCGGTCTCATCACTGTTGGTAGAGACCCAAGGAACTTATGTGGCAAGGAGAAGTTATTTCTAGCTTTAATTGTTGTGTCACTTCCATCTTTTTCTGAGGCGTGTGAGTGATAACTGGGTCACTGCAGTTCACGCATTGCTAAACTCATGTTTAGATAAGATTAGCCAGCAAGCTTCAGCTGGTAAAGGTAAAGCCTGCCTCCAAGTTACATTTGACCCTTTTGGCTTCATAGATGCAGTTCAAGCCTTACAAAATGCTGTAGCTACAAGGTGAAGTGGAATGTCTTTTTCTGGCACACATTTCCCCAGGGCTGAGGCAGCTGCCTGACGTCAGAGCTACAGCACCTGCTATAAGGAGACTCTGAAAATCATGATAATCACTAGATGGCTGCAAAGAGCCAGCATTTGCTCTCTTTGCTGCCATCTAGTGGCTATTTGAATGTTAGCAGCTCAGTTTTTATTCTTCATTTCACTTATCAATTAAGCATGCTTATACACATACACATGTTCATTCATTCCATGCTCCCAGACAAGTCAGCCTGCCCTGATTAACAACAATCCAGTCAATAATAGTAACCATACAATTAATACAAACAAACAAACAAAAATATTCAGTAAAACTCATCTGCTGTCATAAAAAAGCCATGACATCACCATAAAAATCCAAGGCACAAGCCAAAGCTTATGAATCTGTGTGTGGATATGGTCAGCCTGTCAATGTTGGCATTTAAAAACAGGAACTATTTGGAAACAAATTACTTAGTGGAATGCCTTTTCTGTTCCAGACTGGAAGGATTGCTAAGTGTTTTAGAGGAGGGCTTTCTGATTTTACAGTGACCTGCAGAGGATATGCTGCCCATCTGGGGGAGATAGGCGGCATATACAGTACTGTGCAAAAGTTTTAGGCAGGTGTGAAAAAATGCTGTAAAGTAAGAATACTTTCAAAAATATATATTGTAATTGTTTATGTTTATCAATTTACAAAAAGCAAAATGAGTGAACAAAAGAGAAATCTAAATCAAATCAATATTTGGTGTGACTACCCTTTGGCTTCAAACCAGCATCAATTCTTACACTTGCACACTTTGTACACTTGCGCAAAGTCAGGGGATCTTGTAGGATTAGAGTCAGGTGTATGATTAACCAATTATACCAAGCAGGTGCTAATGATCATCAATTTCATGTGTAGGTTGAAACACAGTCATTAACTGAAACAGAAACAGCTGTGTAGGAGGTTAAAAATTGGGTGAGGAACAGCCAAACTCTGCTACTAAGGTGAGGTTGTGTAAGACAGTTTCATGTCACAGGTCATACACCATGGCAAGACTGAGCATGGCAATAAGACACAAGGTAGTTAACTGCATCAGCAAGGTCTCCCCCAGGCAAAAATTTCAAAGCAGACTGGGGTTTCAAGATGTGCTCTTCAAGCTCTTTTGAAGAAGCACAAAGAAACAGGCAATGTTGAGGACCATAGATGCAGTGGTTGGCCAAGGAAACTTAATGCAGCAGATGGAAGACACATCATGCTTACTTCCCTTTGACATTGGAAGATGTCCAACAGTGCCATCAGCACAGAACTGGTGGAAACCAGTGGGACCCAGGTATACCCATCTACTGTCCAGAGAAGTCTGGCCAGAAGTGATCTTCATGGAAGAATTGGGCCAAAAAGCCATACCTCCAATGTGGAAACAAGGCTAAATGACTCAACTATGCATGAAAACATAGGAACTGGGGTGCATAAAAATGGCAGCAGCTGCTCTGGACTGATGAGTCAAAATTTGAAAGATTTGGCTATAGCAGGAGGCAGTTTGTTCGCCAACGGGCTGGAGAGCAGTACAATAATGAGTGTCTGCAGGCAACAGTGAAGCATGGTGGAGGTTCCTTGCAAGTTTGGGGCTGCATTTCTGCAAATGGAGTTGGAGATTTGGTCAGGATCAATGGTGTCCTCAATGCTGAGAAATACAGATACTTATCCATCATACCATACCATCAGGGAGGCATGTGATTGGCCCCAAATTTATTCTGCAGCAAGACAATGACCCCAAACATACAGGTGAAACTCGAAAAATTAGAATATCGTGCAAATGTTCATTTATGTCAGTATGGCAACACAAAAGGTGAAACCAATATATGAGACAGACGCATTACATGCAAAGCGAGATATGTCAAGTCTGACTTTAGTATAATTGTGATGATTATGGCGTACAGCTTATGAAAACCCCAAATTCACAATCTCAGAAAATTAGAATAGTGTGAAAAGGTTCAATATTCTAGGCTCAAAGTGTCCCACTCTAATCAGCTAATGAATCCATAACACCTGCAAAGGGTTCCTGAGCCTTTAAATAGTCTCTCAGGCTGGTTCAGTAGGAATCACAAGCATGGGAAAGACTGCTGACCTGACAGTTGTGCAGAAAACCATCATTGACACCCTCCATAAGGAGGGAAAGCCCCAAAAAGTAATTGCAAAAGAAGTTGGATGTTCCCAAAGTGTTGTATCAAAGCACATCAATAGAAGGTTATGTGGAAGGGAAAAGTGTGGTAGAAAAAGGTGCACAAGCAGCAGGGATGACCGCAGCCTGGAGAAGATTGTCAGGAAAAGGCCATTCCAAAGTGTTGGGGACTTTCACAAGGAGTGGACTGAGGCTGGAGTTAGTGCATCAAGAGCCACCAAACACAGACGGATCCTGGACATGGGCTTCAAATGTCGTATTCCTCTTGTCAAGCTGCTCCTGAACAACAAACAACGCCAGAAGCATCTTACCTGGTCTACAGAAAAAAAGAACTGGTCTGTTGCCCAGTGGTCCAAAGTCCTCTTTTCTGATGAGAGCAATTTTGCATCTCATTTGGGAACCAAGGACCCAGAGTCTGGAAGAAGAATGGAGAGGCACACAATGCACGATGCTTGAAGTCCAGTGTGAAGTTTCCACAGTCTGTGTTGATTTGGGGAGCCATGTCATCTGCTGGTGTTGGTCCACTGTGCTTCATTAAGTCCAGGGTCAACGCAGCCGTCTACCAGGAGATTTTGGAGCACTTCATGCTTCCTTCCGCAGACGAGCTTTATGGGGATGCTGACTTCATTTTCCGGCAGGACTTGGCACCTGCCCACACTGCCAAAAGTACCAAAACCTGGTTCAGTGACCATGGGATTACTGTGCTTGATTGGCCAGCAAACTCGCCTGACCTGAACCCCATAGAGAATCTATGGGGCATTGCCAAGAGAAAGATGAGGGACATGAGACCGAACAATGCAGCGGAGCTGAAGGCCGCTATTGAAGCATCCTGGTCTTACATAACACCTCAGCAGTGCCGCAGGCTGATAGCATCCATGCCACGCCACATTGCGGCAGTCATTGCTGCAAAAGGGGCCCAAACCAAGTACTGAGTACATATGCATGCTTATACTTTGCAGAGTTCCGATATTGTTCTATTTCCAATCCTTGTGTTATTGATGTCATGTAATATTCTAATTTTCTGAGATTGTGAATTTGGGGTTTTCATAAGCTGTACGCCATAATCATCACAATTATACCAAAGTAAGGCTTGACATATCTTGCTTTGCATGTAATGTGTCTATCTCATATATTGGTTTCACCTTTTGAGTTGCCATACAGACATAAATGAACATTTGCACGATATTCTAATTTTTCAAGTTTCACCTGTATAGCCAATGTCATTAAGAACTATCTTCAGTGTCAAGAAGAACAAGGAGTCCTGGAAGTGATGGTTTTGCCCCCACAGAGCCCTGATCTCAACATCATCGAGTCTGTCTGGGATTACATGAAGATACAGAAGGATTTGAGGCAGCCTACATCCACAGGAGATCTGTGGTTAGTTCTCCAAGATGTTTGGAACAAGCTACCTGCCGAGTTCCTTCAAAAACTGTGTGCAAGTGTACCTAGAAGAATTGATGCTGTTTTGAAGGCAAAGGGTGGTCACCCCAAATATTGATTTGATTTGGGTTTTTCTTCTGTTAGCTCACTTTGCATTTTGTAAATTGATAAACATAATTACAATATATATTTTTGAAAGCATTTTTATTTTACAGCATTTTTTCACACCTGCCTAAAACTTTTGCACAGTACTGTAAATTTAATAAATAAATAAATAAATCACCTGCAATGGGCCTTCTTTGTGATGCGCCCTCGCCTTTCAAATGCTCTCCTTTTCAGGAATTTTGGAGCTCCAAAATGTGGTGTCTCTTAGATATCTGCTAACACTTTTGTTTTCATCTAGTTTTTTTTCTTTGAAGTTACTTAGTTTTTCATTGTTAATTTGTTTTGTGTTTTAATTGTCTTGATACAGGATCCATGACAATCCAGGCAATAAACATGATGGTTCCATCTCCAGCATTCTAAAGTGCTGCTGCTGCGGTTCTTCAGCCCTGCTTCAGGTACTGTAACTCTGACAAGCTTCATCCCCATAGCAAGGACCTTCCCTTTTGCAAAGTCCTCTCTGCCAGTATGGATCTAACTTTCTGAACAGCTGAAGAAAGAGTGAGTCTTCTCTCCCCCTTTCCATCTGCAGGCACTTCAGCCAACCTACTGTAACCACTGGTATATGGCAACACCAATCCATGATGCAAGAAATGTAGCAGCTGTTCTTTCTTTTTTCTTTTTACCTCTTTCTTTAAAAACAGCATCAGCAACAACATGCTTTTAGATTGGAGTTCCAGGGATGCTTAACAAGTCTCTGGGAATATAAAAGCCAGCAAAGTGTCATAAGAACTAAGCCGGCACAGACCTTAAGGTAGCACTGCTATGATTTATATAAGCCAGTTACTTTTTATGCATTACTATATATATCAGAGAAAGGGCAAGTTATTCAATGGTGAGTAAATAAACTGAAGCATAGATGCAGTCTAGAGAGAAACAAGGGAAATAATATCTCAAACTATATTTATCCAGTGAAGAAAGTTTTTTAATGGGACAGATTCAGGAGGAAAAAATGGTATACATACGTTGCCCCCACCATTACGCTAGATGATGAGGTCATCCATTGCAAGACAAAAACCCTGTAAAATGAAGTTTAATTGGCAGGCAGTGTATGTTTTGTTATCAATTCTTAGCAAGAATTGCAAATTTACTGTGAGTAATGAGATTGCTTTGTTTCAGACAGTTGTTTAAAGTTGATATAATTGTGCAGAAGAGGGATGATGTGTCAAGATTTTCTGGGAAGGAGATATGCCTCTTCCTGTGTACTAGGAAGGTGGATTAATTTACTTGTCAGTTGTGAAGAAGGAAAGGGGGTAGAAATGATATATATGAAATCAAAATCATTACCTTTTAAACAGTATTCTTACTAATTGTAACTGTAATAATGGTTTGCTGTATTGTTGCTCTATGTGCTTTTACTTGAGAACTCTAGCATGCTTGTACTTTGGGGGAAAATACAGGTGAAACTCGAAAAATTAGAATATCGTGCAAATGTTCATTTATGTCTGTATGGCAACTCAAAAGGTGAAACCAATATATGAGATAGACACATTACATGCAAAGCGAGATATGTCAAGCCTTACTTTGGTATAATTGTGATGATTATGGCGTACAGCTTAAGAAAACCCCAAATTCACAATCTCAGAAAATTAGAATATTACATGACATCAATAACACAAGGATTGGAAATAGAACAATATCGGACCTCTGCAAAGTATAAGCATGCATATGTACTCAGTACTTGGTTTGGGCCCCTTTTGCAGCAATGACTGCCGCAATGCGGCGTGGCATGGATGCTATCAGCCTGCGGCACTGCTGAGGTGTTATATAAGACCAGGATGCTTCAATAGCGGCCTTCAGCTCCGCTGCATTGTTCGGTCTCATGTCCCTCATCTTTCTCTTGGCAATGCCCCATAGATTCTCTATGGGGTTCAGGTCAGGCGAGTTTGCTGGCCAATCAAGCACAGTAATCCCATGGTCACTGAACCAGGTTTTGGTACTTTTGGCAGTGTGGGCAGGTGCCAAGTCCTGCCGGAAAATGAAGTCAGCATCCCCATAAAGCTCGTCTGCGGAAGGAAGCATGAAGTGCTCCAAAATCTCCTGGTAGATGGCTGCGTTGACCCTGGACTTAATGAAGCACAGTGGACCAACACCAGCAGATGACATGGCTCCCCAAATCAACACAGACTGTGGAAACTTCACACTGGACTTCAAGCATCGTGCATTGTGTGGCTCTCCATTCTTCCTCCAGACTCTGGATCCTTGGTTCCCAAATGAGATGCAAAAGTTGCTCTCATCAGAAAAGAGGACTTTGGACCACTGGGCAACAGACCAGTTCTTTTTTTCTGTAGACCAGGTAAGACGCTTCTGGCGTTGTTTGTTGTTCAGGAGCAGCTTGACGAGGAATACGACATTTGAAGCCCATGTCCAGGATCCGTCTGTGTTTGGTGGCTCTTGATGCACTAACTCCAGCCTCAGTCCACTCCTTGAGAAAGTCCCCAACACTTTTGAATGGCCTTTTCCTGACAATCCTCTCCAGGCTGCGGTCATCCCTGCTGCTTGTGCACCTTTTTCTACCACACTTTTCCCTTCCACATAACCTTCTATTGATGTGCTTTGATACAGCACTTTGGGAACATCCAACTTCTTTTGCAATTACCTTTTGGGGCTTTCCCTCCTTATGGAGGGGGTCAATGATGGTTTTCTGCACAACTGTCAGGTCAGCAGTCTTTCCCATGCTTGTGATTCCTACTGAACCAGCCTGAGAGACCATTGAAAGGCTCAGGAACCCTTTGCAGGTGTTATGGATTCATTAGCTGATTAGAGTGGGACACTTTGAGCCTAGAATATTGAACCTTTTCACACTATTCTAATTTTCTGAGATTGTGAATTTGGGGTTTTCATAAGCTGTACGCCATAATCATCACAACCAGGAAATTAAGCCATTTCACCAGCACAATTCCAATGTTATAAAGATAATAATAAACTGGAGATAGAAGATCTTTGTATTTCCCAATTTTTTTCTAATTCTTTCTCATTGATCATTCTAACAGAGATCAAGCAAATGTGGACAAAGAAAATAGTAATGATGCCAATGTTAGCGTGTTTGGTGCCATACTAAAAGATTTAAAAAACACTTAGAACTTCATCAGGACCAGGATAAGGAAAGTATGTCTTTTCCTATTCCTATTATACCTTCTGATGGCATTTGATATTATTGACCATGGTACCTTTTTGGATTGCCTGCAAGAACTGGGGTTGGAGATACTGTTTTGTGGTAGTTCCACTCCTACCTGTATGGGTGGTTTCAGTCAATATTTATGGGGGAAGTGCAACTGAGGTTATGGTTGATCTGAGCAGGGTCACATTCCCTCTGAAGGAACAGGTCTGTAACTTTGTGGTTTTCCTGGACTCATGACTACTTCATGAACAGCAGTTAGAGTCTATGCCCAGAGACTGCCTTTGCCCAGCCGCAGCTGGTATATCAGTTATGGCCCTATCAGGACCAGGAACTCTTGGTCACATGATTAGACTACTGCAATTCACTGTATACCACCCAGAGTTGGTCGGTTAAGGTGGTGTAGAATTATTGTAAAATAAATAAAAATTTGCAGAAAAGTTGGAATAGGATTTCAACTTAAGAAATTGTGGGGTTAATTTTCTGTTGCTAAGCAATACTCCTTTTCCAAAATGTTAGGTCTCTTCTTAAAATGTAACACCAGCCTACTTTACAATATCCTTGTTGGATGAACAGACCCCAGATAAAAGAAGCACCTTGGAACATTGCACAGAAGAGTTAATTACTGTGGAAGAAAGAGGTCAAATGAACTAGGTGACATGCTGGATGTAGGTCAATCTGGTGTCATATGGTTTTTGGTTTTTCAAAATGAAGACCATATGGGCAGATATGATATCCTATTTCCTCTAATATTACAAGATAATCACAAGATTCTACTCCAACACAGAGAAATAACAAATTATAAAAAGACATTTGCTTAATGTTATCAATGCTGTAATCATAACAATTCTGCTACTAAACATGAAAGAGATAGCCACAGAATATATAGAATGCAGAGTTCCTGTGCTTAAGATAAGCTTTTATTTTATAACTGCTTTCTTTATTGAAATAAAATGCAATTTTCTTGGGGTGAGCGAGGGGAAAGACATTTTGATACCTTGCCCAAGAAGTGTTTAGATAATAAGATGGGGGGTGGGGAAAGGAGGATGAGAACCTTTTAAAAGGAAAAATAGAAAGATGGAATCAGGGATTTTTAAAAAAAAACCTGCTGCAACAGACATTTTTAAACAGAGGAGGCATTTTATATAAAACCTGTTGTAATTTGTGCCTAATAAAAATAGACAACAAAAAAGCAGGTTTATTCCAATTATTTTGTTGGTTTTTCATCATAAGCCTAAGGTTGCTGACATGCACTAGGAAATACAGCTGCAAGTTCTCATTGACTACTTTTAGTTAGGCTTATCCTACTGAGGTTGCAAGAATCTGGATGACCACTGCAGCAAAGATAGACGGAAGACTAACTCTTGGCTGCAATATAGTGACCATTTGGATTTTGCAGCCCAGATATGGTAACCCTAAATGATCACATTGCATCTTGATTTCCTCCCAAGGAGCTCAATGATCCAGGAGGTTATGATGAGATATATTGGCTTTATTTAACATAATATGTTTACTGATTGTTAAGTGAATCATGGTGAGCTCAATTTTCTGAATTGTTATGACACACAAATCAATAACTAGGCAAAGAGGTTGGGCATGCATAATATGCTAGGCTAAAATATGATTGGTAATTTGTGTTTCAGGGTGAGATGTGAACATAACTGTGGAATCCCAGGCTGAACTGTACTGCCAAACAGGGATATCAATCCCAATATTCCCAACCCATGTAAAATATTGTCATGGGATTGGGGTTGATTGAGATGAGCAAAGGATCCCTTCTCCCTTTGTAACTGTTGGGACTGGGATTTCTATAAGGCTCCCTTTCCTGCATCAATAATTCCCAATATGTGAAAAATGGTGCTTGGGTTTAATGCCCAAATGGACACAGGCCACTCAACCTGACACCTGCTAGGTGGATCAGCCTGTAATTCACATTATGCACTGCACTGGTCATGTAAGCTGATAATTATGAAAGTTGTAGTCCAACAATTCCAGAGGGTACCAGGCTGGGGAGGCTGCGGTAACTGCATAACTATATATAAAAATACTACAAATATATCAGTATACTCTCTCCTTGTTGGCTTTTTCTGTCATGAATTCCTAAGTTGTCTGTAGTGGGTAGGCAGTATTTATTTTGAAATGGGTGGAAAGAATAGAAAGGGCGCTTTGCTCACTCACCAATTGACCATTAAGAAACAAGTGTGTTGTCTCCATGTATCTTCAGAGTTTGGGGTGCTGATTTTCCCGTGCAAACTGGGGCAGGCAGGAAAGCCTGTGGAGATGCATTGGTTTACTCTTGCCTGCTAGTCTTCACTGGCAGTAGCTTTTCAGGGTCTCTTACAGAGGCTTTTCCCTTTCTACTTCTACCCAAGCTGACATCCTTGGAGAATAACCCAATTTTTCTGCATCCTCTTTGAAATCCCTTCTCTTTTATCCCTTCAGTTATCTCATGTAATCCTTCCAGAAAATCTGCTTTAACCATCAAAGCCTTGTTGTCTATCACAGCCTGACAAAGCACACTGGCTCTCAGAAACGTTTAAGGACTTCGCATACAGCCATTTGCAGAAAGGCATATGAATGCCAAAATAGTTGCTTTTTAAATCTAGCTTAGGGCTGGATCAAGATTTCCTAGGTTCATAATTCCTGGTGAATTTATACTGAAGAATATGGTTACTGTATTCATACACTTGTACCTCATTCTGTTTTTATGTAATTGTTTTTGGAATGGAAAATTTTCAGTCTCATTCATGCAGCTTTTTTTTTTTTTTGCTGTTAAACCCAAGATTATTGTGTTCCAGAACATGTTACTTCCAACAAAATGAAACAAGCACGAATGATTAAAGGTTGGACAGCAAAGGTTATTTTATCTGCTGATGAAGTAGAATCATTGACCTAGAATTCAAGTAATATCTCTGAAACAGTTTCTAAAGCTTGCGGTACACTGTTCCATTAAGACCTTGCATTTACAGTAAAAGTAAAATAAATACATTATGTTAAATGTTTTATATACAAGCCAAAGGAGATTCTTAATCCTGTGATCAGGACAAAGAAGCATTGAAGAAAACCCCAGGGTAGTAAAAGCATGTATACAGTCTCTGACCCGATGCAGTTCTTTGTTTATTAAGAGTACTGTACAATATTAAGATCCAGCCAATGGAGCCCAAAGTACACTGACCTTGTCAGGATTTATTTTCATTTCACTGGACCTCATCCAAGCCAAGTAGTCTTCATGTGCTTTTATAACTTTACCTGATTTTGATGAAAAAGAGAGGGAATTAGAAAACATTATTACATGGTGGAACTTAGTTTTTTTTTCCCATCAAAATCAGGTCAAGAACCATCAGCATCATAATAGTACTTGACCTCCATTCCATGGAGATAACAAATATCATGGGGGACAACAGAGATCCCTGCACAACAGAGCTATCTCAGGGCCAATCAGAATTCCCAGGCATAACTGTTTGGAACTCACCTCAGAGCTAGGAGTGGGAACAACTATGAAACTTTTCCTCCAGATCCCATCCCACAGATCCACTGCAGAATGATTGTATAGCCAAGGATATGAGAAGCTGCCAATATGTTGTTCTTCCTCCGCTGCTGCTACAGAGCTCAGTTTGACAGAGCAATGAGCAGAGATTTTTGCCTCCACAATCCATTTCCTTTCTCCCACAGGGACTTGTTTCAGCCATGCCAGTTCTCCATTGACCATGAGTGCCAGAACAGAGATGTATTGGTGGGAGAAGAAGGCAGATACCATGCTGGGCCTTGCCTTTGCATCTGTAATGGTGGAGATCTTGGCTGTCATTACCCCCTTTCTTCAATCTCAATATAGAAGAAACATCCAGGAGACTGCAGAGAGAAATGTACTGCCAATCAGGTGTGGAGCAAACTTAGAAAGAGAAAGAAGGCTTATTTTTCAGCTCATTGAGAAGCACAATGGCAGGCCACTATTCTCCCTTCCATACCATGGAGAAGTGGCAAGCCCAAGAGGGTAGACCAGCTAAGGTGATTTCATCAGTCTTTTCACTTCTGCATCTACTGACTTCATGGAGTGATTACATCTCAGTGATCTATTCAGTCCAATTGCAATCAACATTAACTGTGTGGGTTTGTCACACAGTGCCAAAAAACGGATTTTTTAATGCTTACCAGTAATGCCATTTTAGTACCCTGGTGTGAAGGTTCTGCATTCAAGCAGGCACAAGGTTAGTTAAGTATATTTATTGCAGAGCATTTGGAAGCCGTATTTTCAAAGACATTCTACATTCAATAGCATAAATCTCCAGGATTCAGTCCAGGGACTCTTCCTTCCCCCTTTCTGAGTCAATGGCCCTGGTTTACCAAATGGCTTTCTCTGGTGGGAGAACCAGAGATTCTCTTCTCACCTGGACAATTTACACAGATGGCAGAGGTGTTGCACCTTGTACATACTGCTACCTGCAGATACAGGACATCGATTTTGGAAAGGCACTTTTGCACTAGTACTCTCAACTAATTAACATGAAGACTTAATTTGTGCAGGAGTTCCAGGACAAACATCCCCATCTAAGGTGCTCATTACACATTGCAGAAAACATACACATGTGCACTGTTACTATAAGGTTACCACAGCCCTGAGGTTGCAATTCATCACTGCTCTCTATTACAGAGTCCATTCAGCTACTGCAAACTGATAGAGGCTTGAGACATCAGTCTCCACAGTTTTGAAACAATGTGGTATACCCAGAATTGTCTCTGTTGGGAGTTCATGTTGCTGTCAGGTCAAAATTCAAACAGGGATCTATATACCCACCTTGGGCACAGGTGTGTTGAACTTTGTTGTAGGCTGCCAGTCGTGTGTAGTAAGGAAGGACTTTTGTGATGGAGTTGCTCATAGTGCTGTTAACTGTTGTTTCCTTTTCAGTGTGCCAACATTTCCTCTAGTTACCCTTAATTTAGTGTATGGCACAGAGAATCATGCTGCTGGGGTGCATAGACATGTTCACCTCAAAAAATGGAGCAACTTTCCACATGTCTTGCACCACCCTGAGTGTCCTCTGACAGAAGATGCATGATTACAATAAGCTCCAATGCATTCCTTTCATGATATAGTAATTTTATTAAAAAATACAATTAAAAAGATAAAAACTAATACAAACTAAAAAAATAAAAGAAGAATAAGAAAAAATAGAAAGTGCAGAAAAGAAAAAAAATAGAAAAATAGAAAAGAAAGATAAAATAAGAATATAGTAAAGAAAAAGAAAAGAAATATATAAAGAAATGACTTTCCCTTTCATCACAAGTATAAACAATTTTAGTAACTTATCACCTTCTCTTAAAATAAAACAAATGATCTCTTCTTCCCGTATCCCATCTCTTATCTATAAACAAATCCTTAAAGCCTTGTTGTTTCAGTCCTGGTCAGCAAAAGTCCATTAAGGGTTACCAGAGATAGCAACGTATCTATTTTAACTTTGATCAACTAAACCAACTTTATATTTATTTATTATTTATTCAGGACTATATTTATATTGTATTTTTAATTGATTTTATCCTCTCCATAAACCACCCAGAGTCGTTTTTTAATGAGATGGGTGGTGACAAATTTGATATATAAATAATAAATAAATAAATAAATATTCCTTCCTTTTACTTTTAACAATCTTGATCTTTAGTTCCTTCAAATAATATCCTAGAACTTGATTTCTTTCTATTTTTTCTTTGTCCCTTCTCACAAAATTCTTCAAAGCTTTAACAAGCCTTTTTTGTAAATCCAATATAGGTTTGCTATTTGTATATCCCTTTTAATTATTAAAACATCAGCTGGCTTCTTTTGTATGTCCAATGTAGCATCTTTTTCCATATCATTCTTATAGCCTGTCATTTTTAAATCAGTTTCAGATCAGTCTCAATCTTCTCAGATATAACTTGTTCCTCTTCCATAACAACTTTTAAACATAGCCTATCTATAGAGGCAGACTCTTTCTAACTCTTAAAATTAACCTCTGAGTCCATTGTTCAAGAATATCCTTCAATATGTCCAGTGTTAAAATATTTTGCTTCATTCCATATCAGTAAGTCAAATTTGTGTGTTCTTCTCCTTTAATTGTAATCTTTCGTTCCTTTTAGTTCCCTCTAGTGTCCAACGTTCAAAGTCTCATCCTATCTTTTTTTTTTTTTAGAGAATTCAAAACAAAAGCATTTTCCAGGGAAGAAATGGCAGACTGAAGACAGCTCCAGTAAAAGAATGAAATGCTAGTGAGAAGACTGGCTCTTCATAATTCCTTTCCAGGCAAGGAGAGGACTTGAGATTGCCCACAAGTGCTCCAGACAGTTAGTCCTTACAAGGAGACCACAAGACAGTGGTTTCTGGTGGGTTTAGAGCTCTGGGAGATGAGGGAATAACCATCTTTCTGAAACTGTGGTCAGCGCCTTCAAAAAGGACACTGGGTTTGTATACTTCCTTTTCTAATCACTTTTGGATATTGCTTGTTAACTGCTTTTAGGTTCCTATTAGGAATCTTTGATTTGTTTTACAGCATTGGGTGAGTTTCCTTCAATCCTTAGTGAAAGATGTTTTGAATACAAGTTTAAGAACTTAAAAAAAATTATTTTGGAATAAACAGCAAAAGGGTGATTAGAACTTTGATTTTGGAAAGTTACAAACAGACTTAAGGGTCCAGATGGATTTGAAATAAGATTTTGGAATTAATTGTAAGAATCCTTCCCATGAGAAAATGCTTTTGTTTTGAATTCTCCTAATAAGTTCCAATGCATTCCTAACCACTGTGCAAAATCCACAGGCCACGAATGTCAGGGCAGAAGGCAGATAGATGCTATCCTTGTCTTTGCCTGAGGGAGCAGATGATCAGGCAGGAGAGGTCCTGCCAGAATCACACCCAATGAGGTAACAGCCAGTTGGTTTTTGAGCCATTAGCACCTGTTTGGTTGCAAGCCCAGCATATTAATCAAAAGCAGCAGTATGGTTGGAAGTAAGTGTTGTATGCTATATGCCCTTCAGACACAGCTGTAGACCTTGGCATCTATTGCTGTGCAATCTGCATGTGATAAGTAATAATTCCATGTCCCAGCAGGGGTGAAAGGAGAGAAGGCGAGTTCTCCACCACAGATGTAATTTACTTCTTTGGAGGAGACACAGGCATTGACTTCTGCTGTGGATAACAGGTCACCAGCTGCAGTCTTCCATACTCCTGAAAGTTCCCCAGGAATCAGGCACTATTGGCAGTTCCCTGGGCAAAGTAAGGCAGCAACATGTCCATCCACAGGCATTCTTTTGCTACATGCTGTGAATCCCCACACAAGGCACTTTTCAAATATTCTGGAGACATATCCTCCACCCAAGGCACCAGTTTACCATACCTTTTCACTTGGCAAATTTAAGCTGGGAGGAGCAATGTAGAGCCCATGAAAACTGTGCATTCATTCTCAGTCTTTTGAATAATTCCAAATAGGAGTCAAACACACTCATATCTAAGGCAACTTTTAAACTGGGCAAGAAAGACAGCAGGACCAGTGGTGGGAAGAGTTTGCCATCTTTGGGTGCCTTGTCTCCAGTATTCCCAGTAGGGCGAAGCAGCAGAACTCTGGATGCTGGTCTCTGCTGGTCTCTGGAGGACCACAGGGTGTCAGTCCTCCAAAACACCAAGCATTAATGGCTTCTATCTTTGTTTTACTCACTCCTCATTTGGCATGTACAAAAGGCACCTAAAAAGCAGGAGAAAGGGGGCTTCACCATTCTGTCCTGGGCTAGCCCCTTCAGCTGTACCAAAAGTGACAAAATCAAGTCAAATCAAATCTTTATTATGGTCAAATATCAGCATAAGGAGGGTGGGGTACAGTCAATTAAAAAGCATAGAAAATACATCAGAGTCGTCATCATCATCATCATCATCATAATATAATATAAGCTAAAAGATATAAAACAGAAAGTATATATCTAAAAGGAACCTACAAGGAGGGGTAGGAGCATTAGATGGGTGTAGGGGAGCATAAAGGTTAGTATATGGCAGTCTATATCTTTCAAATTACAGAGCACTCTAATATAACAAACTAGATGTTCATTAAGACTAGTGTATGACACAGGTCATCTTCTGATGAATTTTAATAGTTGCTGCACAGAACCTGGCAACATTATATACTGTAGCAGGGTTGGTATCTGAAAGCAGTAGGGAGGCATAGAATTGTCCTGTGTGCCCTCTGGGCATTTATGCAATAATGGCGAGTTGAGGCTAGTCCAAATGTAATACAGGCATTGGATAAGCACATGCTCTGTTGTTGCTGTGTGTCCAGAGTCACAGAGGCATTGTCTGTCTGGATGAGGAATCTTCCTGTATTAGCCTTCAAGGATAGCTGAGGGGAGGGCATGACATTGTGCCACAGTAAAGGCCCTCCAGTGGTTAGGTACTTTGAGTTTAGTTAAGTATGTCATAGGGGAGGCAGAGTACCTGTTGGATTCACTGGCAATAAAGGTTGGGGACCTGGCTAGATCCAACTGGGGCTCTGTGCCTACTACACACTGTTTGATGAGTGCTTTGGCCTGATCATATCCCATGCTGAGTAGAAGACCTGGAGAGAAGCCCAAGGATGAGATTTTAGTTGCTACTGCCTGTTTCCACATGGACTGAAAATCATCCCTCATAGTTAATGGGGCAATGCCAAGGAGAAAAAAGGATAGTCTGAACCAATAGCTGAGTATGGTCACCCACATTCTAGCCTCCATTTTTATGAGGCCTATCTCTAGTTGCATGGTGGCATTAGAGACACATTTTGGGACCTGAAGGGCCGGTCTTAAAAATTTGGATCGGAGAAGTTCTAATGGTGCAAAACTGGAGAAGGGGCCCAACTGGGACCATAAAGAAGTTGTAAAAGTGACAAAGGAAGACATTTCCTGGGTTGTCCAGGCAGAGGAAATGAAGTCCAAATTCCTCAAGTTAAAAGAAATTGAGAAATCAGAAGTCAAAAAGGACTGGAGAAAAGCCAAAATTAGCCCTCTGAGATTCTGTGGGATAATTGACTATGACAGGAGTTAGAGGCAGGACACTTAAGAAACCACCAGTTGAGAGAAGGCAGAAGGTCTCTAGGCATATTTTCCCCAAATATTGACATAACAGGAATATGTTGCAGCTTTAAACTGGCAAGTCAGTATTTTGAGCACCCTAAAATGAACATGCTGCAAGATTGAGAACTGTAATTATTAAATTTCCATCCAGTGAAATGGGTCATCAAACCCAAAGACATTTTGTTCAAGTTTTGATCTGAGTTATTTGTATGCACTGGAGCATAGGTTAGTAGAAACCATATGGAGTGAACTACGGAAATGCACTCAGCATACAGTATGCAGAATTCCAAGTGAAATTACACAATCCATCTTCCTTTCTTTGACCTCTTTTTGTACATTGAGAGCTGTGTATTATCTCATGGGAATGCAGAACCAGAGACTGCACAGAGTAGCAGAGGGCTCAGACAGACACAGAAGACTGGTTTATCCTAGCCAAGCCTATCCAAGTTCTTCCCACCCTCCCCGTATCCACAATGCCAAACTTCTAGCACTTTGCTAATATTTGATATCTTGCAATATATTTAACTAAATGGAGTTTGGGGAGGGAGGCTGGGAAGAAAAGCAATGTCATGTCATCCACTTTGGGCTGTTTTTTGTCGCCAGCACCTGGCATGTTTCTGATCCTAACCAACAATAGGACCTTAGCCATTTTCACTAGTCAGTTTCCAGGCAATGGGGTGTGTATTGCTTAATATTTCAGGCCCAAAGATGGATTTAGCAATTATTCTCTTTGGAAACTCATCAGCTATATGCTCAATTTTATATATTTTTGGGCAGTTTTTGATTTAAGATAAAAGGAAAAGTGCTGGTGTGTGTGTGTGTGTGTGTGTGTGTGTGTGTGTGTATCAGAAGCTGTACATTCAAGGCTTGCTTGATGCTTTGATGTCCTTTCCGCTAATTGTTCATATGAAGAGTTTGTTACTTTGCTGCACCTCCACTAACCCTCACTACGCCATCTGCCTTGATCTTCAGCTCCTCTCATCTTCAAATGTCTCCTATAATCAAAAGCAATAAAGTGGAAGAAGCAGAAGAATGATCTGCAATTGATCCCTTCTATAGGGTTGGAAGGACAATGTACTCAAAACAGTGGTTCCTCCTTGAACAGATGCTTTGATATCTAAAGCAGAAGAACATAAATCTGCAGTCACAGGGTTGCCTTCACAATGTGTTTTTTTCAGTGGTGTTGCAAAATTATTCTCTTTGTGGAATTGAAGGCTAAGTGAAAAAGACATGATGGTCAGATCTAAATCTGGGCCCTCCAAAAGGGCGTGCTCTGTAAAGATATTCTGTTAATGAATCATAATTATTCTTATTTTCTAGATTTACAATGCTGCAAAGATTACAAAAGATCAGGATAGTCAGCATACAGGTAGGAGTGTGTGTGTGTGTGTGTGTGCATGTGTGAGTGAGTGAGTGAGAAAGGGGGGGTTGAAAAGCAAGAAATAAACAAAACATGCCTGAAAGATTATACAAAAAGGTCATATCTGTATATAACATGAAAAGGTCAAAAGCTGCTGGAATCGCAAACCAATTAGGAATGTTTAACCCCTCAATAATGTAGACTCTGTCAATCCTGTCCTTGCACATTTCCCTTGTAATGTTGGAGATTAGAAGTTTAAAGGAGGGGGACTTACAAACAGAGCAGCCAATTTGTGTCTGAGATCTTTAGACAAGGACATCTTTCCAACCCTCATTGCTACAAGAGATTGTCCCTCTTTTCCATGATAGTTTGGGTATTCTATAAATAGGAAGATTTTGAGATGCCTCCGTCTCCTACAAACCTATCTCCTTGTGCATTCTGAAATGGTAAAGTCACAGGTCTACCCAAACCTGTCAAGCAGTTTGATAAACTACTTGTGACATTTAGTGGAGGGTGGTTCTTTCCTTAATCTCTGGAACTTGCTCTTATTTTTTTTAACCCAATTCCTCCTAAAATCCAGAATGAATTTTGCATTTGTGCGTGTGTGAGTGAGCGAGCAGGAAAAGGGGGGGGGGGGTCATTTCTCCTATTGAATAGGGTTTTGTGTGAACATTCTTCACCATAGTAGCTGAACCTTTTTTTATTGCCAGTTTAATACTAAATTTAGAAGACAGGACACCTCTGAAAGCTTTCTAAAACCATATACAAGAACCAATGTAACATAGTGGTTAGAGCACTGACCTCTCTAAAAGCCCCAGTGCATAATGATTTTCCCCAGCTCTGCTCCTGACCACTGACTACATAATACTGATTATGTAGAAACCAGCACTGCTCTTTTTCAAACTTGTAAAACTCTGGTTTTTCACTTTTACAAAACTAGGGCTTTCATTCCTTCCCTTGATTTGGTGCCAGATGAAACTCACATTCCTGCAGGTCCATCCTATGTTTGTGAGCCTTGGTACGTCCACATGTTCCCCCAGCTACCTTTCAATCTGCCTGGTTAAAGCAAAAGACCTTGCTGTGGAATGTGGCTGTGCCAGCATGAAGACTGCTTCTCTCTGCTGGGTCCGTGACACTGCCTTCATTTCATTCCCAGCCCATAAGTGAGACAGGTCGAAATTGTCCTCAGCTGTACCTTAGTGTTATAGTAGTACTTTCCTCCTCTTTCTGATACTGCCCAAGGCGACCTGAAGATGTGTAAAACCTGTTAGTCTTTGGCATTCATTACCTTGTAGGGAACTCAGATGACTGGCAGTGACTGGAGAGGAACAAAGACAATAAAGGCAAGATAATGATCAGCAGTGGGAGTAACACATTTCTTGTTGGGATAGTTTTCAAAGATGGGTGGATAATATTTCAACTCAGCAGTGTGGAAAGGCCCTATGTGAGGGTGTATATATGTAGAAAGGAAGCTATGTACTCATTTGAGTTATAGAAAGGAAAGAGGGAGGGACTTTGCATTGACAATTCGAAGAGCCCTGGAGCCCTCCTTTGGGAGGAGGAGCAGCACATTCAGCAATTTTCAGATTAGAAGCAGGGAGAGCAAGCACTAATTAGCTTGCATTTTCTCACCTATCAGCTGGATTAATTGGAGCAATGATTGAAGCTGCTGCCCTCTGCTAGCTGGAGAGTTGCAAGCATATGGACCACAGCATGTTGAATGGGTTTTTGATTTGCATATGGAGGGACAATGAAGGATATGAACGGTATTTTTAAGTATATTGGGAGCTGTTTTCAAGTGGAACTGTTGGTGATGTGACACTGCTTTAGGGAGACTAGTGTTCAAATCCCTTCCATCAGGATGACTGGTGATGCATTACAAGTTACTCTCTTTCGGCCGACACTCTTGCATGGGGTTGTTGTGAAAGTAATTGTGAAGGGAGGGAGGAGAACTGTACCCACCATCTTGAGCTTTTTTATGGATGGGTAATAAATGCGGTAAAAAAAGTTAGAGAGTCTTCCTAGGGCTGAGAAAGAGGGACTGGCTCAAGGTCACCCAGCTAGCTTTGTGCATAGGTAGGACTCGAGATCACAGTCTCGCAGTTTCTAGCCTGATGCCTTAACCACTACACCAAACTGGGTCTCAAGAGCCCATACGTCCTTGGAATTTCATGTCCCTCCTTCAGTTTCCCCTAACATTTCCAGCAAAGATCCTGCAGCTTGAGAATCACTGCTTTAGGGGAAAAAAAAAAATCAACTGACAAAAGCAATTTCCTTTGTTTCTAGACTTCATTCCCCCCCCCCCCCCCATTTAAAACAGAAAGAGCAGGTAATCTCAGGCTGCACTAACAATTTTCAGAGTTATAAAAGTAAGCAAAAAATAAAACAAAAGGGGCTTTATTGAAGAAATCTTATGCTTTTTTTTTTTTTTTAAAGAAAATTAGATCATTTTTTCTCTATGAATTATTTCCAGGGTCATTTTTTATTCAACCACTAGAGTGCAAACTTCTTCTTTTTATCAAACTGTAATTTATACTAGAAAGAAGCAGCAGAAAAGGTAGCACTTCCCTTATATGCCTCATGCCTGAAAAGCTAAAAAAATGAGAGAGTGAGTAATGGATGACCTAGAAAATAAAAAGAAAAAATGGTGTGTTTTTAAATAGGACGGTTTAATTTTCAGCAGAAAGGAGAGAAAAGTAAACAGGTAATTTAGCTTTGCATTTAATTACCAGAATACGCATGAAATGGAAACAGCATTCTGCAGTCATCTTGGTCTCTCCATATTGCTCAATGGCCAAGGAGCTTGTGGATAGCAACAGAGCTTCTTCAAGCATCCCCTAAATGAGGGGAGGCACTTAGTGGTGCTCAGAAGACCTCACGGTTTGCCAGCAAATGTTCTTTGTGGGGAGGAGGGGAGGTACAGCTCTCCTTTCTGAACCATTTCCCAACCTCAAATAACTGAAGAGCAAAGATGCTTATTAGGTGACATGGAATGTTTGAACAAAGGTTCAGAATACTGTCAGTCATAATAAATCACAGACAATAGCACTGGAATTTTAGGGAGGAGAAAGATGTTAACCCAATAACAGGCGCAGGGGGGAGGATGCATATTTCCCTATATATTTGGAACTGGAATGCTTTAGAGTGGTTTTTTAAGGTTTTCCTAAGTAAATTGCCTAAGATATATTAAATATATAATATATTCAGTATAATGACATTGCCTAAAATATATTGAATATATAATACATTCAATAAGCAAGCAGACACTGATTGTCAGGATATAGATCAGATATGTTGTGATATCTACTTCCCTAGATACAGACATAAGACATGCTGTGTCTTTATATTAGTATTAGCTCCTATAGATGCACAGGAAAGGGTGCTATTATATTGTTGCATTTTTCTCTATAAAACCTTTGTAACGAAGATGTTCTCCATGAAAAAAAACAATTTTTGGGTACTGGTATCTCAAAACAGACAGCAGTAAGTAATAGTGTTAAAAATAGCTCTCCTTGGGCACAAATCAGAGAATACAGATTAGGAAAAAATATGACAGCAGGTTCAAGATAGCATATTTGAACTACTAGAAGATCTCCTAGCAGTGGGAAATGGAACTATTCCTATCAGCAGAAAAAAGATAATTGTGCAATTACAATTTCTGACAGCTATTTAAAGAAGTGACATAATAATGGCAATATATGTCACAGCATGTGGGACAAATCCTGTTGAAATTGATGAGCAATCAAAGTATCCCACAGAATTTTGCAATTCATTAGAGATTTTACTTCTGCCACAATAGCATTGTTGCAGGCTTCACTTGTTCTTTCTAACATTTCTTCAGTCTTTTACATGGTTTCCTGAATGTAGTTAAAACCATATCACCACACCCAAGAAAGAGACATCAACAAACTGGGGCAATTCAGAAGTTTACAGTGGTACCTCAGAATTGAATGAGAAAGAGAGTCAGAGGAAGAGAAGATACTCTTGAAGACAGCTTAATAATGGAAGGGAAACAAGCAAACCATGATGATGAAAAAATGACAAAATTGACACTGTGACCCCCACCCTTTCATACTTGTGCCCCAACACCTGTTGCAGGTATGTACATCACGTGACATTTATGTTGTGCCATTGCAATGCACGTTTCATTATTTGCCCCTCCCTCCCTCCTGCTTCTCCATGAGGGGAAATATCCAAAAAGAAGACAGTGAACAATGAAGAGTGGCTAGAACTCTGAAAAGGAAGCCCAGGACTACAATTTTTGTCTCAGGCCCCCATGTGTTTTGGTCTGATGTCTCTTCTCTCCTACAGGACCCCATACATACAAGTTTGCAGGATTAATCCAACTGATGCCATGGATACCAATGTGTATACTACCGGGTACAGGGCCCACCTGATGGTTTGAAATGTTCTTTTAATTAGGAAAGTGAAATAGGGAGCTAGTATGCCTCATGGCAAAGCAGCAATCTCCAGCAACATCTTTTTTAACACAATATCTCTAGGTCCCTCACAGGCCTGAAGGGAAGGGTAAAGGGGCAAGAAGAGCAACCTTAGCAGTCTGCCATGTGGCAAATTGATATTTTGTACTGGCCACACCCATGGTCAGCCCTACAAGGTAGACCAGACTCAGAACTCCTTTTATTGTAACAGCTCTACAATAAAAGGAGTAACAGAATCATGCAAGTCTGAATGTGTTTTCCCCTCCCTCACTTCATCTTCATGTGAACTAGGGAGAGCCTTGTCTGAGACATTTTCTCTAATTAGTTTCTTGGAATGGGCGCTCAAGCCCCACTTATCTGACCGTTGCCTAGATAGCAGCTCTTCCTCCTGTCCTTCAAGGCCATCTACATCCATCTGAGCAGCCATTTTTAATAGGACTATACTCTGTCCACGATAGCTGTTTTGTGGTTCGCAGTATGTATGCCAATTGCCAGCCCTTCAAGGTAGGCAAGGCCAAGAAACAGGGATTTGGGAATATTCCTCATTGTTGTATGGTAGAATAAAAGAATCTTGAAAGCTTGTCAGAGTTTTTCTCTACTGCATCTTATACCAAACAAAATTAAGGCAGGGTTGTTCTGAGTTTCTTTCTCATGCTTTCCACTTTCTCAGGACTGAAAAAGAAGACCTTTCTGGAATACCCCCCTTCACAGCTTGCTCATTCCTTCTCCATTCCCAAAGGTATTGTAGGTTTCCACTCCTTCACCCCAGCATCCGAAGATTGCTTTACTGTACTTTTTTTTCTTCAAAATACAAAATATTGACAGAATACCTAAGTACACTAAAAACAATCCACAACTAAATGAAACAATCTTTAAACATAAACAAAAAGTAATAGAAACTGAAAAAGAAAAGTAATGGATCAAAAATATCTGCTAGCAATATATTTAACTTTAGTCAGAAAGAAATCCATGTGAGAATGTATTGGTAATAACTGGCTCAGAGATGCCACGTTTATGGCTGTGGAATTCTGTGGAGAAGGTCAAAGGATGATGAAACAGACATCACATGGGATTTCAGAATAGACAGCAGTGTTTTAATGTATTTTCTAACCTTTCAAAATCCACAGATATCAAATCCTAATTTGTTCCCTGATGCAAAAGTCCCTATACTATGTCTCATGCTGTCAGTATAAAATCTAAGCCGTCAAATTAATCCCAATGAGAAAAAAAGGAGATTGCTGTTAAGAATAAACTCTCATCTATGGATGAAGACTTTTACAATATATTACTTTGTTGCTGATCTCCTTTCCAGCTCTTGTCCTGAAAGTAAACCTGTTTGATAATCATTAAAAGATACATATGACAAGAGAAGTTCATAACCTTATTGAATATAGCTGGCAGTGGGTTGAATAGCATGCACGTAGCAATGAGTTTAATGGCATTAATTTCAACTGTCTTTTACTCTGACTCTTAGCAATCAATGTATCATGCATTTAAAGTGCTTTCCTTTTTGTGACCAGGCTGCAAAGCAGAAGAGATGACATGAAACAATATTCTACAGAAGTTTACTTGGAAGTAAATACTATTGACTTCAGCAGAGTAGACTTCTGGAGTACCCAACATGCTTAGGAGAGAGTCAATGTGGTGTAGTAGTTCATGCACCAGCCTAGAAACCAGAGACCATGAGTTCTAGTCCCACCTTAGGCACAAAGCCAACTGGGTGACTTTGGGCCAGTCACCTTCTCTCAGCCCTAGGAAGGAGGCAATGGCAAACCACTTCTGAAAAACCTTGCTAAGAAAACTGCAGGGACTTGTCCAGGCAGTTGCCAAGAGTCAAAAACTGAATCAAAGGCACCAAACAAACAAACCTTGCTTAGGTACTGTATATAGCCTCAGGATGTTTTATGTATAAGTTGTACATCAATTTATGGCACAGCTATAAAATTGGTATTGTCTCTTTTTCTGCTAACATTTAATCCAGTATCTTAAAATTGATGTGGGGCACAAAGTGCTTATACTGTATAGAAAGAATTTATTTAACACACATATGTACAACATACCTGTGCTTTTCTACTGCCCTGCTTCGAAAGATTCAGGACAGTTTACAATACTGTTGCACAGCCTTTATACAAAGAGTTTGGGGTAGCTGCCTTATGTGCGGTCAGATGGTTTGTTGGCGTTGCTATACACTTGCATATGTGTGCAAAGCAGCCAACAAGGAAAATATAGCTATTCCCATTTTTAACATAACTTGGCAGGGGAAGAAAATCTATGGTCGAGCTACAGCACTGAGCATACAAAATAAAGGCACAATACAAGTCTTTTAAATAAGTTGATAAATAAAACCAGGCCAACTTTTCTGCCTTCCTGTCCTGTGTTTTGTTGCTGCTGCTTCTTCCTTAACAGACTTAGACCACTTTCTCAGTGATGAGATAGCATTATTTGGGATCACATATCTAATAAAAACAAATTTTATTAACGAAATCTATTTAATTTCAAAATGCTAGGGAATTCTGACAAATCAGCCATCTATGGACACATAGAAACAAAACCCATCTACATACTATTTAAAAATCAAAGAAGGAAACAAACAACCCAAAGCACATCCTCCCCAGTAGCCACACCCAGATAAGCAGGAAACATCACTTGATAAACAATTTGGGAGGAAACAATATTGTAACCCAGGAACTGTCAAGGAAGGAAGCGCATCCCAACCAAGATTGGCATGGCAAGCTACTATAAATGGACAAACAGCAGATTTCACTCTCCCATGCACTGATGATTTTACCTAGCCTGGTAACAAAATGTCTGCAGGAAAGCAACTAAGTTCACAGAACACCAAGAACCCAACAATTCAATCCTGAGCTACATTTATTCTCTAATATAGGATCTATTAACATTTCTTAGGATTGGATCAGGATCTAGTCATACCAGGAGTAGACTCATTGAAGGTAATGCGACTGTGGCAGGGTGAGTTGTGCTGATGGATGTTGGATGATACAATGGTCTCCACGTGTTTTTTGTTGAGGGCCAAAATCAGGCTCAGTGTCACACAGATACTGAGAAGCTTTGTGTCTGAGGAAAACATCTCAGATGCAGGCATATCTGCCTTCTAGCTGTAAAACACATGTGTCAGCCCTTTGAGGTTGTCTGGATAAGGAAACAGACTCCACAGTAAGACTGATTGATTAAACATGTGCCATTAAGTTGGTGTTGACTCTTGGCCGCATGGATAGATCTACTCCATGATGATCAGTCCCTAACCTGGTCTTTCAGGTCTTCGGACTGCACTGCACTTTATTAAGACAGGCTACGTCAACAGAATCTTTCAAGTCTGATTGTGTTTCCCTCAAGGCCATCTCCATGGTTCTCTATAAGAAGCATTAAGTAATAGAAGAGGAGGTTGCATTCCTGGAGTTGTTTTTGTGCAGTGTGCACTGACAATACTGTGTATCTGCAGTTGGAGACCCAGCAGAAGCAAGCAGAACCAGAGAGAGTGACTCAATATGTTTTTCTGTGGCATAGATTTGATGACATTTTGTAATGTTAGAAAATCATTAATTATTATTTTTCCCTAAGGTAGAAGAAATCTGTTTGACATTTGATTAATATGTGACATATCTTTTTTTAAATATTATTTTATTGTATTATAAGATGCAAGTAGTACTAAATACCACTGTATCCAAATAGTATAATATGTGACATATCTTGATAGTTTCACCCTTTTCTGTTTCTTTGTTTTGTTTCTGTAGTCATTCAGGTATTTGTTTCCTGTTTTTCTTTTGTACAGGTAGTCCCCAGTTTAAGAACAAATTCTGTTCCCAAGGTATGTCTTTGTCGAATCTGTATGTAAGCCAGAACAGTATTATTGTATAATACTGTATAAGTACAGTGGTACCTCAAGTTACGAACTTAATCCGTTCCGTGACTCTGATCACAACTCGAGTTGGTTGCAACTCGAGGTAAATTTTCCCATAAGGTTCAATGTAAATACGGTTAATCTGTTCCGCCCTCCGAATTTGGTCGCACCACGAGGCAAATTTCCCCATAAGGTTCAATGTAAATATGGCTAATCCGCCCTCTGAATTTGATCGCACCACGAGGCAAATTTCCCCATAAGGTTCAATGTAAATATGGCTAATCCGCCCTCTGAATTTGATCGCACCACGAGGCAAATTTCCCCATAAGGTTCAATGTAAACTTATTCTTGCCAAGCCTGCTCTGCATTTTCTTTGGAGCCATGCTGACAAGCACACCAAAAACCTTCCAAACTCCACAAAACACACCACAAGCCTCACCGAATGTCTCCTTACTACCGCAATCTCGCCCACAGGAAGCCGTGACCGCATGGCAGCAGGGCAAATGGCCGCGGATCCGGTTCGTAGCTCGAGGCGGAGTTCGCATGTCGAGGTAAATTTTTGGGGCCGGAGCTGGTCGTATCTCAAAAAATTCGTAAGGAGGGGCGTTCGTAACCCGAGGTACCACTGTAGTATTGTATAATGAACTTGAACCATTGTGTATTTAACTCAAATCTTCAAATTCAAATTTTTCTACAATAGGCTCTGCTCTTAACCATGGGTTGTCCTTAAACTGGGCATTCTTAACCCAGGGACTACCTGTATTTTGTAATTTTTCTACTTCTTTCTGCAAAACTTGTTAAAAAAAAGGACCTGAGAGAGTGATCTGTCGGGTGAACCGATTGGTGAGAAGGGCTGCAACTGTTGGACAACAAATCAGTGGCCAGTGAGGACAGCTTGACAAATGTGCTAAAATCAAAAAAGCCCAGAAAAGAGTTATCTTTCCCTCTTCCCATTCTACTCCCAGGGACAGAAGTGAGTCCAGAAGTGAAAGCACAGAAAGATGCTGTAGGAGGGAGGGAACCAGATAAGACAGTGTACAAAGCTCCATTTGCAACTGAAGCTCTATTTGAAATTGAAATAATATATATTATAAATATATTAAGCTAAGGCCACTGTATAGATTAAACATCACTATAAATCGAGAAGAACTGTGTGTGCATGTCTAGAAAGTCCCTGAACCGTTTCCCCACCTTCCAACAGGGACTTCAATTAGTAATTACAGTGAGAAGAATTTCAAATTAAATGTCCTCCAGAATGCTACTTTTCCATCCAGTTTAGGCACAACTCACTAAGAATGCCGAAAGTCAAGTCACTCTGAGACACAGAGACAATACGTCCATAGATTAATAGTAAACTAATTTTCTGAGGGTGGATCTTTCTGTAGCCAAAGCAGCTGTAGTCATGCACAGAGAGAAGATGTCAGCAGACTAGAGGGAATCCAGGGCATAAGGGACTATGAAACATCTTTAAATGAAGGAAACTGAAGAGATCAGTGCTGCCTCAAACAGTTCTGCAACTGAAGCTGAGCATGTGGGGTAAGCATCTCAACGGTTGGGAGGGATACAGAAAACATGAAAAGCTGAAGAAATTGGAGCAGCCTGGTCGAGGGGATGGCTGGTTGGTTGGAAGCCTGGACCACTTTATACCGCAACATTTTGTTTTATTTTCCACTTGTACTCTCAAGATTTGCCTAAGATAACGCATTTGCTCAAAAAACTGGCTGTAGCACACATGATGCAGGAAAGGCCTAAAGATCTCTCTCATCCGAAATGGTAAAGAAAATGAAATTGTTTCCTCAAATACCTCCTCGGTTGCCTGGACAGCAAGTTATCAATATGCTGGAAGAACTGAATCAGGCAAAGTTCATCTTCAATGGAGTTGTCAGTGGGTATGAAATGACTTTTCAAGGTCTTAATTGCATAGCTCCAAAGCTCTTTTTCTACAAGCTTCTTCTAGTTCCAGACCAAACTTAACAACTGTGTTGTAGTTCATATCTTCTCAACAAAAAGATAAATATTTAATCATGAAAGTAATTATCACTTTGCATCTTCTTTTTATTTTCCTCTGATCTCATTGTCTAAAATTCCTTAGTACTTGCAAGTGTTTTATATATCTCTGGCTCTAACCCAGAATAACATTTCCAGGAGTTGATGAAATGAGCTCTTCTTCATTTAGGCTTATGTTTCTATCATGGTTACCCTAAGTAATCACGGTATTGCTCTTTAAACTGCCACAAAGCACTTTGGCTGACCTTGACCATTCTCAGCTCTTGCCTTGCATTATATGAACCCAATCATTGCATACATATTCCCATATTCTGATAAAATGATTCCAATAAATCTGGTTACAATATAAAAATATTCTAATCAGACTAATTTATGGAATTGCCAATAATTCACGTCACTTATTCTGACTACAGTATTTGAATGTTTATGTTGGCATGGCTGACACAGCCAGGTCTGAGAGTTTAGTCATGAAGATTTGTTAACACCTTCAGTATAAGTATGTCAATGAAGCCTTTATTGCCTGATTTTAAAATATATATATAATCAGAACACTGATCTCCCCCCAAAAACTCTTTCTTTTAGCAGAAAGTTATTGGATGTCCATTGAGCAAGAAAGAGAAGATTTTAAAGTAATAAAGTTTGAAATAAAAATAGTCACAGGGCACAGTAAATGAAACTATACATTTCCATAGCAGCTGCACAGCCAAACTCCTTTGTGCAGTGATTAACTGCACAGTCCAAATGGTGTCAGTATAAATTCAGTCCAGGCAGCTGGTGAGCAGATTGCAACCACCTCTGCATACATTCTAACCAGCACATCAAAGTTTCAAGGTATGGTTTACCTGCTCAGCAAGTGCCCCTAGAAAAGTTGCTTGAAATGCTGACACCAGCCTGAGACCCAGACTGTCATCAGATTCAGGGAAGGATATTCCTGTGTTACACATTTTTTATGATGCGAGGAAGAGGAAAAAGCTCTCTATCCATCTCAAATCATGTTCATTATTCACTGGACAGAATGGATGATTTCTATGTGATTTATTTATTTTTTATCAGCCCACATTTATTTATTCCATTTACCAGTATTTGTTTCCAAGGAGTTCCCGGTTCTTTCTCTTCCCTTTGGTTGGATTGAGAAATGATGAGGTCAACCAGGGACATTCATGGCTGAGTGTGGTTTGAACTTGGTCTCTTATTCTGGTCTAGTACTCTAACTCTTCACTGCACTCTCATTTGTGCCTTCTCAGTTACAATGAACTCATTCAAAGCAGACTTGGTTAACTATTTGGCTTGAACAGGGAATTAAAGCTGATTTTTCTCTCTGGCACAGTTTTCCTCACTAAGTGAGGTGATTCCGTTTTTTTAAATAATAATTTTATTAGAGATTACAATTAGAAAAAGTGAAAGCTAATAAAAACTACAAAAAGTATAAGAATAAAAAGAAAAAAATAGTTTGGAAAAAAAAATTAATCTTGATTTTTAATCTTTTCAAATAATGTCCTAGAACTTGATTTCTTTTCATTTTTTCTTTGTCCCTTCTCAAAAAATCCTTCAAAACTTTAATAGATCTCTTTTGTACATCCAGTAAAAAAAGGTTATTCAAACCACTCTTCTAGTTTGATATTTGTATGTTCCCTTTAAGTGTTAAGACATCAACTGGTTTTGTTTGTATGTCCAGTATATTATCTTTTTCCATATCATTCTTGTAATTTCTCATATTTAAATCAACATTCAAAACAGTTTCAGTCTTATCTGGTATAGCTTGTTCCTCTCTTGTGACATCATTAACACACCATCTATCTATGGTGTCAGACATTCTTAAAATTAATTTCTGAGTCCATTGTTCAAAAATATCCTTCAAAACATCCAATGGAGTATTTTGCTCCATTCTTTGTTAATGAGTCAAATTTAAATATTCTCCTTTAATTGTAATCTTTAGTTTCTTCTAGTTCCGTCTAGTGTCCAACCTTCAATGTCCCATCCTATCATGTTTTTTTTTCTCAAAGAACCCAGACAATGACAGTTTCCCACAGGAAGGATTTTTATAATTAATTTCAAATATTTTATTCCAAATCCATCTGGACTCTTAGTCCATTTTTAACTTTCCAAAATCAATACTTTAAATATCCGTGTTCTGTTTATTCTAAAAAGTAATATTTTTCTGAATCCTTAAAGTCATATTTAAAACTTCTCTTTCACTAAGGAGGAGGAAACTCATCCAGTGAATGTGATGAAAACTTGCTGTTCCGAAGGTTCTTAATATTTTAAGAGAGGTAAAGAATAATTCCAAATGTGATTAAGAAATGGGGCTTGGTCAAGCTTATTGTCCATAAAAATTGCATTATGACTGTGTGCTTAGATGGAATCCCTCAACTCCCAGCTGCTCAACTCATAAACTGACTGTAAAAACCTCAGTTCCTGTGCTCTACTCACAAGGAACGGCTGTCCAGAGTATGTGTGGCAATCTCACAATCTCTCCTTTCTCCAGAGAGATTTCACCAGCCAGAATCCTGCATCTGGCCACCACTTTCTACCACAAACACTGTCCCGCTTCAGCAGGGACGTCTAGCTTGCCATGGCCTCAGCAGAATTGTCCCCAAATGAGGAGATTCCAATGATCTGCAGTCAACTTCCTGTCTTAGAATTTGAGGGTTCAAAGTCCAAAATACCTGGAGGGCAGCAGGTTGGGGAAGACTGCGGGTTGTTGAATGGTGTAGCTTTTAAGGAGGAACATATAGCCAACACTTGGATGCCTCCACTGCAATTGTCCTATCACCTACATTTCATCAATCACCTGCCTATTTTACTGTTTGAAAAACAGGACCTTTACATTACATCCTTTCCTTCTTCCTGTCACTATATGCTAAACAATCACTTATGTATAGCTATTGAGATTAAGCAGCAGAGGAATGGTATATAAGAGAGCATAAGGGAGGGATGGGGTGAGAGAAAGAAAGTTGCTCATAATCTTCCATCTATAGTGCTGTGTTCCATGTCTGTGCATCTTGGCTGTGTATTTGTCCCTCTTGTTTTTCTGAACCCCTTGGTGGTGGTGGGTGGGTGGGGGGGATATAGCCTCTGTAGAAAGCTGAGAGGAAGATTGTCAACTGCATTTGGAGTCTGAAATATTTTGGGCCTCATTGACATTAATTCTTCATTTGGCTCTTTGCAATATGGATCACACAGGGAAGCCTTCTCCAACACTGCATCCCTCAGATGTGTTGGACTATATTGATGGTGGTTATGTGAGTTGTAGACTAACACATCTAGCAGACATGATAAGGTGTGGCATGGAAAATTAACTTTCAACCCCTCAGCTACTTTGTGATATCGGAGCTCACTATAGCTCACTTCATCAAATGAACACATTACACATTAACTCATTATAATTGTTAATTGATAAGGTACTTCTAATCTGTCTCACGTGTAACCTGCATCTCCATAACCTGTTTTCTGTTTCCCCTCCTTTCCCCCCACCTGATCCCACTTTAAATCCTTCATCAGTCTACCCACTCCACTGGATTTGATGAAGTGAGCTGTAGCTCATGAAAACTGATGCCTTTTAATAAAATTTGTTAGTCTGAAAAGTACTTCCAAACTCCTCCTTGATTTTAGGCTACTGTAGACTAACATGGCTCTCCTCATAAAATTTCTACAATGAGATGACAGATAGAAGCTGTAAACTTACTTTGTCTCCAAAAATACCTCCAGGGCACTTTTCTTAGATTCTATCTTTGCAGGTGAATTGTTCAATTCTCAGAACCATCTCCAGTCATCTTCATTCTTTTCTTGTGGACTGTGGCCATTTATTTAGAGTTCCAGACAGCTGAACTCAACTGATCAACAGCAGTCCTTCCCTGTTCTCACTTGTCTGAGTCATCTTTATGGGCTTTCCAAGTCCCAGAGCTTTGAAATCTATATTTGCCCCCAGGCTACAGTAGTAACCAGATTATATTTCAAACATTGTATTTCCCCATGTGCCTTGGGGGTAATGCTTTTAGATCTTGTGGGGAATAGATAACAATGCAAAATCTGCGTTATGGGCTAAGGCTAACATTTGCTTCTACATGTACTGCAAAAGAACCTTTTCATTTCTGTTTTATCTGTGTTTTTCCTTTCATATGATTGCAAAGTGTATTCACTTTCTTAATTCCATCCTGCATTTGAAATTAGGCATCTTACTTCCCTTATCTTGTTAAGAACTCTGAAGGTATGCTGTATGTTCTTTCTTCCTTGGCAAATTAGATTTGTAGGACAGTTTTTGAATAAGGAAGAAAAAGATAGGTAAACTGGTGATTGTAAAAATGTCTGCCTTTTGCACCATAAAGTAAAGGGCTATCCTTTAGTAACAGTAATACCAGAATAGTATCCTAATACCTGAAGTCCTCCTCACCATCCCCAGGACAAATACAGTGGTGATTCTCCTCCACTCCTCAGTCCCCAAAGTCTTTGAAGAACAGCCAGGTCTTTGCTAACTTCCAAACTATTAAGAGGGGGAAGTTGCTCTCACCTCAGGGAGCAAGCTGTTCCACAAGGATTGATGATTCTCTGAGATTTTGGCCAACAATGTTAATTTTAATGCAATGCTGGGGATTCAAAGTTTCTGTTTTAGGGTGATGGATGCCTAGGCATTATATTGCTAACTCCTGCTGTATTATATCTAATAATATTTTCCACAGGTGGAAATTGCTGATAGATCTGCTACCTGCACCTTCCCCTTGTGCCCCATAAAGAACAGGGACCCCTCAAGCAGATTTGGGGGGGGGGAGAATAGGGGTGAGAAGAATGGGAACCTACGTTGTTTGAGTGAACATTTACTTCCATAACATTAAATATAGACCCTTAGCTACCTGCTCAGAATGGAACAAAGATAGGGCTTTGCTGATCAGCCTGAAATTAAAGGTTGGATTTATTTTCTTTTAGCTATTACATTTTCAACCCTAATTTCCCAGAACTCTGACTCATGTACTTTTCATTATTCACAGTTCTGCTATTGTCATGCCGATACAACTCCAGGAGCATCAGGCCTTTGCCCCTTTTATTTTACCATACAGTATTGAACACTAGGGGTCACTAAGGCACAGATAGCAAGCAAGGAAGTTCCCTTATGTTCCTCCCTTTGTCTCTGCTCTGTTTTCCCCTGATTGGAAGATTGAAACTATCATGCTGTCCCCACTGGGCTGCTTCTTACAGAAAGAATTGAACACATACTTCTTCTCTTTTTCACCCCTACCACAAAACCAAGCTCTGACATTCTGGCGTTTTATCAGAACATGTCACTTTCTTCATATATCTTACTGTTGTTTTGGATAAGTATGTCTCTAATATTTTTTACAGGCTTGGTTCTTACACACACACACAAATGTCTTTGCAAAATACTGAACCCAGTAAATGAAATGGAGGATTCCAACTAAGTTTACATCAAAATGTTCCTTGCAGGTAGGACCTTTGCTGCCCTGTTTTAACGCATACCTGTCAAGCTTTGCACTAGGGTTAGCTGTAAATTTTGCTTCTGACACTTAGTCCTTGATTCAGGAATTAGCTCACTCAGAAGAAGGCTCTCAAACACAAATCAGCTAAATTTGTCTCTTTATTGCAGACAAGAACAAAGCCATATTGTACAGAAAATTTGCCTCCTGCATTATGTTTAGTTAAAAATGTTACATATGTCTATGTTCCAGGGTATAAATTCTAGGCTTTTCCTCCTACTTTTCCAAGTCAATGGACTTTTGACCATCCTCTTGATGGCCTTGAGAGACATCTGATCTTTGTTGACATAATGGTCTCTCCAGCCTAGGAACTGCTAGGCCCTGCCTTGCCAGATTCATTCCTGTTGATACAAAAGATACTATCACTATTTCTCTTATTATTCCTCATTTATATAGAAAACAGTGGCAAACAGATCTTCTGTATTCCTCTGACCTGAGGATTTCTCTCCATGGGATCCTGCTAGTACTTCTCTGAGCTTGTTAAAATTGGCTGTCCTGAAATCACGTGTGCATATATGTCTATGCTCCAATTTCCCTTTCGGTAGTATCTTGAAACCCAAAATGATGTGGTCACTTCTTATAAAGAGCCACTGAGATGAGCTTGGACAAACTATGTGGTGACAATTGCAAAGACATGTATCAAATCTGGGATATTAGAAAGAAACTCAAACTGGCTCCACCTTAACTCCCTGGGGTATAAGGGAAGGGAGGGAAAACACAGTCAGGCTTTCAAGATTCTGTTACTATAGCCTATATCAACAAAGTAGACTTCCAATATTTCTTGTGGAGTCCATTTCCTGACCTGGCCTACCGTTAATGACTGATACTTTCTCTCAAGATTCCTACTTGTTTTATCTCTTCAGCAAGCTCTTCCCTCTTGGTTAGGATCAGCTCTCAGATAGCCAATCCATTGACTCTCCTTCATTTTTTGGATAATAAAAGACTGAACAAAACTACTGTGGAAGTTTGGGGACCTTGCAGTCTAGGCTGAGTTGGTTTTCCATGAGATGCTTGCTTAGTTAAAGTCCCTTATTATTACTGTGTCTATCCTCCCTGAAAATTCTGTAATCCTGTTTAGAAGGGCCTCATCTATTTCATGTGTCTGACTTATTGATCTATAGCACACTCCACAATAATACAATTGTTTCCTTTCCTTGTATTCTTACTGAAATGCTCTTGAGTGGTCCCTCATGCAATGCTTGTGGTATGTTCTGCCTGAAAACAACCAGTTTATGTTTTAATAAGCACAAATTAGTATTTGAAGAAAAAGTATGAAGATTGGAACCATTGGTGGTAACAGTTTGGACAAAGGAGGTGCTACAAGAGAAGTTGGCAGAGAAAACAACTTTCCATAAGAAAGAAAATCAAACAGAGAAAGCCCACTGAACAAGAGTCACAACCAGGAACTAGAGACATAGAAGCACTGCTTCTGCTGGAACACAGACATTTTTTTGAAATCTGACAGAAGAAACAGACTCTGAGCCTTCATGGAAAGAAAAAGAAGCATTGCTGAACTAGAAATAGGAAGCACGGAGGAATTTTTTTTTCCTACAAGAAAACACATATACAGCATTACTGTACAGTATAGCTTCTGTGAGGAATAGAAAAAATGTACACAGACCAGACCCACTTACTTGTGATGTGTGCATTATGCTAAAACAAAATATTAGAATATAATAGAATATAATAGAATAGCTTCCAAGATATCAAATTTAATGACAATTATCCTGTGCTGCTAATCCACATGGAGGCAAATTATACTTAGATCATAAATACAGTACTGAGAATCAGTGACTGTTTCTCTTATTGGCTACCAGATGTTAGTATTCCTATAACAGCTTTCCCCAAAGTTGTATCTTTCAGATGTACTGGACTTCAACTCCCATCATCTCTTATTCAGCACTTTAATCTCTCCTTATTTTCCAAGTGCTCATTTGTAGACTTTGAATGCAATTTATGGGCAATTGTGAGTGATACATGAAGTTAAGTATATTGACCTCTTTTGAAGTGATAATTTAAAGCCACCCTATTGTGCTGCACACACACACACCTTAATTTCTAAGCATACATTCATTTTGTGGAAAGCGCCCAGCTGAAGATTTAAAAAAAAAACAACACATTTTCTGGGCTTCACATTTACAGGCTATATGTTAAACAATAAAGATAATTCTTCTCACCTGGAAAGCCGTTATATAATCCCCTTTATCATCAGTACATACTGACAATAGAAATTATTTTAATACCCAGGTTTTAAGATGTATTCTGCTATTTCCTTCCCTTTCTATAATTGTATTTTAATTGCCTCTTTAGAAAATCCCATTACATTTTCCTTTCGATTTGAAATATATCTATTGCGGTTAATAAATATGATATAGTTCTCTGGTTCCAGCTTCAAGATCATTTTGTTGTGGCGCAAGAGATTTTGATTAATCTCCAAATTATTATTAATTTTTTTCAGTGTCTGCTGGGTTTATCTAAAACTTGCAGAACTGCTGCAGGCAGAGCTGACTAGAAAGAAATGAATGCACTTTGCTCTAGGTATGATAATTTAATCTTTGAAAACATACTTATTTTTACTTATTCAATAATTCATAAAAGATATTCTGTACAAATGCCAAAACATGGACATGGAAAATAGGGGGGAAATTCTCTGGTGTGTTTAGTTTTGTCTTTCTGCAAATAAAAGAAAATCAGTTACAACCCAGTGTTATCTGTTTAGTCTGTCATGGAAACTGCTCACAAGCCCAAAGTGAACATCATAGGACTAGCTGCTATAACACTGCATTAAAAATAGTCAAGCAAGCTTTGCATTCAACAGAAATGGGCACATTCATCTCAAGATGGATGGTGCAGGACCTTGAGCCGGAACCTGGAAACTTATGCACATGGCTGGGAACATTAGAGCATGTACTAGGATAAAGTAGTGCAGCTAGCAGTCCTGTGCTATTACATTTTGGAAGCAGAGAAGCTCATTGTGACACTGTGCCTATAAGTTCATACCAAAAAGTGAGATTTATCTTTTCTAAGACACTCTTTAGAGAGGTGATAGCTACCTCCCAAAAGCTACTGTAGACAGAAGTTATTCCCTCTTTAACCATGTTTTATAGAAAGAAAAAAGATGGAAGAAATGTTAAAGGAGGAAGAGAGTATAGCAGGGCCTTGCTGTCCCATAGAACTGCAGGAATTAGGCTGGGTGGATCCTATGATACTGTAAATGCCCCATTTTGAACCACCACAATTCACCTTCTCTACTCTGTTTGAGCTTATTATACCTGACAACAGTGCTGCTGCCAGTAAGGGAAGGCAGGTCAAAGGGTTTGGGACTCAGCAATATTCAAGAAAGTGGTAGATGCCATGGTGCTTGCAAACATGTCCAGAGTCAGCATATGGATTGGCCTGAGCATGCCACAGCCTTTAGGGGCTGACCCTGCTCTCTACAGCATTCTTTCCAGGGAGTTCCCTTCAACATCTGCTTACATCCATGTTTACTGATGCTTATTTTATTATTTTTCTTTCTTAAAGAAAGAAAAATAATCTTCCCTATCACAAAATAATGGTTATTTCCAGATAAATATTTTTCACATCAGGGGAGCAAAAGCAAGCTCCATTATTTTTCCATTCATGACAGTTCTGAGAGTTACTTTGCAATGTGGAAATGTGCATCCTCTGAATATTTTTTTAAAAATCAATCTTGGCAAAGCATCCTTTGTTCTTTGCTTCCACTGGGAATATAGAAGCAATTATAAAGGATGGGATAGGGGTAGGGATGGAGGCTCATCATTCACACAGGTTTAAAATGGCTACAATTACCTAACTGCATCACTGTCTGCAATACAAAATATCTTTGGGGATATGGGTGATTGTTGATGCACTGTGAACTTTATTGGATGCTGTGACAATCTTTGGAAATCTCGCCTTCAGTCTCTAGGGAATTGTGTGTTCTGTGGGTCTTGTCTTTTCTTGGTATCAGACAATTATAAAGTTGCTGTACTTGTGGAAAAGAAGCAACTGGCAGATCTGCAGCATTTTGTGCCTGTATGAGTACTATAATCATGTTATTATGACAATATAGTTTGTTTCATGTTATAGTTCTGATTGCTATTGTAGATTTTAATAGAAGACATGTAGTTGGAATTGAACAAAGTACATCTGCTCTAGCATTGTGTTACACAACCGATCAGACATCTACTTCCAAAAAGTCCCCAAACCAAATTTCTCTCCTTTTTGAGGGTCAAATTGAAGAAGATACAAACTGTATAAAGGGTGCAATCATACAGTTAGACTGCCACTTGGAGGAGAAGTTGAGGTCCCACTGATACTGTTTTGAACTGGTGTTATCCACGAAAGTAAAGTCCTATCTGGCTTCAGCTTGACTCCAAGGGATTTTGTGGACACATCCATGGAGTTGGCTTGCAACAATATGGAAATTGTTTGCAACTGCCTTTTTCTTGGATGTTCAACATCCTGGTCTAACATACAGTTCCTGGTAGTCTCCCATATTGTTTAGTTCAGATCACAATAGGATGTCAGATTTTTCCTTTGTCTCAGTGTGCATCACCTTGCATTACTTTGGCTCTGAGTCTTGTGTGATGTTTTTTTATCCATTTTCATCACAACATGTTGAAAGACTTCTAGAATTCTAATCCCAGCATGTGGCAGCAACTTAGATGATCTTGGCTGACCTTGAAAAAGCTAAGCAGAGTTGGCTTAGGTTGGACGGTAGATCATCAGGAAATCCCAGGCTATAGGCTAGATTGGGAGATTAAAAAACAAAACAAAACTGTCCAGAAGGCAAATGGTAAACTCCTTCGCTATGTTACCAAGAAGGACAACTCTATGGTTGTGACCAAGGAGTCACCTGGAGATGAACTTCACTCAAGGGAAACTTCATGTTTGTTTTTACTTCCATACAGATGCAAGCTTCATCCCTCCATCTCAGCAGCAGAGATGTCTGCAGGGCGAGGTAAAAAAAAGTCAAGATGGTGGCTGCAGTGGTGTAACTGAAGCTCTGCCTGCAATGTATGTAAAAAACAGGCATAGCTTTGATTGCACTGTTGTGGCAGCCATCTTGATTTTTTTTTAACCATGCAAGATTTTCACTCAGTTGAGAGCTGTTTGGCTCAGCTTCCCAAACCTCAGTGTTGTGAGAACCCAGGAGTAGCACCAATCTCCATCTGGTACAGTCCTTGCCTACATATAATTTGTATTTTATCATCCTATCTAATTTGGTACCATCGGCAAAGACTGTCTCGCTCTCCATCTCTGTTCTTAGATAATGAAGAAGTACTGAACTAAACATGATTTTTCCTATACAGATATTTGGGCCATTTGTGCTAATTTCTACTTCCTCTTCATTAATGAAACAGGAGGGCTTGTTTCCTTGTTCCCTGCTAAGTTTTGTTAAGAGTCTTTGACAAAAGTCAATGTATAAATATACATTTACACTGATATCTTCAAAGAAATCTCAAGACAGTTGGTGAAACAGAATGGACTCTTGGAAAATCCATGTTGATTTGTCCCTAGGAAGGCTTGTTCTTCTTGTTCTTCTGTATTCCAGGTTACATTGTATTTCCTACCAATTTAATGGGTGGGAGTGGCAAATTAGGCTGAAAAGCTTTTAATTTTCCTGAAAACCTTCCAGGTTCCTTTTCAAATGTACCGTTACATTGCTACATTCTAGTTCTCTCCCATAGAAGTCTATGTAATGTTGCATGGTTTTATAGAAGGCTCAACAAATCCACATTTCGGTGTTTTAAGAGTTTGGGGGTGAATGCCATTTGACCCTACTGACTCATTAATTTCTAATTTTCATCTTTTGACACTTTGTAAAAATTCCTCTCTCTGGAAAAAAAAAAAAGTCAGATACAGATTTCTCCCCTGGCATCTTTACTGGTGGAAACTGCAAAGAATTACAAAGAATTCTTTGTAAGCTTCTTGTCCTGCTTTAATATTCCTTTCATTTCTTTGGCTTCAAACTTTTGTTTCGCCACCCTGGATAATTTCCTGCTCCTGATGTATTTTAATATTTGTTTATATGATTGTTTTGCTGGAGTTGGTTATTTAATTTTCCTCAGGCAGGAATTAATATTTTTGCAAGGCTGCCTTTATTATTTTCAACGGTTTATTGGTCTGGGTGTGGCGGGGGGGGGGGCAAGGGTGATAGATGACAACGCTTGCATGATGACATAATCCTGCAAATGCCGTGTCTGACTTATCTGCATCTAACCTCCTGGTGCCAAAATGCAATTGCAGCATTTGCAGGATAACAACTTTTGCTCATGTCTTTATTTTGGCATCATGTGATTTGTAATGGGTGCTGCTTGTTACCAGATGCTTTTCTTTCTTGCCTTTTATGGATTCCTTGAGCTGCTTTTTAGATATGCAGGATTGCTATTAGATCTGGTTTATTTTTTTCTCCCCCGTATTATAGATTTTACCTTAAGCCTCCATTCTAAAGGTGTAACCGGCACATTTCTGCAGAAATATAATGGGCCCAATTCGGTATGGTTTGTTTTTAAATAATTTGAATTAATTTTGAGAATATTCCCTCTTCAAAAAACAATACTTTCAGAGGAGGCTTTTATTGTATAATCATCTTGGATTATTCATACAAGTTTATGTCAGACCTAGACAACAGCATCTTCTACTTAAAACCTGCTGTGCTTTCCTCTTTCCTCTTACCAAAAAAAAAAAAAAATTCCACCAAAGAGGAAAGAACTATGTGGTTGGACAATGCTTTTGATAGTATAGCTGTGCACTCTTGGTTTGGAAACCAGAAATGCAACTTCACTGAATTTTCTAGGCAGCCTTTAGCTCACATTGATGCTGAACATAATGGTTGTGAGTGTTAGTCCAAGGTTTCTCAACAACAGTTGAGGTCCTGCCTGCTCTCACTATGAAAACAAAGGTCATGTGAATGTAAAATGATACTTCATCCTAAGCCATGTCCTTGGTTTATCCAGTCCAATACTTCTACATCTGGAACAGTAACCGTGCCCTCCCTCTCCAGGTTCCCATAATCCTTTGAAGTTGCCGGATTGGCTGGCACAGATGGAAGATGAAGTCCAGAACATCAGGGTCTGTCAGCACTTTGCCCAGGAACAGCAATGCATCTCTCTGTAGGAGGCCAAACATGTCCTCATAAGCCCAGCAGCCAAAGATTCATAGAAAAAGCTCAGAGAGGGAGATTGCTGTTATTGTATGTATGAAACAAGCTCTTATAAGGATGATCAGCTATTGCCCAATATAGGAATCTAGCCATAGTTATGTCAGCTCCAGGTTTTAAACCATGTGTTTCTTTCTCCCACCTTTACATGGTAATGGGCTTTTTGCTACTTGTTTCTCAGCCTTGAATGCTAAGGGCATTTATATAGCATTTTGATAACCATTTTATCTGGCCTCCGACTTAATTTCAGCCTTCACAATTTGGGGGACACATCAGGTTAACTGTTTCTGCTCTACCCTGTAAAAGCTTTGCAAGTTCTTGGGTCTTCTCCCTGGAAACTGAACTGGAGGTGCCAGGAATAGAATCTGGGACCTTTTATATGCAAAACACACACTCCAGCCTTCCCCTCTTGCATTCACCCTGGCTAACTGTCCTACAACAGATGTCTGACTAATGCAGTTCTACCAAATTTGTGATGTTCTCATTCTGTATTTATTTTTTCGTATAGCTAGATCTATTCAATTTTTTGAACTTGTTTGAAGCTTCTTGAATAGTAAGAAGTTCCTCTTATTATTCTGTTCATCTTCATGTCTTTTTTTTTTTGCTTGCAGTTCTCCCTATCACCATAATTTCTTTGGTCAAATGATTGGCCTGCCATTGCCCCTGGATGCGGTTATCAGTGTCTAATATTCAGGGCTTTTTTTCTCCAAAGGGATATATTCTGAACTGGATAGTTTTTGGCTCCCACAGTGTTCACCTGAAGGATTTGCAAGTTCCTTCATATTTTGAAACATATTTTCAGTTGAGACATGAGAGCATAGATTCAAAACTATTTTTTCCTTATTTTTTTTCCTGTATGTGTTCTATTACTTTTAGTTAAAGATGTGTTTATTGAAAGAAAATGTTTGAAGGAGTGAGAAATGCAATTAGGGAATTTTTTTTTAAAGAAACAAATATGTAACAATTGTCCCATTCCTGGAACAGAGTCATTCCTTTATGTAAAGTTTCTCAGAAATCCAGTACTTTTCAATTTATTCTTGATTTATAAATTCTGCATAAAGAAAGCAACTTTCATTGTCCTGTCTGTCTCTTTGTATCAACCTTGTATATTTCTAATTTTATGTCTCTACTTGGATCAGAATATTCTAGCTGACAGTACAACTATATGTGTAGTTAGTGACATGAATGTGTAGAGGGCAGAGGGAATAGCCTTGAAGGACAGGAGGAAGAGCCACTACCAAGGCAGCAGTCAGATAAGTGGGGCTTGAGCCCAGAACAAGAAACTAATTTGAGTAAATGTCTCAGACAAGCTCCTTCCTAGTTCACACAAAGATAAAGTGAGGGAGAGGGAACCACATTCAGGCTTGCAAGATTGTGTTTCTATAGCTGTTACAGTAAAAGTACTGTAGTCCTGACCTATATGGCATTGGTTTCTTAGTCTGGTCTACCTTGTGGGGCTGACAGAATGTCATGAGATATAATAAGTTGGCCTTCCCAACCTAGCCCCTGCCAAATTTGTTGTACTTCAACTCCTATGAACAACAACCAAGTTGACTGAGAAATCCTGGTAGTTGAAATGCAGCTTGTCTGAAAGACTATTGGTCTTTTAAGTTGTGCTGAACTACAACTTTCATTTTTGTAGTTATCTTGATGGCTGAGGATGATGGGAATTGAACCAAATACCTTTGTAGGGCATTAGGTCAGGGAAGACTGACATATGGCATCTTATGTAGTGCAAATTATTAAAACTGCATGTACAGATAAGTTAAACTGTGACATTTTAAGAATCCATTTCCAGCTATCCAGATAGTAAAAAATAAATAATGCCGTTTCATTTTTTTAAACTTGGGTTATTTCTTCTTCTGATTTTGTACTATTTCTCTACTGAATTTGACAAATAAGAAAAGGCAAGAAACTTGATGGACAATGAGTCAGAAATCAATCAGTATTGTTGGGGGTAGGAATGTTATTGTTGTCATGGCCATCGACCACTTCTTTATATAGTGTAGCTTAGTAATCTTCCTTGTTTTACAAGAGCATTCCTCCCTGACACCAGATAAAAACAGTGTTGAATGGGAAATGGTGAAATTCCAAGTAGGCTTAGTAGAAACCCTAATAAACCAAAATGGAGGTGTTTCAATCTGGGGTCCTGGCAGAGATTATGACCCCCTCAGCTGACGGATGATCAATCTTTCATAGCACCATTGTGTAGACAGTGACAGAAGAGGAGCATTTGGACAGAACCTGGAAATAGCTTTATTCCTTCAACCAATACCTGACATCCTTGGGTACAAGGGCCCCCGTATCTCGCCCTTGCCTACCACTGACACCTATCCTGATCCAAACTGTACCAGATTCCTGGAGTTAGCTTCCATTATAATCTCCTGCAAAGCAAGGAGCCTTACTCAGGCAATGTGATAAAATAAAATGGATGAATATTCAGAATATCCTTGAGGTTGCTCTTATATTTTATATCCTGAGAAACCCTTTGGCCAAGGAAAGGCACAACTTGAAGGCACCTTGTGCCAGGCCTTCCCAAATGGGGATTGGCACACGTTCTGCTGGAGCTGTAGCAGCCCTGTCTCATAAATGGAGAATGCAGGCCTACCTGGCTGAGACACTGGATACAAGCATACCTACCACTCCCACCAGTGATTTGTCTCAGTGTGCAGGGGATGAGATACAGGAGTGACAAAATGTAGTCCTCACCTGATTTACTTGGAATTAAATTCCATTGATTCCCGCAGGAGAAACTGATGACCACTATGTAACCTATACCTTTCCCATGAAAAGTTTCAATCGAAGATAAGGGTAAACTGTATGTTAAATTAGACTGTCTGTATTTATTTTTCCTCTCTAGTGTGCTTTGTAATATTTTCTTTGAGAGATGCTTATATAAAAAAAATTGAACCAGCACAGTTGGATATTTTTGCAATATTGAATCTGGAACTGTAATGTCAAGAAATTGCTAGAAGAAAGAAAACTTTAAATAAGGCAATTTGGCTTTTACCAGCAGTGAAGGGGGAAAAGGGATTGTCACAATGTTTTTATATGTTCATATAGAAATGTCTTAAAATGAATAGCTAAACATAATTTTTTAACATCTTTATTCCTCCAACGTTGGCATTGTTTGTTATTAAAAATAGCAATTCCTTATTTTAATTTTCCCCTCAAAGTGTGCAGTTTTGAGAGAAATGTCTACATGAAATGTAGAAACAAAATAACAGAAACATAACTGAATTAAAGTTCAACAATATTTCTTTGTAGGTTTCTTATTTTATTTATGATCATTATTATTAGCAATAATGGGACTTTAAGTACAGTTAGAATTATGCTGAACCTGTTTTGAATGATGTACAAAAATGTATCCTGCCAGATGCTTTAGACTTCAAAACTCATCAACTGCAGGCAGCTTCAGCAATACCAGGAGTCTGCAGGAACTGCAGTCCAAAAAAACTTAAGGTCATGAGGTTGCCTAACCCAGCTTCTTTCTGGTTATAATCTTTTACTAGCAGCCTAAGATCCCAAGAAATATGATCAGTCTGTTGTATCAGCTGTTCAGACTCCATTTCCCAGGAAGCAGTGTTGTTAATTATGGGCCGTACATAACATCACCACACTCATATTAGATAAGCTTGCCACTGAGTTATAGCGGAAATAATTGCTTTTGGATCTGGAAAAATCATAATTCACATGTTTCCTATCTAAAACCTGATTGGAATATTTTGGGAATATCATTCTAAACCTTGGCTTATACCCAATGATAGCTAATACTTGCATCCAGATTGAGTTTCCATCTATAGTAGAAGTAAATTATGGTTTAGAGCAGCTCATTCATTTTTGTTTTCTGTTTAATCAGTGTTCATCTATTTAGGATTGTAATTTTCTAAAGTATATACAGAACCATTTCTAAATAGCCCTTCAGTCCAGAAAAGATCCCCCCTCGACTAACCTGTAGTACAATTTTTAATGTTCAGGAGCCACACTTAACTTTATTTGAGAGGCCAAAGATCACAGTGGTTATGGCAGCAATGAAAAATTGTGGGAGGAAGGGACAGGATTTTCTGTTTGGCTGGTTGTTGTTTTTTTAAGATTTTGAGAAAAATTGGGAGGTCTTATTTTTTAAAACCCTATGTAGGAAATAATTTACAACCTATTGCATCACATTATTCCTCCATCCCCATCTGAAAATGGTGGAAAACCTGACATTGATTTGGAGCAATTAAAGTCAGAGGGGAATTCAATTTCTGCAATCTTTGAATCTCATATCTGTCCATCTCTAAAACAATGTTAAAATGTCATAGAGAGCAGAACAGAGAAAAAAACCCACAATCCTTTCAAAAAGATTGAGAAAAGAGGTGCCAATTTGAACTCCTTTGGAAGAGAGTTGCACCAATGGGTGAATTTAGACTTTAGGATGGTGAGACGGACAGCGTGCCTTCCAAATTCCAAAGCAAAACTGAAGCCATGGGGCATATGGGAAGTGGAAAGCTTTCAAATACTGTATCTCACTGACAAATTTGGCAGCAAGGCTTTATACAGCCTTGAATGGGGCTTAGAAATAAATTATTTACCAGTCTAGCTATGCAAGACTGGCCAGTCAGGTCAACATAAAATACTCTGGAAAATAATCTAGCATTCACAAGTTGCATTGATTGGAGTTTCTGTCCCTCTTCAAGGCTAACCCAAGGTTGATTGTACTCTAAGGCAACTAAGAGACAGCTAAGAGTCAGGGAACACTGCTGCCTTCAGAAAGAAGTGCAGCTGGCAGACAAGTCTAGCAAGCAACTGGGCTCCTGACTACAGCTGCCATCTTGACCTTCCAGAACCAATTCCAGGTCCAGAAATTCCCCACCCTGTGAAACTGGTTTCTCAGAGTGAGGCAAATCCATCAGAATAGAGAGTTCTCATAATCTCAGATTAGTTTATCTATACCCTATACCTACCTCTATCTTGTCTAGTTTGAAATATGCACGCAGGCTTAAAAAGGTTGTGGACATATCCCCAGATCAGGAAGCCACCAAATCATAAAGATCAGACCACCACCCAAATAAACACAAATCCAGGTAATGCACTTCATCCTGAAACAACAGAGAGCTTAGTACACTTCCTGTTCCTCAAGTTTACTGGGCAATTATGACCCACCCTTCCTTCCTCCCTCCTCCCTCCCTCCCCATAGAGAAAATAGGGAATGGCCTTGAAAGACAGTGGGAAGATCTATTACCAAGGCAATAATCAGACAAGTCCAGCTTAAGTCCATCCCAAGAAACTAATTTGAGAAAACCACATATGCCCCTCCCTAATTCACACAAAGATAAAGTGAAGGAGGAGGGAAGCACATGCAGAGTTCTATTACAATAATTGTTACAATAAAAGTAGTTCTGACCTACATGGCATTGCTTTCTTAGTCTGATCTACCCTGTAGGCTTGCCCTGCCCCCCTCTCTCCCTCCCTCTCTCCCTAAAATAATGGCTGGCAAAAAATGATACCTTTAGCTTAGAGCTGCCCGTCTCTCTCTTGTAAGTGATTATAAGCTTACTCAAGCTCAAAGGCATTCTAGAGAAAAAAAATAATATGGACAGAAATGGCTTTCTTTTTCAGTGTGCCATCATGACCCAATATGAAAAAGAAATGTACTTAATAAATCAGGTTGGACTAACACCAAAGGTGGTATCTGGAAGTACAAGAAACCCCAGGATACTGTGCTGGAGACCCAGCTTTTACAAGATCCGTTTCCTTTGAAACAGCAGTGGAAATGTGTCATGCTTTTGTAACACTATTTGCTTACAAATATTGAACATTTTTTTCCTCCCCCAATATTGTCTTCCCACCCACCCACCCCTTGCTTGACATCAACTCATTCTCTATCCAGAGCACAAGCTATCTTGGCCTTGGCCTTCATTAGCCATGAAGGGCAACATTTGCAACAAACCATCTTGAGTCATTTACGTGCTTCGATGCAAATAAATGTTTCCTGCCAAAGAGCAGCTCATTTTATCTCTCCTGGAAAGAATGTTTTGATGATGTGTCATGAATAATATCTTTTCACAGCTGTATTTACTCCCTCGGCTTCATTTTCCTGAAGTGATTAACAGTTTTAGGAACTGAACGAGGGGCGGGGGAGAAAAATCCAATAGACAACAACAACAACAACAAAGACTACACATTTTGTTTTGTTCTGTAATAAGTGTTCCTTATTAATAAGGCGGGATGCTCCAGAGGAGATAAGCATTTCTTGCACAAGGAAGGAACTTTGCTGCCTGTATCTTGGCTTCATCTGCATTCATTATCATCCTCTGACAAGATCAAAGTCATGGCGGGGTGGGGGGTAACCAAAGCTGAATGGAAATTGGTCAGCCATTCAGCTCCTGACACAGGCAGTTCAGGGCATGCTTCTTTACTGAACTGGAAAAAATATGTGTGGGCACATGTGAGTATACACACATGCACACACACACACTCAGAATAGCTATTTGACTTTTGGAAAAAACTCTGCCCCAGCCTGTAAGAATTGTGCCTTTGGCTTGGCAAAGAATAAAACCAGATAATAACATGTGTGCCTAATATTGTAGAATGTTGTAAAACTCTCTTAGAGTCCACTGCTGCAGTGATAGGGAAAGATGAATTATTCAGAAGGCAAAGAATTGCTTCCCTGGAGCATTTTTCTGGGGTCTGTAAAAATCTAGCATTCTTTTCCAGCATTGTTTTTAATCCTGCTCCCTAAATTTGTTTTACAGCTCTCTTTGGAGATTGATTGATTGATGGATGGATTGCAAATCATCTCCGCAGGGAGACAGATCTTATCAACATGTTATCAATCTACCACAGACTTGGTGCTTAGAAACGGAGTGACTCATCTGTGCCAGAAAAGAGGATCCAGGTCGTTCTTATGCTAATAGCAGAAAACTCCCTGCCCCACTTCCAGTTATAGCTTTTTATTACCAGTAGTTTCTTGGTTTGTTCATTTAAGCCTGTGGTGGAAGGGAAATCTCTTTTCTACTCCTGTGTCCTTTTGGAGTAGGCCAGCACACACATGGCATTCAAATCACTGGTCAAAGAGTGGGACCAGTTTCTAGGACTATGAGAACATCACTATGAGAATAGCAATTTGGCTCAAAAACTCTCTTGCTTTTGAGTCACCTCCCTGCTGGGTTATTTGTGTTGAGAGTTTGTCCTTGAAGCTTCAGTTTCAGCATGCAGTATGCAGGTGAGGATCAGTGGCAGGAGTCCCGTGGCAGAATAGTTTAAAGAGCTCTGAAAAAATAAGAGATCTCAGATCCCCTCTGCCCTCGCCCGTTCTGCCTGGATGCTGAGCATCTGGGGATCTTCGTGCCTAGTGCCCCATCACCATAATTCCATATGTGCTTCTACTTTGAATAGCAGGGAATTAGAATCAAGTCACTTTTTTTTGAAGACCAACAACTCTGAAATGCTAAAAAATGGTTTTATTGTATTTATTTACAGGGCAGTTCTATTAACCCATCCAACTGTTTTGAAAATATAAACTATTTTCCTTCCTTATAACCTCAGGTATACAGGAGGTAGCATCAAGGAGACTGATATTTATTTAAGAGAACCATCTCTCTCAGTCCCTTGTATTGGTTTCCAGTTGTGATCTCCCCCCTTTTTCAATTCTTTGGCAAAGTGATGTAGAACCCTGATGTACTTTGACTGTGACCTGAATTTCTTTTGTACCTTGTGTAAAGGAATGCAGAGATAACCTTGATGAAAGTTTGTAGGAGCTGTGAAGGGAAAATAAAATGCAACTCAGTCCTCAGAAAGGGGAAGGCATGAAAAAGAAACTCAAAATAACCCTGCCTTGATTCTCTTTGGTATAAGAGGGGGGAGAGGGAAACTCTAGCAGGCTTTCAAGATTCTGTTACTATACCTGCAACAATAAAGGATTACAACAATTCTGTAATTCTGCAATACTATCTTATCTGGACCACCTCTCCCTGATTACATCAGCCCGTCCCATTCGATCTGGCAGAGAAGGCATGTTGTGGATACCATTTGCCAGGGACTTACATTTGGTGAGTTCCAGCAGGTGGGCCTTCTCTACTGTGGCACCTGCCTTATGGAACATTCTCCCCCCTGAAGTCAGGTTAGCTCCATCCCTGTTAATGTTCCGGAAGTTGCTCAAGACCTAGTTATCTCACCAGGCCTGGGGGTCCCAGGGAACTGGAGACATTCTGAAATGGCTCCACTGTGGTTGATATTTTAGCTCTCTTTGTGTGACTTGTATATTTTAAAGTTTTTATAATATTTTCCTTTTTAATAATGCTTGTTTATATTTTTACAATGCTTGTTTTTATATATCTGTGGCTTTATTTGATTGTTGTACACTGCCCAGAGTCACTTTTTGTGAGATGGGCAGCTATATAAATGTGGTAAGTAAGTAAGTAAGTAAATCTCTCTCTCTCTCTCGCCTGGCCTGGCCTGGCCTGGCCTGGCCTGGCCTGCCTTCAAGGATTGATACCTTATGAGCTCCTGGGATTGTGCTTTGATTGGCTACAAAGTCTGGGCACTTCTTTAAACTCCTTCTGCCTTGATCTCATGCCAGCTGGACTCTGAGCCAACTTTAAAAAAATTCCATCCATACTGGCATTCAAAAGCAGCTTGTAAGTGTTCAGTTTGGACTGCCAGCTACTGTGCCCCTCTTGGACAATTGCCCTGCCACTGTGCCCTCTCAACTTTCTATGCCATGAAAACAATTGCTAATAACTTTCCTCTCTGTGGATAGGTCTTATGAGGTATATGCATGTATGTTTTGAAAAAAATCAATGTTGTTTACAGAGTTGAAGCATCAAACTGCATATATATGCAGGAACAGCATCTTGCATTAATATAAAATTTCCTTTCTTACATTTTCTCAGGGCTGGCTCTCTATTCTCTGTTGCGGCTATTATTATCACTGGTATTCCAGTAGGACAATGATTGTAGCCTTGGTCTGACATGCAAAGGTTCACTGGTTCAAAACTTGACAGAAATCTATCTGTCTGTGTTTTAATTACTGTTTTTCTTTTCCTTAGCTACCCACTTTACTGTTTTTTTTAAAACAAGTTCACTGGAGATCTCTTATCCGGGAATCTCCTTGCAGAAATAAGCACTTATATAATTAAAGGGAACCACACTCCTTTGCAGTATCATCAGAGTGGGACTGATCCCAAGTGAACATTAGATTCCAACCAGTTTCTGTTTCCCTGTCACTCTCTGCCATGTCCTATTTAACCCCTTGGTTGGGGTAATGACATTCTATCAGTATAAACATGTTGGCAGCAGCCTAATGTTAATGCAAGGATTGTGTTACCACACTTGACAGGCGTCTTCTCAGGGAATCCTTTCTTATACAGCATATACGATTCAGCTAAAGGATTGTGCTGCAGAAGACTGTCACTTCAGCACACAGTATTCCTTTTCTATCATATAGTTATATTCCATTTTTAGTTGTTCGTTGCATTTATGTCCTGCCTTTTCTATGTGAGCTCAAGGTGGTACTCATGAGGGTTTTCCCTAATTTTATCCTCATGAGATAGATTGGGCTGAGAGTGAGACATCCAGCAAGGTCCATAATTGTGGCTGGAGGTCACTCTGTGTCTCCCCAGCTGAGTTGGACAGTATACTATGGTTCTACTCCAGTGTAGCTCAACAAACAGTCCATGCAAGATATGTCCACAATTTCTGTGAGAGATGGAGAAGACCATATTGGATGGTGAATCATGAAGAGTAGCAGGCTGGTGTCAACCTCTACTCACTTGCTTCCAGTCCACAATTGGCCCTGTCATTTGGGTAGCCGCTCTCCTCAGATAGTCCCTGTTAGCCCAGGAGGAAAACATAGCAGGATATGAGAACTTTGTCATTAAAGAAGCCATCTAAGGTGAAATGTATGACTTATGATGAGAGAATAGGGAGGTGGTTAAGAATATCTAGCTGAGGCATCTATGTGAATGACATCAGTGAGGTCTGCTGCCCACTGTAGTTGATGAGGGCGAAGTTGCTTATTAATTTCCAGTTTTTACAATTTGCAACAGGGTGATATCAGCAGTCTGAATAAGGAATCAAGAATAAATAAGCAGCTTCATCCTGTCCACAACCTGCTATGACTATCTCAGTTCCAGCCAGAATTAACAGAAATCTCAGATTTTTAAATATCTGTAGAGTCAAAGAGTGCTTAGGTTAAACTGGAGGGCAGAGATGACAGATGACTATATTCCTAGGCATTTACAAGTGTCAAAAAATAAATTTTAAACAACTATTACATGTCTCCTGGTTACCTGAATCTACCTTTCTGGGAAATAAAGGAAAACATTTCTTTGTGAGCTGAGGCAGTACATCTTTTTTTCAAATATTACACCTGGAAAATATTTGAGTAATGAATGCTTTGAGAACTATCCTTCTGAAAAAATGTCACTTTTTGCTATTAGTCCAAGAATTTGCATGTGACACAACGCTTTTAAGATAATTTTATTCATGCACTAGAATTACAGCTTTGGGAGCTCCTGCATGAACTACGGAATGTCATAATTAACTAATAATAAGTAATAATAATAGCAGCTTCAGATTTTCACAGAGGAGGACAAACTGAACCAAAAAGCCACAGGAAATTAGACAGGGTTAACAAATGACACTGTCTATGCCTTTAATTATACAGTGGTACCTCGGGTTACGAACGCCCCTCCTTATGAAAATTTCGCGATACGACCAGCTCCGGTTGCAAAAATTTGCCTCCCCATGCGACCTCCGCCTCGCGCTACGAACCGGATCCGCGGCCATTTGCCCTGCTGCCGCGCGGTCGTGGCTTCCTGTGGGCGAGATCACAGTAGCAAGGAGACGTTCGGTGAGGCTTGTGGTGTGTTTTGTGGCATTTGGAAGGTTTTTGGTGTGCTTGTCAGCATGGCTCCAAAGAAAATGCAGAGCGGGCTTGGCAAGAATAAGGGTTTGAAGAAGAAAGTGACAATCAAACTGAAGAAGGAGATTATAGAAAAGCACGATCGTGGTGTTCGTGTGACTGATCTGGCCGCGGAGTACAAGATGGCGAAGTCGACCATCTCGACTATTTTGAAGAATAAAGATGCCATCAGAGAAGCTGATGTGGCAAAAGGAGTAACGATGTTAACGAGGAGGAGGACACAAGTGCTGGAAGAGGTGGAAAAGCTGTTGTTAGTGTGGCTGAATGAGAAACAGCTGGCAGGTGATAGTGTGAGTGAAGCTATCATCTGTGAAAAAGCCAGGAAACTGCACAGTGATTTACTGCAGAAAAACCCCTCTACCAGCGCAGCAAGTGAGGAATTTAAAGCCAGCAGAGGCTGGTTTGAGAAATTCCGCAGGAGAAGTGGCATCCACAATGTGGCAAGACATGGAGAGGCTTCCAGTTCTGACAAGGTTGCTGCAGAAGCCTACAAGGAAGAATTTGAGGGCTTCGTGAAGGCGGAAGGATACGTCCCTCAGCAAGTGTTCAACTGAGATGAGACAGGGCTCTTCTGGAAGAAGATGCCAAACAGAACCTACATCATGCAGGAGGAAAAGGCACTGCCAGGGCACAAGCCCATGAAGGACAGACTGACCCTTTTGCTGTGTGCGAACGCAAGCAGCGACCTGAAGATTAAGCTGCTACTGGTGTACCATTCCCAGACCCCTCGTGCGTTCAGGGAACACAATGTGAACAAGGCCAGACTGCCTGTCATGTGGAGGGCCAATGCGAGAGTGTGGGTCACAAGGCAGTTGTTCATGGAATGGCTGCATGAGGTGTTCGCACCCAGCGTTAAAAAATATCTTTCCAAGAACCAGCTGCCTGAAAGGTGCCTTCTTCTGATGGACAATGCCCCGGCACACCCTCCATCCTTGGTGGATGATATGGACGCTGAGTATGACTTTATAAAGGTCAAGTTCCTCCCCCGCAACACGACACCTCTTCTGCAGCCCATGGACCAGCAAGTGATCTGCAATTTTAAGAAGCTCTACACAAAGGTGCTCTTCACCAGGTGTTTCAATGTCACTGAGGAAACATCCTTGACTCTGACAGAGTTTTGGAAGAAACATTTCAATGTCCTCCACTGCATCAGCCTCATTGACAAAGCCTGGGAAGATGTCACCTGCCGGACCTTAAACTCAGCCTGGAGGAAACTGTGGCCAGAATGTGCCGCTGAACGTGACCGTGAAGGGTCTGATGCAGAGGTAGTGGAGGAGATTGTGTCCATGGGCAAGAGCATGGGTCTGGTTGTCGATTGTGCAGATGTAGAGGAGCTTGTTGAGGACCATGAGGAGGAGCTGACCACAGAAGAACTTGCTGAGCTCCAGAGTGAGCAACAGAAAGCGTTTGGTGAGGAGCATTCCACTGAGGAAGAGGAAGACAGGGAGGAGGTGAGCAGTGCCGAGATTAAATCCATTATGAAACAATGGAATGCATGCCAGGACTTCTTTGAGAAGCACCACCCCAACATAACTGTAATGAACAGAGCGTTGAACATGATGAACGATAACGTGGTCTCTCATTTCCAGAGGGTTATGCAGCTCAGGAAAAAACAACTGACTTTAGACAGGTTTTTCCCCAGAACTGACCCTGCAGCTAAGAGGCAAAGAAGAGAGGAAACCCCTGAAGGACATGTCCCTTTGGAGGCGGACTCTCCCTCCAAACAATAACTGCCTCCCCACCCCATTCTCCCTCTTCATACTGTGCTGTACGTACTTTTTTTCATGTTTTTGTGGTTTAAAAATAAAATGCATATGTTTCAGAACTGTTTGTATTTACATGAACCTTATGGGGAAATTTGCCTCGCGGCGCAACCAAATTCGGAAGGCGGATTAGCCGTATTTACATTGAACCTTATGGGGAAATTTGCCTTGTGGCGTGACCAAATTCAGAGGGCGGATTAGCCGTATTTACATTGAACCTTATGGGGTAATTTGCCTCGCGGCGCGACCAAATTCGGAGGGCGGAACGGATTAACCGAATTTACATTGAACCTTATGGGAAAATTTGCCTCGCATTGCGACCAAATCGAGTTGCGATCAGAGTCACGGAACGAATTAAATTCGTAACCCGAGGTACCACTGTACTGGCATTTTAAATGAACAGAAATCATGCATTAATTGCTCTCCCCATGCATTTTGATTGAATAAATTTCAATACATTAGTAAACAAAGTTACTCTATGCTGCATGACATAAATTTATGCATCAAGAGAGACTAAAAAATGGAAACAATATTCTTAGAGCTTTGTTACCTCAGTCACTTCATTTGAATACAGTTCTTAAATCACAGATTGTGAGATAAATGAGACAAGTTATTGTCTTCAGGCCTTAATGGGGGAAGCTTGGAAGGGGTCCAAAATGCTTTCTCCAGCTTTGCCCCTTCTACTATCAACCATTGGAGGTTGAATGGGAAGTTCTGCAGTGAGGCTGTAATCCCATTTGGCTGAACCTAGTTGCAGTTCTTCACCAAACTGGCAATTCCAGGCAGTCAGGTTCTGGGATGCTGCGTTTTCCATACCATTTTCCTCCTATCCAACCGTCTTCGTTTGTTTGCACAAATCTATCTGACATAGATGATGAAACCTCTGATACTAATTGGTTATTGTTTTGTATCTAGGGTGATCTCCACTTTCCCCCAATAGTTCTACCAAAGAGATCATGCCAACTGAGTAACAGTCATCTTTTTTAATCCTTAGCATTTAGACCAGTGTTTCTCAACCTTGGTGACCTGAAGATGTGTGGACTTCAGCTGGCTGGGGAATTCTGGGAGTTGAAGTCTAGACATCTTCAAGTCACCAAGGTTGAGAAACACTGATTTAGACTAAAGCAGATAAATTTTTGCTTCAGTGAAGATAGATCAAACTCAGTTCTGAGATGGGTTAAGGATTACTGGGACAGACTGAAGAATGCCTCATAATTTGTTTTGTAGAGTCTCCTGATCTTTTTTGATGTCATTTTCCCAATCTCCCAAAGCTTTACTATATACAACATTAAGCAGGGCGAATGGGATTCTGACTTTGTGAATGAGGTGTATTAACTAGCCCCTCTAGACTAAAAGAACTATAGGAATTTTGAGATTTATATGCCATGCATTAAGGCAGTACTACAAAAATGTGTTGTCTCTTGACAGAGAAAATGGGAGACTGTGTGAAATAACAGAAAAAATTGTGCTACCTCTAAATCCATTTCGATACACAAACACTGAGTTCTGTGATTGGCATAAATGAATGAAATGGTATGATTTTTCTTGTTTGCAATTACTTATTATGCCATCATTAAGCATTTAACATAGCTTTGGTATGATATTTTAGTAGGCCTTGTCTGCATAATTTAATGGAGCGGGTCTAATGTCATTTTTTTACGAATGCATTTGCATTTGGTGCCAAAAGATCCCTGTGGCCCTTGGTGCCATCTTTCACATTAAAGAAAAAGCAATTAGTCCACCATTATTCCATTAGGACTCCTTGTCATTCAAGGGCAATAGGTTGCCAAAGTAGCTGCAGCTGTTTCAATGCAACATCTGCCAGCATCTCAAAACAAGAAATGTCATGTTTTACATCATTTCCATTCAAAGCCAGCTCCTAGACATGTTGGAAGATTGCACAAATGTAATTTTTTTAATGCTTCCTTTGTAGCAAATTTCAATAGGATATTCTAAAGGTGAGCTAAGGAGTAACTCAGGTGTTGTCACTGCATTTACTCAATGAGCTTTTCTTCATTAGCCATCACATTGTCATTTGAATGGCCTTGCAACCCCAATTGTATCTCCTATTGCCATGATGCTGGTCTTGTCCTATGATTTAAGAACCCTTATCCTGCTTTTTTCTATACCACAAAACACTAAACAGCTGCAAAACACTGAATAGAGTGGAAGCAATTCAGGATAGCATATTCCAGCAGCTCTTTCTACAAAGTGATGCACATTGAGGCAACCCTCCAACAAACCCTCCCTCCAAAACACTAGAAAAAAGACCTTAGGGTTACAATAGATAGCTGAGTAAAGAAGACAAGCTCAGTAGGCAACTCAGTTGTGAAAAAGGAAGGACCATACTAGGGACCAGGGGAAAGAGACTGAAAATAAAACTGCCAATAGTATGTCCACATCTGGAATATTGTATGGAGGTCTGGTTGCCACATCTGAGAAGATAAGATAACAGAGCCAGGAAAAGTACAACAGAAGGCAACCAAAATGTTCAGGAGGCTGAAACACCTTCCTTGTGGAAAAGTACCTGAGCTGAAGGACAATGAAGGGGAAGAGGCATGCCTCCATCTCCTCTGGCCAGCATCCCAGAGGCATCTGGTTGGTCACTGGGAGAAACAAAATGCTGGACTAAGATGACCCGTGCCTGATCTAGCAGGGCTAGTCTGATGTTTTTCACAAGGGCTGGTTTCTGCTATGGATCACTAGTGAGGAAAGACTCAAAGTGTAAAAGTAATGTGGGATGGCTCCTATGATTACATGCCTGTGTCCATGTTCCAGTAGCTATATGTTCCAGTGTAGGGATATGAAAAATGTTGCATGCATGAACCACTTTGTGCAAGGCTATCTGGTTCTAGGCATGGATTGAAACATGTTTGTTTTCCTGGGCAGAGGTGTTCAAGGGTGAAGAGTAGAAAAAAAAGCCAAGACTGTTGACGGCAATGGCTGAAGGAAAGCAGGGGAGGGAGGAAAGGAAGATGCTGGGAAGATTTGTTGATGAGTAGGACATGGGTGGTGGCAATGGCTGAGGGAAAGAATGGAGGAAGGGAAGGACTGGGTGTGAGCAGACTGATGGGATGAATTGTGCTGGACATTGACAGCAGCCATAGATGAAAGCTGAGGGAAAGGAAGGCACTTGCATGGTTGGGCGTAGGGAGAGGCTGATGGGATATACCATGCTGGGTGCATCTGAGAGGAGAGAGGGAGTGACAGGACCAGCCTTTGCTCTACTCATCTTTTCTGGATACTTTTTCATCTGAACCTCAGAACAAACAAGGTGTTCTGGGTTTCAGTTTTGCCAAAATGTGGTTGACCTGAAATAGTTCAGCAGAACTTTCAGAACATGATGGTACGTCCCAAGTTTGAACCAACCCTTTTTAAAAGAATGTTTGATGCACACCCTATTCTAGTTGTTTGAGGTGGCTCAAAAGTACAGGAAGAAAGAGCAACTGATAAAAAACATCTCCCCCTTCTACCAGAGTCAATGTATGTGCAAACATTAGAGATAATCACTGTGGATTGCAAATCCCATAAAGCCTAACTAGAGTAGACAATGGTCAAGAATTAATGTAGTGGTAGTCCAAAATACAGGAAGGTCACTATGTATTAAGTATGTCATCCTAAACTCTTTGAAGGAAGAATGGAATATTGAACTAAAAATAATTCTGTAATGATATCATTATAACCATGTTGGTGTGCAGAAAAATGAAACAGCACAAGGGAAATTATGAGAGTATGTCTCAGTAGCATCAGTCTGCAGCAGGATAATCTAGATCAGAGGTATCTGCAGGAAATGTGGTCACTGTTTTTTGACACCCCCCCCCCCCCATTCCCCTGATTTAGTTAGCTGGCCAATAATATAATTAATCCTTGGATGCTATGACTACATACCTCTGAAAGTGTGGGGATTTCAAGTCCCAGCTGTTACCCTAAGCAGCACAGAATAAAAATCTTTTAAATGAATTTGTAAACCCCCCAGTGAGTATAGCTGTTGGCCAGGCTACCTAGGAATTCGGAAAGTTTTAACGGGCAGTTTGCTTGAGAAGGATATTACATAGTACCATCTAATACTGCTTTTTAACCAACCCTTCATAACTAATACTCCTGTGTTTTAGGAAAAGGAAAATTTATTATGGCATTTTGAAAAGGGAGAGAGATGTTACAGGTGGTCATAAGTAAAGCTCAGCGTTTGTAAATGGATATGCACATATGGTTTTATACTTCTCAATTAAAACAGTTGGGCACTCATTTTTATTTAATTAGTGACTCATCACTGTAGCTCCCAAAAAGGCATGGACCAACAGCTAGCTAGATTAAAAAAAAACAGCTACAATTCTTTATCACGATTTGTAGTTAATAACACTTCCTTGGCATCTAACATCTGGAAGCATCTCAGAAGTGTGGGGGACATATATTTGGCCAATTCTTGATGTTCACAGCAAGCAGATAACATATTGTGTGTGTGTGTGTGAGAGAGTGAGTGAAGTGATGATTTCTTTTTAAAGACTGTGCAATAGTGGGCTGAGAATGACAACGGCAGTTTGTGTCCACCAACGCAGAAAACATGTGCAGGCCCTCATTTGTCTGTCATATTGTCTCACTGCACCACAATGTTCAAGAGATCATGATTCCATCTATGGCCTTTTGCACTCCATGATGATTTCACAAGATATTTCTTGAATTTAGAGCAATCAGGAAATTGCTGACTACTTACTCACTTCTTGCTTGCTTGCTGTGGACCGCCTGGATCTAAAAGGATTCTAAAAGCACGAAAGTTGCCAGCCAGAAATGGTCGACATTTCAGCGGTTCGAGACCAGCTCCGCGCAGCAGAGTGAGCTCCTGCTTCCTCTCCAGCTCCTGCCAACCCAGCAGCTTGAAAACTTACGTGAGTAGATAAATGGGGACTCTCACCCCGGTGGGAGGAAAAATGCTGGCGGCACTTGCACGGGAGACGGGACCAAGTTGCCAGTAGCATGGAAGCTGCGCACGCCTGAACAAGGCCAGCTGGGCTCTGCTCTAGGAAGGAGGCAATGGCAAACCACTTCCAAAACACCTTGCCTTGAAAACTGCAGGGACTCGTCCAGGCAGTCACCGCAAAATCGATCACGATTGAGTGCAGATAAAAACAAAACAAAACCAAATAGTTGGAGATGTGCAGAATATATATTTTTCTTGCATGATTTATATCCTGTCCCAATACAGTAGACTTGAGGCTGCTCACATAAAGTGATCATACTGTAAAAATAATTAAAACAGAGGAAATAACCAAAAGTAAAGTGGCTCTATAAAAACAACGTAAGCTCTTATACTTGATGTTAAGCATGGTCTTCAGTGCCTTTTAAAATGCTAAAAATGAAGACCATCTGGATCCCAGGAGGAGCTGCCCAAAGAGCAGGCTTTCTTCTGGACTCCTGCTCCCCTAACATGCTGATGGGAAGGAATCTGAACATCTCCTTTAGGGCTATTTGCACAAACTGGGTAGGCTCTAAGAGTACTCTAGGAATCATGGACCTAAGTTACACAGGGCTTTGCAGGTCAGCCCCAGTACTTTGAAATGTATTTGGAAACATATTGGTAACCAATGTAGTGCCTGCAACGTAAGTTTCACAATGCTGAACTGGCTGTCACTCACCAGGAAGCAGGTTGCTGCATTCTGAACCGATGGAATTTTCAGGTACAGTAGTTTTTAAAAGCAGCCTTGGATAGAGTATATTGTAGAAACCCAGTCTCAAGGTGATGAGAGCATAAGTAACACTCCAAGAGGGTTACAACGGGCAGACCACTTGAAACTGGGCAAAGGCACCCCAAGGCAGAGATTCTACCTGCTGATCAAACAGGAGCTGCAAGTTCAGTAACCCCCCATCCCCAGCTTGCAGACCTTCAGCCTGCTTCTTCAGGTTGCTGGCATCCAGGCTCAGCATGCTTTGTCTCATCCAACCTCTCCTTGCCCCCATGTACTAGGTGAGCACCCCTAGTACACCTCTTGTTTGGTTCAGAATGGAGATATACAGCTGGGCATCACCAGGTTACTGATAAGAGGTGAGACCTCACCCTGAAGTGACAAAATTGCCCAGCAGAATCACAGGATATCACTAAGACCCCATAGGTACACCCCCCCCCCCCAATACTCTCACTCCAGGAGGGTTTGTCTACCTCATGAGAGTAAAGTCCTTACAATCTATCCCCAACCTAAACTGAAGAGTATATCCATGAGTCCTAAAGAGTCTTCCACAAAAGAGGGATCCCCATAAAAGGAGGATATAGAATCTTTGGAAGTCACCAAAAGAAGGGTAAATACTCAACTAGACAATCCTAAGAAAAAGCCTAGCAGGCAATGGGCAGTGATGACACCACAACTCCTTTCTGAGAAGGCCTTCCATAGCCAGGGCCTTTAACCTCTGTGTCAATGGCAAAGGCAGTAGCTCCTGTTAGGTATAACTCTGGGTTTGTCAGACTCCAGCAGGTCATAAGGCAACAGGTATCTTCCTTCTTCAAACAACAGCAGCAATGGTGTGCTACCACTGGTCAGGGATGGTGACAGGCCACAGCAGCTCCACACTTGCACTGCCAACTCCAGGCAATGGCAACACACCACCAAGCAGAGATCTCTCTCTAGGCAGCCAGAATAGAGGAAAGTGACTCCAAGTAAGATATTTGGCATTCCTTCCTGAGTTTTCAGTGTTTCTTCCTCCTCTCTTCCCCCTTCACACCTTTCATTCATTCCCTTCCCCTGCCTCACATTCACATCTAGGAACAACTAGCCTCTCAAAGAGACCGCCAAATTCCAGAGTTGGCAGAAAGTCACTGTCCTTGACTCCAGTCCCAAAGGCAATTCTTGGGTGCTCCACCTCAAGTGCTTGGCATGCCAAGAAGTTCGCCTGGTTCCAGGGTGATATTGCTCTTCAGATCCCATAATGGAAAAAAATAAATGATCCACCCTGTCATAATAGCATTGGGATCCATCCTGCTGAATTAGAACAGAAGTCCATCTAGCTCAGCTTCCTGCTTCCCAGAACAGCAGGCCAAGAAGCCCAGAAACAAGGATGGAGATCGTCTTTCAAGACCTGGCTCCCCAGCAGCTGATTTTGAGGCATTCTAGGAGTATTTTTGGATCCATCAGCAGTATGGCCCCTTACTGGCATTGTTCATGATTCAGAAGCTTTCTTGAGTCTGATTCAGGACGTGTACCTCCCTCTCCCTTATTTCCCCAAATGATGAAAAGCCATTTTTTCCCTTTGAAATTTGCTACATTATTGGCATTGCTTTTATATCAGGATCCTCTACTGTGCTCCTTCTGCAGGGAATTTTTGTCGTTTCCTTGCCTCTTCTGCTCCTAATAATGCCATTTCTGTGTGCAACCAGAGGAAAGAAAGCATCTTAATCAATCTCTTCTCCCATCCATCACCTGAAGTTTAGTGTCTTGTTTATGGAAATTCCAGTATTCTGATGTTTGTATATGTATTGTTTATGATTGTGCCACTTCAAAGTATTAGCATAATTCTTCCTAGTTTCCTTCCTCCAAGTCGGCAGCTATTTGGAAGAGTTTCTCTGGGAAGAGTTGTCATTACAGCAACTCAGAATGGATTCTGCATGCAGGCTTCTTGCGCTGTCATCTTGATTATAGAGGGATGATGTTCAGAGAAATTTATTTACATTTTTTACCATTCATTTCCCATCACCACCAGTCTTGATACAGTAGCCTCTCAGAAAGGTCCCCCACCTTTTTTTTTGCAAGGTATCTGATAAGTACAGACAATAAATACATGGAGATGAATTCCGGGCTGGTGGGGTGGGAGCAAGGGATATCAGCAAGATACAGGTAGCCCTTGATTTATGACCACAACTGGAACCAGAACTTCCACTGTTAAGTGATGTAGTCATTAAGTGACTTGCACCTGATTTTATGACCTTTTTGCTGCGATTGTTAAGCAGATCATATGGTTCTTAAATGAATCTGGCTTACCCCATTATCTTTGCTTGTTGGAAGCCCCCTGGGAAGGTCACAAATGGTGATCACATCACCCTGGGATGCTTACCATTGTAAATACCATGCTGGTTGCCAAGTGCCCAAATTTTGATAATGTGATCGTGCCAATGGTGCGAGAGTTGTAAGTGCAAGGACTGGTCGTAAGTAACTTTTTTCAGCCCTGTTGTAACTTTGAACGGTCATTAAATGAATGGCTGTAAGTTGACGACTACCCAGAGTTGAGCTGCCCAGAGTCCCCCATTGGGGGGAGATGGGCAGGGGACAAATTTAATAATAAATAATTTTATGTTAGTGGAGAAACTAATTACTTTGCAATTTTCATAGATGATCACTCAATATATATGTGCATCTATTTCAAAATCAATAACAGTGATTTTTGTGAATTCATCAACTTTTTTTCTATCTGAAACTTGGCATAGATTTGAAGAAAGTAAAATCAGTTTGCAATATTCCAAATTCATTTAAACGAGCATTGTGAAGGCTTTAGAAACGGACCTGCTGGGGATTCGGAAAACCTGTATTTTGTAACCTCAGCTTTCATATAGACATCCAACCTAATAACTGCTGATAGTCTTGCCCTCAAGGAATTCCTCTCCAAACCTATCTAAGCTAATCTTCACTACCATCTCTTTGTAACAAAGCATTCCATAAATGCAGTAGGCATTTAATACAGATAATGGAGCTGTGATTACTTACAAATACAACACATACACAAAGGCTTTCACTAGGCCTGTGCAAACCTTTGCCAGGGAAGAAGCAGTTCATCATCATACTTCCAGTCAAATGAATAGGTAGCCCAGTGGTACAAGAGCTCTGCTCGCTTATTGAAGAAGTCAAGTTCTTCTGGGGAGGAGGAATTGTCCTTTCTTAGACTAATCTTTGGTAAATCAACCTATAGCTTTGTCCTCAACCTATAGCTATGCATTTTAGGGGGAAATGGCAGTGACACCAGGACTGGAAAATCTTGTGCTTGAACATGGGAAAGAACACTGCATATGGAGCATGATGTTGGAGGCACTATTGGAAAAGCTGGCTCTCTCAAAAGTCTTGGAGATGCAATGTCCAGAAGAAACCCAAGCCAGTACCAGTACAGACTGGATGAAAAAGGATAGACTACGTACATCTGAAATAATTCTGAGGTTGAACTTGGCAAACTGTAATTGGATTCAAAACTGTGTTTCAAGAAAGAAGGTCTGGGATAAGCTATGACAGACATATGCATGCTCTGCCATGAATAATAATATTTTAATGTTCAGAAAATCCATAAATCTGAAATTATCAGGGAATGGAAGTTTAATGAAACATGTTTCAGAATATTTCTCTATTCAGAAGACACTAAACAAACTAGTGAGAATCTTTTTGATGATTTCATCAAGCGTTCATTAAACTATAAATATACAGTAAAATTAATCAAACTTCATGATGAAATTTCCCTTGGGAATGTACTTGCTGACTGGAGGCATACCAGCATGATTTGAACAATCCAAGTGAAAGGAATTCTCTAATCAAGATAAAAGGGAGAAACATAGTCTGTTACTACTTTTATAGAAGAGAACTTATTAAAAAGGAATGTAGACTTTACAAAGCTAAACCTCATACAACAGAGAGATAAAGAGATGAATTGTCTTAAAATAAAAGTCAGCCCTGTGCAAGGATTGCAAAAACATGAGGTGCAGACAAAAAAACAATATTGATGTTAGCAAATAAATGCTTAATTAGTCATGATTTTGAAAGGAAAACAGATTTTTGCTGGATAATGGTGCATCAAGTCAGTATATCCACAACAAAGATGTGTTTATAAGCTTTGATGAATTTTACAAGAAAAAGTTAATTTAGTAAATGAGACAATGGCAGATATATGTGGAAAAGGCAGTAATAAACTGTTTATGTAGTTTAGAGAACAAGAATATAATATTTCAAGAAGCATTTAATGTACCTGAATTAGATGCAAATTAATAAGTCTGTTGTCTTATGCAACTTGCCTATGCTTAAGGGTAGACTTTGTACTGTTACAAAAGACCAGAAGATCATGTTAAATGGAAAACATAATGCATCTAATTTGCTGGAATTTATGCAATCTAAAGCACACAGAATAGCAGCATGTATGCCTGCATAGTAATAGTTCTAAAGAAATGGCATAAAGATTTGATCACAGATGTGAGTGTGTTATTAAGAAAATAAAGGATGAGAGATTAGCAGTTGGATTGAATGTTAGTCCCTGCAAAAAGATAGGGAATCAAAGTGCAACTATTATTTAAAAACAAAAGGAAAAAAGAATAATTTTCCTGGGCTTGAATACATACAGGTAATCCTTATGACAGCATCGGGACTGGAATTGCCGTCACTAAGCAATGTGGTTGAAAAGCAAGATGCCATGTGACTGCATCGCTTAGTGACAGCAGTCCTGGTTGCCGTTGTAAGTCCAGGACTGCACGGGTCATTAAGCAGGAAGTGGCAGGAGTCCCAAGCAAGGAACTGTGGGGGAGTGCATGGGTGCCACGGACAGGCACTACGGAACATGGGGGGTGTGCGGGTGCTGTGGGGGGTCCTGCAGGAAGGCACCACAGAGTACAGGTGGGTTGGCAGGGGCCATGGGTGGGCACTACAGAGCACAGGTGGATTGGTGGAGGCCATGGGCAGGGTGGGTTGGCAGGGGCTGTGGGCAGGTGCTACAGAGTGCTGCAGGCAGGCGCATGATACAGAGCATGGATAGGGTGGGGGTGCTACAGAATATGAGATCCTGGGATCTCATACTCCGTAGCAGGGTTCCTTGGGAGAAAAAGTGGTGGGAGCGACTTATGGGAGCGACTTGCAACCTTTCCTGCTGGGTTCCCCATTGACTTTGCTTGTGGGAAGCTGGCAGGGAAGGTCACAAATGGAATCATGTGACCACAAGATGCTACAACTGTCGTAAGTGTGAGCCGGTTGACAAGTGCCTGAATCACAACCATGTGACTGCAGGGGGTGCTGTGTTGGCCCAAACTTTGAGGACTGGTTAACAGTACCACTTGTTCAGCACTGTTGTAACTTTAAACTGTTGCTAAACAAGTGGTCATAACCTGAGGACTACCTGTACAAGCCAGCCAGCCATTGGAACTTATTTTTTCAGACATTTGTGATCCCATGCCAATCAGAATGAAGAGTGGGAAAAACTATTTTGCAATTTTCATAGACAGTCACTCAAAATATATGCGCACCTATTTCATAACCAATAAGAATGAAGTGTTTGAGAAATTCAAACTGTACTGTGCTTAGAAAACAAATTAAGCACTAAATAATTAGTGCTTAATAATTAGATTAAGGTCTGATAATGGGGGACAATATTGCAAGCAGGAATGTGAGAATATGTTTATGTTTGAACAATAAAGACATCAAACACGGAAAAACATTAGTGCCAGAACAAATGGGTTACAGAAAGTAAGACTCAAAGCCTGCTAATCATGCTAAGATGTCTTCTGATTGAAGCAAGGTTACTGGATGATCTCTGGGGAGAAACAGCTACTTATCTGCAAAACTGTATATCAACAAAACATGGAGGTGAAAAACCCATATAAGTTATGGAATGAGAGAAAATCTAATTTGTCACAACTGAAGATATTTGAACACAAAGCTTATTCATATATCCCTAAATTTAAAAGGAATGCATTAAACTGCAGAACCAAATTAGGGATAATACTGGGCTGGGGAATTCTGGGAGTTGAAGTCCACACATCTTAAAGTTGATGAGGTTGAGAAACCCTGGTCTAGACACTAGTGCAAACCAGCAGAGTTTTACCAATAGCCCTTGGATCTACCCAGGAAACTCATGAAAGGATAACAAGAACAAGAACAACAAGAACAAGAACGACAACAACAACACTACATTGGAGAGTTAGAAGGGAGAACTGAAAATGAGTCTGAGGAATCTGAAATAGCATCAGATTCAGAATGGGCTGCTGACATACGGAACCAGAATCAGAATTAAAGAGACCTCAAAGATCTAATAAAGGAATCCTCTCTGAGAGAATATGCTGCACAGCTGGAGCGAGGGATGTGTCTGATCTGATCACGGAAAGAATTCAACAGAGGGACAGCCAGCAGCTGAGGCAGAGAAATGGAGAGAAGCTGCATGGGAAAAAATGGACCCTTTGCGCAAGAAGAAAATATGGATTCTAACAGACCTACCAAAGGGCAAGAAAACACATAATGCTCAAGGAAATGTGCAATGCCATAAAGCTAGGTTAGCAGCCAAGGGCTACACACAAAAATATGGCAAAGATTATGACAAAGTTTTTGCACCTGTAATTAAACAGGCAAGCATCGGAATACTACTAAGTGTAGCAGCTTTTAGCAAATTGCATGCGGAACACTTAGTTATCAAGACAGATGGTGATCTGAAAGAGAAGATTTACCAGGTTTTAAAGAAAAGCTGGTTTGTAAAGTCATAACATCCTTAAATGGGCTAATACAAGCAGCCAAAGCAGGTCTGATCTAATAAATTAAATCAAGTCCTTCAGAACACGGGGTCCAAACAGGGAAATGCAGATCCATGCTTATATACAAGAGTTAACAGTGGAAGACACATGTGCATTCTATGTTACACAGATGATCTCATTGTATGTGTGGAGGACCAAAGAGACAGCTTGGAGATAGTGGATAATTCAAATAAAGAAGTGGAAGTAAAACATCTTGGGGATATTAGCCATTAGCTTGGAACTGACATTTTCAAAAAGAGAAAGTGGAACGTATTTGTTCAGTCAGAAACACAAGATAATAGACCTAATAAAGTTGCTAGGTCTCCGTTAGGCAAAGGAGTCAACTACACCCGTGTAACTTGGATACCTGAACAGAGGAGGAAAGCAAAGTAAGTTGGCAAGCACTGAACAGTATAGGACAGCTGTGGGAAAGCTACTATACTTTGCACATGGGAGTAGACCTGACATAACCAATGCAGTTGGACTGCTAAGTAGAAAGTCAGTGAGTCAACACAAGAGTAAAAGATGTGCAGTAAAAAGATTAGGCAGACACTTAAAAGGAGCTTTACAACTGCCCGTAACTAATCATCCCAAACCATCGGATATACAGATTTGGATTGGGCTGGAGATAAACCCGATAGGAAATCGACTCCAGGAGACCAATTCTTTCATGTGGATGCATCCATTGCCTGGGGCAGCAGGAGGCAAAGCAGCATGGCCCTCTCATCGACAGAGGCTGTGGCGCAAGCATGCAGAGCGTGCCTAAGAACTGCAGAGGCAAAGTAGTCCGGGCTCACGTTGAGGGATTGCACCGGGGGAAGGACATGCAGGAAAAAGGTCAAGTAAAACTGAAATACTGCCCGATATGGTGGCAGGTGCACTTATCAGATGACTGCCCAGGGACCACTTGCTCTGATCTGGAGATAGGGGCTGTCTGGGAGTGTGCTGGGCCCAAACGATACTGGAAATTATCCACAGTAGTTTATCAACACAACGGCATTACTGTGGCTGAGGAAGCCGGCCTCCCCAGCATCGTCTTGCCTCTCTCCTTGTTTCCCTGGCTTGGGTCCAGCCTGCAATTTGGGAAACAGCAGATTGGGACTTGCCTGATTAAGGAAAAGACAATAACTGCATTTCTCAGCGACTGGAAACCTTCTATGGACTTTTTACTGAAAACGGGAAACCAATAAACTTGTCATTTATGGGTTTGACGATTAGAAAGGGTAGCTTATGGAAAGAAGGAAATTATGATGTAACCTTAAAGAGGTTTATAACTGCTGTAAAGGAGATCGGAAGCCATGTCTTTAAATCCCTTTTTTATTTTTATTTCTTTTGTGTCTTTTCTCTTTTATTTCTTACTTACTTATTGATCATTTTTCTTTTCTTCCTTTCAATTTAAATTTGCATTTTATAAAAAAATCTCCGCAATAAAAACTGATAAGGGAAACAGCAGATTGTATCTCGAAGCCTGCTTCTGAGCTATGCATGCAACAGATTTTACATTAGTTTTCCATTTAGAAAAATAAGGAGGTGATCTTCCAAAAACAAAACAACAACCCTGAATATCATTTTAGAAACCAAGGAAGTACAAGAACATCAGAGGAAAGCCCAAAGCATACTTCAGAAGTGATTAAAAAAATTACTATAATATAACAAACCAACTAGTGCCAGCATAAGCCAAAGAAAGGAAAAACTCATAGCAGAAACAAGTTGCTATTCAGGAGGAGCACGGCACCTGCATGCTTCATGTGTCCTGCACACTTCTCTTGCAAGCTGCAGTGGAAAACTCTCAGTTTGCTTAGGGTTACCAGATGTCCGGCAAAAGGAGGCCATGTCCTCCTTTTTGTGTTCATGTCCTCCGTCCAGCAGGCATAGCCTTAAAATACAATATTCTCTGGCTTTTTGAGTGTCTTGTTATTTTTTTATTTTGGATTGCTTTAACAAGAGTAATCATTTAAATTTTTATGTATTATGAGCTTGTAAATTGTCTGCTTCTATGTTTCCCTTGTCCGTCGACAGACTCAACAGCCTAGATTGATGTTATTTCATTTATTTCCTGATTTCAGCAATCAGCTTCAATCCAGCCCCTTCAAATCTGTGATCACCGTAGATCACATGATTCGTCATATGTTTCTATGGTGAAATTTGGAAAGCGCGTCAGCATCGATTCTATATTATCGCTAGCATATGTTCTTGAAAAGAAAGATTTGTTGGGAAAATATTGCAACTGAAAAACCAGCCTTTCTGATGCCGGAAAAAGTAATTTCATATACATGTAGGTCCAAGTGCACTTTTTTCCAGTTTTTGCTGTACGTTTTGTCACGGAGGCCAAGAAATTTAAACAGTGTGTCCTCCTTCCCCCCTCCCCCATTTGTCCTCCTTTCCAATTATCCATGTCCTCCTTCACCTTTTCAGATATTTGGTTACCCTAAGTTTGCTAAATCACATTTCCTCCCTCCCTCCCTCCCTCCCTCCCTCTTGCGCAATTTAATCTCATTCTATAAAGCAGAACTTGAAACCAGAATTAAACCTATTTAAAGTAAAGAATGTCAGCTTACTTGTGATTTAAGTATTCTGGCTAATGCAGAAGGAAAGGGAAGAAAGAGTGTGCGGTATAAAATTTATTCTCAGTCTATAAACTGTGCTTTATTAGAACAAGGTTGTTATATCAGAAACCAGGCTACTGGGATATTTCATAAGGGAACTGTCCTAGCCCTTGATGTATGAAGCTTATATTTATAAGGATGCTATTCATAACTTTCTTTGTCAAATACAGGCTCAAAGAGCAATTTCTATTTTTCTTCTCCTGCCATGTCACCAGCACAAGTGCTGTTTTGAAATTTCCATATTTCATTTTATACTCTTCCTTTTCAGTAAAACTGGGGAAGGAAAGAGAGGATATCTGCAACTCACAGATGGGGAGAGAATGAGGAGGATGTTTGCATATGGCAGGAAGAGAAAAAGAAGGATGTTTTCCACTTACAGGTTCTTCCTTAAAGGTTTTCTTTTCCCCATGCCGCTTGTATTTAAAAACAAAATGGAAAAAAAAAAGCAATATTACATAGTTTAATATATGCTGGCAATTGCATGCCGCTTTTTTCCTAGCTGTTCTCTGTGAAGGTGAAAGCAGCAATTCTACTTTTAAAAAATACATTTCATTTCATTTGATTTCTTTTAATTTAAATTCCAGCTCTTTATGTGATGCCACATTATACCCTGCTGTGCTCACAGGATGCACAATTACCAACTTGATCGGTGTGAGTCTGAAGTGTCTCACAGGAAAGGAAAGAAATTAGTCATTTCCAGAGGTGAGATGCAATTGTGCTCTTCAGCTTGGCTTAGCACTCCAGATTTGTGGAGATGGTCTGCGCCATTGTAGACAACCCCTTCTGCTTTGAAACAAGTTCCTCCCAATCGCTCACCAAATAACAGCGATGGAACAACATGGAATCTGCACCTGACAAACATACCCATGTGGAAGAATCCATAGCATGATGTCTGGGATTGACCTGTGTTTTTAATTAACATCTGGAAGAGAGGTTGCTTACACAAGCTAGCTTTTCTTATTTATTCTTGTGAGCTGTGAGATAACAAACTTCCAGCATTAACCCCAACGAGATCATTTTTTCCCTCTTTTGTCTTAGCAGATGCCCAATAGCCCCTAGAATCTTAATTCTCATTAATATGTAACCCTCCTTTGCTGTTGCCTAAACTAAGCCTCTATGGGGCTGGAGGAAGAAAGACAGGTTGAAGGGCTATAAAACTTGCCCAATGAAAGCAGCCCCTCCACGGACTAACCACCTCACCACAATCCAGACTTAACATGGTGTGCTGAGGGGGTGAGTCTTCAATGCTGTTAGTATAGGGACCATTTCAATAAATCTGTATTAATTGTAAGTGTCCTGGGCATCTTTCCTAGTGTTCACCTTTTTTGATATCTGACCTGCAACTGCACTAACCCTTCTGTTATGAATTCTTCCCTTCCCTTCCCTTCCCTTCTCACAGCAGCTGACACAACAGTCTCATTACCAACCCCGTAAAGTAAATGTGCCTGCAATAAATATGGGCATGACAGTCCTGCTATGAGAGATTTGGGATGCTTATCCAAGTGTGTTTCCTTTGGAAAGAGGTCAATGGATGCTTACGGGCATTTTGTAATGCTTGCATTTACTCATAAATAGACTAAAGGTACAGGGTTTAATACTATTACAGGGGAAGGCCATATTAAATTATTAAAATATATTCTGGGAATTTGGAATTGATCAATTTATGATGAGCTTTGGATAAATCATGCTGGGATTGTTGCAAGAAAGTGATAGGGTACTTCTGTTAGTGTATCAGATTCTAAAGGTTGATTCAATGAATCTTGTCAACTCTTAGCCTTTGAATTAGTTTGGCTTTGATGGAGAGGTAGGATTAGACAATATGATTTCTGCTTAGCCTTGGTTTAACTCAATATTTAACATTTAAGTAGCAGTGATTTATATATACATAATTAGGGCTTTTATATTGAAGAAAAGTAGTGAATTCTCATACTCTTGGATACCTTTTTGTTTTTAGCTTTTGATTCCCTTTATATATTTTTTTCTTTTCTTTATGCATATAGTATTTCTTATAAAAGTGTTATGCATTATATATTATTAGTGTTAGGTGAGATATAAGTTTGTTATCACATGTCATTTGTAATGTCTTTACAAAACTCTAAAACTAAAAAGAAAATCTTTAAAACAAGCAGAAGCAAGAAATATACACAACATGTAAGGTTCAATGATTAAGGCATGAGGCTGGGACCTGTGAGAAACAGGTTCAAGTCTCCACTTGAGCTTGTAGCTCTCTGGGTGAACTCTGGACCAACTGCTGTCTCTAAGCCTAATCTCCATCACAAAGTTGTTACAAGAATAAAATTGGACATAGAGTAGTTTGTACGCTACCTGGAACTCTTGGAGGAAAAGCAGGATATAAATACAACAATTTAAGTAAATAAATGAAAACAAGATGGCAGACTTTTACGTATGATGATAGACAGGGGCATTTGTAGATGCAAAAGCAGATGCTGCTCGATAATTTTTACTGGCTTTTGTTCAGAGTAGTAAAGACATCAATACCCATGAATAATGTAGATATTCTATGTCTATCCCCATAAAATCTATTATAGATGTCGTTCTGCATATTCTTTTACGTTTTATATTCATTCTGCACATTGTTCTTAAGAAGCTAGTTCCTTGTGTACCTCATGTTAATATATCTTAATTGATTCAGATCTGCTTCAGAATATCTACTGCAATCAATATCAATTTAAGGGAGTTTCCCTGGAAAGCAGATCTATTTGAGGAAAGTATTGAACCAGTATAATGGTCAACAGGGGCCAGATGGTGCTAAAAGGTAATGCTAATGAAAAGCCTTGGTTCAATCCCACCCCTACAAAAACAAACAACAAACCCTAAATTAAAGTAGAAAATGGGAAAATAAATATATATGAACCCTGAAGATTGCAACTGGTAGTTAAGATTTTTCTTTTTCTTTTTGCAAATCAGTTTAAAAACCGGAAACATCCAGTTGATGTGCTCTCATTATCTGCTCATAGGATACTCATTTACAGTAACCAAATACTAGGAGAAATTCATCAAATTTTAAAGTGAGAAAACCACTTAAGGGAATAAGAATTCAATTATCCACCCTGAGAAATCAATTTATTTTATTTGTAGTATCCGTACATTTTATATTATATACACATGATATTAAAAATGTAGTTTTATCAAACAAGGAGATGAGTGCTGGAAAACAAGTACTAGAAAGCTGGGCAAATTTAAAAGACTTGGTATCTTTTGAATGTGCTGGTCATTAACTTCTGTCATCCACAGCTAGCGTATCAAGCTGTGATGTCTGGGGGTGATGGGAGTCTTATTCTAACACATCTGCAGGATATCACATTTGGGAAAGATTGCTAGATTGATAATTGTTTATGCAGAATGTGGGAATTGGTGGTACAATGATGAACAAACACTGGCAGTTATACATAGAGTCCAGGTTACTTCTGCATGATCTATCAAAACATGCCAGCATTTCAGCTCAAGAACTTACCTACCCATAATAAATGGAGGTAATAACATGTTGTGGAGCAATAACCATGATATGAGATGACTGCTTTCTGCTTTTTGAAAGTGTGCATGTGAGTATGAAAGTAAAAATCAGGGATTTTCCAGATGACCAGTCTTTTTACCTCCCAACTCTTCTCAAGCCAGAGAGATCTGTGCTGGGCTGACTATTTTCAGATCTCTTCAGACGTTCAGACTACGATCACAGACATTTAAGTCTGTGCCTTAACATTAATCCTTTCTTCCCCTGTACACATATAAAAGCAAATAAGTTACTACATTTCCTTTTGTTGCTACTCTTGTCACTGATGGCAAACCTCCATAGCCTTCTAAATGCCTAATACGGGTGTCCACAGGGGAGGTAAAAAAGTCAAGTTGGTGGATATGACTATGTGATTGAAGCCCTCCCCCTTTTTAACTTTCAGGCAACATGTGCGATACACATAAAAAAAGAGCAGACCTTTCATCATTGCTGCCATTTTGACTTTTTTGATAGCCCCTCCCACCACTGACAGCTGTTCTATCTTTCCTTCCTTAATAGGTTTTCATCACTTGCAAAAAAAAAAAAAAAAAAAGATGGGAGACATGGTGGGAGAACAAGGGAAGTTGATCAAGGAAGAGAAATTGTCCAGATCTCCATGCAATTCCTTGAATGAATTGTATCAATTATGCAAAAAAGATCTAATTTGGAAACCTTATCCAGGCTCAGGTTTAAAAAGAAAAGATAGCTATGGAATTTTAAGTAGAGACTCAGGGAAGATCCCCATAAATGATTTCAAGCATCCTCTGGAGTGCTTCACCCATAGGACGCAAAGCTAACAGCAATGACTGGATGATAAGCGTCATTGTCTCTCAAGTCCCTGGAGGGGAAATGGCTTCCAAGTGGAAGTAACTGACTTATCTCATCCAAGTGTAGCATACAGTGTAAACCAGAAATCATGGCTGATTCACTATACCATGTATAAACCATGATTCAGTGCAGTATGTGAACCTAGTCATCCAGTTCTGCATAGTTCTGTAACTAAAGAAAGGGATAGGCACACTCTGGGGCCAAACACCAAGAAATGTCCATGTTTGATAGAAGAGCCTGGACTTCACATTCTTGCCTGAAGAAATTGACATAGAAGAGAATATCTGTAGCTCAGGATTGAACTGTGGAGTCCTTGGCGCTCCCCAAGCTCAGAGAGAACCAAGGACTCCATGAATTTGACATCCTTTTTGTATAGGTCCCCACGGCTGAGCCCTTTGGAAGGGTTGGTGTTAGACTGACTGAACCAGCTTTCTCTTCTAGCTCCAGAGATTTGCTGTGAATGCCTGCAAAAGCTTTAAGAAACTATTTTAGTAGAGATATTTTATAGGAGTTATTAATACCACTATTGGACCCCAACAGTTATAACAGAGAAATATTAAATCTGTTTGGAGAATTATGGGAAGTCAGTCATGCTAGCTTTATGCTTTGATTGTAATGCTGAAAGTAATGTACAGAATCCATTTAGTAAGGAAAGTAATATTTCAAAGAGCCTCCAAATGTGAGTAAATAAGATATATTTGATCTCAGCTCTGCAGCTGTAAGTTGGAAGGTGAGGGGAAGATATGCAACCTTAGAGCCTTCTTAATTTTCTTCTGGGAGCTATAGATTTTACCGAGTTGGCCAAATTGTGCTCAGCTTCAAAAATGTTATAAATGCATATGTGTACAGAATGATGCTGCATTCCAAAATCAAAGCAGTCCATCTAAGAAAGCTAAAATATATTTACAGAACTCCATCCTAATTTTAGCAGAGCTCATTCTGCCTGGTACTGATGCTCTAGCTATGATGGCTTCTTAGAAAAGGCTGTTTACCAGCTTGTTTTGCTTGCACAGAGTACAGCACTGCATATGTCACTCCCCGATTGCTATCAGCCATAAGGAGGCAAGCTGGCATCTTCCAGACTTTTGGAGTTATAACTAGCCCTCCTGAAACGTTCAGAGAGCAGCAACTGCTTACTCTGCTGCCATAAGCTATTTTATGCATCATTGTGAACAATCATTTATTAACTATGGGTGAAAGGTGTTTTTGCTGTCACTTTTACCCCCAACTAAAAGTAGGCTGACAGTATTTTTAGGTTCTTGCTATGTTCTCTTTTATTTGACATTTATTTTGCATGCTCTCTCTCTTTCATCTTAGATTAATGGGCATCAAACAAATGGACATTACCTATTAATTGGAAATTGTAAAATTAATACTTAACTTTAGTTCTGTAATTCTTTTCACTGAATTTCTTGAGTCTGACAAGAATTTTATTTGGAAAAAACTTGATTGTGTCTTATAACTTAGGACCTTTGGTCAAATTTAGAAATGGTCCTCTGTTCTGTTTCCAGTAAATAGTTTATTGTTTATGAGATTGACAAGATTGCAGTAAAGACTCTTGGTGTTCCAGTGATTCACACTTCTGCCTTTCTGCTCCAGAAGGTGCATCTGGTTGACTAATAGGAAGATCTTGAAACATGAAGGTGATCTATAAAAGCATCTACCTGATGGGCACAACAGTAGCACATCTTAAATTGAACCACCTTGGTATATCTCAAAATAACTAGAATAAATCTATTCAAAAGCAAGCTGCATGTTTTTGCTCAGATGGCCAATTTGGAAGGTGAAAGAAAAAGGTTTGGTTTTTTTTGCAGGAAACTTTTTGCAATGTGTCAAATAAAGTCCTTATATATCCATTGCCTTTCTTGGTTGTGTAAAGTGTGCATAGAGTTGGCTTGATCTCAGAAAACAGGAATCTTCACTCGAGCATCTGAGATTAGAACTATAGCTGACAAAAGATATAAGCCTCCATATACAAACATGTCCTCCATACAGAAACCTTATGACAAGAAAATACTTCATCATGCCAGGAAGAAGGCTAATCTAATTAGCTTTTCAGTGTACTACAAGATTCTTATAATTGTAATGCAGGAATCTTATTTTATGATTCTCTCCACCCCAGAGTCTGAAATTAGTGGTACAATCTAGAAAAATCTATTACCTCAGTGAAAATTAGGGCAATGTTGTTCTTGTAGCTGTTAAGACTGAATCATGTATAGTATTCTGAGATGAGCCAGCTGCCAAGAACCATAAGAAGCCAATCATCAGAATCAAAGAATAAATCAGGACAAAGAAACAAATCTGGAGAGATCAGGGCCTTAGAAAGCTAAGAATACAGACACAGAGGTCAGAAGAAAATTTTACCAAGTATGAAGCTCTTTATATTAATTCCTGTCCAGGATGATCCAGTGAGAATAATCATATTAACAGCATTTAATTTAATTCACTTTTAATTAAACCACATTTTATTTTTGCAATTTCCAACTGATTATCGGGAACTTATCTGTACTACATAAATCAAAGGTGACATGGACTTTGGCTTAAAGAAGTGACCTGCCCCAATATATGAAGATTGTTGACTAATAAGGTTCACAGACTATTATTTTTTCTCCAAAATGAACTGGGTGGGTACAGTATATATTTTAATTTGCTAAGAAATAGAGTAACTAAGGTTTGCAAGTTCATGTCCTTCATGGGGACCATGGCTTTGCCTCAGGTACTCTCAGGCTCAACTCATGTTGGTGGTCACATCCTGGATCTTGTCTTTGTCTCCAAGCAATTAGTTGATGATCTGGAGAGGAAGGTGGTTTCTTTGATCACAGTGCCATGGTCAGGTCATTCCCCGATCAGGTTATGATACAGAGACACCTGTGACTTCTGTAGAACAGTACAATCCATTCAGATGATCCACCCTAATGCCTAATGGATCCAATTTCCCAGCTCTCTAATGGACAGTTCTGTCCACTGTCTGGTACATGACAGGAAGCATGTTGGGTGCTGGACAGCATTGCCAATGAGTGGCCTCTTCCTGGCACCCAATCCAAGTTGGCGCCTGGGTTTTCCAACACCCTTCTGGAAGTGAAGCACCAGAAATGATGCCTGGAGCATTGGTGGAGGAAGACAAGAAGCAAATCTGACCGAGCGAGGGGATGTGCTCACGTTCAGGCCTACAACATGGCAATGAGGGAGGCAAAGCTTGTTTATTTCTCCTCCCTTACTGTACCAATGGGCTATCATCCAGTGGCCTTATTTAGGGTAGTTAACTCCCATCTTGGGAAGGGCAAGATGAAGATCTCGCTTCTGGCCACAGATTCTCCATAGCTTTAGCTACACCTGGGCAGTATCCTTGAATACACCTTGCAACGTAACTGGGGACTCTTTGGTCTCTGATCTCCAAGGAAGTGAATGAGATGCTGCCTAGGTTATAATCTGCCACCTACTTGTTGGATCCCTGCTTACACTGGCTGTTGTGAGGAGCAGGTGGAGAAACAACCAGCATCAGACCAACCCATTAGATCTGTTACAAAACAGCTGCTAGTGATCCCATACTTTGGAAAGGGGAGGGGAGCGGAGCAAGGCTAGGCAGTGCTGCTTTTCTGTGGTGACACTGATGCTCTGGAATGGCCTCCCCTTGAAAATCAGACTCACCCCCTCTCTGCTGGCCTTTAGGAAGTTATTAAAAACTGAAATGTTCCAGAGGCATTTTCTAGATTTTCCTGATTTCCTGATTTCCTGTATTGCACCATTTTTATTATTTATTACTTTACTTCTCTTTTATTTTTATTGTTATTTATGTTGGTATTTTATCACAGAAGTTTTAATGGTTACACTGTTGTATAACTTGTAATCTACCAAGCGTTGGTTGACTGAGGCAAAGTATAAATCCAATAAATAAACAATAAACAAACAAACACACTTGTTAACCTTTATCTTCTGACAGTTGTGATAGCTGCAGGTAAATGTAACTTTTTGTCAAGTAGTGTTGCTTCTGGCAGTTTTGACCTATGAGGAAACTTTGAAGCTGAAATTGTGAAGCCACAACTCTTAAACTCTGACTCTGGTAGAAATAGCGTAGCAGCTTCATTGTTGTCATATAGAAGTGGGCAGCTTATAGACCTTACATGGACCACTGTGACTTTTGTGTTATTTGCAGAGCCCAGCCCACCAGTTAACCTGTGGTTAGCTGGCCCATGGGAGGGAATTACTCTTTCCCCACCATGACTAGCAAAAGGTTACCAACAATTGATTTCCCATTGGGTAGCCACTAAATCAATCAGCCACTAAATCAATCAGCAATAGATTTCCCATTGGCTAGCCACTTATGCTGGTTAGCCAATCAGCTAGCCACCAAGAAAAAACAAGAGTAGGAGATAAGCCTCATTTTTCCCCCCTCCCTCCCAGAAACTAATATTGCTTAATTCCTACTCCTAGTGTCAGTGGCAAGCCACCAGGATAAAAGTTGCTTTTCCTCCCAGCAACCTTGGTAAAGATGATTGAAATTCCTACCGCCAAGATTGCTGGGAGATAGAGAAAACAATAAATATTTTCTCCTTCCATCACCTTGGAGCAATATAGGGTCCCTTCTGGGGTGGGGAATTGTGCCCTACTCCCTCCCAGAGGCAGAGGGATGAAACCATTGAGTTTTATTTCCCTAACGATGCTTTGCAGAGGTGTGCAGGTAGGGCAGTAGTACATATAGAAGTGTGTGTGTATAAGTGAATGTGAGGCTGACAGAAGAGAGTCAGATTGGATCTGGATCTGCTGCCTTCACGCATAGCAACAGGCACACTGACAACACCAATGGAACTTGCTTCATATTCCTGTGGGAAAATGAAACTGTGGTGGGCGCCACTGATCATGTCTGAGATTATACAAAGTTCACAAATTCCATTTTTTTGGTTGTTTTAGTTTTGACCCTTGCAGTTTATGGATTGTTAAGTATTATATTTCATCTGACATTTGATGTTTTGAAGTATTTTCAGTTCCTGACTTTCCTAAAGTGAATGGTATAATGTACCAATACTCAAAGTGGACAGCTTATAGACCTTACATGGACCACTGTGACTTTTGTGTTATTTGCAGAGCCCAACCCACCAACTGAACCTGTGGTCAGCTGGCCCATGGGAGGGAATTACAATCAATCAATCAATCTATCAATCAATCAATCTTAAGGGATAGCATCTTCCCCAAAGCAGAGTTAAGGTTAATAAACACTGGGGATGTGTCCATTTGTGTCCTTCCACTTGCATACCCATTAGGGATATTGCTGATAGAGCTTAAGTCTTCTGATGGTCCTTCCTATGTGCTCTGATAGAAAAGCTTTAATATATGTATGCCCAAAGTTATATCTAATAATACCAGATAATAAAAACATTTAACATTGGTAGAACTATTTCTATAAAATGTATCATGTAGTATATATAAACCAATTGCTATAAATCATAAATCACCTTAATATAACCATTTTGGTGGAACATTTTTTTATATCACTATCATTATCCCTTCTGCCATTTTTTTCTCCATCTCAAAGTCATGACTAGTCCTGTTTAGGTGGTCCAATACCCCCTTGAAGAGCAGGGAGCAGCCCCTCCCCTCTCTAAGTCATGCTGTGTGTCCTCCATAAGGACAGTGCCACTGTCCACTGTGAGAAGATTTTGCATTTGAAGGTGTGTGGGTGAAGTCTTCCATGCGAGCATGACCCTTGTTAGTACTAGAACTGGGAGCACATGGAAGCATTTGCATCTGCCACTCTCCATGCAAAGGATTCCTACCCCAGGCCATTGCACTCTCCATGTGGAGGATTGGTCACTGACATCACAAATTAGAGGGTACGGCTGCTCATGTGGTCAGTCCTACACGTGTGTCTCTTTGAGCACTATTAACCCCATTCAACTAATAGTTATGCAATCTTCTTCTGAAATGATATATTCTGGAGATGTTATTAAGGCCACATTGCTTTCCTCTTTGTCATAGCTGGATACTGCAACAGCTGCAGACTCCTATAAATTCCCTGAACTACTTCCATTCTTTCTCTCTTCCTCTCCTTCTCCCCACACCATCTGTATAAATCATAGATATTTGACCTATAAAACTGACTAAATCCTGAACAATACTGAGATGAAAAGACATTTTGTGTTCTTTTAGAATGCACATAAAGAGTTAAGTTGCAATATTTTATAAGAAGTGAAGTCTGAAAGCTAAGACAGTTTAGAGAGAGAAGGAACTGAGAGTTGAATGGGAGAAAAAAAGGGAGAGGAATGAACTAGGGTATTTTCTAACAGAGGGAAAAGATGCTTGTAAATCCTTGGGACAAGGTAAACTCTCATTCTATAATTATGCGCTGAGGAAGAGTTGTCTTTAAAGAGGAAGAACAGATGATCTCTCCTGATATTTATTCATACAGTGCTATGAATAAAAGTTAAGGTTTAATTGTTCAGGATCAATTTGTCCTCTGAGTAAACAGGAGACAGAAAATAATACTCTTCTTGATGTCAAAGATGATATCACATGAACAGGTGAAGAATGTGTAAGAGAAGTGACAACATCAGTGGAGATCTAGAACTCTCAGTTTACCATTTTGGAAAGATGGGAACAAGCTTGTATATCTCCAGACTAAATTTGGAACAAATTATGCCACTTCTGTGGTTTCCTTACAAATTCCATAAACAAATACTATACAATACAAAGGCAACATCAAAAACATTATCAGAAGGACTGTTAAAAAACAGCATAAATAAGATTACACAAAGACATCACAATGGAGTTCTATTTAGTTCTTTATTGAGAGCCTTAAGAGCAAGATTTGTAGGAAATTAATGCAAAGCTTTCTCTTATTTCTATATTTGCTTCTCAGTATATACTAGGTCTAATATATATACACACATATATAAACACACACACACACACACACACACGTACTGTACACTATACACTAAATATACGTTAGGTCTAAAATTAGATTTTTTTTTCAGTAGGTTTCTCTATGTTCAAAGACCACTAAATGTTTCATTGTTGAGGCTTGAAATCTTGTAGTCCATCCTAATGCAACTTTTACAATAAGATCTCTCTCTCTCTCTCCCTCTCTCTCTCTCTCTCTCTCTCTCTCTCTCCATTTGATTCATGGTTTTATGGAATAGATTAATATTATATACTGAATACAGTAATCATACTTTCTTAAAGTAATTTGAAGCATCATATTGATCAGGGTTGAAGTATGCTTAAATACAAATAACTTTCTTCTTTATAGCTAACAATTCCTGATAATAAATTTAAGGGCTTTACTATCAGTTGTTGAGTATTCTTATGTCATCCATCAAGTATGAGTGGGACTGTTTTCCTGTTTCACTTTTTATTTCAATTTTAGATACCAAAAGATTATTCTTATCCATTCTTTCTGCTTCATACATAAATTGTTTCACAGTTCATTTTGGATATACTCTATTTTGAAATTATCTCATTGATATTATATTTTGCTTGCAGAAACTAGGCACACTGCTGCCATTTCTCCTTAACTTTAACTCTGTGAAATATGGCATTGTTTTCTTTATGGGCCTTCAGTAAAAACTCTCAGAAGTCTTCCTCTCTTGAGAAAAAAAGAAAAGAGCTGGAGGGGAGGGGAAGGGAGAAAAAGAATGAGCATCCATTGGTTTTCTAATGCCATTAGAACTCATATACACTTTTTTTCCCATTTGTCAGTATGTTAGCATCCTCATACAAGTGTTATGGCTACCATGACTGATGTCAAATGTGCTATTAATGTTGCATAATATTTAGCATTGGTTATTGTCTAAAGTTTTTCACTTAAATGACCTTGGCTGATCTTGAAAAGACTAAGGTGGGTCAAACCGAGATACCATTTGCATGACAGAATACCAGGAAATTCCAAGGCTATAAGCCAGACTGGGAAATAAAAAGAAAAATCCTGGAATAAGGCAATGGAAAACTATTCTGTACTGTTATCCATGTTCCAACACACATTATATTGCTATGATGTCCAGTTATAAACTTAAGTATTATCCTACGTGTGAATGTTTTTTCCAGATACAAAGGGAGGAAGAGAAAGAAAGAGAATCTGTTCTGTCTACTTTATAATATATATCTTGGGCACACGTGGATTTGCTTTTCTTTTGTAATATTTCTTGTAAATGCACATTAGTTTTAGGTAGCAGTATCCTTGAGGAATCCATACAGCTACCGAAAACAGCCTTTTCACAAATCACTTTGCTGAAATCCTTTCTAGCTTATTAAAAATAAAGTGTTAGTCTGGTGTCACGGTCACCTCATGCTGATCCTTATCCAGATCAAAACAGGAGCATTTGGTACTTGGAAAATAATAATGATGATCACACATACACACAAATCCCCAGATAATCCCACTGACTTTTATTAATATTAGTTTTCAAGCCAAAAGTTATCTTGCTGATCCTGCTAAGATGAGAATGGTCATAATATGCTCCTTCTCCTTTTCTCTGTGCAGTCAGAGGATTTGGCAAGAAAGAAAAAGTAACTCTTTAGGGAGGAAGTAATAAAGAATCAATGTTTTTTGCTATAGATGAAGAATTGATACCGATTTCTTAGCAAGAGGTATGGAAGGTCTTGCCCCCATGGAAGCCTACCATTTCATGTAGAGTCCTCTTGAATTTTCATCATTCCAGTGCTCTTATCAGCTGTATGCTCCTAGTAGCAATGCCTGACAGGCCTATTTCTCTGCTAAGCGGGGGAAGTAATTTACTTTAAAGTGATGGCTAGATGAAACCTTGACTGGCTGATGTAGCATCAATTTCTTCTAGAACAGAATTATCATCTTTGTCCAGGGATGTCCTGGGGGACTGATCCACAACCTGTGCCCTCTGTAATGATGCCCATAAAAAGACCATTCATTGAATAATAATTTATTTTGACTGTCAGGAAGGTAGAGTTTCTGCTTTTCAACTTTGTAACATGACCAAGGATAATAACTCTCATTCTGTATCTTTCCATAAAAGTGCAAGAGAATTACTCTCCTTGTTTTCCTGCTTATTTAGGGCAAGGCTGGTCAGAAGATAGATCAGAATCTAAAAACCTGGGTGCTTAGCAGTAGATCACCAAGGTTTTCTTGCATTTCTGACAACTGTTCAACAACAGTGAAGAGGTTCTTTTCTTTTGGCCTAGAATGAAAATAGAATTAAAATTGTAGCTGGGGATACCAATGCATGAATAGTGACTGAGGAACTTCCTGGAGCTAATGATGTGAATGGAAAGCAATGGAAAGTGTGGCTGTTGTTTTGGTGGTGGGTTTTTGTGCTCTTTTGTTCTCTTTCCTTTGATGGTAAAAAAACAATTTGTTAAAATGAATGAAGTGTGTTATGTCTTAACAAACTTGTTTTGAACTGAAATCCCCTGAAACCCCATCCTCTAAAACAGAGACTAACCATTTTAGTTAATCAATCTGATGATGTCATCTTGTCATTGTATAAGGCCCCTCAGCACATGAAGGACAAAACTTTTTTTTAAGTAAAAGACAACCCCTAGCCACCAAATGGTGGTCTGCCATGTGACTTAATAGATAGCTTTAGGTGTCAATAAATTCTCATTGCAGTTGTGTATAAAGTTTAGTCTAGAGTACTCTAGGAATGGAGTAGGCCCTATGAAAAAGACAGCAAGTGATTAATCCTTCTCTGCATGACAGTTTTCATTCTGGAAACATGTCCTCCAAATGGCGCTGTAGGAATTATGCAAATGCAGGTTGGGAGTCCAAGGTGATAGGGACATGGAGAATTGGCATGTGGGCATGTTATGCAGCAGGCAAGTGTCCTGGTGTGGTTTAAGTTAAATTGGAAGAACTATCACTCCAAGGTGCACTTCTATAAAAGTAATGTACAAAGTTACCCTTGTTACATTTCATGGGGACGGGGGGAGACGTCCTTTCATTTTATGGGAAAGGAGATAAAGCTAATGTATACCATGTTTACTGTTATCCAATAAACCAAGTTCTAGTTCTGGCCAATAGAGAGTAGACTTTTGAAGAAGAGGTACTCTTATGTGCTTTCTTCCAAGACCATCTTGTTTTCTGACTCTAATTAAGGAGGTTCATATTGAAAATAAGCTACACAATCAGCAAAAGCACATGGTACAATTGTGCTGGGACTGTACCACATGAAACAGTAGTAGGATTTCACTTTGGGATGCTTCTCCATATGAAAGAAAAATGTTCTCTGTAGAGCTTACTTAGCACCTCAAAAAAAGGATTCTAGCTTCATCTTCTTCAATTGTGTAAGAAGTTGGTGGAGAAAAATTGTTCAGGTTGCTAAGAGTACATGTTAGAAATAATGAGGCTTAAATGACTCCTTATGAAACAAGTAGGTTGAAAGAAGTTGGACAAGCTGGCTTCTTAAAGCAAGTTCATAATAAACACATACAAACGTCCTTTGTATATATTAAAAAAGGAAGCCATCCTCTCTAATAAGTATATTATTCTCTCTTCTATTGCCTGTGTTGAAGCAACAGCTGGCTACTGAATATAGCCGATTTTGATTGGGGGGGGGGGGGTTGAGGCATGAAGGCCTTCTTCAGCATCTGTTACCATTTTGTTGCCTGACAGCTGGAGCATGAATGCTGGATTATGCTGGATTTTGTGAAGTTGATTCCATTATCTTCATTCCAAAATGTTCTGAGTAACCACAAAAGACATAAGCTTTAGGAAAGCATCTAAACAGAAATGGATGTCAGCCATGTTATTGTGTGCCAGGGTTAAAAACTGGGATGGCAACCTGCTGGGCCACTGACATATGCCAAGATAATTAATTCTTATAACTAGCTTCAGCAGATCATTCAAAGTTGCAAATGGAGACTGTGCTTTATGTATAAGGATGACTCAGTAGGACTGCTTCACTATTTACACCAGGCTTCCACTTCTTGGGTGCATCCAAATGTTGCTGCCTACAACTCCCAACATCTCTGGGATGTCTGGGGATTATGGGAACTGTAGATAATAACATGGAGATCTAGTTTGGGGAAGGCTAACTGAGTCTGTTCAGACTTTGGTCAACATTTCATTGTTTCTGGGAGTTTGCACCGAAGTCCTGGCCAGCCTTTCTACTTTGAATTTGGATACTTGCTTTCTCCTTCTGAACATCTCCTAAAAGTTAATTGTAACTAGATCTCACTCAGAATTTTGCAGGCTTGGATTTTTGTTGGAAATGGGAATTAGCTGCAATTTGTAGCCTGAACTGGTTCTTACTTCAGTACTTCACGGTTTAATTAATTTTTACTGCATCCAGAAGACAAAAACTTCGCTTAAAACATTTTTCCATCTCAAAAGGGCTCCCATAGCAGTTGGCAAAGAAATAATTAGGATTCCAGTGAGGGAATATGGAAGAGCATCTCTGAAAAAGATATTAGCAAAGAGGCAGGTTAACATAGGTGAAGACAGCTCACCAGATGCATGGTGGAGCATGCATTACTAATTTCTGAAGAAATTGGGTTCAGAAATAAAATTTGAGCCAGTGAATATTTAAAAACAACATGAAACACTGATGTGATATTCTGTATATGCTAAATTTTCAAACTCTTTCTCAGTTTTTTTCATAATTGTGCCTGATGGAGTCAAGTGAATGTGAGGATTACAGACCTGTCCAGGAAATTGTTGATTATCTAAGGAGATTTCTGTATAAGGAGTCTCAAAAAGGCTTTAATAGTTTTTTTTTGTTTCAGTAAAATTCATGCTTAAAGCAGGAAGGATTTCTAGGTAATCAAGATCTAGGGGAAGGATGAGCCATGCCACCTGACTTTGGGAAAGCTTTTAGCAACTTGGTGCCCTGCAAATATCACAGGCAGCATTTGCAATGTTCACTAGGGATTCTGAGAGTTGGCCAACAACTTCACTTACTGCGAATTCTGGGAGCGGTAATCTTGTCACATATTGGGGGTAATAGTTGGGTGATTTAGCAGCTGTCTACTTAGGCATTACAAGATGTAACCTGAGGCTTAATAAAATCCTGAAGAGCAGAGCATGTGGGCCAATTTCACATAGAGCAACCAATTTCACTTCTATTGTAACCTCCATTCCTGAAAAGTGCCCCAAAGCAAAAACCCTCCTATACCAGTTCAACATTTTTAAGAAGAATCAGACATTCATAATGATTCAAATAAATTGCTTCAATCTATACAAAGCCCTACAAATGAAATTATGGGACAGTTCTTTGGCATTTGTTGCTGCAAATACTTTTGCCAAGAAGTCACTTCCTTGAAATGACTATGCATCCTTCAACTTCTGTTTTATTTATTTACTTATTCCCTAGATTGATATCCTACTTTTCCTCCAGCAGCTCAAGATGGCATGCTTTCCCCCACAACAACCCTGTGAGATAGGTTTGACAGACAGAATGACTGGCTCCAAGTCACTGAACAATTTTCTGTGGCTGAGGATGGACTTGAACCTAAATTTCCACAGTCCTAGTTCAACAGCCTACGCTTTTCAATTTTGGTGTCGGATAATAATCCTGAGAATACCATGGGCAGACTAGAAAGCAAATAAATAATTGAGCAAATCAACCCAGAGTTCTCACTTGAGGCACAAATGACCAGCTCAAATTATCCTACTTCAGACACATTATGTGAAGCCCTAGCTCTCTAAGAAGGTTCAAATGCTGGGTAAGGTGGAATGAAAGAGAAGAGGATGACCAGCAGCAAGGTGGATGGACTCAGTAACAGTGGTGATGGGTTCTCCATTGGAAGACCTGAAAGACTAGATTAGGGACAGATCATCATGGAGAAAAAATCTACTTATGTGGTCACTAAGAGTTGACACCGACTTGATGGCACATAATCAACTACACTGATGTAGACACTAGTATATTTACTGTGGGAAGTTGGTGTGGCCAAATTATAAAGATAACACCTGATGGAAATGGCAGAAAATGATAAACTGACTTGTTTATTAAAAGAAAATTCAAATAATTATTACCTTAAAGAATGGAAACCATTGATGGACTATTTGCAAAAGGCAGGTGGGACGAAGCTTACATAGGGATTTGAAGATTAGATTATAAATGTAATGGGATATGTTCTGACAAAGAATTACTCCTACTTAATGCATTAAAAACTAGCACTTATGACACTCTTATTATTCCTAAGACCAGAGATAGATTGGAAGTTATCTATTTTTCATGTCTTTTTTCTTTTTCTTTATCTCATTTTTTCTTTTCTTTTCCTTTCCTAACCTTTTCTTTTCCTTTTCCTTTCCTTTATAATTTGTATTTTCAATTTTCTTTTTCATTTCTAACTTTTAACTTTGTAATCTTAAAATCTCAATAAAATACTATTAAAAAAAAAAGATAACACCATATTTTTTGCGTAAGTAGATCTTGGCATCCTTGGATTGATGTAAGAAAAGAATGGAATATAATGCTAACTGGAGAGAGAGTCCAGAATATTTGCAGTAACCGGGTGTATGTGCAGCATATAAGCAAGTCATAAGGCACAAATAACAATACTTAATATTTGATAATGCTTTTAATTGTTCAAACTCTTTTATATGTACCTGTAACTGTAATTCTTGGGGGGAAATTGAATATTTTTATATCAGGCTGACATGGTGATATGCTGAATTTATGACTTGAATAATTCTGAGCCAAGTGGAAATCTCATTATCGCTTTACTGCTTATTGCCTAATTGGTAAATAGATTTTTTTTCCAAATTACCAGCCAACAGAGCTTTGTATTTGATTTACCATGGGTCCAAAGTTGACAAGACAGAAAAGAACAAGTCTCCTCCCTTGCTTGGGAAGCAGCCTGCAAGTTGGCAGCAGAGGAACCAACAGTGTCAGCTGAGTTGAGCCCACACTTCCCCCTCCCCAAAGAAAACCAAATGGAACTTCCCACTACTTTTAGAAGTTCTTTTCCATGTTATGTAAACTCTCCGAAAGTCTGAATTTATGTAGATCAAAACCTTGGATAACTTGAATCAGATTCCGAGGATTTAAATCAGAGATGTGATACCTGAGATAAAAAAAGAAACCCGACAGGTCTGTCAGTTGATTCAGGCAAGGCTTACTCAGTTTGAAAACTCTGATGAACAATTTGCAATAGGTATGGTAAAAGTTTTGAGTGAACACAGATCTTCAGAATGACGTGATCTGCCTTCAGTACCTCATTGCAGAAATAATGTAAGTTTTCTAAACAATCTTTTTTTGAGAGGCAGAGAGAGGTTCAGTTGAAGTTGCTTCCAGAAGTAATGTCTGAAAGCAGTCCCTTTATTTTTTAATTTTGTTTAATTGCATAAACTTAAAGAGTACAAAAATAAATAAAGAAAAGAATAAAGAATAAAGAATAAAGAAAAGGCAACGAGGCAAATACCAAAGGCCAAGAGGAAAATAGAACATAAGTAAAAACATTGTAAAGAGGAGCTTTTGGTGATACATTCTCCCCTTCCATTCCTCCTCCCCCATTAACCACTACTTAAATATTTGTACTATACTTTAAATATAGAACATTGGAGAGTTTTCTTATATTTTTCTAAAATTCCTTACACTGCAGAGCAAGATAAACCTGAGCAGCTTTCATGCAAAAATTATACATGAGATTATATCACTGCAGCCGTAGGACACATGTGAAATTAAAGTGGCTATTACGTGGGCTTCCATCTTCTCTTGATGAAAAATGTAGTTGTGTTGTTGTGAGATTCCTGAGATCCGTAATACAGGACCGTACATTTATCACAGCAATTGGACACCCTTGGATTGGAAAGCAAAGATGATGATTTTGTCAGATCTTCCTCTATACTGTAGATGGTTCAGAAGCAGAATCTGTTCACTGAAGCAAAGCAAAAAATGATGTTTTTCTTTTTCCAAAAAGCAGTTTATTAATCCTTGATTGTTTAATGGATTATTTTAGTATCTTTTAAATTTTTCTACTTTTCAGAGGAGAATATGTTGAACCAGCTTGGGAATGGAATTCCTGTACTGTAACTTTTATATATTCAATCTAGGAGTCCTAGTGAACTTGGAGTATGTGGGGATCTCTCTCTCTCTCTCCACACACACACAAACTTTTCTGTTTTTTATAATTTTAAATAATTTATGTCAGCTAAAAATCCCCCTTTTTTCTTTTCCTTGACCTATGGAAATATTGATGTATGCATGTGTACACAGACATACATATACTTTTTATTCAATATGATGTCTCTAGTAGTTTCAAGGAACATAAAAAGTTTTAAATAGATATTGTACTTAAACAAACTGGGCAACTTAAAACCTGAAGTTGTATTTTTTACAAGGAAGTCATATTCTTTCCAAAAAGAAAGATTCCTTAACTAGGAGATGGGCTGCTCAAGTATACAGAATGGAAATTCAAAATCTGTAGAGTTGTAGTAATTTCAATGAACAAGTAGAATGAAAAATAAATCACCCAGAAAGATATATTTAAAATTGATCATTTAAGCATTTTATTAATTATTATGATCCTGCTAAGGATTTTCCAAATATGTAGATTTTTGAACATCTTTTTTACTTTGGCAGAGGACTGGTTAATTATGGCCAGAGATTTCCATCAAGTTTTAGATCATTAATTAGGTCAGACTACTACATCACCCATATTAAATTCTTGTAGACAGAAAAAATGGCAAGCTTTGATGTTGTATCTTAATTAGGTTGCTGTACGGCAATCTTAAATCCTTTCCAAGAAGAATATAGCAATTTCAAGAGTTGGGCTTGACTAGTTTATTTTTTTATCTTGGTCTTTAATTGAATGGATTAATAAATGTAATACAAGTACTTTAGCTGTATTACATCATGCCCAAGAAAGAATCAGCCCACTTTTTTATAGAGGGCATTTAAATACGCCTTTATTAACAAATCCCCATTTTATAACACAGTTGCAAAAAGAGTTTGAATAATTTCTTCTTATGAATTGACATTTTCAAAATATATTAATCATTTGGGATGCCTTGACCACGTCAAATTATGGCTGATGCTTTGTGGAAAAAGAAAAGAAAAACAAGAAACAAGACAAGACAGGAAGAAAAACAATTCAGAAACTTTTGGGTAGATTTGCAAGATGGCTTTATATAATTATGAATGCTACACAGGAACTTAATTCTCTTTATCCCCCCCGAAACAGAGCATTCATTGACCCATATAAAGCAAAGACACTGGTAAATGATTAGCTTTTCAAGTGAAACAACTCCATCAATATTGTCTTTACTTTCACCTCTTGCCCAAAGTAAAAAATGTGATTTTGACTCAATCATATTTTTACTCTCAATAGTATAATACTGGCTCAAATTAATTGACAAAGGAATTAGTTAATTTTTATATCATATTGTTCTCCATAAGATTGTGTATGATCAAGTTCCTGCTTAGCCACATTTTTATCTTTCCAATTACCTCTATGAAAACAAGAAAAGCTCTGAGTTCAGACGGCTACCCCACAGAGTGATATATAAGACATGTATTGAGTTTTTTGCTCCAATACTTTAGAGGATATAAATAAACCTTTTAAATAAAGTTTTTCTTACCTTCTTCACTGAGGCTTGTATAACTCTGATTTTGAAGGCTGGGAAAGATCCTGCTGACTCTGCAAGCTGTAGTACAATTTCCTCGTTGGAAACATTGACACAAAAATATTGATGACAACCATAGCAACAGATTGCAGAAAACGTTACCTTCAATGATGGCCTTTCTATACTAAAAATTGCTGCTATTGCACAATAATTTGATAATTTATCAGATTATGCAATTAACTGGAGTAAGTCTCGTATACTTTCTATAAACCACTGCTTCATGGAAATATGTAATAACTGAGTTTCAATAGTTTTACTGAGTTCCTTTGAAGATCTGGAAATAGTTGTTCCAAGGAAACTTTCTTCATTTGTGGATATAAATATATCATTTTTAAAAAACTCAGATATAAATTGAAATAAACATTGTTAAAAATTTCATTGAGTTTCTGAGGAAAGATACAGTAATTGTAAAAATGAATATTACTTCAAAATTGATATAGTTAATCAGATGTATGCCTGTGCTTATACCTTTAAGTTATTTTTAGCAGTATGATATTACATTTTCATATGGAAAGGACAACCCCTAGACCTTCTGTATCTAAATTATGACTATCATATGATGATGGAGTGGGAGGGGGCTATATCCCACTACGGACACAATAAAAAATTATGCCTAATTTGACATCACGGCTTGTCTTCATTTTCAGCCATAACTCTATTGTATTTCTGGCATTGAAAGCTGTGATGCATATTTGCAAGATGTTGGGATAGAAATATAATTTTGGCTCTTATTCAGATGGTAAATTTACACTCTGGTATAATCCCAGTTTCAAAATTGTAAATAAACTTTTTTTTGGAGTTGGGGGGGGAGTCATGGGCAAGTAGGGTTGTTAATATAGTTTATTGCTAATCAAGTTTTCAAACTATCTGAGTTATTGCAGGAGGAATTTGGATTGCACATAATTCCAAATTGAAACATCTCCTGATTTTATAGTTTTTATAACTCCTGAATTACTATCTCTAGTGGAATGTGTTTTGGATTATTCTATGTGTACAGTATTTGTTTTTATAAAGAATTACAGAATATGGCTAAAGTGGATATTAATTATTTGCAAGAGTTTTGGAATAAAGAACTGGAAAATCCTATATTAGCAAATCAATGGCCAAATCTTTAAGTATATTCAGTATGTTTCTCATGATTTTTGAGACAGATTCAAAATTCTTTTTCATATTTTAAAAGGATTGGTTATCAACCTCATTATGTTGGAAATGTAATCTGATGTAATCAGAGTGAGAGGACATTTATTTCCATGATATAGACTTGTCACACTATTGTCCAATTTTGGTTTAATATTCATTAGTTTGTTAATACGGTGTTAACAAAGATAAATACATTTAAATATAACTTACCACTATATGAAGAACTATGGATCTATCAATCATGGGTGACAGTAAATAAGGATTATTTTTCAATATTGGAATGACAGCATGGCCCCAGATTTACAAACTTTGATAGCTAATATGTGCTTGCTTTCAGTTTATGAATGGGTTTGTTATCAATGTCATAGTCCAGATTTATTGATATTTTTAAAAATTAGGCTGAATAATTTCCTATATATTACATTGTCCCTCCCTCCCTCCCTCCCTCCCTCCCTCCTTCCCTCCCTCCCTCCCTCCTTCCTTCCTTCCTTCCTTCCTTCCTTCCTTCCTTCCTTCCTTCCTTCCTTCCTTCCTTCCTTCCTTCCTTCCTTCCTTCCTTCCTTCCTTCCTTCCTTCCTTCCTTCCATAATACAAAAGAATCTGAGAAACAGCAGGTGGCCTGAGGCTATCAGTTGAATTTATGGCCCAGGCAAAATCAACTTAGAAGCAGTCATTATGTTATACCACTTCTGTATCAATCACATATACCATATGCAGCTAAGGACAGTTTATGAACACCTGCATTTTATAATCTGCAGCTGCAATAAAAATGCAATGCATTTTCCCCCTTTTCTGCTTCCCAAATACCTCATAACCATTCTGAAACCTCATTGTTAAGTAAGAAACAGTTCTCGCAAATGTAAACATAAGAATTTTGATGTTGACATTTGTTTAATGCACCACATTTCTCAGTGCCATCTATCTTGGTCTGTTGGGTAATTGTAATTTAGAGAGGTGAACATTTGCTGAAGTGTAACCATTCAGAATAACATCTGGTCTTGCACGTGCTTTGAAACAGATACACACTGTGAACAATTTCTTATCTCTCAGTTGAGGCTGGGTAAAATTAATAGCAAAAGTTTTCTTTTATTTTCATTTCAAAGTTGCAGCATTCCCTGTTCAGCAAGTCTATCCCAGCTTGACAACAAAGGTCACCCTTGATTAGTAAAAAATGCTTCTCACATTAAAAACAAAGTTCTATATTTTTCCAACAATGTAAAAACCTTTAACACACTATAGGATTTGGATCTTACATTTTTATCCAGTGCAATCTACAAGAAGTGGGAAGCACTGGCATTATTTATTGTACACCATCTAGACTCTTTGCACTTTGGAAGACTTCAAATAACCTGTCCAGAGGCTCTCAAACTTTTATTGCTCATGGCCCCTTTCTGAGCCTCATTTACCTGTGTGACCTCTGCCCACCGCCCACCGCTGTTCCCTGGAAAAAAAGGTACTTTATCATCTGCCTCGTTTATTAATCTAAACTGCTGAAATTGGCAGAGATGTGAGGATTATGACAAATTGATCATAAGCCTGGCAGTTAAGTTTGGGTGGCGTCCTCAGAAACCTATTGTGGCCCCCTCAAAATATGGCACGGTCTCCTGGAAGGCCACACATTGAGAACCATTGCTCTATGCTCTTCATGGCAAGGACTAAAATAAGAAAGTAACTTTAATCCAAATTGTCTGTAGTATATTAGAAGCATGATTTCATACCACAGAAAGTTTATAAATAGTTTGAGTTGGGAAAGAGCCTATAGCTGTTGTGTAACGTCTAAAGCTAGTAGAAATCTTTGAAAAGGATTCAGATGAATTTGAAAAGGAATCAGATGAATTAATGTATTTAATCAGTTTCTTGATTTCTTCATGGATATACAAAGTTGCCTACATCAAGAGGTTGGACATAGACTTAAAGCTGATCCAACTGATGTTTTCGTCCCTATGGCTTATATATGCCCCATATTGCAGAGTCAATAAAAGACCAATATTGCCTTTAAATTATTGGCCAAAATTCTGCATATTATTAGGCACAGCCATTGAATATGGATACATTCCTATTACAAGCCAAATTCCCATGCTTGAGCAACCTTTATGCTGTGCTATGTATAAAACAGAAACAATCTCCTTCATTTTTTGCTACTAGTTTAATGGAATTTTTTTGCTTTCAATATTTTTTTTCCAAAGAATAGGTAGGATGTGATGCTTTCGACTTTTTAGTTCCAAAATGGCGAAGGGACATCTCGTGGTCTATAGTTCCCTTGACTGCTCATTCTGCCATTAAAATCTAAGGAAAGCCACAATGAACAAACTCCTCACACTGACTTTTTTTCCAAACAGGGCAGCCAGGAAGGTTCCAGAGTGATGTTAAGATGTATAACAGAAAGCAAATAATATCAAGAGTAGCTCCTGCTGTTAGCAGTTAGAGACAGCTCCACATATAAATACCTTTGAGTGTCTCTTCCACATAAGTTAAATGAGAAATTGTTAGAGGTGGGAGTGCACTATAATTGCCATGCATATAATAAAGCTGTTGTATTGGAGCCAATGAGATGCTTTTCATTTCCTCTAAGAAGAAATTACTATACTTCAATGATAGCTTGATTAATCTGGCACTCCATAACTAAGATCCAGCATGGTCACCTGGCCCCAAATAGCTTTGTAATATTTTTAGTTTGTATGCTGATGATTAGCTATATGTGCATTTTTAATCTTAACTGTCAGGGGAGTTCCTTGAAGAGAGAATTTATAGGTTAAAATTTATTGTAATTCTGACCAGTTTAAAAAAAAGAAAAAGAAAATATGTTGGTCTTTTTAAAAAATGGCAAAACTCAAGTAATCAGATCTCATATGTGTGTTTGTGAGTATGCCTGGTACATGAGTGATTCTGTGAAAAAGAAATTTTCTCAGCTCCTAGAATAGTCATCACCTGGAGATGAGGATGCTGACTAGTTCAACAATACTGCTGTTTTACATGGGGATGGGAGACAAACTGTTGTAACTTAGCATATTGTGAAGAAACGGGATGGAAGCCCAGCACAAAGAAAGTAGGAGAGTTGATACCAGCAAAATATTTTGAACACACTTCTGGCAAAAGTCATTATAGGGTGTGAGGCAATCATTTTCACTTCACATTATGAAAGTCGTTTATTAGCCCCTACATGAGAAATAAAAAGATTTAACTTTCTCACAGGATGAAAGCAGTTACTGACATGATAAATGAAAGGGGTGCCACTTGGATGTAAAAGAGAGAGTTTGGGATAGCTAGAGTAGTGTAGACATGTAACATGCAGTAAAGGCGCCCTATTCATGTCCTCCCCCAATGACGGAAATTAACTGAGTAACTTGGTGGTTCTCTCAGTACAGCCTACCTAACAAGGTAAGTGGGAAAGCGTTGTGAGACATTTCATTTCCTCACACAATGGCTCTCTTAAAATGGTCTAAGAACACTGCCTTAAAGAAACAGCTTCATGACCAGGAACAGCTTGTTCCTTAATCCGCACCAATGAGCAGCCTTTCCCAACTTGATTCTCCAGATGTTTTGGCTGAAGATTCCTCTCTGTATTGACTATTGGCCAGGTTGACTGGGGCTGATGAGAAAGGACTTCCTATAGGGAACAGTGATGGCCTTTAAAAAGGTGTTGCTGAGTCAATTCATTCTTTTCATAAAATATTGATCCAGCAGAAGCCACTTTATATTGCTCTTCCTTGGTATTATTTTTAACCATCATGAATTCTGCCTGTAAAAAAAACTTTTGCTGTTCTATTTTATCATGTTTTCTTTGGAATATAACATGTGGATACAGATGTGTTCTGATTTTTGTGGAAAATCAGGTAAATGACACAATGGAAGATGCTTTAAAAAAAATTAACATCCTGGAATGGCAATCTTTTTTTTTTTTTTTACAATATTATCTCTTAGTTGTCAAGAAATAATCAATGCAACATCATAGCTGGCTGGCAGAAGTAGGAGAAAAATAGATGATGCTGTTGTCATTTTCTCATTGCTGTAAAGGGCACTGACTATATATTTTACAGCCTGACGTTATTATTAATTCATTTCTTCAGACATCTGTGGCTACAGCAGTTGAGAACTGCAGATGATCTATAGTTTAAACCATCCTCTTGTAATTATGCTTGAATAATCTAAATGCTGGATTATTCTAACATAATTATAGAGGGCTATTTTGACTATTAGCTCATTAAAAAGCTGTGAGGCAAATCAGAATCTTCAAGAGTGTATAAAAAGGATGACATGTGAGTGTGCGCTGGGAAGGGGAGATGTCAACCTTCCTCAAGGTAGTTTGCATTTCATTAAAAGCCAATGACGGTGTCCATAAAGAGGTCATTGCCTTGTGCTAGAATTTCTTTAAATGAAATTACAATATACAGAAGTGAGCCTGGAGATGTTGGCTGTATTTTTGTTCCAGTTATGTCCTCTTCTGTGATTTCCCACATACTGGGAGATTAATTTGAACATAAAAAACTGATTTTCAACTCAACTATTGCCTTCTGGCCAGCAGCCTTGACTCTGAGCCCTAGCAGCATGGACTCAGCTCTTGCTGTGGAGCAGTAGCACAGAAGTGTGTGTCACTCAGAACCATGATCGCTTCTTTTAGTCTAATTTTCAAAAGTCTCAGTAAAATGGAAGTTAAACTTCAAAAGAGGTTGCCATAGACCTGGAAGCAGCAGAGCCTGGTATATCAAGGACAGAAGTTCTTGAGAATTGGTGGTTTGTGAGTGAGAAAGGATGGAATCTGTTGGGGTGGGTGGGAGTCACAGATAGAAGACTATGATGAGTCAGCTGTTGGGAACAACCCAAAGTTTGGACAAAATATTTATCAAAGTGATAGGAAAAACCCAGACCTCTGGGACATTTTATTGCTGAAATTGGGCTCAGCAAAATCAAATATGCATTTTTTTATTGCCTGTGAACTGCCAAAAAAATGTGCTATTAAGCAAACCACTTTCACCTCTGAAGATGCCAGCCATAGTTGCTGGCGAAAAGTCAGGACACCAGATAATTAGACCATGGCCTATTAGTCTATAAGCTCATCACCTTTTGACTGACATTGGCCATGAAAGCCTGCATTCATATAAAGATGCATTTTGTTGCCTACTCAACCCATTGATTTTTTCAGACTTTCTGAACTTTCCCCACCTCCAAACTCTCGGCACAAATCCAAGCGTGTTCCCTGAGTAGCAGCCTATAACGTGATATTAAATGGGACTCAGAGAAGAGAGCATAAACCTGATTGTAATCCACAGGACACATGCTCATTCTCAAATCAATTTCTCCTCTAAATTAATTCCAGCAAGGCACATGGATGTTCCTATGCACAAAAATATACAAACTCCCAGTTGCTGCACACCAGAATGCATGAATCAGCTGTGAATCAGGAATTCCTCTACAGTGCTGGGAAAGAAGGCCCACCATTTGTTTCCCATCAGTTGTATATGACTGTTACAGGCCAAGCATTCATAGATGCCTGCAGCTATCTTGAAGTCCCCAGATCCTCCACTGTGTGACAACCTGTATAGTTTTACATTGTACATTGAGAAGGAACATTGTGCATTAAAGGTTGCTGTACAACTGAGGATCCATATGAAACTACTATATTCTTGCATTAAGTTAGTAGGTGATTTTTCCATTTAAGCATCTGCTCTTCCTAAAAAAATAATAATAATCAAAACAGTAATTGCATGTAAGTCATTTTCTGAATATGCCTGGGGTGGGCTGTGAATTGTGCAATTTGTCCAAAGACTAAATACAGAATAATTGTCTTCAGAAGCCACTAGGTGGTGCATAAATACTGAAATACACAGAAGAATATGACATGATTTTGTGCAAACAGACTGGTAAAATATAGGCAATCTTGTGACCTCTTTTTATGGGAGCACTAGCAGGTGAAATCAGGCCAGACATACATTCAGAAGTTAGTAATATATTATATATATATATATTTTTTTTACAAATGATCAACAAAAGGCAGCTGAATTTCAGAGGCTGGCTTTGAAATGCTAAAAAAGCTTGATCTAATGTACTTAGTTTAAGAACATGCACCTGGGAGAGAGGAAATCAATTTATACTTTCAGTATAAATATTTGTCCAAGATGAGTTTTGGTGAAGAAAGGGAAAAAAGTTTGTATGATTTCATTTAGTCTAGTTTAGTCTTGTTAGGACTGGGCAGCCTTTTAAGTGGAGATGTCTTGAAACATACGTCTGTCTACAGTATATGGGATTCTTCCTATTGGTTGATTAAGCATGTCTGTGACTTTGTATTGTTACTTGATTACCTTGGATTGCTTGTTATGCTGTAATTCTGGCAGACTCAATGGAGTTACTCTTCTAGAAGTTTCAGGAAAGCAACCAGCAGAAAAAACTACTGTGATTCTAGTGTATTTTGACTGATCAGCAGAAGAGACACAACACAGTTCCCTGGTTTCAGGGAATAGAGGTTGGTCCTTGGTATATATGGCTGCTTCACCACCACACACAGATTTTCCATTTCAGCCAATATTTTATTTTCTTAAAACAGGCCAAAGTTTTCTTTTTGAGATATCAGTGTTTGTTATGCTATCTGCAGTATCCAATATAATGAAGTTTAGCTGGAATAGATTATAATAGGAATAAGAGCAAATAACAAAGCTTGTATACCTTCTGGATCAGAGATATTGTACCTTTCAATGTTAGGTGATGGCAAACATGAGAAACAAATTAATGTTGTTCTCATGTCCTGCTTCTGAGATTCCATAGATATCTGATTGGTTTCTGGAAGAAGAGAATAATAGGCTGGAAAATATTTAGGTCTGGCCAACCAGAGTTCTGCTGATGCTTTTAATTTTGCAGTAGAAAGAACGCAGAGTCCCTAGCATAGTATGGAGATACTCAGATTGCCCGTATCTCTGTGTAGCATTATAGTATAGGAAGGAAAATCATTTATTGAATCAGTTCAGCTGATTGAAACTAGTTGCTTTCTAATAATATTAGAATGGAATGCAAAACAGATCAATTGATGAAAATATATATGTACCATGATCATCAGGAAGGATGACTAAGATAAATGATGGGTTTTTTGGTGTGTTCAAATAAACATTTATTTTTGAATGTTGGGCTCATTAGTAACATTAGGACAGATAAAATCTTAGGGAAAAACCATATTTCTTATAACCCAGTGACATATTGCAGTGATGTTGTTCAGCTACTGACAAAACAAACAAAGGATCAAAAGATTGCAGTATCTGGCTATCAGCAAGGCAGAGACCACATTGGGATGAAAACAGGTGAAATAATTTGCTGTCCAGTATATTACATCCGAAGGGTGAACTGCCTTCAGTTAAAAGTCATTCAAGCCACATCACATTCCCATTAATGAACAAAATGGAATTGTACTTACTTATATATATACGATAGTCTGCCAAATGCTTGACAACCTTGCATTTTTGCCATTTTAGATTATAAATTGTTATGATGGGTTACAACAATGAATCAGACTTGAGTGGGTTTTAAAAAAAGAACGCATTTGATCGGGAGGTAATTTTTGGTAAGTCCTATTTCTGGCTGAACCAAAACCCCTTCCCCAACCTTGTTACTTTTTATGCATTATCCAATTGTCCAGAGACAGCTGCATCTTTTTTCCAACCTGGGAGTGGGATTGATTATCTTGAGTGCCTCTATGCACTACACTTATTTATGCTGTTATTAAGAGTAGAAACCTGAAATGACTGTTCCAGACAGTGAGACAGTTCATTCCGTTCTGACTGAAACTATTGTGTCTCTCCTCTTCCCTTCTTTCCAGCCACTGCATTCAATTTCCCTCCCACACAAATGCCACAATTTTTCTTCCCCACTCATTCAACGTTGTGTCCTTATGGAACTTCTCTTCTTGTGAGTGTCATTTAACTTTATTTATTCTGAAGCCTTCTTTTCTTTTCTTTTTCTTTTTAGTCTTGTAATCTTCGGAATTTCACTATATTTGCTGAGGCCTCCCTCTTCTTCATGCTTACGAGCATTTTAACCAGCAGGACTTTGCCCAAACTATTATGGGAACTGCATGTTTGTGAAGGCATTAAGAATTCTTTTAGGATTCTAAGCTGTGCTTGCAGAAGGAGAATTTCTATGATCCCCAAGGATTATGGTACATGGGATAAAAACATATTTTAGAATAACCGCCCACTCTCAGACCGAAATTCTCTCTGGACCTTGCTTCCTTAGTTCTGATGATGATAAGATTTTACTGTTCCCAGAGTGGCTTGTTAGAAAGCACAGTAGTTCTTCATAGCCTCAGTTTTCATCTAGGTCCATTATGCTGCGTCTACACACATTAACTACTTGGTGGCAGTATTTGGTCAGCTCAATTGACTTTCTGGATGTTGCATAAACTTTCTTTTTCTCGGAAGTAATGTTGAAGTGAAAGACAGGGAGGGAAAGGCTTCCAATTTGCTGAAATGAGTATGAACGATGGCCCTGCTGTTCCTTGGTTTTTCAGTAAAATAACGTTCCAGCAACACTTGTCTCAGAGGACTGCTGAAAAGCTCAACTTGTGAATATGATTCAAGACTTCCGCTTGACTCTTTTTACATGTAAGATGCCAGTGGTTAATCAAGATGAACTGCTGATCATAAAGTACAAACAAAACGTCTGTAAGGATCTTTCTGCTACAGACGTCCTGAATATTTTCTTTTCATGTGCCAGGCAGAAAGAAGGCCATGCCTTTTTGGCAACGCTTGCATCATCTGCAACCCCTTTCTGTTTTGTTTGTTTTCTGAGCTTCTCTGATACCTCAGAGGCAGAGGACCAACAGTGTTTCCTAATATAGATATGAATATTTGAGATACTTTTTTGGCTCTGATGCAGTAACTTCGTTTTTCATTTTCTAAAAATAGATAGATAGATAGATAGATAGATAGATAGATAGATAGATGTTAAGTCTTCTTCAAGTGGAGCTCAACTGCTATGATAGCATGGATATGCTCATGGAGTTTTCTGTGAAACAAGATGGAACAAGTTTGTCATTGCCTTGTTGTATTTTGTTTTGCTTGACTACCCAGTTGAAGAACCAAAAATACTCCATGGAGGTCTCTAATTCAGTACAAAAGACAGCCAAGCTTGCTTAGTATCTGAATCTGAAATCAGCCAGTTGCTGTCACCTGCACCTACAGTATGCCTGCTATTTTTGGCATGGAAAGTGAGTATAAACCAGTGGATACTGGAGAAACCTGCATTAAAAAAACAGCACATGTTTGGAAAAGTTGAATAAAAGGCAACATATATTACAGAAACTTGGAAAATAAAAAGACCATACGGATAGCTGCAAAAGGAAAAAGAGTTATATTTTGGAACTATTTATGTAACATGCATTAAAAATAATAAGTTGCAAAAACATAGATCCAAAATTTGTCCAACAAATATGGATTTTCTGGACAGCCATTATTTACTGAGAATTTGGATTACATGCCAAAATGCTCCAGTCACTGTGTCTTTACCATCAGTGGGGAATGCAGCATGTGGCATGGGTACAAGTATGTGGTTCATTTTCTGTGTTTTATTAAAATGGATTATGTTAAAACCTTAGTGATCAAGCCATGATCGGTAGTGGAGCTCCATATTCATGGGCCCATCTGTTGATAACCATGGGATATGGCAGACTGTGACTTGGAATGTTAGAGGAGTACGTGGTAAAGAGCACAAATTAATGAATAATAATGAATTAGTGTTTCCTTATGCAAAGAGTAAAGTAATAAAAATGAATGCCAAAACTACAGGGTGATTAGTTTATTAAGTGTGTGTGGGAGTGTTTGACAGAATTCTGACTGAAAAGTTATGAGAGGGGATAGTGACCAAAATTTGGGGAATGCAGTGAAGCTTTATGCTGGGCAGAGGGTATGCAAACCAGATTTTTGCTCTTCACCATGCTATTAAGAAATATGAATGTGAGAAAGAAACCTTACATTTTGTATCACTGTGGAACTGAAGGTTCACTGCAAGTTATACCTAAATGACAAAAAATTAAAACAACTAGATGAATTTCTGTTCTTCGGAAGAATGCTTACTAAAGATGAGAAAATAGATGGAGAAATTTTAAGATGAGCTAATGTTGGTAGAAAGGTATTATGTAGTATGTGGTCTGTTGGAAGAAATGAATCTTTGTTGCAGGAAATGAAAATTGCTATATTAAAGAACATGCTATTACCCACTTTGTTATAAGGAAATGAGAGTTTGATATAGGGTAAGACAAAGCATAGGTATTGAATGCAATGGATGATGTAGGAAGTGTGTGTGGTAGAACAAGAAGAGTTAGGGCAAAGAATGAATGAGGGATGGAATAAGTATGAAACAAATGCAGAAGTGAATGACCAGTAGGGAAAAAGTACACTGAATGGATTTTGTCAAAAAGAGATAATGAATGAGAATTAATTCAGAAAGGAAGGAAGAGAAAATGAACTGAGAGGAAGGGGAAGTCCAAAGAAATCAGGATTGGATGGAGTTGATGAGATCCATCAAAACATGTGAGAAAAGGCAATGTAGGAATCAGCTGAATGGATGCGATGGGAGAAAAAATGATTTGCATGTCTTGAAAGATACGAAGAGGCATAAGAAATAGTATGGAGATATACTAGATATAGTTAGATTTATTTTTTCTTATTTCCTGTCTTCAGTTTATTTTGTTTTCTACTGATATTTTTCTGTGTTTTGCATAATGTTGCTTACCTCCCAAAGAATAGCATGTCTGTATATGTATGTAAGTAGAATCATCCCAGTAACAAATGTTCCCTACCTTGATGCTGAATCACATGGTTGATTCTGTCTAAACTGGATAAGGGATGGAGAAATAGTAGGCTGTAATAAAGGAGGCATGTTTGACCAGTGCCATAGGTTGGGTGAGGAAAGCTAGTACCCAGCATCACATCTCTTGTGCTAAGGTTAATTGAAATTAATATAATTAAAAAAATAGCTTCCTGGATTGGAGGGAGGTTTTTATTTCTAAAATTGATATTAGGGCAATAATGTAATTAGGACTACTCAATGTCTCTCCTTGCATTTATACATATATAGGTACTCATGCACGCACACACTTTTCATGCTTACACAACTTATAGGCATAGGTACTTCTTCAGCATGAGTCATAGCATATGGGTGACTATATAAATTTAATAAACAAACAAACATGTTGGGATGAGATGGTTTCCCTCTCTTCATGCATGTTGACATGAGTTCATGCATGTAATTTAAATGTGAGAGAATGAATTTTTTCACATCTAAATTTTGCTTTGGGGAGCCTAACAAATAGAGATTGGGTAGATTCTCAGAAGCACAGTTGTTGGGCTTCCGGTGAGGATTTATGGTGAACTAGACATCCCTGTAGGAGCGGGGACAGAATTGTAGTGGAGATTGGTAGCCGGGTGGTGAATTCTGGCTGGTACAATCTTTCCGGATAAAGGACAGATTGTGAGATCACTCACTTGCACTCCAGACAGCTGCTCCTAGTGAGTAGACTGCAGGAACTGAGGTTTTTGCAGTTGGCTCAAGAGTTGAGTGGCTGGGAGTCAAGGGATTTTAATCAAGCCCATAGCTGTAATGCAGCCTACAAGGACACAAGGTTTGGAAAAGCCTCATTGCTTAAACACTTTCAGATGTAACCAATTTATAGCTAAAGAGAGATTTTCTGAGTAGCAGGATAAGAAAATTCTACCTGGTGAATCAACATTCTTTCTGGATTACAAAGGGGAAAAAAAGGTTTTAAAGATTTAAAAACTTTTGGCAAAAAGCTTAACAAGGATTGGATATAAGAAAGTTTAAAATGGATGAAGGGGATAGCTATTTTGAAAGATTATTTTTTGATGAAAGTGTTTTTGAACAAATTGGAATTAAAATAGGCAAACAAACCAGTCCTTCGTGGGAATGTTTTTTGTTTACTATTAAAGAGTGCAGATAATTGGTGGATTTTACAAAATAAAAGATAAAGGTAATATGAACCAAACTGTGATGCTGACTGTTAACTAAGGAGATGCTGACTGGGATGCTGACTGTAGCTACAGAGTGGCATTTGAGACAAAAGTATTAAGGGCACAGGAAGATGAAATTAAAAAAAAGGGAAAGTTGCTTTTTCTTTTTCCCTTGCTTGTGACACTTTCATTTTTGGAGTATAGTATTATAATGGAAACTACCAGAAAAGCAGCAAAAATAGCAGACGGGAGGAGAGGATCACTACAGCAACCTGCAAAGAGAGGAATTACACCAGTTTTGCTTCAGGCAGTAAATTAGCTGGATCACTTGATACTAAATTGACAGCTTTTGAAAAAAGAATAGATGAAAGACTTGTAAAGATGAAAGAGGAGATGAAAGAAGAAGTTTAGAAGATGGAAAGCTTCATAAAACAAGTGTTTGGAGATGTAAAACAAATTAATGACAAAGTGGAATTTCTGGAGAGTAAGACAGAAGTTGTAGATAGAGAGTTGGAAAGAGAACTAGATAATCTGGCTCTATTGGAATTGAGGGAGAAGGAATTTTGTTTGAGATTTATAGCAATCCTGGAGGATTCTGATGATGATATTAGAGAAAAATTTATTAAAGCTTTAGCATTTTTTTTGGATTGGGATGAGGAGGATACAGAGGCAGAAATTGATAAAATATATAGAAGAAATACAAGATTTGTGAGAATAAGAAGTGTTCCAAGTGATCTTTTGTTGCAATTTGTCAGGAAGAAGAAAAGGGATCAGGTTTTACAGCAGCATTTTAATACAAGATTGAAGATTGATAATACAGATGTAATTGTTCTTAAAGAAATTCCTATTAGAATCTTGCATAAGAGAAAAGAGTATTCTTTTTTGACTAAGAGATTAAAACAGAAAAAGATTCCATTTTGATGGGACAAATTGGAAGGTGTGATTTTTAAATAGCAGCTGTTTCAATTGAATTCTGTCCAGAAAGCGAGGGAATTTCTAGAAAAATGTAAAGAGGAATTGGAGGAGATTCAAATGGAGGTGTCAGATGAGACTAAACTGGTGGCAGAGGGATATAGCTGTCAATGTTTGTTTTTTTTTACAGTTTTTAGTTATTAGAAAGATTTTACAGTTTACAGTTATTAGAAAGATTTAAAGTAGACAAAAGAGTTTATGGTTTTGAACATTGTAAGACTGAATCTGAAACAGAATTGTGTCTGAATGATGAACATGTAATTTCTAAAATGTATAAACATTTATTGAAATTTGAAACAGAAGAAGAAAAAGTGAAAGAATGTATGATAATGTGTGCTAAAAATTTTGGTTATAATATACAGCTGGAACAATGGGAAAATATGTGGTTGAAAGGATTGAAATTTACACTATGTTATACTATAGTATAGTGCAGCAACCCAGAACAGCATAAAAAGGAAAGAGACCACCTATACAACATCTTCCAACAAAATGGATATCCATGCAACTTTATTTTTTAGCAGTCAGAAGACATGATGAAAACTCCTTAATCTCACAATCTCACATGGACAGATATAACCATAATCTTAACTGGGAAACTGTCAGCATTTTAGACCAAGCAAAATCCAAAAATGCAAGGGAATTCTTGGAAGCTTGGTATTCAGACAAGGCAGTAATTAACAGATACATAAACAGCATCTACACACTATTCGAAAGAGACAAAAGACCAGAACAGCTCCTCACCAGCAATTATCACCAAGATAAGCAGAGGTTACTACAGGGCACACAAGCAAGCAGCAAACAATACCCTAATCGAGGAACTACCAGAGGAACAAAACAAACCCCCCACCCCCACCAACACTGGCAGGGCATGCAAGAGTATATAAACAGAGAGCAAACCCATCCCATTCTAGCACTGAAGATGTTACCTAGCCGGGTAATGAAACATTTGCAGGAAAAGAACCAAGCTCAGGGAACCCCAAGGACTCCACAGTTCAACCCTGAGCTACCCATATTCGCCTCTATTGGTATCTAGAATGTATAAAGGCCCTTCAAATTTATGTTGGAAATGTGCGCAACAAGAAGGGAGATTTTATTGTGTTTGGTGGGCATGTAAGAAAGCTAGACAATTGTGGATCCAAATGCATGCACTGATTCAGAGGATTTTAAAGATTAATATACAATTGAGACCAGAGGTTTTTCCTTTAGAATTGATCAACAAACAGTTGGAAAAAAGTCATGGAACTTTGTTTTTCTATATGGTAACTGCAGCGAGATTATTGTATGCACAAAGATGGAAAGATTCAGCATTACCCAAAATGGAGAAATGGTTGGTGAAGATGATGGAACTTGCCAAGTTAGCTAAATTGACTTGTTTGATTAGAGAGAAGACAATATTTACAGTACATTTATTGCTGACTGGAAATCCCTTATGGACTTTTTGCATAAAACAGAAAAAAATGAACTTATGATTTATGGTTTTGATCATTAGACAGGATAGATTATAGAAAGAAGACAGTTATGTTGTAACCAAAGAGTAAGAGGTAAATTTATGATTGTACTTATAACTGCTGTAAAGAAGGTTGGAAGCCATTTCTTTTTCCCCATGGAGTGAAAACCTCTGTAGCTCCCTTGAAGCTTTTTTTCCAGAACATAGATACAGATCCTTTACTTTGCTAAGTGCCAAGCAAGCTCACATCCATTTTAAAACATATTGACCTCCTCCTTGCAGACATCCCTGCTGCTGTGCATGAAAATGATTTGAAAAGATTCCAGTGAAAGAATGTTTCTATGGCTTTCCCCCCCTTTCTTTCTCTTTAAATAAAGAGGTAGTTGTCAAAGATCTAAAATTTAAGGGAGAGGAGATACCAAGGCAGGCAGTGGTGCGCTAGTAAAAATGCTCTGTACCGTTAGGTGTATATTGGGTAACTTGCTAAATCGAGGATCCCCAGCTTTTCTTGGGGAGAGGGATATTTGTCCTTTCAGTGATGTGCTGGTACCCATGCTCCCAAAAGTAGGCAGGGCCATAACAAAAACGAATTTGAAATTAAATTAAATGAATTACAGTTAATTAAACACTATTATTTACTTAAATACTACAATTATTATGTAATATTAAATAATCATATTTGATCTCTCCTATTAACCATTTCAATTTTGTGGCACATTTGGAGGAATCTTAGAGGTAGCCCCAAGTCTTGAGGGTGAAGGGGAACACTGTAGATACTGTATATCTCTGTGCTGAATGGACAGCTAGCTTGCTCCTCTGACTAAAATGGCTTCATTTGGATCTTAATTTTCTCAGAGATGATTAAAACAAGGGAATGCTAATGTTAGCCAGAACCAATTATCATTAATGTTGATCTGGCATGCTTCAACCTGAATGAAATATTTCACATTTCCATTATGGCAAATGCAATCTTGGGTGATCATTATTATGTTGTGAAACGGTGTCCTTCATATTGCTCTGGAACCAAGGGCTGGGACTGGGGCACTCCATGGCAAATTATTCCCTTTGTATTACATGCTTTTACATCTTCATTTACACAGTAATTCGCTCCCCTTCATTTGTACTTTGTGGGCTTAATTCCTTTGGCAGATATTCCCATCCACTCCACTGAAAAGCAATCAATATTACATTATCTTGTTAATGGCACTGCCTCATACATGAGGAGATATGTTGGAGTAAGTTCCTGTGGGACTTGTTTTTCCAACCTTCCCTCAAATCAGTAAGGAAATGAGAAGGTATGATTGGAGCTTAGCCCAGACAACATTATCACAGGGCTTTAACCTTCCTTTATAGGAGCTGACGTCTGTGAGAAATCCATATGCTGCCATTTGTGCTGCAGCCAAAATTTGCTACAGAGAAGCTGGGTGGGGGTGGGGGGGAGTAGAGGAAACTTCTTCCATACCAAAATGTAAAGGTTTCTGTCTGAATATGGGATACAGTATGATTTTTCTCAAATGGTCCTGATGTTCTGAGGAAGATGGGCTTTGAGGAAAACTGCCTTTGACTATGCACAGTTGGATAGCTGAAGGTGCTTGCTTTTCAAGCGTTCATTGATTTTTTTTTTTGGAATTACAAATGCTAGGCATACTTACCAGTTGGGATAGCTGGCTAAAAGCTTATGTTGATTTGGAGATAGACAAGGTTTTAAAAATGAGCTCTAGTTGCCTGCCTGCTCTCCTTCCTTCTTCAGCCTGTATATATTAAAAGATCAAGAAATATTTCAGCTACAATATACATCTCTTGTCAAGAAAGCTTATCCAGGAAAGGACCGCTTCAGGAACTTTTTCCTGCTTGGAGGAATTGGTGATGTTTCCAGTCATGCTTGTGGGCAAGATTTAATGCACAAGCACATAAACATGCAGAGAAAGTGAGAAGGAAAAAAAAAAGGCAAATATTATAAATTTTATCTTAAATCTTGTGATGGGTACAAGAGTGAGAAGGTTTCTGAGTTAATCTTGCAGTGAAAAGGGGCTTACGGGGCAGTTCTGTGCATGCCTACTAAGGAATAAGCTTTATTTTGTTCAATGAAACTTGCACCTAGGTTAGTGTACATGGGTCTGTGGCCTTAGTTTCCTATGGATGAAAAACTACCAAAGATTAGGGCAGATTTTCCATGACGTATGATGAGATTCTCACCTCAAGTGGCAGATCAACCAGATGGGCAATCTGCCCCAGCCATCACCGGGAAGGCCACTGCTGAACACAGGTTTCTAATTAAGGGCTCATCCTGACAGCCAATTTAATGGGCTGTCCTCCTCCAGGAGATGGAAACAAAAGTATGCCAGCATAATTTGCTCTGTTTTAACAGTTGAGCTCTAATCTGCCTTGGTAGTGAGGCTGGCAAGTGCTGCTATCCTTAATGTCTTCAATGTTGTACAAGTTAAGGAAAATGATTAGTAGATTTTGTGCTGGGGGAAAAATCCACCAGTTATTCTCCCTAATGGGGGCTGGGGTTGGGGACAGGAGAGGAAGCAAGGTTTTTTAAAATATATTTTTATTAAATTTTAACAAACAATATCAAGTAACTACATTAACATAAATCCAAAATACATATAGAGAATAAAAGAAAAAAGAAAAATATAGAAAGAGATGTACTGCAATGAGAATAAAGGGACAAGTATGAAAATTGGCCATATATATAAAGTATACCAGATTATAGACTATTGCTATTGAGATAAACCATAAAATCCATCAAGATTTGTTAGAATTGTGGTTCCTGCCTCTGATGTCTCATTAATTTAACTTTGTGATTTTTACTAATATAGCAACTGAAGAGGCCTTGTTAATCCACAACTCAACGTTATATTGTCTAGAGTTTTCCAATGTTGTGCAATTATTATTTTGGCTGCTAAAATTAAATAATACCTTCTTTATTTTTAAGCTTAGGTTTGGTCCTGTAAATAAATGCAGTAGGCCTAGCTCTAGGGAGCATTCAATTCTTCCATTAGTGATAGTACTTATCACCCCAAAGATTTTATGCCAAAAGGGTATAACTTTATTATATGACCACCACAAATGAAAGAATGACCCCCTTTTTTTGACAACCTCTCCAACATTTGGAAAAATAATTTTGATATATACAGTATGTGCCAATCTAACAGGAGTCAAGTGCCAACGATATATAATCTTCCACTGCAGTTCTTCCATTGAAGCTGAAGTGAATCCAACCGGTTCCCATAACTTCTGCCAATTTATCTCCTGTATGGAGTTACCAAGAACAGTATCCCAAACTTCCTTTAAACAATATGGCGGATCTCCTATTTCTTGCTTTCTTGCTTTCTTTCTTTTTCTGCAATTATAAGTTTTATTGTGTAATGTTTAGATACAGCATAGCATCAGCTGATTGATGGATTACAGGACTGTAAACCTTTAGTGGTGACATTTAATTGACTATGTATATTTTGCATGTTTCTTTGTTTAAACACTTGACAGTGAGGGCTTAGAGCAGGCAAAAAACAAATCTGTTGCTGGATATTTGAACATTTGAGTAGAGAGATTCTTACAAGTTCATTATTTTTGTTTTTCATACTATACAAATTAAAAGACGAAAGAAAAAAAGATGACAGTAAAAGTATGAGAAATAGAAGAATTGCAAAAGGAAAAAAAGTAGTAGAAATGCCAATTAGAAGATAGAAAAAAAGAAGAAAAAACAAAAGAAAAGATACAAACATATATGGACATTTGACAAAGCGACTTCCGACTTCTTTTGCAAATGATATATACAAAAAAACTCCCTTTCATACAACCCTTGTTTAACTTTATATTATAGCGTCTACTTTTCCCAATAGTCTATATGAACTAATCAACGAAACCATATGTCACAATCTGACTATGTTCAGTTTCGTGCAAAAAGTCAATGAATGGCTTTCAGTCTTTCATAAATTTTATCAATGTTTTTTCTTTTATAATCGCTAACAGTTTCACCATTCCTGCTAATTCTGAAAGCTTGACTAACCACTCCTCAACTGTAGATAGTACCTGGCTTTTCCAATGTTGAGCCAGAAGGAATCTCGCGGTCGTTGTCATATAGAGAAGTAAGTACCATGTGCTTTTTCTAAGTGTATGCTCATCATCCCTAATAAAAAGATTTCTGGTCTCAACTGAACAACCATTTTCAAAATTTTCCGAATAGCTACATATGTATGTCCATCCAGTATTTTTTAACTTTTTTACAGAACCACCAAGGTGGTAAAAGATTCCTTCCTGTCTTTTACATTTCCAGCAGGCGTTCGATATTCCTTTATACATTTTATAGAGTTTATCTGATGTCAAATACCATCTATACATCATCTTATAGAATTTTTTTTAAAGATTATAACATACTGTAAATTTAAGACCCTTTAACCACATATTTTCCCATTGTTCAATTTGGATGTTATTGGAAACTTTTTACTCATTTTATCATACAGTCTTTTACTAGTTCCTCTTCTGTTTCCAGCATTAGCAGTAATTTATACATTTTAGTTATGAGATGTTCATCATGTAAACATAATTCAGTTTCAAATATAGTTTCATCCCTTTCAAATTCATATAATTTCTTATCAACTTTACATCTTTCTGATGGTTGTATATATAGAAACCAATGGCACCTGAAGCCTTGTGGGGTCAAATCATCTCTAGTTTTCAATCTAATATACCCTTGATGATATTCCAACAAATCCTTATATCTTATCCAATTATAATTAGCTGTCATCTCTTTTTTGTGATGTGGATCTCCTATTTCTGATTGCAATAATAACCTATAAATTTTTGAAATTGTTCCTTTGGGTTGTTCTAAATAATGAAGTATTAAATGCTCGAAGTTGGTATAGGGCTCTGTCGCTGAAACTCTAATATTTCTATTACCCAAAAGAGATTTGAGTTAATACTAAAAGAGCCGTGGTAGATTATCACCTATTCATTGCTCAATCTGATCTTTATTGAAAGGTTCCCTAGTACTATAAAATTTTTTAGTCTATAAAGATTATATTCTTTCAAAGATTTCATTTTAGCCAAACCATAATAATTATCCTGATTGATATATGTTATTAGAGGAGTTAAAGGGGAAGTATCCTTTATCAAAACTGTGTATTTACTCTTCCAGATTTGAAGCATTGTTTTAGTAAAAACATTTTCAATCTGTTTTATTCTAGAAAAATATTTTGGATGAAAAAAACCATTCTTTATAAACTTATCTGGCTCTAACATAGTTTCAACTTGAATCCATTGCTTAGAAGAGTCTTCCATCATAAATGGAATCATGTGCCCTGTGTGGCTTGAGCATGTATTAAATTGGGCATACCCCAGCCTCCCTGTTTCTGAGGTCTATATAAAATCCTTTTATTTACTCTCATTTTTTGTGCATGAAAGCAGAAGCTTTCTATTTTTTATTTATTTATTTATTTATTTTTGCCAATGTCTTCAAGCCTGTTCTGGAATTACCACTGGGAGCATTGAAATAAAAAGTTAAGCCATGCAAGAATGTTCATTTTTACCGCTGCAATTTGCCCTAAAATATTGAAATGTTTTGAAGCCCTGTTTTTAATTTCTCTGTTTAATTTCCTCCGTGTTGGCCCATAATTATTTGTAAAAGTTTTATTCATGTTTTCAGTAATAGTGATGCCTAAAGATTTTAAAGATTTATTTAATTTATTAAGGAAGCAAGTGAACTTTTGAAAGATGGGTGGACTTACGGCAGTGTTGTCCAAACTTGGCCACTTTAAGATGAGTGGACTTCAACTCCCAGAATTCCCCAGAAGTGGCCAAGAGTGGACAACACTGGATTAGAGGGATCCACTGGTCTTTGAAATCTATTAGACAACTCTAAGTTCAGGGAAGATTCCTACAAATCTGAAAACCACTCACCCCCAAGCCCTGAGTGCCAGGGTCACAAACTACAAAATGGAAGTGTTGCAATTTGAGCTGCACTGCAGTCTAACCAGAAGAAATTCGGATGGAATGTAGCAGGGCTAGGGCAGGGCCACAAAAGTTAGAAGTAACATCAGAAGTGTCCCCAGCCAAGGTGGTGGCCGTGGAGTGAAAAGAATCAGCTGAGGAGAAAGACAATGGAGTGAAAAGCCAGATAGAGCAACCTGAGGCCAGTGAGATAGCCGTCCTCCACCGCAGAAGGCAGGAACCCTAAACCAAAAGACCTGGGGAAGCAACCGTTTGGGCCTAATAGTAATTTTTATTATGCACCACTCAGAGTCACATTTGGGGGATAGGCATCTATATAAATATGATGAATACATGGATACATACTTGCTCTCTAGTGAGCTGCCACTGAATTCTTTGTGTTTGGTGTATATTATGTCAGCTTTTTAGTGAACAATTTGAGCAATTTCATTTGGAAATTATATTCAGGTATTTCTGAATGCCCCTTCTTGTTCAGATTAAGAGTATTGGAGATATTCTGCTGCCATGCCTATCAGCTGGGTTCCATGCCCCAGTCTGAGAAAGGATCCATTACCATGAACCCCTCAAATATCCTTCAGAAAAGGCTGGCGCAAATTTCTGGAATACCTGGCAAGTCTGACACCTTGCCCTGGAGGATCCTTCCTTAGAGAAGATACAGATACATGCTGTATTTGGGTAGCATAAATGTAAATAGCACTAGACAACTCTTCACTTTTTGCCGCCATATGGTCGTCCAGATTTTTACAGCCCACATGTGGTAGCCATACTTAGCGCTTCACAATCCCAAACCCCGTGCCTCATTCTTAGACCAAGACCATGAGGGCCAGAATTGGCCTCTAGGTCAAGAGAAAGAAGGAGGTTTCCACAATAAAATGCTTCGCTCTGAGGCAGGACTCTTCAGAGTGAAGAACCAATGAGAAAGACTACCCACGGTGCTGATTTTAACACAGCAGAAAAAAAGTAGGACAGCGATAGCTGTGAAAATACTCCCTCCCACCTCAGTTGGCAGGATACTGAGATAAAACGGTCTTTCTAGTAGTACTGAAGATAAAGCTGTCCGTCTAATTGTTTTATTTACCAACAACACGTAGAGCAGCATGGAAATGAACAAACACCCCTTCAGCAGGCAGCAGATCCCCTGAGAGCATTTTTTGCAGTTTCCTCCCCCAAGACTGGCCTCTAGTTTTTCTTGACAATGCCAATCCAGAGACTTTTCAGCAATTTTGCTCTGTCTTCCCCTCTGCCATTCAAAGGCAACAAGGGTTCTTTTGGAAAGGTGCATCTGCCATGCAGTTATCTTACAGACTTGCCTTCACAATCTCAGCTGAATTGCCTATTTAAGAAACATTAATGTTTGTCAAACCCTGATTCCCATCAGGAATCACTTCAGGCAAAGCCAACAGATTCTTCCACAACAATCCATCAGCCAAACTCACACCTTTGCTTTATGAAAAGAGCTACTGCAGTGGAGATGTCACATCAACAGTTTTAATTCTGCTCTTCTTGAAGCCATTATTTATTTATTGAATTCTAGTGTTAGTCCACTTTGCAGACAAATACTGCCTTCCAAGGCGGCTCCCATTAATAAAGACAGACAGAGAATGAGAAAGGGAATCAGAAGGAGAAAGAGAACTGGAGGGTTACAATTGTAAAAAGACAAGATGTACAAGATTAGAGGGCGGAGGAGGAGGAGGAGGAGGAGGAGGAGGAGGAGGAGGAGGAGGAGGAGTTTTATATTGCCAGAACAAAGCAGCAAGTTGTCAACATAATTATATTTACTTAGGGCCAGACTGATCTCCCCATGCTGGTTGTCGTGCATCTCTGTCACACAGAGATGTTACAACTGTCTGAGTTTCTCAGACAGATGGCAGAGACCAGACTGTGCTTCTCTTCTGCCCTACATTCTGTGACCCCATGTGACCCAGATTCCCACTTTTTTTTTTTAATGATCCCTCCAGTCTACTTTTGGATTAATGATGTGTGCTCTTCATCTGGAGGTTCATGACAAAAATGGCCACTCTCAAAATGTTTTGAAGGCAGACAATCAAAAGCAGTGTGTTGAACTGATGCTGGCAGTGTTGCTTTCATTCCATGTATTCAGATTGTTGCAATGGTGCTGTCATCAAAGCTGGTGATGCTAAAACTGATGGTGTTTCACATATTGCTAAAGATAAGTCTTTCCTCACCTGAAGCCTTTTTGATGTGCTGAGATGACTACTCTCAGAACAGGAGTGTGCAAATTTGTAGTCCCAGAACTTCTGCATGACTCATGACTGGAGAAGGTTGCTATAGCCTCATACCATAGCCTCATTTTCAAAATGCTGCAGGTCTGTGAAGCTCAGATGTTTAGTAAAGGTGTGTGGATTGGGTCAGATGTGAGCCAGATCATCGGTTTGGATTTATAAATAGATTTGATTTGGATTTTTGACTAGGACTGTCAAACTGATTCTGCCAAAATCAACACCAGATCATTGGACCAGTTAGGAACAAGAAGAACTGATTATCTGATGGGAAAAGTTGTTTTGATGATTTGTCAGATGACTTTTGATTCAAATCTCTGAAATGAATGTTTGCACAGATCTGATGACTAAGTTTTGTGAGATTCTGCAGTACATTTAGGCACCCCTGGTGAAACTCTATGTTTCAGTGAACAGCTATTTAAAGCAACCATGGTTTCTGAAAACAGACAGAACAACAGTCACAGTCTGAGGGGTTAGAAACATCAGAGTATCTCTTCACCTGTGGATTTCTTCTCTTTGCTAACTGTAGTCTTCAAAATATCAATCACCATTTTAATCTTACAACCAACTTTACCAAAACAAACGAACGAACAAAAAAACATTGAATCAACTGAAGGGTGTCCAGATGACTGCCTCTGCAATATACAGTTTTCTTATTCTGCATCTGTAAACAATACACACAAATACTAAGTGCAAATTCACTTATTCAAATTGCAGAAAGATGGCATGTTTAATTCTATACCATGAAGAGGCTGTGCCAGCTACCGTTTACATGGGGATTCACTGAAACTTACCACAGATGTCTAAATTTCTGTATGTAACGCTAGACATTTCCATTGCTCTGACTTGCAATTTCTTGTAGAGGATTTTCTGCATTAGGCAAAACTCTTCTTACTTATATTTATGACTATCTTGCACTCTCAGACTGTTCTCTGAGATTGCCGGTCCTTTTTCCCACTAGTGCTAGTAAAGAGAACTTTACTGCCAGGGTTAGGGTTCTCCTTGCTGCTAGTGAAGACGGTTCTCTTTATTGCTAGTGAGTCATCTCTGGGGATACAGGGGAGCAAGAGAAAGCTTTTAGTGTTGTTTACCCAAAAAAAAAAAAAAAAAAAACAACCTTCAGAAGGAATTTGAGAATAGGTCAGCACAGATGATTTGTACAGCCTAGCAGAATCAATTTTTCACAGTCACATGAAATTGTCTTGTTTTATGCTGAGTCAGATGGCTGAGGTATCTAGGACAGCACTCTTGGTGTGGGGCAGAGGCCTGCCTTACCTTGACTACTGAGGCCTAAAATGAAATCTAGGATTTCTTGTGGGTGTGTTGCCATGGCTTGTGAGCTGTCTAGGGTTATGTTGCAGAAGATGGGTGACTATATAACTCTTTTAAACAAACAAACAAACAAACAAACAAATCAATCAATCAATCAATTCTGCAGACTGTTAGCATTAGGGATTGATACATTGCTCAACTTCAACTCCTCTCATTTGTTCTTCGTTCTCTTCCCAAGTCAGTTTGTCCTATTGCCAGATTCTAGCAAGGTTTTATTTTTCTTAAGCAAAGTTTGCACTAAGACTTATAAGCACTTTTTAATTTTATTTTTCAGCATATGAATTTAGATTTGGTATTTTGCTTAATCAATGATTATGAAAATAATTTCTCCGAACATAAGGTATTTTGTTTGTATGTTATTTTCATGAAACTATGCATGGTGCAGACTTTTTTCTCCTATGCATTTTTTTTTTTTTAAATACAATTTTTGGCAAATTGCATTGTAAAGTTCTAGGAAGTGTAAATTTCAAAGGCTAATTATATTTCAGTTCCTGTAGTGATTGAAAAATGCTAAAATAGATAAATTTGCATTTCAGTCAAAAGTAAATGAATTTCTCTCTCTCTTTTGCAGTGAGAGCTTCTCACTGCCTAAAGCTATAGTTTAAATAAGGTATTATGATTTCATCATCTGGACAGCCTTTCTGTGAAAGTACTCAGAAAATGCCAGTTTTCTGGCTGCCTATCAGGAAGAGTTGTTTTGAATATGCTTAAGTGGCAGCTCTGTCATGATCTAAGTTTCCATGTACACATTTTTTCTACCATCATGTTTTTCTTTATCATGTGATTTAAAATACTTGTATACCACTTCCCATCTTTACAACTCATGAAGTAGGTTACAAGGTATCACATCAAATGATTCATAAAAATTAAAAAGGCAACATTAATAAAAATAAATGCCTAGGGAAGGTTAACACTGAAAAAGAAAGGACTTCAAAGCATTTAAAACACACTGATTTCAGAGCCTAGTGTGCTACAGAGGAGAGATCATTCCTCAGCCAGATACCCTCACAAAGGTAACCTGTTTACTTCAATGAGAATAAATTATAAAAATAAAGAATGGGTGCAATCCAGGCAAAGTTTTTCTATGTTTCAGCTAGAGAGACTTATGGCGTCTCTTGCTTTTTCTCCTGGTTCTCTTCTAAGAATATTAACTGGGTTGGCAGATTTTTGCATGCTAATGTTTGACTGGAAGCCTTCAAATGTGAAGTCATTGCCTAGAGAGGAAGAGGAGGAAGAGGAGGAAGAGGAGGAAGAGGAAAAGATTCCCTGTTAAAACTCTCATCTTCATTTCTAAACACTCAAACAATTCTTAGTGTTTGAAAGAGAAGTATACTCTATTCATCATCTCTCACCTTATAATACAACTGCCTTTCCCTCCAATGAATTCAGAGGTCACTCAGAACCACTTCAAGGTAATAATTTCACACCTCCCATGCCAATCTGTAGAAGTAATTACTACAAGGTATCGCAGAGGATGTGAGTTTAATAAGATTAAGCATTTGGCTTTACATTCCTGACTGAAATAGCTATTTGCAAGGGATCGAAATGTTTCACTTGAGCTGAAGATAAAAGCCTTCCTCAAGCAGTCCAAGGGAGTCAGGCTGGCTGATTCAAAATCCAAAAGGGGTTGGAAATACCTGGCATACTTTTGTGCCAGTTCCCTAGTCTGGCTGAGGGTAGGGTCCAGGATAACTCTGATGGTGCCACCTCCTAACGACTGAACAACAACAAAGCTTTGGTGCTCTAAGCCAGTGCCTACTCAGCCTTAGCCTAAAGCTGGCCCTGCTCTATTGCCTTTCTTCTTCCAGCATCTTTCTTGGTACTGCTGGCAATTCTCACTACTGACAAGTCTTGGAGCCCAGGCTGAAAAGACTTGCAGCCAGCAAAAGGGGTGTTCAGCTGGCCAAGGTGACTTAGGCCTCATCCTAGCCCCCCCAGCTGGTGCTTTTTATCACTAAAGGATTCTGCCCAAGGACCCATCTGCATGTGACGGCTCTACAAGGTAGACCAGACTAAAAAAGTAATGCCATATAGGTCAGACTACTTTTATTGGAACAGCTCTAGTAACAGAATCTTGCAAGCCTGATGTGTTTTCCCCTCCCTCACTTTATCTTCATGTGAATTAGGGAGGAGACTGTCTGAGATGTTTTCTCAAGTTAGTTTCTTGGAATGGGCTTACGAGCCCCACTTATCTGACCGTTGCCTAGGTAGCAGCTCTTCTTCCTGTCCTTTAAGGCCATTCCCTATTCCCTCTACAACAGGCCAGCAACAACCTTTTTAAAATGATGATGATGATGATGATGATGATGATGATGATGATGATGAAAGGGACAGAGGGGCTAATTCTGGCTGCACAAGACCAAGCCTTAAGAACAAATGCATATAAAGCCAGAATCGAGAAGACAGAGATAGACAACAAATGCCGCCTGTGCAAAGAAGCTGAAGAAACAATGGACCACCTAGTCAGCTGCTGCAAGAAGATCGCACAGACTGACTACAAACAACGGCATGACAAAGTAGCAACAATGGTGCATTGGAATGTCTGCAAGCAATACCATTTGCCTGCAAGCAAGAACTGGTGGGACCACAAAACAGACAAAGTAATAGAAAATGAAGAAGTGAAAGTGCTCTGGGACTTTAGAATTCGAACAGACCAGCACCTGCCACACAACACCCCAGACTTAACAATTGTTGATAAGAAAGACAAAAAAGTCTGTATAGTGGACATTGCAATACCTGGTGACAATAGAAGAGAAGAGAAAGAACTGGAGAAAATCACAAAATATAAAGACCTGCAAATAGAAATAGAATTATTGTGGCAAAAGAAAGCAAAGATAGTACCAACAGTAATAGGTGCCTTAGGTGCAATCCCAGAACATCTGGAGCACCACTTTGAACACCATTGGCATTGACAAAATCACCATCAATCAACTGCAAAAGGCAGCTTTACTTGGAACAGTTTATATCCTGCGACAATACCTTTAACACCATCAAACAACAACATCTGCCCATCCCAGGTCCTTGGGAAGGACTTGATACATAGATAAAAATGCTAAATCCAGTCTAAACATCTGGCTGACTGTGCAATCAATAACAATAATAATAATTCTCCTTCAGTGGTTGTCCTCCTTGAAAAACCATCTTCCAGAGTTTTTTTAAAAATGGCCTTTGGAGTTTTGTGGCTTACATCATTAAGACATATGGATCATCTAGTTTATCCTGGATCTTCAGTGGTAACTGTGTTGAAGCCTTGGGAAGGTCATAAGCAGGATATGAAAGACCCTTTTTTGATCTTCAGTGAGGTGAGGGATTAAGAGTTAAATGAGCTGCCTCAGAATCTCATGAAATTTAACCTTTCTCAGATTGTGGAGCCCCCTTTTAACAGCATCATGTAACAGACATACAACTTTGTTGCTTGATCATTAATCAGTGTTTGATTTTTGCCTTTTAGCTGTTATTAGCTACCTTCACTACTAAATGCAAATAGAAAAATTGAATATAAATTTAATAAATATATAAAATTATATACAATTGCATTTAACTAATGTAGTTTTGTCAACAGGCTTGGGGATCCCATGGAAATAGGGACCCCATGAAATGGCTATATTGTATGTGAGAACTTGAACACAGTCTCTCATGGTTTTGTTTATATTTATGTTTTAATGTTTTTTAATTTTTTTTAAGGCTGTGTTTTAAATTGTTTTGTTTCAATTGTGCACCACCTAGAGTCACACCTGTGAGATGGGCAGCTATATAAATACATTATTTTTCATTAAGAATAAATATTGTTAACATGATTCTTTCCAGCTCAGATATTCCATAATGTCTCCTTTCTAATTATATTTAAAAAATTAGTAATTTTCTAACAACTTTTGGGGGTCTCAAGAAGACCACATGTGATGGTGAGCCTCAAGGTGTGCCTTCCTATCTTCAGGGGTGGCCTCCATCTTTATATCTGTAGACAGCACCTCTGATAAGACTAGAGATGTATAGAGACTATGGCCACAGTGACCATACGCCCTTTAATATAAAGGACAGTAATTAATTTCAGAAAGCTGTCCTTTAGATTTATTTAATTATTTATTTTCTTAGTTTTGCTCTTGAATTTTCCCTGGTAAAGCAAAGTCGTAAACATAAACAATTATTTTTTTTACCTTAGGTACCTCTTTCAGATTTGCCCCTTTTTCAAGTTTGTCCTTTATTTTTTTCCAAGAAAATATGGTCACCATAACTATGGCACAAAAATGGAGCATTTATGGTATAAAACAGGGGGGGGGGGGGGGTTAACTATTTTTTTTTAACTATTTGTGACTTAATTGTGACCAGATTTCCACTAAATCTGTAATGCAGATTATACAGTTCTTTCTTTTCTTTTCCATATGATGTCAGAATAACCAATTTAGAATGATTTGTGATTTGTTTATATGGGAAAGCTACAGGACTTGGAACTTTTCCAGCTAGCTTCAAGTCGGAAATCAGTGGGGGTGTTTTGGATGCACTCGGGCCTGCTGGTTGATAAATCTTTGTGAGTAGGTGTTTTAACTAGAAGAACCGATAGTAGAGAACATTGCCTAGTTTCATCTTTGTCAGCCATTTCCTAACCAAAGAATAAAAATGTACCTTATTCTAGTTTTTGCTTCAGTTGCCCCATGAACTTTCCCATCCCATTTGTTTTGCTCCAGTGAGACACCTCTTGGGCCTGCTTTGCATTTCATAAATATACCAAATTTGTATTTGTGGAGAAGCCTGGCAAATCTGGCTTCATGAAAGTGCTGCATGCTGGCCCTTATGATTTGTTTGCTTCTACTTTGCTCTTATCCACCAGGAAAAGGTCTACTTATATCACCCAAACCAGGGGTTCAAAGAAGCCAGGAATGATAACAAAAAGGACAAATCTTGCTTTGGGATTCTGGACTGGAGTGGGATCAAGCAAAGACAACGAGATAATTTGGTTTGGTTTGGTTTGGTTTTTTGGCTAAGAGTAGCCATGATGGGAAGACAGCAATAATTCATCTAAACTGTGTGCATCCACAAGGCAAAACATAGTGCACATGAAAAATAAAATATTGTTAAGTTGTTAAAATAATTGTCCTTAGTTTGGAAATCAGTTAAGTAACCAAAATTATCTGCATTTATAAAGTTGTCAGCCTTGCGAGGTAGCCCAAGCAAGAAACACACCCAAAGTACTAGCTCTAACTTTATTGTATGGTTATGTTAACAGAATCTTGCAACTCTCCTCCCTCACATTTACAGTCCAAGAAACTAGGGAGGGTCCCTTCTGAGATGTTTGCCACATCCCCATTCCTTCTGCGGACTCAGCTGCCGCTTATCTGACTGTTGTCTAGTCTGCGGCTCTTCCTCCTGTCTCCCAAGGTCATTCCCACATACCATTACAGTTGTAGCCTGCAGAGGCCTCACTTGCATAGCACAGAAATTCCCCCCAGCTTCCCTCACTTTCTGTGATGCCTTCCAGGCTTCTGCCCTAGTGTCTGACTTCCTGTTGGATGGATCCACACCACCAACAATCTCCCTGGCTCCTGCACCCTTCCTGCATGATGTTGGTTGATGGAATTGGGAAAACCATCTGGACAGTAATTGCTTTGTGGTGCTGTTAGTCAAATTGGAAGCAGGCAAGGCAGGGTCACTTATCCAAAGGGAGGTGGATTGGAGAGCTGCCTTTTGTTGAGAACAACAACAGTATAGTAAACATATTTTTTCAAAATAATTTTAAAGCAGAAAGGTAAAAAACCTTCAAATGTTACTGTCTATGAGTCTGGAGCACAAATAGACAGTGATTTCATTTAAATCTAAATGTTTGGATGAGACAGGCCCATGTTGAACAACCATGTTTGTTCAGATGCCAAAGCTCCTGGAGGATTTTTCACAGGAAAAAGTGGGAGAGTGTATAGAAGCTAGATTTCTTAATGCATCAGCTGGTGAGAAAGTCTCAAGATGTACAAATACATAGAAACAAAGACCCTTCTTTTTGAGGAGGATGGTCTGGTGTGTTGCTTGAAACTTCAGCCAAAAAGAAGACAACGTAAATTAATCTTGAATACAAGACTTCTTCAAACTCAGAAGAAACCAAAGTTCTTATTGACAATGTTTTGTTGGCTGTCAGAATGAATAGTTTGATGTTTTCCACTCAGGATATTAATGACCTTGTAGAAAAGTATGCATATGTAATCAGAGAACTAGAGAAGTAAGAATGATGCTTTTGAATTTCTTGAAATTATCAACAGCTAATTAAAAATGGATAAATAGAGTTGGGACTGTTTCATACTTAAGTGGTTGATGAAAACACAGACCAATCAATCAATCAATCAATCAATATTTGGGTCTACATTTAGTCCTACAGTATATATTTTACAGATTGTATGGTAATATTCTTATTTGGTAGAATATCACAATAGCAAGGTTGTGATGTTGCTACAACCAAAGAGTTTTATAACAAACACAAGCTGGACCAAATGAAAACAGAGATGTTCACATCCAACAATGACTTCATAATGTTGAGCAGACTCAGTGGTGGAGCAGCACATCTGAATTGTGACATTCCACACTTAGTTCAGCAGCACTATATTGCAAACCATGAATACCTGGAGATTTCAAGCAATTATTCAATCATCTTTTGAAATACTTTGAGCAAGGTAAAGGTAACTATCCAATTTTTAATTCTGCTGTTAAAAAGCCTGGGATACCAAATGATGTACAAGTTTTAAAATATGTTTTTTAGTGTGGGTTTCATTATCTCTACTGTTTCAAAAATGTGGCCTGACAACTCTGGAAGGATTTCATTTTGCACACAGTAAATTGAAGAAACTGAACAAGAACAAGAGGACAATAGCTTAATGAATCTGTTTCATGGAGTGATCAGTTTAAAGGTCTTATAGATTTAGACCCTTAGGAAATAATCAAATGGATAGTAATTCTATAACTATTGTTGTAAACATCCTGTGTGGCCATTTGGCAGACAGGTTTCCAGAGAAAGGAGTCTAGAAATGGTCTGATTTTGAGTGTGCAGCAATAGCACTGTATGACTTCAGTTTTGGAACTAAGCAGATCAGTGTTCTATGTTCAAACTGCAAAGAATTTTTAAAACTGAAAATACTGTTATTGTTAATCAGTACAACGATTTGAAGTTTGCAGTAGGTCAGTGTTGTCCAAACTTGGCCACTTTAAGATGAGTGGACCAACTCCCAGAATTCCCCAGCCAGCCATGATGGCTGGGGAATTCTGGGAGTTGAAGTCCACTCATCTTAAAGTAGCCAAGTTTGGACAACACTGCAGTAGGTGAACAAAATCAAAAGCAGATTGGTCTCAAGTTATCTGTATATAGTGAGATATGCACATTGGAACAAGCAGTTTCAGGACTTAGTAAAGTTGATGGAGGAGCATTCCTTGTATCCAGTGCAGACTGTCAGCATGCCTTCTTCAGTTTTACGGAGGACAGATCTGGACAATGTTTATTCTACATGGATGAATGCCCAAAATCATATAGATTACACTATAATTTTGCCTCTGTAATTGTTGACTCATTAGGATCAGATTCACTAAATACATACATAGGATCAGGCTAGAATACATACAGTACATCTTGTTGTATCCTCATGTGCATTTATTAACATGGAAAAATATTTTCATCACAAGTTAAGAAAACTGTTTTAAAAGTATATAGATTATTTTCATGGTGCACACACAGACAAAAAGGTTGTATACTCAGCCTACCAAATTTTAGTGGGAATGTTGACAGAGTGATTGATTATGTGCTATCCAGTCATTTTTGACTCCTAGCAATCACAGAGATAGATCTTCTCCATTACAAACTGTCCCTAACCTGATCTTTCAGGTCTTCCAATGGTGCACTCATCACCTTTGTAAATGAGTCCATCCACCTTGCTGCTAGATTGTCCTCTTCTTCTCTTTTCTTCCACCTTTCCCAGCATTAGAGCCTTCTCCAGAGGGTTAGGTCTTTGCATAATGTGTCCAAAGCAGGATAATTTGAGCCTGATCATTTCTGCCTCAAGTGAGAACTCTGGGCTGATTTGTTTCATGATCGATCAATTTGTTTTCTTGGCTGTCCACAATATTCTCTGGTGTCTTCTACAGCAGTTGAAGTCCTGCTTCAACTGAAGTCCTATCCTGCTTCTTTAAAGTCCAGGTTTTCACTTCCATGGAATGTCACAGGGAATACCATGGCTTGCTCAATTCTGATCTTGTTTTGAGAGAGAGAGAGAGAGAGAGAGAGAGAGAAATTTAAAACATGTAGTTTTCCCATCATGGCCAATCACCTCAGCGTTGGACACAAATCCCAACAATTACAGAGTGTAATCTATATGACTTTGGGCATTTATCCATGTAGAATAAACATTGTCCAGTGTTCTTGTGTTACACTGTTTTATATGTCCTTGGAAAAATGAAAGATTTCATGCCACGTTTTTATTGGACACAAATCCCAATAGTTTCTCCCTTTTAAAAAGAAAAAACAGTTTTTGAGAATGGGAGATTTAGAGAAAAGAGTTGGCAAGCTGGAAGAAGTCTCCAGTGCTGTGGTTAACTGCAGTAAGTATCATGGTCCAGGAAAGAAACACAAGGCTTCTTCTCCTTCTTAGAAGGCAAATGTCTATTTCTCAGGGCAAACCCATTATAGAAGGATGGAGAGAGGACTTGGATTGTAGAATTGGTAAGTATGAACCCCTGCTATTTCCCTAGCTAAATAAAATCCTCCCTCCTGAAGTTGCTTTTCCTTTTCTAATAATAGCTCTACGATTTATCTATTGCATACATTTACATGTACTTGATATCCAGGAGTTAAGATACAGCATGCCAGTTGTATATACACAGATTCCATTTCCTAATTACTTTTAATCTCTTTTGACAATATAGTATTAATAGCCATGTTGGCAGATTTGTTTCTTTTTATTAAACCATTGAAATTTCTGTTCCAGTGTTGACTGAGAAAGGTATCAAGGACAAATAAACAATTTTATTAACTCTGCAACATTGTCTGGTTCAAAGTATCTTCAGGGCTAATACATGTGCAAGGAAGGTTCCTGCTTTTAACTAACAAATCAAAAAAAATATATAGAATTTTAGTTTAGAGTAACCTACATCTAAGCACAATTTAAACTGGCATACACAGTTTAAGATCCTGTGAATCCTGGGCCTGAAATAGTCTGTTTCAGCTGGCATGCATGATACAGACAGATTCAGTAAAAGATCTCAGTTATGTGTCTTGAATACTTTGTTATATTTAATTTTTAAAAATAGATATGGAATGGTACATGTTGCAGCTGAATTGCACCAATTCCTCTTTCACTTAGGAAGGAAAGAAGATATTTCAAAATAAAACCAGAACAGCATACTGTAGGTTTCTCCTACAGTAGATTTTTTCTCTGAAATTGCCATTCTTGTTCATTCATTTTTTTCTGTATAAATTCAAAGGATGTTATTTACAACTTGTTGCTGTCCAATATTTTTAGATTTCTCTCCTATATTTTTTGGAATTATCTATGGTGATTTGAACAGCAAGGCAGTAGGTTAAAATGCAATTCCAGCACAAACCTGTCCAAGGTGAAAGGAAAATCAGGGTTTTTATGCTTTTAATTAAAGGTTTTCTGTTTTCAGGCTCTGCTAATTTTGATGCTCCTTGTTGATCACAAGTGGAAAATCAGTGTTGAATAGCCTCTTAATTGTCACTAAACTGTGTCTTGTAATTGCCTGGTATCTGTGGAGGGAATAAATCTTAAATTATGTATTTTTTTCCATTTTTATTTACAAATGTTGTTGTTTTGCAGGAAAAGCAAGGTGAGTATTGAATCAAATTTTGCTTGAACATGAATGGCTGCTAAAGAGGTAGTGGGCGAGAAATATTTATGATTAGTAGACATGAATAACAGTGTTATACGGTGGCTAAAGACGCATAAAGAAATAATATTATTGTGTCCTATTTGAGTCAGATGTTATCTGGAGTAATGTTTACCACTCTTGCACACCTCAGATTTAAATGAATATTCTATTGTGGAATGTGTACAGTGGAGGACAACATAAAGGTTGAGAGATCAAATCTTGTGGGCAATCTAATATATTAGCCTAAGGAAGGTGATGAATGAAACTTATTTTCTGTTGCTTGTGAGGATATTGTGACCGATATTAATCCATGAATTCAAAGTAAAAGAGGAAGTATTTTTACTAAATATTAAGAAATTCCTGATGGTTTGAATCATATGTTAGTGGCATAGATCACTTCAGAAGGTGGTAGATTTCTCTTTCTTAGAAATGTTAAATAGAGGCAGACTAGTTATCTATTATGAGTGCTGGGATAGTGGGTTTCTTACATCAGCATCTGTATTGTATCCTTCAGATTCTATGACCCAGTTGACACATTGCATTATGATGTTAACAATTATTTACTAAATATGGTACAAAGACTGGTTCACCCAACAGATGCACACACGCGAGCTGCATTCTGCATAGCGTGATACACACAGATCCCATCCTATGCTTCTACAATTTTATAAGCAGAGGACCCTTTTGTTTCCTGAGTACTGGTTTTGTTCAGGAGTTCTAAATTGAATAATGGCATTTTCCTCTTCAAGGAATTCAAGTTATGCTTTAGAGCTTCAGTAGGTTGTGATGAAAATGTATTGCATCATATGAAGATTATAGTTTTATTTGATGGAGTAGAATATGTATTTTGACAGATTTAAGGCTAAGCCATTTACTATGCTGAGGAGATGTAATAAGACCAAATTAGGGGTATTTCAACATAAATAAAATACTTGATACTTTAAGTTTTTATATGTATCTTTTTCTCTTGTTCTTTTCTTTTTCAGACTGTAAGGGTTATAAGGGATTTTGCAAATCATCTAGACCAGTGTTTCTTAAAGTGTGGTTCTAGGACTCCTGGGGATCCCCCAAGACCCTTTCAGGGGTCTGCAAAATCAAAATTATTTGCCAACCTACATTGAAAAATAATACAATATTAAAATCCCATCAAACAATAATGAGAAGCAGTAGCAGCAGCAAATGCATCAATTTTAATTTTTAATATGGTGAATATTGATAAATATAACCCCTACAAACAAAAGCTCTTTTGAGGTCCTTCATAATTTACAAAGTGGGAAGGGGTCCTGAGAGAAAAAACTTTAAGAAACACTGATCTAGTCCATCCCCCAATGCAAGGATCCACTAATGGAAGTACTTCATGTTGTGTAATTTAAACCTATTGTTTTTTGTCCTGTCTTCTGGAACAACTTGGAACAATTCTCCCTTGTCTTCTACACAACAGCCCTTCAGATACTTGAAGACAGCTATCATGTCTCTCTAGTCTTCTCTTCTCCAGGCTAATCATACTTAGTGCTTCCAATTGTTCCTCATATATTTTTCTTTTCAGGCTTCTTACTATTTTGGTTGCCCTCCTTAGAGCATACTCCACTTTGTCAATATCCTTCCTAAAATACAGTACCCCAAAACAGCACAATCCGATGAGGGCAGAGTAGAGAGGAAAGATGATTTTACACGATACCCTTGCTTCTGCTTCGGCTTTTGTTTTCTTTACAACTCTCAACCTTGTTGACTCATGTTCAGCTTCTAATGCACCAAAACATTCAGGTCTTTGTTTGCATATACTGTTGCCCAGTATAGTCCCCTCAACTAATACATGTGCCTTAGTCTTTTCCTACCCAAATGAATTGGGCATTGATATTTGTTGAAATTAATGTTGCTGGTTTCTGCCCATGATTCTATCTTGACAAAGGAAAAACAAAAGAATTTCTGAAGCAGAAAAAGGGTTGATGATAGCAGCGAAACTAACATATCCCTTAATGATCACCCAAAATTAGTGTGATTATGTTTTAATTCTGAAGAACAAAGAATTAACCTGCATCATTTGGGATACCCAACAGTGCCATATGTAAATTTGGTACATATTTTCTAATGCCTAATCCAAGTCATTTGTAAAAATGTACAACAATGCTTCTTTCAGGCTTGTCTGGTAGATTGTTCAACTAGTTCTATATTTATCTAATGGTATCATTGTCTAGCCCACATTATGCCATCTTCTCTACTAGAATCTCATAAGAGACTTTATTGATTGCTTTGCTGAAATCTAGGTAGATTATGTCAACTGTATTCCGATGGCCAGCTAAATTAAAAATAGAGATCAGATTGTTTTGGTATTCTTTATAAAGCCATGGTGGTTCCCACCAAGTAGTTAAGTCTTTTCTAAATGCTCAGCTGTTCAATAATCTGCTCCAGAGTTTCACCCAGTATCAATGTCAACCTGATTAATCTGTTGTTACCTGGTGTCCCCCCCCCCCCCCCTTTCTGAACAACATTTGCTTACTTCCAATCCTTTGGCACTATACCCACTTACAATGAATTTCAATGATCACAGGAAGGGGATCTGAGACAACATCAATTAGCTCCTTCGAGATTTTCAGAAATAATTGATTTGGTTCAAATACGTTCCTTGGTCTCCCCTGAATCTTTTTGGGAGAAGGAACCCTCAGAATCCCTATTGAAGCAGACAGTCTTGGAATTACCTAGGTCTGAAGCCATTTAGTGCTTTACAGTTCAAACCCAGCACTTTGAATGGTACTTGGAAGCCTATTGGTAGTTATATGTGAATAGCAGCTCTCACCAACTAATAAGTGGGCTACTGCCTTTTGAACCAACTGCAGCTTCCAAGTAGTCTTCAAAGGCAGCCCTGTATAGAATGCTTTGCTGTAATTTAACCAGGAAGTGACAGAGACATGAGTCACTGTTGCCAAGGCCTCCTTTTCCCAAAAGGCCCACTAGCCAAAGCTGGGGAAAGGCCCCTGAGCCACACCCTCCAACATCCCATCCAGGTAGCTGAAATCTTCCAGTCTCATCTGGGCCCTTGTGATCAGATTCCTGGATTTCAATACATTTATGCATTTCATTTAGATATAATGTCACTCCTCCTTCCCATTTGCCTGGCCTGTGCTTTTGAATAAGTTTTACACTCCAGTCCTTCTAATGAGTTTTGTCCCACCAGGATTTGTAATGCCTATTTAATATATACACCTTCTTGCATTAAGATCTCTAGTTCCCCAAACTCGCATCCGTATAGATACATTAGGCCGCATTACTTGATCTATTCCTGTATGTATTTACATGGTCATTATTGGATATCAATAATATCAACATATCTAAAACATTCCCACAGGCATCAGATGCATAGCCAGGTGTTTGCTTCTAGTATTCTTTCTTTTCCTGGGCCATGTCCTTTAACAAGAAGGAGTGAAGAAAACAGTCCTGCAGGCTGCAGTCTATGCGAAAAGCTCAAAGATGCTATCAGGATTAGTGCAATAGAAATTCTGATAGAGAGATCCATAACACAGTAGCAGAAAGCTATTGTAAATACAAATGGGCGTAGCAACTTGTATAAGGGGCTTTGTGGGGCTGTATATTACAGGAATATAGATACCTTGGGTCCAAGTATGAGACAGGCATCAAAAGACAATGTGAAAATCTCCAGTCTTCGATAAGAAGGAAGCTGATCAACAATGGAAACAGAAGTTATCTGGGTCAATAATATTAATAAAAACGCTATACAACATTGCAAGTATTGGTTAGTTTCACATATCACAAGACCAACTTTGTGTTAGTCAATTTACAAAGCCTGAACCAAATATACTGAAGGGTCAGAAGAAGGGGGTTAATCCCCCTCCCCCTGGTTCCTATGTGGAGCTAAGGCCATACCAACACCAGTTTGAAGAGGAATGAGCCTGACCACCCGCTGTTGGGGCAGCTGATAAGGGGGGGGGGGATGACATGCTGGAACGCTTGCAAGAGGGCCCACAACCTGGAAAACAGGATGTGTGAAATTCAGAGATAGGCTTAAAGCAGCTTGTGCCATATAGAGGGGAGAAGAATGTAGATAGTTATGACAGGGGGCTGTCTGTTTAACCGTTTAGCCACAGCCTGCAGGGACACGATAGCCTTTAAAATGACACGTAGACAGAAGCCCCAAATATGGATAACTGTAAATAAGGGCAAGGGGCTTCAGAGGAGAGTAGTGGGAGATGTAAACTAAGGCGAGACAAACGGAAGTTGTATTTGGCATACCTGATAGGTTGTGAACCCCATAGTACCTGACCAATGAAGAGCCAGGGAGGGAATTTGGGAAGTATAAAGGTTGTGACCAAATTATGTTCAGGGCTCTTGCTGCCTTAGAGGCCGGAGTCCTTTTGTTCTGGTACCTTAATAAAAAAAAGCAACTCTTTATTCTGTACCTCGTGTTTGGATGTCTTTTGGCTTCGGCACCAAGCTCAGACCCGTTTTGTGGCGAAACAATACCACCTAGCATGTGTTTGAACCCAGTGCATTCCACTTACCCATCTCACAAGCTTGATTTTATTATTACATTAATGTGTAATGCAGTGCATTGAAAATTAAAACTCTAGAAGTATTGCAACTAACCCCCTCTGATCATTTCAAAGTGTGAAGTGATGCTATATTTTAATCCCAGGTGTCTTACATTAAAATGTCAATATTTTTCTCTTTATTTCTCCTTCTGTTTTAGGAGTCATCTTACTTCCGTTTTTTTTTTTTTTTGCATACGCATTAATAAAACTAATATTAGACATCGTGAACATTTAAGTTTCTTATGAAAAGGGAAGTCTGGACTTTCTGTTGCTTCAAAAATTAAAGTGCACAAGAATAGCATGAATTTAAAACTGGGAAGAGGTAAGCAGCTGTCTTGGCTATCATTCTAAATGAGTCTAAAATATCACACAGCTGGATTATTTATGTGATGTGTGTGGGAAAAACAAAAGTAACTCACATGGCTAGTCCAGATGATCAGTTTGAAAACGTGCCTCTCTCTGCTTATGAGAGACGGTCTGGAGAATGACAAACCAGTAAGTTCAGTCTTGTTTTTTTTGGACTGAGGCTTGTCACAGTCTTTAGCTTCCCTCTTGTCAAGTTGTTCTGTTTGCTGTGGCTGTGTGTTCGCACAATATACTAATGGTTTATTTAGCTATTGTTCACTGAACTGAATTAACACAGTTGCCTGGATTACTGAATCATGAAGTAACCATAGTATCTGGGTTTGTAAACACAGTGAGCACAAACTAGCTATTTAATTTATACAGCCACCCATTTCAAACAAGTGGCTCTGGGCCGCTAACAATTAAAAAAGAAAAACAGGAAAAAGTCTACAAAAAATACAAAATAAATAGATAATCAGCAGCCAAGATAACAACACTAACAACAGAAACAATCATCAATGAAAATATAACACAAATATTTCGATAAAATTTGCAGGTTCCTACAGACATTTCATCCCCGAGCCCTGAAACACAGCCTTGTCTTCAAGGCCTCACCAACAGGGTCAGGGCCAATCTGATCTCCAAGGGGATAATGTTCCATGGGGCAGGCACAGTGTCAGAAAAGGTTTTCTTCCTGGTTCCCACCAGGTGGCATCCTTTAACAGATGGGACCTGTAACATGCCTCTGCTGCTGGATCTGATGGTATGGATAGACAAGATCAGGGAGAGGCGGTCCCACAGACAACCTGGCTCCATGGCACGGAGAGCTTATAAGATAACCACCAGCACTTTGAACCAAACCTGGAAGCATATTGGCAACCAATGCAGCTTGCGGAGCAGAGGTATAATATGCACAGATGAGAAGTACCCATAACTGCTAGCACTGCTACATTTTGTACCAATTCCAGCTTCCAGATGCTCTTCAAGGGCAGCCCCATGTGGAGTGCACTACAACAGGCCTTCCGGGAGGTGACTCAGACATGAATGACTGGAGCAGAGCCTTCTGAGCAAGGAAAAGGCACAACTGGCACACAATGTGAAGCTATGCAAATATTCTCCTGGTCACAACCACCTTGAATTGGAGCTGTGAGTTGAGGAGGACCCTCAAACTGTGCTCCAATTCTGTTTGGGACAATGCACTCCATCCAGAATACAGATGGAGAATCTCTGGAACTTGGGGGCCCTAGAACCCAAAGCCACTCAGTCTTGCTAGGGTTGAGCTAAAGCCTGTTCTGTCCCATCTAAACCCCCATAGCCTCCAGACACTGAGACAGAACATCCACGGTATCACTTGGATGACCTATGGTGGAGATATAAAACTGGGTATCATTGGCAATTATGATGATACATCACTTTGTGCTGTTGGATGACCTCATCCAGCGGCTTCATGTAGATGTTAAACAGGAGTGGGAAGAGTGTCAAATCCTGTGGCATCCTGCAAGGCAAGGGCTGTGCACAAGACCTTCCTGCCATCAACACTGACTGGACTATCTTCAGAGGACCAGCACAACACAGTGCCACCCACTCCCAACCTCTGAAGCCAGTCCAGAAGGATACCATGACCAGTTGCCCTGGAAACCACTGAGAAACCAAGGAGAAGGAGTGTGGGTGCACCACTCTTATCCTGTTTCTGCCAGAAGTCATCTAAAAGTACTATCAATGCTTTTTGGTAAATTTTATTAAAAGTTTTAAAAAGAACATAAAAACTAACACAAACTTACAAAATAGAGAGAACAAAGAAAAAAAAAGATAGGAAGAAGAAAGAAAAAACAAAAATGCAGTGAGAAAGAATAAAAAGAAATAGAAAGAAGCTTTCAATTTCCTCTGCAGCAAATATGATTACAAATTTATCTCTTACTCTAAGATTACCAAAAAAACAAAACAAAACAAAACAAAACAAAAAACCCTCAACTTTTTCTATTATCCATCCCCCCCCCCCCCCCAATTATTAAAACCACAGGTCATAACTGCATTTTTTCTGTTCCATGCAAAAAGTCCATAAGGGATTTCCAGTCAGCCATAAATGTAGATATTGTCTCTTCCCTTATCAAGGACATGAATTTAGCCATCTCTGCAAGTTCCATCATCTTCACCAACCATTCCTCCATTGTGGGTAAGGCTCCTTTCCACTTTTGAGCATATGTAATAGTCTTGCTGCGGTTGTCACATGTAAAAACAAAGTTCCATGACTTTTTCTAGTTGCCTGTCCATTAGTCCCAACAGAAAAGTCTCTGGTTTCAGCTGTACTTTAACCTTTAAAATCTTCTGAATTAATGTATGTATTTGTATTCTTTTTTTTTTGGCTTTTTTACATGTCCACCAAACATGATAAAATGTCCCTTCATGTTGTTTACATTTCCAGCAAAGATTTGAAGTACCTTTATTCTAGACAATTTCTCTGGTGACAAATACCAATGGTACATCATTTTATAAAAATTCTCTTTAAGGCTAGAACATAACATAAATTTCAATCCTTTCAATCACATATTTTCCCATTGGTCCATATTATAGTCAAAACGTTTAGCCCATTTTATCATGCATTCTGTCACTTCTTCTTCTTCTGTCTCATAGTTTAGCAAAAATTTATACATTTTAGCAATAACATAAATTTAATAATAAATAACATGTTCATCATTAGTACATAATTCTATTTCAAACTCAGTCTTACTTTGTTCAAAACCATAAAATCTTTTATCCACTTTCTGATGATTGTACATAAGAAAACCATTGACAAGTATATCTTTCTGTCATCAAAACGTCTCTTGATTTCATTTTACAATCCTCTTGAAAGAATTCTAGTACATTATGTTTATTTATATTTTCTCATTTATAAAATACTTCTTGTGCTGAAAGCCACAAAGGTGTTTTAGGGCAGTACCTTAATTTATATTTATTCCATACTCTAAGAATATGGACATAATGGTTTTTGAAATCTACATTAACCTTAGCTTTCTTGTACCCTAGATATCCATGCCACCCAAATCTTAAATCATGTCCTTCTAACTCCAATAGCTTTCTATTTCTTAACAACACCCTCTCTTTCATCCAAACTGAACAGCAAGTAGCAAAATATAATTTCAGATCTGATAGACCCAATCCTCCTCTTTCCTTTGCATTTTGTAGTACCTTAGATTTGACTCGTAGTTTTTCCCCCGCCAAACAAATTTAGATATATCCTTCTGCCATTGTTTAAATGGTACATCAGTTGTCAAAACAGGTACTGTCTGAAACAAAAATAATATTCTAGGTAAAACATTCATCTTAATCACAGAAATTCTACCCAACAATGCCAATTGTAGTTTGTCCCATCTTGATGTATCTTTCATAACTTCATTCCATGTCTTAACATAGTTATTTTGAAATAACTTACAATTCATATTTCTCATAGTTATACTCAAGTATTTTACCTTCTTCTCAATCTTAAAACCCATTTTATTCATCAATTCTGTTTGATCTTGTATCTTCATGTTTTTTTGTTAACATCTTTGTCTTCTGTTTATTAATCTTAAAACCTGCTAATGCCCAAATTCTTTTAATTTACTCATTGAAAGTTCAATTCCCTTTAAAGGGTTCGCCAAAACCAAAACCAAAACTAAAACCAAGTCATCTGCAAAAGCTCTTAACTTATATGATTCTTTTTTAATCTTTACGCCCATGATCCTCTCATCTTGTGTCTCTATTCAATATTTCAAGAACTAAAATAAACAGAGGAGACAGTGTCTTGTCTTGTTCCTTTTTGTATCTCACATAAATTATTAAATCTCCATTAATAATTATTTGTGCTGACTGTGAAGTATAAATCGATTTTACCCATTTTATAAAATTCTCTCCAAAATTCATAACTTCCAAAACCTTAAACAAGGAAGTCCAGTTCAAATTGTCAAAAGCCTTCTCTGCATCTAAAAAGATCAGTATGGCTTGTTTTTCATTATGTTGTTCCAAATGTTCCAGAATAGTTCTAACATTGTCTTTCAACTGTCTTTTAGGTAAAAACCCACATTGATCCTCATGAATAAATTCTCGTAGAATTATTTTCAGTCTTTCAGCTAAAATCTAAAAGTACTATCAGTGCCATTTTGGTACCAAGTTTGAAACCCGTTTGGAAGGGGTCCAGATAATCTGCCTCATCCAGAGTTCTTTGGAGTTGTTGCATGAGAACTTTCTCAACAAAAAGGGAAGGGTGGAGACTGGGCAAAAATTGTCCAGCATAGTTGGGTCCAGTGATGGCTTCTTTGGGAGGGTTTGCACCTTCAGGGATAGTGAGACCATCCCGTTAGAGCTTGATCACATGTTATCTCCTGAGAAGCCTTAGTCAGCCAGGACGGACATGGGTCTAATATATAAGTAGCCAAGCTAGCTGTCCCAAGAACTCTGTCCACTTCATTGGAAATAACAGGCTCAAACCCTTCCCAGATAACAAAGCTAGACTGAGCTTTAGTTTCCTGCATGGGCCAGAGTCTAATTTGGAATGAATCTGAATGACTTCATCTGACAGATGCCTAGCATATTCCTTACAATAGCCCGTCAAGTAAACATCTGAATCAGTCCTCATCAGGAGTGCCCAGTCTACCTTGGACAATAAAGGTAGAGAAATACTGGAATTTTGCCACCCTTACTGTCATGAGATAGGCCCTAATAGTGACTCTAGCTCATGCTTAGTTGGATTCACTCTTCATTGTCCCCCAGTGGCATTCTATGTGTCTCTTCAACTGTTTCACCACCCTCAACTCCTTGGTAAACCAAGGGGAGTTTTGGGATCTGCAGGAAAAAAGAGGCCATGTGGGCACAATCCAGTTCAAAGTCTCCACCATCCTCTTGTTCCAGCAGTGACCAAGGCCAGTGATAGATTGTGCAGCAGACCTAAGGGACAACCTAGGTTCCTTCTGGAAACCATCTGGTCCATCGAATGAGTCCAGCCTCCCTACAGTGGGGGGGGGGGGGGAGAGGGGGGAGCACCAGAGAACTCCAGGTCACAGAATGTGATCTGACCAAGACAGAAGAGTGATAAAAGTCTCCCACAACTTCAGAGCATTTTTTCACTGCTCTGATAAGAAAACTAGATCTAGCATATGACCGCTGTCACGTGCCAGGCCTTCAACGACCTGGGTCAGGCCCATGGCTGTCATGGTGGCCATGGACTCCTGAGCCACCTCTGACATTGCCCCCAAGGAAAGCAGGTTAAAGTCCCCAAGGAACATGAGCCTGAGGAACTCCATTGCCAACCTGGTTTTGGAGCTGCCCATAAGCTTACAGTCCCTGTATGTCAGGTATAGATGTAAAGACAAGGGCAGGTCAGAAGCACACCACAATAATGGCCACCATGTTGTTCTTTCCATGACTTGGGCTGAAGGAAGGTGACAAAATGGCTACCAACACCACATGGAGGGATGTCACACTTGCAGGAACCAGGTTGACCCAGCCACACTACCACTGGCCCACTCAAACTCACATTGTCACTAGCCCACCACCACTGGAGCTCTGCTGTTGCCAGGAGCAAACTGTCACTGCCGTTTACTCTTTTATGGCCACTGTCAGGTGTCCTGCAGCTGCCATTGTCTATCAAACCATGCTATGAAACGTCTTCAGTGTGCTGGCTTTGCTCACATTGTTGTACCATGTTGCTGACTGAAAAACAGCCAACTGGTGTGCTGGAAGTGGCAATCCAACTGTCTAGCTGTGGCCAACTATCCAAAAAAGGCTCTTCCATTGTTCCAGGCAAGGTAAGAGGCGATTGGCTCGCATGTTTCTTTCCCAGGTCCAGTAAGGGATATGGCCCAGTAAACATCAGCTTAAAGCTGTCCAGCCATCTGAGATTATTACAGGACTTCTGGGGAAGAAATGGTGAACTAAAGATGGCTCCACTAAAAGTGAAGACAATGACTATGGCAGAATGAAGAGCCAGCAAATAGACCAGCTCTTCATAATTCCTCTCCAGACAAGGAGAGAACTTGAGATTGCCCACAAGTGCGCCATACAGTTGCTTCTTGTGAGGAGACTGCAAGACAGCGGTCTCTGGTGGGTTCAGAGCTCTGGGAGACGAGGGAATAGCCATCTTTTTGCTCAAACCACAGTTGGCACCTTCAAAAAGGACACTGGGTTTGCATACTTCCTTTTCTACTCACTTTCTTGTTAACTGCTTGTTAACTGCTTTTCAGCTATTAGGAACCTTTGGATCAACAAGTGTTTACAGGACTGGAATTTCATTAAGGATTCAGTTTCCTTCAATCCTTAATGAAAGAGGTTTTAAATACAAGTTTAAGCACTTAATTTTTTTTGCTTTTGGAATAAACAGCAAAAGAGTGATTAGAACTTTGATTTTGGAAAGTTACAAAGAGACTTAAGGGTCCAGATGGATTTGAAGTAAGATTTTGGAATTAATTATAAGAATCCTTCCCATGGAAAAATGCTTTTGTTTTGAATTAAAAAAAAAAAAAACATGATAGGATGGGACTTCAAGGCTGGACACTATAGGGAATTAGCAGGAACCGAATATTGCAATTAAAGAAGAATACTTAAATTTGACTTACTAATACAGAATGGAGCAAAATATTTTAACATTGGACATACTGAAGGATATTTTTGAACAATGGACTCAGAAGTTATTTTTAAGATAGTCTGCTTCTGTAGATAGACTGTGTTTAAAAGATGTTATGGAAGAGGGACAAGTTTCACTGGACAAGACTACGGCTGATCTGAAAGTTGATTTAAAAATGACAGGCTACAAGAATGATATGGAAAAAGATGCTACACTGGACATACAAATGAAACTGGCAGATGTCTTAATAATTAAAAGGGATATACAAATAACAAACCAAAAGAGTGACCTGGATAGCTTTCCTATATTGGATTTACAAAAGAGACTTGTTAAAGCTGTGAAGAATTTTGTGAGAAGGGATAAAGAAAAAAATGAAAAGAAATCAAGTTCTAGGACATTGTTAAAGGTAAAAGGAAGGAATATAAAATTGGTTAATATAGATGTGTTGTTATCTCTGGTAATCCTTAATAGACTTTTGCTGATCAGGACTGAACAGCAAGGCTGAAGGATTTGTTCATAGATAAGAGACAGGATATGGGAAGAAGAGATCATCTGTTGTATTTTAAGAGAAGGTGATAAGTTACTAAAATTATTTGTATTTGTTGTGATGAAGGGGGAAGTAATTTCTTTATATATTTCTTTTCTTTTTCTCTACTATATTCTTATTTTTCTTTCTATTTTTTCTTTCTATTTTTTCTTTCTTTTCTGAACTTTCTATTTTTTTCTTTTATTTGTTTAGTTTGTATTAATTTTTATCTTTTTAATGGTAATTTTTAATAAAATTTTTATTAAAAAAAGCTGTCTAACCATTTGGTGGGAAAAACCTGACTCCTATATTCAGAGTCAGTCTCAAAACTGGGGACAGGGGCAGTCACTCTTCATAAAACTCCATTCATTCAAAACAAGGGGGAAGAAAATCTTCATGTTAGCAAAAATGTATTAGGCTCCTGAGTAGAAATGTCCTCAAGCTCCCATGATGGCAGTTGGTAGTTCAGAATCCAGCAAATACGTTATGGAAAGATAGTAACAATGTTCACTGTCATTCATGTGCCACAGTATCTAAAAGGCACTTAAAATAGTGGCAAAACAACAGCAACTTTTCACAAATCACTCCAAATCTGAGTGGCATTTTTTCCACTACTGATGGGGGGTGGGGGGCGGGAAGGGGACGTTGTTGCATTTCCCAGTAGCTTCAGTTTTAATGCCAGGAATATATGATCTCCTGAAAAAAAGGAATGTTTACATTCTGCCCAACAAATGAGTAATGTTCATTGCATTATATAAACAGCTATTTTAGAAGGGTACCAAGAATTAAATTAAATAAACATGTCTGCCTCACTGATTTCTGCTTTGATACTAGCATTTAATATTTCTGCAATATTTATCTAATGTCTCTGATTTCTGCCATTTTATACATGGTTGCAACTCAAGTATTCTTGTGTTTATCCTGGTGCTTCCAAGGATGTTTTGGTACCTGGTACTTTACAGAGTAACATACCGTAAAGCATTTCCAACTCTTCTGATTCTAAAGGCATGAGCAGATTACTAGAATTATGCAATTCTATGGTTGCCATGTTGCAAAACTATTTCTAGTTCTGTAAAGACTGATAGATGATAGACATTAATCCTTATAAGCTTCCAATTTCCCAATCTGCCCTAGATAATCTATTTTAAAACCTAATAATGAGGAAATGGATAGGAAATTAATCCTTGGGAGGAAGGCAATGAAAACCATAGGCAAGAACATGAAGAACCAGGATATTTCAATGACAACAAAGATCAGGATAATTAAAATAACAGTATTTCCAGGGATAATGTATGGCCATGAAAGATGGCAACTGAGAAACAGTAAGAGGACAAAGATGGAAACCTTCAACTTAGGATTTGCAATAGTTACTAATAGGTTTGCTAGAAAAACCAGTCAATTAGTACTGCACCAAATAAAGGCTGACTACTCTCTTGAGGTGAGGATCAGCAAACAGAAGTTCTCACTTCTGGAAATGTGATTAAGAGCGGATGATGAATTAGAAAAAATATTGATTAAGCTTTTGATCGTCTTACTTGAAAGTCTTCTTTGCCCCACAAAAAAATGTTGACAAACAGCACATTTCAATAATCCATTCCTGCAGATCAGATGCAAATCTTTTCAGTGTTGTATAATCTTTATTATACAATTGTTCAATCAACCCACATGACCCCCAAATCAAGAAGTTTTAATATTTTGACTTATAGCCAAGATGAACATGCTTCTTTAACATACAGAAATTGAGCCAAAGTCATGTTAACAATCATATTTATATTCAAATGCAACCATAATAGAACAAATCACATTGGCTATTCTTCCAACTCCTGAGTTACATCTCCAGCAACAGTGTGATTTGAATCAATCTTAATCAAATATTCCTTATGTTCAATATGCATGAAGCAAGTTTGTTATTGTGTTAACCTCATTTAAAATTAATAGGAAATGAATATCACCTAACTTAAGGCAAACCTTACTGGTTTACCAGAAGAAGACATTTGGGCTCATTATTCCACATTTCAATTTCATTAATTTTCTTTAATATCCTATAAAGAAAGGTTACTGAATTAGGAGCCACAGATAATTCATGCAGAACCTCTAACAGCTATGGAATTTCAGAGGCAATGATTGCATCTGGACCAAATAAAGCAAATAATACATGCTTAACTTGAATAAATTCCAAGAAGCACTTGGAGATACTGTAAATCAATTCTATTTTTTAATAGGTTTTAAAATGGCTTCCTCAACTGAAGAAAACATTCAAAGGAAGCCAAATTATTAGATAATAACAGCTGAAAAACAGAAATTTGGGGGAGGGGGGGAATATGGTTTAACACAATTCCAAAAGAGTGTTAAGCCTACGTTCAAAAGCAGCTTGAATAGCTGGCAGGTACAAGGAGAGTTGTACCATAAAGGAGTAGCAAAACATCTGATTCTCTTGCTTCAATCTGCAATTCCCTCTTTCCTGCCACCGAGGTCAACTCCTGTTCAGGCTGATCTAGGTCTCTGAGCCAGGGGTTGGTTGGAATACCTGGAGAAAAGGCCCGTTTGAGAGAACCAGACTGCCCCACTGCCCAAAGCAGGATGTCCCTGGAAGACGGTGTCCAGGACTGGAATGGAGGGGCTGTGCCTGCCTGCGCTCGCCTAAAGGGGCCAGTGGGTGCTGCGCTGATCCTAACGGTCATCTGACTGCAACCCTGGTGGTGTTTGGTAGGAGGAAAAGGAAACAAAGTTGGGGCAATCCACCAACTGCTGTCCAATATACACTAAGTAAGAGCAATGGCATTGGGTCTATGACAGAGTAAGGATTACTACTGGGAGCCACAAATTTTATGCTGGTATAGTTTTCTGCCATCTCAAGATAGATAGCATGAGGAAGAGCTATACTGCAGTTTACTGTGTGCCCTAACCTAGCATTGTTATGATTGTGCTGTTCTTGAAGTTATTATTAAGGAAACTACGTGGCAAAGTTTAGTTCAAAGTTACAGAGAGTTCACTTTATTTTTTTTATACAGAAGATGTAAACTCTGAAGCTTGATATTGTCCTCAGATCTGGGTAGCATCTAAAATGAGATTTCTTTTTCCATTATCCTAGCTATGAGAGTGATGCATTCATATAAGCTGAACTAGTATAAACTTGAAGAAGCATATCTTACTTTATATCTTCACGAATCCCAGGAAGATAAAAACACGAATAGTTAGAAGAAGCTAGTTGAGATTGGGAAGTGTTTGAGGGGGGGAAGGAGGCTCCTTCAGGGGCAAACAAACATGCTAATGTCTGCCTTCACACACTGCTGAGATGTGGTTTGAATAATGTCTTGCAATTTCTTTCTGTGTGTGGTTTTATGCAGCTAATTAAACACGTACATTAACATTCCTCAACCTTTCCACCCTCATTTTTCTCTCTTTTTGGACAAAAATAGTATTCTCCCACTTTCTGTTTTATGAATTTGACATACCTGGAGGTTAGAATTAAAATAATTCTAATTTTGATATATATTTAGTTATTAAACTTGTTTGTTTACTTTAGATTAAATATCCACTAATTCAAATGGTTGAATAATGCTCCTTTCTGTGATGTTTTTTCACATCTGTGATATACCATTTCCTTCCATCCTCCTAGCACTTTGCTATTTAAAAGCTAGACAAATTAAATTAATTAATCTGTGTGAGTAGTAATTAAGGTTTAATTGCTGATTAAAATGTGCCCTTAGATTAATTGGCCAGCAAGAAAAGTAGATAAAAGTCAACAACCTTATCTTTCTAAATGGTTCATGGTCAGGCAGAAAAGATGTAGTAATTTCATTTTCCTAATGTCAAATGGGAAGAAACTTGCTAACATACATAGTGGGATTTTATGTAGGTTTAGTCAAAGGAAATTCTGTGGTGTCCAGTAGGTCTATATCATAATAACAGGGCAAACCTAGAAGGGGAGGAAAATGAAATGGTGGATCCTTTTTTCTTTGGAAAGCCCAATGATGGCAATGTGGTGGGGTCTCTCTCTCTCTCTGTCTCTCTCTCTCTCTCTGTGTTTGTGCTCATGCTTATGTCAGGAGGCAAACCCCAGGAAACCCAATACTCATGGTTTAAGTGGGAACGTAGGGATCTTTGGATCCAGTGATGGATTCATTTGGGAGCCTACACTGGGAATAAATTTACATCCATGAAGCTTCCCAAATATATATATATATAACTGAAGCTTTCAGGCAGACATAATTCTTACTAATTTCTCACTGATAGATGACAGACCATTAAAATAATCTCTGTCAGGACCAGATCTGGATTGTTCTACCCATTCTTTTAGATATGCAGCTAAGAGATGGCTTTTTTTTCCTTCAAAAGCTAACAAATTCATCCAAAAATCTTTCTCCCTGCCCTAACCTCCACCCATCTTTCTTCAGGAATCTTTCTACGCTTGTTTAAATTTAATCAATGAATTGATCTTTCCTTTACACTGAAAACAATTAATCAAAAACCTTTAACAGGCTAACAGTTCTAACCTATAACTGGAAAGAGCTTTGGGAAAGGGGAAGACAGAATGTTTTTAATCCAGGTAGCCATTTATTTATGTATTCATTCATTCCCTAGGTTTAATTGCCATTTTGAAAATATTGTTTATACATATAAAGGACTTAGAGGCAAAAATCCACATGACCCAGTAGCAGATGTTTCTGTCTTGTAAGAAATTATTTAAAATCAAGTGTATTAAAGAACAGGGAAGAGTGAAACTGGTCTGAGAACTCAAGCTTTTTAAAAATTATTTTTCCATTGAAACCTTTTGTGTGTGTGTGTGATAAAATATTAATTGCTAGCCCACAGGGTTAAGGTAGTAATATTGATTTAACAAAACTGTGTGTTTGTGTGGGCAGGCAAGCAAGGTGCAATAGGAGTAATCGAGAAAAAAAATACATACAGTTTTAGGTAAGGCTATTAGCTAGCAGGTACTAAGTCTTTTCTAGGGCCCATCTTCCATGCAATAATCAGGGCCTTCTACAAAACTTCAGATATTGTATCAGTCTCTTCCCTTAGGCTGGCAACAGCTTGGCAATTAAGCCTCTCTAAATCTCCAGCCCCTCCCTGCCTAAATTGTAGCTATTGCGTGAGATGGGTGGCTATATAAATACGATAAATAAATAAAAATAAATGAACATTACAAACCCCTTGGTGGGAGGCAGGTATTCTTCCAGGCTCTCATTTACTCCTCAGCTTAGATGTCAAAAGGCCAGAAAGGTGCGTGTGGCTGGGCAGACATTGGGAGTTAACTTCTCCTCACTATCTTTCCTTCTTCCCCACAAGAGCTCCACTGCCTGATTTCCTGCTCTCCCTCCAGCTCAGGTATAATTTTTCTCCTATACTTCTGATTTCTCTTCAGCTTCTTGTGCCCAGTTTCCTGAGAAGAAAGGGATATTTCTTATTTGCTGTATTAGGCAAGTGATACATATTGAAGACTTCTGGCACTGCATGCTGGGGGGGGGGGGGGGGGGAAGCCTTAAGAAATCTTTCCTATGTTCACAATTGATGTTACTCAGTGATTGGGTGTACCATTGGAAGAACCTTGCTGAAGACCATAGTAAGCTAAGGTAGGCCATAGAAGGAAAACTGGGGTGGGGAGAGAAGGGTGTTGAATAGCAGCAGTAATAATGCATTGTAGTGTAGCTTCTGCATGTTATTTATTAATATTGATTTATGTTAATAATATAATGAATTCTCCCTATACTAACAGGAGTGAATGCTAACCTCAATATTTGGTTAAGAGCATAATTCTTGACTTTAGGAAAGAGTCACTGAGTCAGAGATTGCCCCCTTCGCTCTGAAGCCTATCAAAGGTGAAATAGAGTGATGTCTATGAAGTTGGATGTCTTGACAATCCACAGCTTTTATGCGATATCTGAGTGATCTATTGAGAACAACAGGGGACAAGACTATTGTCTTTGGCTGGGTTCGAATATATGCTATACTAGAGTTGGTCAAAACATAGTTTCTTACATAAATAATTCTTATACGCCACCCAGAGTTGCTTTGTGTGAGATGGGCAGTTACATAAATGTGACATATAAATAAACAAAATAAACCCCCATGGCTGGATTCAATTGGCACACCAAACCAAAAATCCCATTATGGATTAACATAATACGTGAAATCAAGCTTTGTGCCTTGACTGTGGGCTTCCCAGAGGCCATGATAGGAAACAGGATGCTGGAACAAATGGGTCTTTGATTTACACCAGCACTTTTTGTCTCATCCAGCAAGACTCCTCTAATAGCAGGAGATCAGAACTGATTTGGATCGAAGATATATGAATACCCATTTCCTGAGTGAGCTACTAGTGAGTGGCTGGTGGGTTGTCTATGTTTAAATAAGGTGATAAGCACAATCCATTGCAGAGCAATAGCTATAGAACAGCACGGGGTTTTGGTGGACTCATCTTTGCCTTTGTATGCCCTCCAATGCATTATGTCAGATGCTCTGAAGTGGATCCTTTAAAAAACAAAACTGTTACAGAGCCTGAGAGAAGCATTCAGTTTCAACTAGGGTAGGAAAGGCTCATTATTCTGAAAGGACAGTGGACCACCTTGAGACTCTCTTATTTGTCCTGAATGTGAACTATGTGGTGAAGTTCAATTGCAGTGAAGTTACTCACTGATGGTTATTAGGCAGCCTCAGTATCGTACAAAGGGAGAAGGCTTACGCAATGTATGCAACTTCAGCTTTTAAAAATGTAGCCTACTGTAATGACTGTGTCAAGTGATGTATATTAAAATGTGAATAATCTGCACTGCTATCCATTTCTCCACCAATGAAACTTCCATTCTAGGTTGTCAGTGCGTGAAAAATTAAGGTAACATTTTTCTTATATTGCCTCATAATACAGTGGAAAAAGTTAATATCAGTCCTGCAGCCTACTGCATCATTGCCTCATTTCTTCTGTGGCACCCTTCCTTTGTTTCACATTTTGAAACTGAATCATTCATTTTTTTGCAATAGCTTGGCAAGAATTGGCAGTTGCAGTAATGGAGAACTTTAATCATAAGGAAAAAGCAATAAATATCTCTATGAGTATTCTGGAGTAGTAGCTCAGAATGTAGTTTGAAAACAAATGAAAGAGATGAATATTCTATTTCCCAAGTTGCAATTCTAGGGTTAAACCTATTCCTCTTTTTCCTCAAAAGTCAACTAGCTGACTTGATCACCTTGTGCACCAACTGCATCCATGCCTGGACTGGGAGGCCCTCCTTATGGTCACTCATGTCCTAGTCACTTCCCATCTGGACTACTGCAATGTGTTCTATATGGGGCTGCCCTTGAAGACCTTCTGGAAACTTCAGCTGGTCCAGAATGTAGCAGTACACACAGTTCTGAGCATCCTGCAGTTTGTCTGTGCAACCCTGTTGCAGTGGAAGCTGGACTTGCTTTGTTTCTTTCTGGGTGCAATTCAAGGTACTAGTTATCACCTTTAAAACTCTGTATGGCATGAGGTCAGGTTATTTGAGGGACTGCTTCCCTGAGGACATCTAGATTGGATAGGATGGGCCTGCTCCAGGTCCCCTCTATTAAATGTGGTCATCTGGCAGGACCTAGGAAATGAGCCTTTTCGGTTGCTGCACCTATCCTATGGAACAGCCTCCTCTCAGATTCATAGGGAACCCATACCCTTCTCACCTTCTGGAAGGCTGTAGGACTTGACTTTTCCCTCAGATGTTGGATGAGACATTGCCCAGTATTTGTGTTCTTGGAATGAGAGTGTTATGGCCCTTGGTGATACATAAGAGTTTTTAACTTTGTGTCTTCTGTTATTAGTATACCTGGTTGTTTGGCAGCTAGGGTTATTTTATATAATATGGGCAGCCATATAAATCTTATAAATAAATAAATGCATAAATAAATAAGTTCTAGTATATGAATGGGGGGAACACAACTTCCAAAGTTTCTTAAAAAAGAAAAAGACCTTCTAAAACATGAGAGTGTTGTAATGATCAGATGCAGAGGATGGATAATTTTCTTGTAAATTTCACCTCAATGGTCTGAACTTGGCATGCTGACCTGGTTTTAATATAATGCTCAGATAAACCAGTGGTTCTTAAACTGACTGTAATTAGGGGGTAATTTGAGCATATTCTGGGAGTAAAGGAGCACTTTGTAATTGCTTGTTTGTAAGCTGAAGGTCCAGTTTGGGATTGCCACTGCTGAGACACTTGTGTAAAACAACAGAGTCTGGATTTTTTGTGGGGGTAATGACATTATTCGAGACTAGGAAAAGGAGTAATTGGTCAAAGAGTTTAAGAACCATTGAAATAAACCCTAATTTTGAGAGACATCAAGACTCTTTCCACTTCTTCTTTCTTTCTCAGAGAGAATTCTCATAGAATATAGACTTCAGACAAGTTTAAAAAGAACAGCAGGTTCAATCTTCAGCTAGCTTTTGTGAAATGGTGCATAGTCTTAATAGTTAATTTGAACAAACCAGAAGCAAAATATGAGTTAACCTGAGTTTCTTTAGATAAACAATAAGGATGGAAACAAACCTAGATTTGTTCACATACATTGCACTAATTATGGTGCTTTATGGCTATGTAAAAGTCACCAACACTAAGAAGAAATATTTTTATTAGGATTTAATTGAACAAATCTAGTACACGGTTGTAACAATTTATTTCAAGGTCTTCTCAATATGTCTGGGACCTAGTGTATCAAGCAGACCATTGACAGAATAACAAATTCAGTTGATATATTTCCCCAGGGTTTTTTAATACTTCCACATATTTCTGAAATTCAGTTTATCTACCATCTTCTGCAGGGCAATGGATGGTAGGATTATTTACCTGGAACATACTCACAACTGTTGTTGCAAGATAAGATATGTCAGAGCAAGCTGAAGAAATGATCTTCCTGTGTAGTTTGAAATGATCCAAAATGGGTGCTTGTGATAATCTACTTCAATGAGTTATTATATAAGAGGAAGATCTGGTTGGTTGAGATTAATGGATTCCAAGCTGAACTATAGGTCTTATATGGGTTGTTTCTTCTACAAAGATTGTAAGCAGCCTAATCTTGTATTTCAGAGGGTTGCAAAACTGGGTGCCATCTTGGCCTGGGCCTAAGCTTACCATAAAATCATAAAACCATGGAATTGGGAGGGGTTACTTAGGCTGGGAGAAAATCTTTTTGCCCTATGACCTTCTCTTTCACTTCCTATTTTGCTGGGGCCTCTGGGGGAATACCAGAGTGATGTTCAGATCTCCTACTTTAGGAATTTCTGAGAAAGTTTAAAGGATGAAATTGTGGACTTAAACTTTGTAGAGATGTAGGGGACCCATTTTGCACTTAAAACCCAAAGTAGAAAATTCAGTTTGTTTTTCATGGGTTTTAAGCTCAAGACACCCATTTTGTCCCTTAAGTCCTCTCCAAATCCCCCAAAGCAAAGCAGACATTTGAAATGGGCTGTGGGAAACTACATGTAGTTGTGGGATATGGGTTGTCCACTCTAATTTGGAAAGGTGTATTTATGTATGTATGTATGTAATTTATAAGGGTGCTCAACTCCATTGCGAATCTGGATGACATACAATATTAAAACAATTCAAAAATATAAATGAAGAACAACAGATGTCTGGAAACACCTGCAGCCCTCCCCAGCACTAAAAAGACCCATATAACATACAAGGGGCCCACACCCACTCTAGTCAAAGGCCTGGGAAAGAGCATCCATGGAGAAAATTGGTTCAGTGTTGTGTTTTGAAGGATGTTTAAGAATACTACGAATGCCTTAAAAGTCTACAAGTCTTAAGCTACCCATAATCCCCCCCCCCCAAAATCTCCAAAACAAAAGAAGTTGAGGAATGTTGCCTCAGCCCTCTCTGGGCTGCAAAGGGGGTGCTGGGTTCTGCCTGCAGCCATAGGCAATGGGTTCTCAGTCCTGATTTACACCATTGAGTCCAACCTCCTGTTCAGTGTAAGGATCCAGTTTCAAGTATCCCTACCTTTCTGCTAGTATGCTGCTGGTTTTAACCTGAGGCAATAATAGATAGTATAACATTTTGATAATAAAGAAACAAATATTATTGGTGTTCTCTTATTTAGATTGTATTATACCAGAGCAAGAGTATGCAAACAGGAAGAAGGTCTTGTAAGGAGAGCTATCAAGCTCCAGCCAATTACTTGGGCCATTACTGACCAGATAGATAGATAGATAGATAGATAGATAGATAGATATAAAAATCCCCTCTCACCCCTGTGGGTGGTCTGTGTCTTCCTCAATCCAGGGTCCTCTATCAGAGGCTGGGAGTCTGAGGGTTCTGCGCAGTATCTTAGCTGTTCCTGGCACTGCACTCTTCCGGACAGAGAGCTCTGATGTCATTCCTGGGATCTGTTGGAGCCACTCTCCCAGCTTAGGAGTCACGGCCCCGAGTGCTCCTACCACCACTGGGACCACTTTGGCCTTTACTTTCCACATCTTCTCTAATTCCTCCTTCAGGTCCTGGTACTTCTCCAGCTTCTCATATTCCTCCTTCCTGATGTTACTGTCACTTGGCACCGCTACACCTATTACCACTGTTGTCTTCTGGTCCTTCTTCTACTACCACAATGTCTGGTTGATTAGCCAGTACCTGCCTGTCCGTCGGTATCTGGAAGTCCTACATATATATTATCCGTTCAATCATGTCCAATTCTTGGAGACTGCCTGGACAAGTCCCTGCAGTTTTTTTTTGGCAAGGTTTTTCAGAAGTGGTTTGCCATTGCCTCCTTCTTTGGGCTGAGAGAAAGTGACTGGGCTAAGGTCATCCAGCTGTCTTTGTGTCTCCCAGTTTCTAGCCTGGTGCCTTAACCACTACACCAAGCTGGCTCACCTCTCTCTCTCTCTCTCTCTCTAAACACACACACACGCACACACACACACCTCTTAATATTTTCTGTAGAGGGATATGGATATGCTCCCAGGCTTCTATTGCTAAACTTTTTATTTGTTTGGCTATGCTTCTAACTTGGTATCTCATGAGATCAAAAGACAGTATTTGCACCATCTACCTCTAGATATGAATATGAAAGTGAAAAGTTAAGATACGGGGCAAGCTAATACAATGATGCAAAGTTTAGTGGTAGATATGAATTATTCTTCATAAACAATGTCTTGTTCTTGTATATTTGAAATATGCATGTCTGAAAATCAAGGTTTGCTATGTTAGACAATGTAAATGCTAATTAGTGACTTGAAATCTAAATGTTAATTAGTTATTGTTCTATACCCACACAGTTGTAATTCAATTATAACTTCATGAAGAACGATGTGCTTCAACTACAGCAGCACATGCATTTATCATTAGTCTGAATCTGCTATTTGTGTCAAGGCTGACACTTGAGAATGAAACCATTTTTTTAAATTATTGAAATATTTTTGAAAATGCATCAGAGAATGTGGAGCCCTCAGAATGTTTTTGAACATCCAAAAAGGTAAGCCTGTGTGGAATGAATTTGACAATAATGACAAATTTGCCATTGTGTGAATCAGAGAGCCTAGATTTGGGAGTTTTAGTCCTGCAAAAAGTCAGTTTAAATTAATAGGCTGTACTCTTAAATCCTTGGATAGATGAGGGAATGACAAATGACTATGTAGCAGAACAAATTGGAAAGATACTGTTTAATGGGTCCCTCATGGGCTTTGCTCAAACAGCAGCTTTCTGATAAAAATGGTTTCTCTTAAGTCTTGCAATCTCACGAGGCAGACTGATTCAGCAAGTTAGGAACCTGGATTGATTCATTTCACTTTAACGTTATCAAAAATTCCTGAAGAATCCCAGAATGAATGGAATTCCTCTTCCCTTGCTTCCTAATATTTGAAGCAGCAATCCTTACCCTGAAAAAATGGATGAAATAATTTCTGCTGATGCTGGATAGAATTTTCAATGTTTATGTACATTAATCTCAAATAATGTGGAACCATTGGGTTCCATCCCACAGCAATATCCCTATTATTACAGTACATTTATTGTATTACATATTCATCAGTTCAAAAATGCAGGTGGTTTGCATCTCTTGCCAAGAAAACAACAACCATTTTATTAATGGGGTTTGCCTAGCTCGAAGCATTTCTTGACTTTAATCTAAGCTCACCCCAAACACAGAAGATTTGCATCTTCTGAAAGTACGTAATATCTGCCTAAGAAAGGAATATTATTGGAATAACTTCAAAATTATAGCTTGAGCTATATACTATAGATATACTGTATCTTTCCAAGATTTTTTTTTAAAAAAAAGCAGCAGCAGCACTCCAGCTCAGTTATTAGCATGGTGGCTGAGGTTTCCTTGCCAACTATAAAGCCACACCGGCAAGTTCGAGTGCTGCTAGACGAGCAACGGGAGATTTTTGCATTTTCATTCATGAATATGCTTTCTAACATTAACTCTGGTCCTTTTGTTTTCATGATGCTGGAAGGAGAGGCAGAGAACCATCTCAGTTGAAGAATGCATCCAAGTAATACAGTACTTCTTCCCTGTTGTCTCATGGCATGGACCCACAGAATGTGTGTGGCATGTTGCGCCACAAGATCAGTCATAAGCAGATCTGTGAGAAACTATTATATGCCTATAAAACCACTATAAGCCTATACAGAGACCAAGGATCATCAATGGACCCAGTTAAATAATTTGAAGCTTATTAGTCAAGTAAGGTTGAACGTTCAGGGGATCTGAGATGTGTTGTCCAAACCCCAATCTTCAGAACAGATTCCAGAGGCAAAGGCTGTACGTTCAAGAGTAGCATTGGGTAATTGTGGTACAAGGGTTTCCCTCACTGAATCAGCGCATGCTCAGTTTGAATTGTGGCCCTTTTTATTCTAGGAAAAGGCTGGGCAAATACAACTTGGCTATAAACTCTGTGCTTGATGTCTGTCTGTTGTGTAACGCTTCATTCTGCTCAGCTTCTAGCCCTGTATGAGTCCCTGACACAGCTCCACTGCTACTGCCACTTTTTGAAATAATTTTATTATAGAAATTAGAAATGTCATGCTAAGTAATCAAAGCATAGACACATATCAACACAATACCAGAATTAATAAGCAACGCAATTTAAAAAGGGAGAAAAGGAGGAAAAAGGCCTGGAAATTATGGTACAAACACAATATCCAAATTTTGTCATAGTGCTCGAATATCATCTTCTTTGCCCCTTTTGTAAAAAGAATTCAAATGATGACAAATAACACATATCAACAAGCCAATTCTGCACATCAAATGTAGATTTATCCTTCTAATGCCGCAAAATAATTTTTAGTCAACCCACATGCTTGAAAAATTCACAACTTTTGATATGTTGTGTATAGGAGTACCCCTTGATAGATTCCAAACACTGAAGATATATACAAGAAGATCTGTGCTTCCTTGACATATAATGTCTAAATCTGCATCATGTTAATAATCCTATTAATATTAGCCCCCAAATGCAAAAACTATAGAGCAGGACCAAACCATGTGTTAATGTTCCAACTCCTAAATAACATCTCCAACAGCACAGTATTAAACTTTTTCTCAGGTGTTCAGTGTACACATTTATTTATTTACTGATCCCATAGATTTATGCAATCTCTATTGGCTTTCCAGAAAGAGGACATTCAAGCTCGTTATTCCAAAGATCAGATAAATAAGTCACATCTATTTCAGCAGCTACCTTCATCTTCTTATAATGAAGGATTACCAGCTTAGAAGCTGTAGATAATTTCTGTGTTCTAGAACATCTGACCACTCTGGATTTGGACCAAATGAAATAAGCAGTGCACTTAACTAGCAAACTTTGAGGAAAAATCAACCTATTCTTTTAATTCTGCAAAATTTTTAAATTTTAAAAACAGCTTCCTGAGAGTTGAATTGATTCAAAGTGATAAAGTTGTGAGAGGCTCAGTTATCCCCAAAATAGATTTAGACATCATTTTTTTAACCAGGACTATCCTGTAACATAAACTTTTCATTGGTAAATGGGTCAAAGTTATATCTGAGATCCAATACTTTCCAGATATGTCTTGCAGCATTCAGTGTAAGTATTGAAACTGATCCTTATGCAAAGGAGGATCTAAATACTTGTCAGAATTTCAATGGACCCAGATATTTACTCTCAAGCTGAGCCTAAAGAGAAGCTAATTTGTCTATTTTTGACAGTAACGAAAGATGGGATAAATTCCCAGTGATAAATCTAAAGGTGTGGGAAGTTAAATCCTTTTTTTTTTTACAGGAAGTTGTAATTTAAACAATGAAAATATCCCAGGACGACCTTGACAAGCAAAATTCTTCAGAATCTTTTTATTTTTTTTTTAAATGTGACACAATAAATATGGAAAGGCCTCTCAATATATAAATCAACCTTGGAGCTATATTCATCTTAAGCATTTATCTTATTCCATTTATGCAGGGAAACTCAAAACTTCTTTCATTTGCATCAAAACAAAGGGTAAGTTCAATTGAGAATGGTTGCTGGAAATTCTTATGTCAAAATAAACAAAGGAGTCAGAACTTCATCCATCCTGAAATAGATTTTCTTCTACACAGCTTCCTGTTCTTGGCAGTATGATAGGAAACTGAAAGTTCTCATTTATAAGTATGAAACAGAACATGTCTGTGCCTAGTAGCACAACTGCAGGTGTTGCTCATCTTTCTGGATACTGCTGCCTCCTTGTTCATCCCCATCTTCTGTATATGCTGAATAGGATAGTGAATGATGGTAGAGGAGGAAGAGAAGAAATCAGAGCTGCTGCTAAGACTGGCTGGGTCCACAGAGAGGTTGGAGATGTCAGTGAAATGAAGGAAAATTCAACAAAACCAAAAACAGCAGTTATCATTCAGCTTCCATTTTTGGGATTCCTGATTGGCAGTGATTCAGGATCTGATGATTGGTATCGATGCTGCTAACCTTGACACAGGATCTGTGTTCTTGATCCACCCAAACCCCAATATTGACTTCTTAGGCTCTACTTGGGGCCACAGTGGTAATTCTGAAACCAAATCTTCGCAGCTTCACAGAATTGTTGATGTAACACTGATCATGCAATACAGAAGTGGTTTGGCTTTGTCTCCTTCCTAGAGCTGAGAGAGTGTGACTGGCCCAAGGTTACCCAGCTGGCTTCATGCCCAAGGCAGGACTAGAACTCACCGTCTCCTGATGCCTTAACCACTAAACCAAACTGGGTCTGAATATGAATATAAATACACACACGCACACACACACACGCACACACATATACACACATGCAAACAGAAATCAAAAGATTTTGCAGAATAGAGGAGGAACACTGAGGTGGTTAGAATTTGCATCAAGTATAATTTGGAAAAGCTTAAGATATGCTGGGATTTGTCTAATAGGCTATAAATAAAACCAGCTAACCACTGTTTAAAATCACACATAGTTTTATTTATGACTACTGCAACAAAAAACAGCGAATCCCTAGGATTGCTATTTTCTCCAGAGATTCACCTTAATTTTCAAATGAAAAATTAGTAGACCATTCATTAGAGATTCTATAGCAAACTTCTAGTAAGAAAAAAAAATCTCAAGAAATGGCTTGCTTTAGGCTAGAATTACCAGCTCTTGAGTCTCCAAGCTACAGTTCTTATTTTCACCTGCATATTGAATATTCTGAGTGAACTCAGGGCTGCTTCTCACATTCTATTCTGTGTGTGTGTGTGAAAGTATTGGTGAAGCTCCCAGCACAGGAAGGAACAGAAATTATTCCTGGAATTGTTAATGCAATCAAAACCGATACATATGATATACTGCTGGGCAGAGAAATGCACACGATGGATCAATGCTTGCGGGAGGCATCTCCTCCTGGAAGCATTAAAAAAGGAAGGAAAAAAGTCTTTCGACTGCATGAACCCAGTATAACAACCAGTGATGCAGCTGAACACTTAGGTGATTTGGTCCAGGATGTATACTGATTAATTGATTAACGTAAAACACATTGAAGAGATATATGACTCCTGCATTGTTTCCCTGTACTGTCATGGGAGTAACAAATCTCATTAGTTTCAGCCTGGAGCCAGATATATTTATGTAAGGTATTTTTATGATGAGATTCATTCTAATGATTTACTGTTGGCTTATTAGATTTAGGAAGGATTTTCCATTTTCACCTTGCAGATTCAGTTTCCCCCTCCCTTGCTTCCTTCTGAGGCATCAAAGATATTTACAACCAAAAAGAGGATAAGTAAGTTTGAGGCCTTTTGCTAAAGAGTGCAGGCAACTCATTTTCAGGCAATCCTAGCTAACAAATCTTGACTTTCATGAGCTGACGGGTTCCTCAGAACAGATTGGTAGGTGGCCTTCAGGACTGATCTTTGCCTTATCGTGCAGTACAGAATAGATTCATCTTGCTTGCATTTGATGCTTTTGTATAAGCAGTATTGAAACTTGCTTACATACAAACATTTTATGAATATCTAATCATAAAAAAATGCAGCCTAAGAAGCAACAACGTATCACCAATCATAACTAACAGCTTTTTAGAAATATGCAAACAAACAAGAGGCTTCCAGTGTAAACTCTTGGCTGGATACTTATAGAACAAGGGAACACAACCTGTTCTGGAGCTGAGGTGCTACACGTAGCCTTTGAGTAGAATGCCAAGGGAGTGGATTAGAATTAAGACTTGGGCCTGCCCAGGACAAAAGTGAAATTTCATTTCTTTGAACTGAATCAAATAGTATTAATATGGTTACTCTCCAACATTTAATATTTGTTCAGTCTGCCATATTAGATTACAGTTTGGCGGCCAAAGCTTGATGGGAAGGCATTTGGTGCTAAGGCTTCCAGCTGCGTTTCTCCTCTAAAATGTATGCACTGCAAAGGACAAAGCCTTTCCATGTGCTGAACACATCTTCTAAAGAGGGGAGACAAATCAAAATCTGATTTAGACATTATGTTTCCTCATAAATTCTAATCATAAATCATAAATCCCATAGTTTTTTGGGGGAGCTTGCTTTCCATAGGACTCCTGGAAACTTCTGGATGTATCTATCAAGGACCAGAGGACCTTCAGTTTTCTTTCATTCCCAAAACTGCATGATTTGGAGTTTCCAGAGTGATAACCAGAATGATGGATTTGTAAGGCAATAGCAACTGAAACAAAATTCACAAGCTCCAGGCTTGACATGCCCTGCCAGCCAGATGACGAATGTCTGCCTGCTTCAGAGGGATGAACTTACTAGTGTCTGTAAAGCACTCCACCAGGACCTGTTGTAAGGTGCTATGTCAGAAAAAAATGACAGGACTCATCTGCCTCTCAGGAGTGATAGAGGGACCAGTGTGCCTTTAAAAGAAAACCAATATGTGGATTCTCTTGAGAGAACAGAGAGAAGTAGAAGTACTGCATTAGAAAGTAAGGGAAATCATTTTATACTAAGTTCAGAACAAAGTTTAGAGAGACTTAGGTCAGAAAATTTGTCTGAAAGAAGAGTGACCAAACACTGATTAGAGATACAAAAACAAGATTTGAAAAAGCAGATTACTGAATTTATACATGCACATGGGTTCCTCCTTACTTTTCAAGGTCACTGTGAACCTTAGAGTGAAAAATATCTCCCAGTACTGTCTACCATGCCTGTCTTTCATCTCTCCAGTTACGGCTCTGAATGCTGAGAGATGACAAAATAATTGCCAAAGGTAATCCAATTTCAGATCTCAAGTTTGAGTCACACAGTGCCCAACAGATCAAGGAGAAAGAGAGATGAAAAAGCTGCATTGCTCTCCACACTATACCACTGCCAACCAAAACAAATTTAGGAAATCCTTTGTTTTCATGGGGTTTCTTGGATATGCTAATAATGTATCTGAACAAAGGCCTGTTCATCACAGGATCATAGCAGAAACCACTTTAACATAATGTTTATATGGGATTTTCCATCATCAATTGACGTTCTTACATTAGTTTTGGGCTCATGTATCTATAGCCACATACAAAGTCACCTCAGCCCTCGTCCAAGGGGAATAACATAATTCTTGTATTATTTATCACTTCTCCCTTCCAAAGAAGGGTAAGATAGGAAACAATTTATCTGTAGTCTTGATCATTTGGAAGGAGAAGGTAGTAACTAATATTTATCAATTGTGCATTTTATCTTAAAATGAGTGGTTGTGTTCAAACAGCATACATAGCCTGGGTGTGGAATTAATTCATTTTCTGGGCTGATGCAATACATCAAACCAGAAACAGAGCAGACTAGCTGAATTCATACAGTACATTCCCCCCTTTCCAAACTAGTTTAACATTAACCAAGCTTACTATATTTTGCAAATGCAGACACTTTAACCCTCTTTAACACCAGCCCTGCTTGACAGTAGAAAACCTTAATTCTAAGTTCTAAAACTCAGTGCAGCTTAATTTCTCTTAGAAGCATTCTGAATGGCTTTGTAGGAAGCCCCCTCTAAAGGGATAAAATTACCCTTTGAGGATAACAGAGAACATGGTTGCATAATCAATTATATTTATGGAACAAATCTTTTATCTTCTCTTCTGTATATTATTGCTGATCTTTCTTGACCAAAGTACTGACTGCTTTGGGTAATTTAAAGCTTGCTAGAATCAGATATGAAACTTTCACTCTGAAATAACCAATCACTAGAAAATAATAGATGTAGCTCAGGGTTGAACTGTGGAGTCCTTGATGCTGAGTTTGGTTGTTTGCTTGCAGACGTTTCATTACCCAACTATGTAACATCATCGATGTGAGTGTGGGGTTTGCTCCCTGTTTATATACAGTAGCTTGCCCTACCAGTTTTAGTAGAGGTGTGATTTTTCTCTTTGGTAGTTCCTTGATTAGGGAATTGTTTTCTGCTTGATTGTTTGCCTGGTGTTAATCCCTGCTTATCTGGGTGTTAGCTGCTGGAAAGGATGTGTTCTAGTCTTTTTGTTTCCTTCTTAGTTTTATTGTCTCTTTTGAAAATGGTACGTAAATATGGTTTATTTCGATGTGTCGATTGATGGCAGATTGGTTTGAATGCCAAGCTTCCAGGAATTCTCTAGCATTTTTCAATTTAGCTTGATCTAGGATGCTCACAGTTTCCCAGTTGCAACTATGGTTGAGTCTGTCCATGTGTTGTGAATTAAGAAGTTTTCATTTGTGTCCTCTGACTGCTAGTTGGTGTTCGTGGGTGCACTCTGCTAGTCTTTTGCCTGTCTTTCCTACATAGTGGCTGTTATAACCAAGCCCAGAGAGCACCAAGGACTCCACAGAAATAACCAACACTTTTATCTAAAACATGCTTGAAACTCTTGGCTAATTCTTCCTTGGAAATGTGTAACAATGTAATATAATACTGTGCTTTGTTGTATGAGAGGAACAAAACAATGCAAAATAGTTAAATAACTGGAACTGCTGCTTTCTTATTAAGATTTTTTAAAAAATTTTGATATATGGGAAGCTGGCATATTACAAAGCAGTGTGCCAGTTTTCAGTACTTCATTTACAAGAGTGACTGAGCCCCACCAAAGTCCTTAATCACACTTAGAAAATGGTCTTGAAATGGTCATTGGCTGCTGCCCTGAGTTTAGTTTTGATGTGGACCCATTTGCTGGAGTAGGGATGGAGAAGTAAATTGGGGCATTAGACGGTATCCAGAGGAGCCTGAGGGTTTGGCAAGAAACAACATAATTTTGCCTTCTGGTAAACTGGGTGCTTTGTAAGTAGCCATTCCCATTGTGTTGACTGTTTTACACATGCATATACACTTTTCTTTTTGGGTGCCCAGAATATTCCACCTAAATTTCAAATATGCCTTTTGCCACCAAAGAAGTCCTAGATTTCTTATTGCACACAAAACTGAGTAATGCTTAATGATGACGTCTACAACACCATCAACTTTTCCATTTGCTAGTCATTCACAAAACTTTAGAACAAAGCCATGTCTTGTCCATCTTGTCCTTCCCATGTGTTAATCAAAAGGGCATTTGATATAGTGCTATCTATATGTTTATGAACCTGGAGCTCACAGAAAATACCTTCACCCAACATTGTTCAGACTTGGACAGTGTGACTTGGCCAACAGCTGAGTGCACAGAATGCTAAACAAAATACTCACTGTTCCCGTTTCAAGCTGGCCAATCACTGAGTGGACTATGCTCTGTGAATTAACAAACTTCCGTTCACACACACAAATACACTCGCATTGCATACAGATCTCTATCATATATGTGAGGTCCATATGTTTGTCTATCTATATTTGCATACATTGGGTAGTTTACAAATCAGTCTTCTCAATAGCCTGTTTGAGAGGTGGTTGCAAGGGAAGACACATTTTTAAAACTAGTGCCTCGAAAGTTTTCTGTAGGTCAGTTCTATATTGTAGACTGAGCCCCGTGAAGGCAGCATTCTAACTAACCATACTGCATTCCAGCATACTCGAAACATTGGTCTTGCCACTGTGACATCCTCATCTTATTGGGTAATCTGTTAGGGTTGCAATTAAAAATAAGAGCTAAAAATATTTGTTAACACTGATTTCACCTAATGACACAGAGAGATAATTACTGCTCTTTAATCAGGACAGGATTCTGTTTAATTAGAATCAATTTAGCTAATGCTATAGCAGATAATTAAGGAATGGCTGCTTAGAAAGATACCAGATTAGTGCAAGATGCTGGGAGCTGTTCTCTACCATATGAAAGTTAGCATAAAAAGGCACTGTTACATAGGAGTTTCTATCATCTTGCTCTGCAGCTTTACTGCTAGAGTAGAATCCCTGGAAGAAGTTTCTCAAAAAGAAAGATGGGATACAGAATTGATCCTTTTGTATTAATAGAGTCCCCCACCCCCCCAATAAGATTTTACTGGTCTTGCTAAGTTTATATCATTGATTGAGAAGACATGCTGGAATGCTTTGTCTCTGGAAGTGAGAAATACAGATTTCCATAAGACTAATGGGATAAAGTTGAGAGGGCAAAGACGTTCACAGATTTGTGCTCAGAATTATGACAGGTTTCAACAGAATTAGGCGCTATGTGTCAAGAGAATTATGAAGCCAAATATCAAAACAAGCATCATCCTGTCTGCCAGTCATAAAGAACAAAAATTGGAAACTTGCCTGAAACCACCAATCCCAAATGGACCCAAGCTTGGGGTTAAGTCCAAAGCACCAAAAATGGGCCTGAGCAAATAGGATGAGAATCTTTGAAAGCAACTCAGAATTTGGTGAAATGCAAGGATGTTATTTTCCTTGCCTGGCAGAGGGACACTCACCATCTATTTTCTGGCACGTGCCCCACCCTCTCAGCTTTTCTTCATCTTCCAGCTAACTCAACTCATGCTGGTTTTCTAGCCAAATCTGCAACTTGCAAATGGTGTGGAAGAGCAGGCTGCTGGAGAAAATTGCAGCCACCTACGCTCTTTCCTTTCCTTCCCGTTTAAGGCTGTCCCCAGCATCAGCATGGCAGATTTGCCAATAAAGCAGCAACCCTGACCCAGGTGTGGCCTGGCCTGGGTCTTTGGAGCTCTGCAGTCACCAGTGAATGGAGAAGCCAAAAGAAAAAAGATGTTTTTCCTTCAGAGGGAGTGGACAGTCCAGAGAAAAAAAGGAAGTCTAAAGGCCCAGCAAGGAAGAGCACCACTTGGAATGGTGCAACAGCTGCACATGCTGGTCGTTAAAAAGCAACAACAGAGAAGAAAAAAGTAGAAGAAAGCCCAGAGAGAGGAAATAAGACAAACAGGCTCTGTAAGAAGAAAACATTGATGTAATAGTACAGAAGTAATAGAAATAGAATATAGGATAGAGGTTAAAGGAAGCCCTCACAGATATATTTTTAAGTTTTACACATTTATAAAATATTTTATTCATTTATTTATTAAATTTGTATGCTGCCCATCACCCGCAGATACCTTTGTTTTACAAAATAAAAAGTCCCCCCAACCCTTATAGGGTGACATAAAGGGTCACCATGGTCCAGGGTCCAATGCTTTTGTGACTCTCTTGGGTCTGGGTCTGGGTCTGATTGGGTATGGGTTAAAAAGGAACCCCTGACAAATGGATACTGAAATAAGACTGGCTGTCCTGCTTTATCGAGATAGAATCTTATTATATCTGACAAGTTTTATGCTAAACTGTGTAATGTTGCAAAATTCTTTACACAAATTTAAGAAAAAGATACTTAAATGTGGTCTTTGCTTGTGTCTCGCCAAATAACTGCACCAAGGTAATTATGAGGGAAAGGCTTTGTTTATAAAGGCATCAAAGCTGGCATAGATGTGTGGGTAGTAAACCTCTCTAAACTTAATAGTTTAGCCAGCATGCATAGGATAAAATATTCAGTGGCTAAAGTCACCTTTCTAACAAACTTTGGTGCAACTATAAAGGCGTAGTCTAGTTTTCACTAATGCAGTTGTGTAAATAGGATTTCATGGAAAACAAAGTTGAATCCTATCTGTTCAGATCTCTCAGCATAGTGTTAATTTATCAGATGCTTTGGGGGGCCTGTAGTACCTTATCAAAAGCCAGGAATTTATCACATTCTCCATAATTTATATTTTTTTAATATGACAGCCCAGGAAAATTATTCAATACATGGGTTGAATGGGTAATGCATTAACTATATTTAAATCATCAAATTAATATTTAATTGAATGGAAATTAAATGGAAATTAGCTTTTGTTTTGTTCTGCCCTCTTTCTTCCTTGCCTACCCAATCTTCAAGCTGCAGAATCAGCATACTAAATGAAAGTCAAGTGGCCTTTGGCCTGAAAAAGATCTGATTTAAGCAAGCTTGCTCTGAATGTATGCAGCTGAGGCAATCCTAAAAGCAAGCAAAAGTGGAGGGACCACCCAATATGCCACCCAGAGAGCCAGCACAGTGAGGTGCATAAGGTGTCGATGTGGACTGGGGAAACTCCAGTTCAAATAATCAACTGATCACCCAGCTCACTGGATGACTTTGGGCCAATCACTGTCTCAGCCCAATCTCTCTCATAGGGCTACTGAGGATAAAATGGGAGACTGAGCTCCTAAAGGAGAGATATGTTTTTAAAAATACACAGGCAGAAAAATGAAATAATATCTATATCTGCTAATCAAAGTCTAGGAAATATAACAAATGCATACTCAAATATTCAGAATTTCAGGTTTCAGGAACACAGAACTGTTGAAAGGATGGTGGCTTAGTCCTCCATCTTACAGAATTTGCTTATACATTTTGGCAATGTTTGGAGAATCTTCTTCAGTATTTAAGTATTAATATCTAGATTTTCCAGGAATCTTTTTTTTTAAAAAACAATGTTTTGTTAAGAATGTTTAATTTTATAGATCTTTGTTTTCTAAGGATAGAGCTTTGAAAACAAGCGTCTTTTAGGTATATTGGAGGTTGAAGTGTTCTGTGTGCAGAAGAGAAGATTAAGAGGGGACATGATAGCTGTTTCAAATATCTGAAGGACTGTCACATTGTAGAGTTTGGACTTATTCTCACTTGCTCCAGACGGTAAAACTAGAATTAGTGGGGTGAAACTTCAAGGATGTAGATAGACATTAGGAAGAACATCTTGACAGTAAGAACTCTCAGTCAGTGGAAGAGCTTACTGCATGGAGTGGTTTCTTCCCCTTCACCGGAGGTTTTCAAACAGAAGTTGGATGGTCATCTAGTGGGGATTGTGTAGTGAATCCTGCGGTGTGCAGGGGATTGGACTTGACCTCTTAAATCCATTCCAACTCTATGATTCTATGACTCTATGAATTATCAAATATAAAGTCTTCAGTATTTGCTAGCCTAAAAGAAGGAGGTTTGCATTTTCTTCTAATTTTGATAGTTACAATAATTCTTAACCAGACAAGGACAAGATGTTTTGTTCTAGTGAAAATACTTAGGTGGTAGCTGGGATATTGCATGACATTTTTATTATAAGCCAAGTTTTCTGAAGGGAATACTATTGGGTAACTCTCTACCTCATTTTTCTGCTGGATTTATTCTAACATTGGAAAACAGTTCACTTCTGATACCATGGACAGTGTCTTTCGAAAACAGTTCTCTTTCAAAGGATAGTTGAAATATCTTTATTTAATTCATGTGGCTTGAATTTTAATGGCAAAACTACAGTTTAGTTATTTATTTATATTTCAGATGAGAAATTATTTTGTGTGCTGATCAATATTACTTTAAAAACATGAGGATGGAGGATGAGCAAATATGCAGAAAGGTTTTTACTATTAGTATCAAAACATTTCTTTTATCAAGAGGCACTCAAAATATTTGTGCAGAGAAAGGTTAATCCCATTTAAAAAGAGGGCAATTCCTTCTATGAGTCACAATGAGAGTCAGTTTGTGGCACTTTTAAAGAATGTCAAATGGTTCATTTAAATATTTTAGCCAGAAGAGTAGAGACTGATTTGGAAATTTTGCACTTTAGGCTTTAACATGTCATGGGTTAGGCCTGAGGAGGGAATGAGTCAAAAACAGAGGTACTGTGTAAAAGAAAAAAAGGGGGGGGGCACTTTATGATACCAAAAAAGTCTTAGAAGTGTCAGACTTTCTGGATAAGTCCAATGCTTTGGAGACCACCTCTTTCCCCCTACATGTAGGGGCAAAAGGTTTTTCTGATTGTATAGCAACCTTCAGCCAGGAGTTCACCTTCAAAATATTGGGCCTGCCTAAAAAACAGGAACTGCCCAGGAAGGGAATTCTTACTATGTTTTTGTAATTGTTCTCTCTGCTGGTAGTAGTTACCCCTACTCAGTATTATATTTCAGATGTGTGCACCCATACCTTACAATATTCTAGCTGCTATTTCACCCATTTCAATGATATCATTTGTACCTCATGCCATGAAAAGTGGACCAATTGAATGATGGTGGTGCAATCTTGGGGTGCTGCGAGGTTGCAAATTTGATGGCATGATCTGAGGGTGCTGGGGGGTTACATTAAACCAGTGGGTATATCCTTGCTGTGGCATGAAGGAAACACTGTCATCAATGGTTGAGCTGCTAGGACTGGACCATATGGTGCAGATTCAGAGCCCTGAAGCTGAAACAGTCCCCAAAGTAGTGACACTTCTTTTTAAGATCAAGAAATATCTTGTCTTGTTTCCTCCTCAGCCCTCTATCTTTCCTAGAGGCCCTCTCGACAGGGAGAGAAAAAAAACATCAGAAGCACAAGTACATGTGAGAGGATACACATGTAACCGGGGGGGGGGGGCGGGAGGAACTAGCAGGGAGCTCCACAACATGTGCTTCCCCTTGAGAACATCTTGCCCATGCATCCTCAGCCCTGGCAGCCCCAACGACCACAAGCTGTGCATGATATTATCAAATACAATGTCAGATTTGAAGAGCTCTGAGGGAGATCATTGTTGTCAATATCAAGAAAAATCAGCATGTAAAAAATGCGTAAGGATATAAAAGGACTCATTTATAGATCTTCTCATGGTAAAAAGAGTCCACTGATTCATTGTATTCCTCCAAATTAAGGAACAAGTAACTAGATCTTGGCAAGGGTTGCTGCTTAAAAGGGAGAGAACTGTCATCTCCTGAGCCTAAGGATATTCTGAAATGAACGTGTGCTTTAATTTCAAGCACACAACTGGGGGGGGGGGGGAAGAGTACACTCATTCCAAGCATCAGGAAGGTGTAGAACATGCTCCCACCAGGACTAAATTTAAAAAGATGTGCTTGGCAGTGAGGAACACGTGCCTAGCATATGGACGCAGCTGACAGAAGGGCTTCTACACTTTGTTCAAGATGAACACTCACATCGCAGCTGAGCCATGGCAAATTTAAAAATCTACGTCACATTCTTGCCATGGAGCCTACATTTAGTCATCTGTTGTCAGAATGTGGTAGCAAGCTAGCTCGCTGTTGGTGCAGACTGCGACGCTGAGGTTCAGAACCATTCATCTTAAATGCATCACACAGCAAGCAAACTCATCTGCTCTTTTCCACTTGAAAGACATAAGTAAAACGATAAATAATATGATAGCCTTTAGACTCTGCTCAGGAAAGGCATTACCTGATAAACTCTGCCCAGCATGTGTCATCTAGTTTTGGCTATATTCTCTCTGTGTGTCTCTGTGTGTGCACACTAGGGAACATACAAGCTTTTGCTCAGTGCTTGCTGGTACTAATATAATACAGCAGTATTTGCATTTACAAATATGGTACTACTAAACAAAACAATTGTTGGAGAAGGATAAGGATTAAGCACAACCATGTGGTAAATATTCTAATATAGCTAGTTCTGTTCTATAAAGATGAAATACAATTTTTGTGAATATTCTTTAATTCCATATCAGAAGAAAATCAGAGTCATCTACAACATACAGTGTAAGGACTGTAACAGCCACTATGTAGGACAGACAGGCAGAAGATTAGCAGAGTGCATCCATGAACACCAACTAGCAGTTAGAAGATCCAACAAAAGCTCCTTAATCTCACAACACATAGACAGACTCAACCATAGTTTCAGCTGGGAAACTGAGCATCCTAGACCAAGCTATATCCAAAAATGCGAGGGAATTCCTGGAAGCTTGGCATTCAGACAAATCAGCCATCAATAGATGAGAGATAAACCACATTTACACATCATTCAAAAATAAAAAAAAGCTAAGGAGGAAACAAAAAGATCAGAACACATCATCTCCAGCAGCCCACACCCAGATAAGCAGGGATTAATACCAAGCAAACAATCAAGCAGAAAACACCACCCTAATCAAGGAACTACCAAGGAGAAAACCACACCCCCACCAACACTGGCAGGCAAGCTACTGTATATAAACAGGGAGCAAACCCCACATTCACTTGCACTGATGATGTTACCTAGTTGGGTAATGAAATGTCTGCAAGCAAACAACCAAGCTCAGAGAGCACCAAGGACTCCACAGTTCAACCCTGAGCTACAGCTATTCTCTTCTATTAGAAAATCAGTTGTCAGGAGAATCCTGAGAAATGATTCATTTCATAATTTGGCATTATGCTAATAGCTCTTGGCTGAATTGCATCCTAATATTTTAGAGGTATACTTGTCGCGTGATTGTTCACATAGTTCATTTATTTATTGAATTTGTGAGCTGCCCAACTCCCAACAACTCTGGGTGGCTCACAAGTAAAAAAGAAAGATGGCAAACATGACAAAAATTGGACAGGAACAACACACAATCCACAGGGTTTCATTCATCCTCACCAAAGATCTGGGAGAAGAGCCAAGTCTTCAAGCTGCTTTGAAACACCAGTAGGGTGGGGGCCATTCGAATCTGGGGGGAACCTCATTCCCCACTGCTACAGAGGAGATGAACTTTCAGGGTCCCGATGGCATTAATTGAAGGAACCTGGAGGATGCCAACCCTGCCAGATTGAATCGGCTGGACAACTACTATGGGAGACAGGTGATCTCTCAGGTATCCAGGCCCTATGTCACATATAATTATGTGGTGCTTCCTTTTATATTGGCTCTGAAAACATAACTAAGACTACAATTTTATATCCACTTCCTTTGAAGTAAGTCAATTGAGTCCACAATGCTATCCAACATTTCCTTGTGATAGCCTTCTCATGACATATAGGCATCAACAGAAAGATTTGCCATAGAAAATAGACCAACATTTTTGTTAGCACATTTAGAATTTTAAGACCATGCAAAATGTCTTCTAGGGGAGGCTTTCCTGACTCACAAAATGGTTGCCATGATGGGCATAGCTAGCTGTAAGACCCACCCAAGCCCAAGATATGGGTGGGACTTGAATTAGAGTCAGTGTAGTGATACACATATTGAGATTCAAGACCCAAGTTCAGGTCTGCCCCTGATAATGAGGAGAAGGTGCTACCTCTTCAGGGCCAAAACTCCTGGGAAGCTGGAGAATCACAAGCACCTGTCAGAGAGGAGCTGGAAGCAATGCTTCTTCAGAAGCAGAAACAGCTGAATGTGAGGCACTAATAATATCACCAACAACATGTGGCCATTGGGGCTGCTAGGATTGAGGATGCACTGGCAAGATGCTCTCAGGGGGAAGTCATATTTTGGAATTCCTGCCAGTTCCCTCTCTCCCCATGTGCATCCTCTCAAATATGCTCTCACTTGTGCATCTTATAAACACATGATGCTTATAAGCAAGCATGATTTTTAGCCCTCTCCTCTCCTCAGGTGTGCACCCCTGCCCTAGCAGAATTGCCTGAATGTATTCAAAGTTGGCTTGAGACACTGACATCTTTCACAGCAAAAATCTTAGCCTAACAATATATCTATGAAGAATGAGAAACATTACACATTATGTACCACACACACACCTACTTCTTACTTTATCCAAGTAATAAAAAGCCTGGCAATAAGAAATTACACTTACCTTGGAGAGTAGTTTTGCAAGTCACAGTTTTGAATTCTTGCTGCTTAGAAGAAATCTGATATTCTCACCAGTTATGCTAATTCTATAGGAAACACAGGCTTCTGTTCCATGCTGGGGTGCATCACAGCTTCCTTTTCTGTGGCTGCCTTTGGAGATCTAGCTAATTGGAGGTGCCTGCCTTCATGATATTTAAACACCTGCTGCATCTAGTAATCCAGATAACATTATGCCAAGCAGGAAGGGGGAAAGCAAGAAGTAAGTTAGAGATTTAATTACTTTCGTCATATTATTTTCTTTTACAATGTGTTTCAGGATCAGTTGAACTCCAGAAACTAAGAGATATTAGAGGAAATGACATAGAAGCTTCTGATTTGTTTCTATATGCAGACAAATCAGGTCATAGATCCTCCCCAGTCTTCTTGAGGCAAGGGAGCTCCTTGGGAATTTCACAAAATACCCATTTAGCAGAAGGCAATGAAGGAATGAGGTTGCTTCTTACCATCCCGTTAAGCCTCTCAAGATGCTCCCTGACTATGTTCAGCTTGTTTTTCTTCTTAGATAGGTGGGCAGACACTTCCAGGTTTTGAGCCAGATAACAACACCCTTCTCTACAATCAATCAGAAGATAGCTAGTCCAAGGATACAGGTTGCACGTGAGACCCAATTCTCACAATGTCAGAAGCACACAGCTTGAAACTAGTTGGACATTACCAAAACAAGGGACAGCGGGAAACTGTCCCTCCCTCCCCAAAGAGACTTGCTTCAAGTCCATCTCACTCCGTGGATGGGAGAAAAAGATGTGAGAACTTGAACCTGGATTTTGCTGTGAATAGAGCTTGCATTTGATACATGCCAGTTGTTGGAATCCTTTGCTCAGGCTCCTTTAGCTTTTCTGCAGCTCTGTGCCTCTGAATACCTGCTTCCAGTCTAGCACTGTTGAGAGAAGCTGGATGTGGCTCTTTTGTTTGCCCAGACACATTCTGAGAGAACATGATATAATTAATATACATGAAAGGTTTTCCTCATCTTCTAATACAGATTTAGACAACCTGGCTGTGTACGACTCTTCAACACCCCTTATTTCAGCCCTTCAGGCTTGAGAATACACCATTAACATTCAGCAGCAAAATGATCATATTGTACCAGCACAATTTTAACCAGTCTGGGAGAAGGACAATTGTTGAGTGGCATCCTGCCGCCACTTCCACTTTTAACACCTTCCAAAAAGCAAAACAAGCAGACACAAAACTCAGCCATACCCCTTCTAGCACAATTACATCACTAGTGGTTTCCTAGAAAATTGGGAGGGTGAGTTGTGGCTCCCTGCCTGTCAAACATTAGTACGCCTACTCTAGTATTTCAGAATATTCAGTGCCAAAACTCAGGAAGCAGGAAAATAGATAATAAAAAACTGATACCTAGAGTTTATCATTTTCCCCAGCAGGCATGACAGTTGGCCCTGGAAAGAGAGGACTATTCAACTCCTAAGAGACTCTACTTCAAAAGCTTAGCTATGGTCATGTTTACAATGGGACCTTAACATGGTGAATTAGAGGATGCATCACCACAAGCAGTCGCATAATAGGGTATGATTTAAAAGGATTGTTCCTAAAGAAAAGCGTGGAAACTATTGCTGCTTGCAAGCCTAGCGGGCTTCCTGAAGTCAGTGGAGAAATTGGATGGAGAGGTTTTCAGACAGGATGGAAGAAAAAGTGGCAAATTTCATATGGAATCTTCCCCCCCCCCCCAAAAAAACACCCATGAATAAAGCTGCGAGCAACTCTGTATTTTCCAGATACAATGGGCTGCTATTTTCATCCACCCAGCTACGCTTGCTGAGATGATGAGAATTGTAGTTTAATATGCAAGGGCAGTAGGTTGGGAAAAACTCCATTCAAGTAGTATGGAATTCATCACTTTATCAGTGATAATTTCCAGGCATCTCTGTTAGTCTGCCAATAGAATACCCGACCTACTGACAGTTTTCATGAAGGAGAAGCCATTTCTAATCTGATGAATGGGACAATCCTGCAATTTTCCCAAACTATGAAAAACCCATTTTTCCCTTTGATATTTACTATGTTACCAAAATCGTTGAGAAGCTCTCCTGCACTTCAGCAGTCTGTGGAGATGATCTGTTTTCCACTGAAGGGGATTATCTTCATTTCCTGCCTCCGAATGTACTTGGCTTAATCATTACAAGTTTATGTGAAACCAATCTTCTCTTCCTCCTTCCTCTCCCAAGAGATCTAAAGTCTTGTTCTAAGATTTGGGTCTTTGGTTACAACTGATCTTCCTCCCACCTCTGCACAGAAGAGCTTTTCTATGCAGGCTTAGTGTCATGTCACCAGCTTGTAGGTATGTACCATCATGATAGCTGCAACTCAAAAAGGCTTCTGTATGCTGGTTTCCTATTGTATCACCATGGCCAGGGAACAGCAGCACTCAGACATCCATTTACATGTTTTCAATTAATGATCCCTTCACCTTTCATACAGCAGTGTCTCAGAAGAGGTTTTTTTTGCAATCAGACAGACAAATGTAGATAAATATATATAGACAATAATGGGGAAAATTCACAGCTCAGATCACTGGGAGGTGAAACCTGTCAGCAAGCTCAGAGGATATTTAGCTGTTGGAAATAGGATGGAGGAAACTAGGGTTAACACATAATGTTCTCTGCAAGCTCTAAACTCACAAAAATATAGAAAACCTATGATTACAGTGCAGTGAATATTTTTATGTCTTTTGTTTTTTTAAAGATAATTTTATTAAGAATAATAAATGAAAATATTAAAAGCCAGTACAAACTACAAAAAATACAAACAGAAAAAAATATAAAAGAAAAAGAAGGGGAGGAACATGGATCAGAAAAAAAAAAGCAAAGAAAAAAGGAGAAAAAGAAAAAAAAGTAATTTCCCCCTTCATCCCAGCAAGTAGAAACAGTTTTAATAGCTTACCACAATCTCTAAATACAACATAATCTCTCTTCTCCCCAGAGCTCATCTCTTAGGTAAGAAAACCAAAATCCAAATACTTTGTCAATTGTTCATTGTCAGCAAAAGTACAGTAAGGGCAACCAGATATAACTATCTTCTTATTTTAGCTCTGATCAAACAAGCTGACCTTGTATTCCTTCCCTGAGTTTTTAAAAATATTCTTTAACCCTTTCAAAAAGAGTCCCAGAGGTAATTTGCTGACAGTGCAGTGAATACTGACATAGGTCTGAAAAAAATGAGAGATAACTTGTAGATATTCCAAATTTATTTTAAAATGCATTGCACAGGTAGTCCTTGTTTAGTGACTGCCTTGGACAGCGACCATTCACAGTTATGACGGTGATGAAAAAGTAACTTTGTGACCAATCCTCGTATTTATGACCTTTGTAGGTCTGTAAAGCACAGGAAAGCTGAGGTAAGATCATAAGCACAGTCATGGTTTCCCTTAGTGACCGCTTTGCTTAACGACCAAGTTGCTGATCCCAATTGTGGTCGCTAACTGAGGACTACCTGTAAAGATTTTGGAAACAGAAGACCTGGTGGTCTCAAACTGTGGGTTATAAGTTAATACAGTACACTTTAAAAACAAAAATGTAAAAAAGCTTTATAGCTAAAAATACTTAGACTTTGCAGAAAGCCAGATCCAGAACATGCATGGATGTACATGCAGTACATGTCAAAAACTACTTCTTGTTCTTTTTATCCCAAGGAATAACAGATTAATGTCAAGAAGGGCAAATTAGAGTATACAGTACATACTCTCTCACAAATTAGAGTATACAGTACATATGCTCTCACAACTAACTACAAGATGCAAGGATAAGAGAAAATATCATTTAGTGAAATGGTTAGAGTGGCACAGGATGTTCAATTGTTGAGTACTGACATCCATAACTTAGGAATATATATAGAAACAGAAGATAGATGATGAGGTCTCTGCTAAAGGGCTACATAGATGACTCCACATTAATGCAGCACAAATGGGATACTTTAGTGGGCAGTAACATTTACCTTCTCTGTGTCTCCACCACCGTCCTTGCCCTAGAGATCAAGAAATGACTGGATATAAACTTTGGTGTGGAAAAATAAGTAATTTGATGTAGAAAGAAGATAAGACATCAGCATGATTTGAGACATATTTTCACAAAAGTAAGTATTATGGAATAAAATTTGTTAACCTTTGAGGTACTGCAAAACTCTTTATTGCTTTCACTACAGGAGACTAACATAGCTATTCCTCTGGAAAGCCCTAAAATATTATTCTCATTGAGTAATAAAAATCATTTAAGAATCTGTTGCTTCTAAAAGATACACTGAAAAAGATGATTGAAAAGTAGAAACAAGATTATTTCAAAACCCAGGAGAACACATTGTTTCAAAAAATTAAGAGTTTATGAAATTGTAACATCTAATACTCTAGATTAAAATCACCCTATTTTAAAGGCCATCACAATGTAAAATCACATTCCAAAACTTCATGTATTACTGAATTTTCACACTGGTATTCTGCGGAGTTGATCAGCCCTCATTAACCATTTCATCTTACTTTATTTACTTGTGGAACTGAGCCCTCATTTTCACAAGTTCAAGATTTCCACAAACAAAAGAATATAAATTGCTTTAAAAACATGAATTTTATTTTATTCCCATTTTACTGCCAACAATTCTCTGAATAACAATAAGACAGCAAGAACTGCAGCTGTTCTTAAATGAGCTGGAGTTAAAGGTGAGCAAGGAGGCGGCCAATTTTGCTGACAACATCAGATTATTTAGGATGGATCTAAATTGGGGGTACTGAAATTAGAATGACAAATGTGTTCAGATTAAGCAAATATGCCTCAGATACTGAGGCAAAAATATTCTAACCATATATACTGTACATTGATTGGATCTGAACTAGCAGTGACTGAAAAGGAAAGAGAGATTGGAGTTGAAGTATATTAATTCAGTCTGGTGGTTTCTGTTTCACATAGGAGACCTTAAGGAATCAAAAATAAAACCGCCAATATCATAATGCCTTTGTACAAATGTACAGTGTAACCAGCTTGGAATACCAGATGACTGGAGTTTAAATTTTGGAGGGAAAGCGGCTAAGGAGATGATTTTGAAGGTGTGGATAGAAGGATAGGTCTGCATAAAGCTCAGTTATATTCCAAGGAAAGGCTCTAACTTTCAGAATGACAGTATTAGAAGTAGATATTTATTATCTGGAAAGGCAAATATTTGTAGCCTATAGATACTTAGAGTTGGAAAGGACTTTTTTTTTTTTTATCTGCACTCAGTCGTTACCGATTCTATGGTGACTGCTTGGACGAGTCCCTGCAGTTTTCAAGGCAAGGTGTTTTTCGGAAGTGGTTTGCCAGTGCCTCCTTCCTAGAGCAGAGCCCAGCTGGCGAGCGCAGGAGGCGGGATTTCCGTTGCTTCACGCCTTTTTTGGGCACGCGCGGCTTCCGTGCTACAGGCAACTGCTCCTGACTCCTTTTGCAAGGCGCCGCCAGCATTTTTCCTCCCACCGGAGTGAGAGTCCCCATTTATCTACTCACGTAAGTTTCAATCTGTTGGGTTGACAGGAGCTGGGGAGGAAACAGGAGCTCACTCTGCTGCGCGAAAGCTGGGCTCGAACCGCTGAAGTGTCGACCATTTCTGGCCGGCAACTTTCAGCGTCATTAAGCCGCTGTGCCACCGCGTCCCCGGAAAGGACCTTAGAGATAATTAAATTCAACTTTCTGTCTAGTACAGAATCCACCAGTGTATCTCTGACAGATCACCATCTAGATTTTGTTTGAAAACCTTACAAAACTAAGCACTTCATATAGCAGTCTATTCCATTGGTTAAGATCTCATATAGTCAGGAAGTTCTTCCTGATACCTGGCCTGAAACTGCTCCCTTGTAGTTTTAATCCATGATTCTGGCCCTGCCCTGTGGAATTATAGAGAATAAGTCAACTCCATCTCCTGTGTGAATATCAGTTACTAGGAGTCATCTTGCTGGCAGAATTAAGAGAATAGTCTAAAGGACTTAACCTAAATTGTACTCTTAAGAACACCTGTGTACAACGATTTTTAAGTTATATAATGTAGAATTTCTGCCAAAGAAAGGAGCACAACACTGAGGAGAAAAGAACTGAACTTTATTCAACAATTGTTGGGTACCTGCTTTCAGAGAAAGAGGGACCCTGAACAATAGAAAAGCATGGATTTTATACACTTTGGGTTTGAGAGGTGGGAAGCCTGAGGGATCTGATTTGAGGACAGGTTTTGGATAGAAGTTAAACAGGGGACAAATGGTTTTGTTTCCATGAGTCAAGGAATCTATTGCAAAAGAGAATGGAATGTTGGGAAGAGCAGGCACGTGTTCTTCATATGAACAGAATTTCTGCGGCTTCTCACTTATTAACAAAGGATTTCCTTGTTGGGGTTGCCTCTTTGGCAAACCCTAAGCAGACAGGTGATGGCCCTCCCATTGTTTCAGTGTGATAGTTTAAGGGCTATTTCTGGCAGTGGAACATGGTCATTCTTGGGCCATACAATAGCTTGGGACTGATCCTGTTTTGCATGAGCAAAGAATGGCAGAAGGAAATGGGGAAGTGAAGAGTTTGCAGCAGGAGAGGCAAGGAGGATGCGGGGGGGGGGACAGAAAGAGACGTGGGGGAAGGGGGGAAGTGAAGAGTTTGCAGCCTTATTTTATTATTTTCCATCACAATAACAAAAGCTAATTTCAACAGAAGAAAATATATGTAGCTCAGGGTTGAACTGTGGAGTCCAGCCATCAATAGACACACAGAGATAAACCACATTTACACACTATTCAAAAGAGACAATAAAAAAAACTAAGAAGAAAACAAAAAGACCAGAACACAGCCTCTGCAGCAGCCAACATCCAGATAAGCATAGATTAACATCAGGCAAACAATCAAGCAGAAAACAACACTCTAATCAAGGAACTACCAAGGAGAAAACCAGAGCCCCACCAACACTGGCAGGGCATGCCACTGTATATAAACAGGGAGAAAACCCCACACTCACTTGCACTGATGATGTTACCTAGTCGGGTAATGAAATGTCTGGAAAAAAAAAGTTAATTTGTTTGTTCAAGAGAGAGAAGAAATGTGAAGGACACGCACAACAGTTAGGGTGTGTTACAAGATTTCATCACATCTTGAAAGGGAGAGCTGAAAAAAAGCACAGAAATGGACAAAAAAATCCACAGAGTTGAATTAACCTTCTTATGAGGAAAGTTTGTAACATTTGGGATGTCTTAGTTTCAAAGACTGAAAATTAGATGCAATGTGACAAAAGTATATAACTGTGGACAAAACTGAAAGGTAAAGATACTTCTTCCTCCTTGTAACCCTTGTCCACTAAAGTGTTTCAATGATGAAATTTAGGAGATAAAAATACTTTTTCACCCAGCAGATATTTTTGTACAAATTAACAGACAGTAAAACTGAATCCTACTTTACAATAATTTTACTGCATATGCCTCCAATAATGATGCCAACAGCAAACCACTGTTGATGTTTCACTCTTCTAAAAACTCACATTTAATCTTCATGAAACCAAGTTTGTCTTCTCCTGCTTGTACTATGGAACAAAGTCATATTTCAACAAACAAATCCTGTATTTGTGGCATTTTCATTTTTACGGGAAAGGATGCCTGATATATCCATTGCTTTCCTACTATTTTTTACTCAGCCCAGCTTGGGGAAAAGCTGCTGAATGCAGTTTTGCCAGCACAATGCTCTCACTAGGTTTACTGCTATATATAACAAACCCCACATGCTAGACTGATCTAGCACCATGGAGAGAAGAAGGCATTTCAGGCTTCTCATCCCATATGCTAATAGATCAAAAATTAGTCTTTACTTGCAAATAGCCACTCTGAAAGGTTGTGTTGTAAATGAACATATCCCTACAAATACATGGGGACAAAGCCATGGATTGTGTGGGAGGGTGGATCAGGAGTTAGGAATTTTTGTTGCTTCTCTGTGAAAGAAGGTGAAAAAGGCAATTTGTTAATTCATGAAAATCCTCAAAGGACAGGCAATAAACTCAGTGATTGGCAAGTTTGAAACAGGGAACATGAACATTAATTGATGAGCATTCATCAGCGATTGGCTTAAGTTGAGCAATGACTAGCTGAAAATTCTCTCTGCAAGCTCCAAAATCCAAATACAGAACAAGACATTTTTTATCTGAAGGTAGTAAGAAGAGTATGTATCTAAAGTGCTTTGATAATGACTTGCAAATTGAGTGGATGGTGGTGTGGCAGCTACTAGTCATGATGTCTATGTATGATCTCCTGTTGGTATGGAACATAAGCAGTGAGAGGTGCAATTTCAAACTTCCATGCTTCCATAAATGAGAAACCCTGAAGTGGAAAAGCCTTGGGCTGGCAAATGGGAAAACATAATTCTGATTCTTAGAAGCTTATGCATCATTGGTTTAATAGCAATTCTGAATGCAAAGACATACACACACACACACACACACACACACAACTTTTCATCCAGGGAAGAAAATGTATAGAGTTCTTTTTTCCTAACCCCTAATTTCCAAATGTTTTGATTTTCCAACTTTTCAACCATTGTTCCATCATTTAAAAAAAAAAATCTATCAAAATACTGGAATTCTTCAATTTCTGTCTTTACATCACCTTGATCATAACAGTTTCAGAATGGAGCTATTCTTATCTGAAAGTACTGACTAGAAAAAGCTGTCTTATAATACAGTAGATATAATCAACTGATAGACAATGATCATGGAAGCCTATTAGCTGCCCACCATTGTCTGTACACCTCACTGAAACAATTTAAGAACATGGAGGAGTCATTGTTGAACAAGTTGCGCCTAGCTCAAACTCTTATGGTACATACCTATGCTTCTTTATGCAGAAGTAAGCCCACCATGTGTAACAGGTCTTAACAGAATTCAACAGGACTTTCTTTCACATAAATGAATGTAAGGCTACAGCTTAAATATGAACAGGCTGAAAATGACTGGCCTATTCCTTCCCCTTCTCCTTTAATTGCTTCCCCTCCCACTTCTATTCAGGAATTATACAGAAAGCAAATAAATTAAAAACAGTGGAGATAACCAGTATAAGTGAACATTATAATTTTCTCTACTCTTTTAATTTGATATAAAGCACTACTCTGATAATTGCATAAAGTAATAAGGGCAGTATTTCTTTTGATACGTCTAAATAGGTATTTTAAGATCTAATTAATTTTAGGAAGCACTTATAATTTAAACAATCAAACTAATTTGCTAGAAAAACAAAAGATTCAATTAAAAACAACCATTAATAGTACACTTAGAGGCCTTATTTCATTTTTAAAAATTCAGCTGGGCTCCTTCTCCATCTCATCAAACTAACAATTACACAACGTAAAGTCTATTATTTATTAGATGTGTGGGTTGAGTACAGATTTTATGAAGAGTTCAGAGAATTCTTAAACATTAATTGCTTTTATCATTTTCTAAACATGCAGGCAACTCAACCTGCATAAATTATCATTTTTTTTTCTTAATTTCCAGGTAGGCTATTTTTTCTTCTTTATATTTACAAGTTTTTGCTACATAAACTGGTGATTATATTTTCTTACATGGCAAGCATTTTATTGAAATGTAAATCTTGACCTTTCATAGTAAGGTATCTGGGGTATGTTTACAACCTTACAGAAAATTCCCACATAGCTTAAATTATATTTGCATACATACTCAAGTGCAATGTTGTATATCTACCTATAGGGCAGATTTGGCCATTAACTCTGCTATAAAGAACTCAAACAAGGGTCTCTTATGCATTTAATTTTGTGCTATTGCAAGGAGTGCTATTTGGCCACTAGATTATATGTTCAGCACAGTTCTTGTAAGTCTACATATGATATACATACACAGAACAACATGTAGCTGCGTTCATTTCAGTAGCCTTACTTTCCCAGCATATGATTTTTTTAAAAAAAATAGTCCTTAACTGCTAATAATTCTTTTAAATAGCAATATAAGTTCAAAGCAAAAACAGACAAAACAGAATGTGAATGTATAATTATTCGCAATTGTATGAATGGTATAACATGCAACAAAACAAATCCTATTGCTGTGAAAATTTCCTTGAATGGAATTCATGGAATAGCATATTTGGTAGACTGCAAACATATCAATACGATTTGTCTTTCCTTTTATAAGTGGTAGTCTTTTGACTAAAGTATTATACAAAGTTCAGATGTGAGCAACACGTGGTCCTCCAAATGTGGCTGAAGTACAGCCTTTAAGGGCTCAGCTGATATCGTCAATATTCCAACAACAGTATGGCAACAAGTTAAAGGGCCCAAGGTTGTTTACTCTGAATTAGAATGATCTATAACAAGAGGTCAACTTGGTGCCTTCCAGATGTTTTGAATGACAACTCCAAGTGCTTTGCCATTAGATATGTCTCGAGGGTGGACATGAGTTTGCTTGTTATCTGATCTTATATCTCAAAAGGAAAGCAGAAACAATAATACTTTTAAAATTTCTAGGCAGCTTCCATCCTTTCAGACATAGTAACTATAATTAATAGAAACTTGTAAATGGGTTGTACCATTCTCTGTTTTTTTTCTTCCCAGGATGCTGTTTAAATAAGCCTCATTCAGCCATGAATAACCTAACACTATCTGATTTGAACTATCATCAAATGAACAAGACCAACATTTTAGAAGATGGGCATCCAGTATTCTGCAAGCTGATTCACATTTCTACTAGCCCTACCAAATTTTACATCAGATATTTATTTAAGTTTAGCTTCATTTGTAACAGATACAGGGAATTTTGTTTACATTGTATGTACATTTATTGTAATTAAACTCATTCAGATTATGTAAAGTTAAAGATTATTTTTGGAGGGCCATTCGAGATCTTTCAAGAAGCATCTTAAATTCTTATTCTCACCACATGATCTCATACCAGCTGACAGCATACATTCTATGGTAATATCTTAGTACAGGAGAATACAACTTTTATTATATCTGACTATCATGGAAGGGAGGGAAAATATAAGCTTTCTAGCATCCAGAAGCTACCTGGTTGAATAGATTAGTTATACCAGAAAAAAAAATGCAGTCTTTTAACAGAATATTTGGATTATATGGCAAAATAGAAACCTTATACAGGACTTGCTTTTTCAACAAGGACAGTAACAAACATCCTGAAGTTTATCAGTTTTCATCCTGATAATTTTTCACTTAGGAAACAGCTGCCTTCCTACATACAAATTTAGGCAAACTATCGATCAAGTACTGACAGATCTCTTCCTCCACTTTTTTTCTGGATGGTAATCTGTTTCCTCATCTGTTTACCTGGTAAAGGGAAATGAAAGATCTGTGGAACTTAGTGCCTAGGAAAATATTGAGGTTTATTGAAATATTAAATATTTATTTATCCAATTCTATGGCTTGGAAAAGCTGATAGACGACTAGCCTTAGCCTTGTGTAATCTATTTTGCTTTTTACTAGAACACCAAAGTTAATTAACTAGGCTAGATGCAAATAGTGGCTCAATTGGGCCAATTTGTGGTAAGAATTAAAGGGGTGCTTCTGAGCACATATTCAACTGTGATCGGTAAAACCAAGCACCCAAGTTCTTTCATTAAAAAAAAAAAAAGCTTTTCTCCCACAGTACTTTTTCAGCAACCTAATTTAGGAGAAAAGGTGTTTTAGTTGTTGCTACTTTAGGCCAACTGGGACTTATAAAATTTGAACATCTGCTGGCAATTGTCTACAAATCTACCAGTAAATTTAGATCTAAATCAGACTTGAGATATTACAATTTTATTATAAGAGGGCAGTCCAAGGTTAACAAATAATACACAATCCAAGCTGAGATTTGAATTTAAAGATTTCAGATTAGCAGAGCTCTTAACCATTACTGTCCAATATGCTATCATCAGTGAGACAGTGAATTTTGCTTTCCTTTGTGTGGGAGAAATTACTGGCAGGAAATTAAGTTAAAGAAATTAGTTTTGTTTTCTTTAGAGAGGTCTGCAATGTTTCCCATCTTCCACTAGAAAAAAATTTCAAGTCTAGCTTTCTGTCAATGTTGTAGATTGTATACTTGCAAACCTTATTACTGATTGACATTTAACAATTCCAAAAGAGCTTCATTTTTGTGACTATGGAAAGAGAGGGCAGATCTATGAGCATTAATTCTTGCTAATAGTGAAGTGCTATCCACAAAGAATTTTTAGAATTAAAATGATTCAAAAGAGCAAATTAAATGACACAACAGGGATACCATAATGACCATCAACTGCATTGGATGGGCTGGGTTCTTCATGTTGCACAAGTAGCCTAAATTGTTTTGGCAAGAAAATTTACTAGGGACAGAAATCCACCATAGTTTCCTCTGCATATCCCTTCTAGTAGGTACTTATATAATCCTGTTTCAGTTCAATGGAATGGAAAGTTGCTCATGCCAACTTTGATCCAAGAAGAGAGTCAGTGTTAAACAAGAGTGGCCCTCTTCTTTTCAATGAGACAAAACTTCCAGAAGAGAATATTCCCAGGAATAAAGTTCACCCAGTTTCAGGTGCTGCAGAATTCAGATGTTTTAGAGCTAGGGCTCTTTAAATGTGACCTTTTAAAAAAAGGGAATTGACTATAACCTTCTTCCTTTTGGACACAATTTTAGATGGCACAGTTCTACAGTGGGAATAAATCCTACCTAATTTTAGATAAATAAGTTGAGATATTTTGTGTAAAGAAAGACTTTACAAATCAGGGGAGGTTAAAAAAATTAACCTTCTCTAGTGGGTTAGGGTTGGATGGGAAAGAATAAATGAAGCTCACTCCATGTTTATTATGCCAGAAAATTCTGGTCCTTGCATTGAAAACTCAGTGACTTGGAAACAGAATTGCTAGGAAGGGGATGTATGAAAACAATAATGAATTTTATGAAATAAGCTATTCAGAGAAGTACACAGTGGAGCTTTATTGCTGTCTAAATGGCATAGCTGAGAAGATAACTTCTGAAGCAAGTATTTTGATTTGGGGATAGTTCCTAAAATCTTGAAATGATTTTCTATGATCCACTGCAGTGCAATTAGCAGCCAGCATCCATCTGTTTATGTTCTATTTGTTATAGGAGATGGTTCATTCAAAATAAAGATTGAAACCCTCATACAAATAAAATATATTAGTAACTTCGCATTTCTCCCCATTATACCTTTCTGTGGAAAAACTGAAACAATGTACAGTAACCCTTTTGGTAGACACCTCGCCTGGCATGCCTTTCTGCATGAACAGGCATCAAAGACCACTGATTCACAAAGCTTCTCAATTCTTTTAGGTTGTTTTGTAAAAACTGCAGCTTGCCTTGCATAACTACAGATTCAGTCTTCTTCTGACCAGGATTTGAGATTTGACCACATTCATGGAACACCCTAACATTTGCCAGATAGCTGATTTATTATAATCTTGCTATGGCTTCAGCCTAAGGATTCAGAATAGCTAATATTAACTGAGCACAGAACTATTTTTGCCTATCTCCTGTCCTAAGGATATCTGAACATATAGCACTGTCAAAGGACAACATTCAGTTTCATTGGGTAAGCTCTTCATTCAAATATGTTGACAACATAAAATTAAAAGCTATAGCTGTGATGCGGACACCACTGCATGTTATGGTACTGGTTGTAATGTAAAAGTTTAAAGAACCCTCACAAGAGCTATAGTAGAGGTCCAGCTCAAAGACTGATTAGGTATTTAAAGCACAGGAAGGAGAAGCTGAGAGCAAGGTGCTAACCACTGCAACATGCTGATTTATTAAACAAAGCTTAAAGCTTAAGTTTGAAAAGTTCTTCCGAGCAACAGGAATCAAGCATTGATTGATCAATCAATCATTTTATTCAATCAAGCAATTGAATAAAAGGTTGGGGCAAGAGAACCAATGGGGTATGAATTTACATTTGTCCAGAAAGCAGATCAGGGACAAATGACCCACGAAACAGACCTCAAAGGATGTTTTGGCGCAAGTGCAGGACACTGGGATGTGACAAACTATCGCTTTAAACCACACGATGCCTTCTGAGATAGTTTAGAGACAACAGGTGTCTAACCATCCCAGCATATGAATATCCATGCAAGGGAGGATAAGAGATCTGGTGCATGAAAACACCAAATAGGTTAGAGAACGAATAGGTTAAACAGGATGATGTCTGTTTAGGCACAATCCTGGCCGTTTTTAGAAAGCTCCGTCCAAGGAATTAAAACGTAAGAAACCTACGTTGATTCGGGCAGCTTCAACGTGGTTTTGCGCAGCGGAGTAATGAGATTTTTTTTTCTAGAGACTACTTATAAGGTCTCTGGGGATCATGGAAGCGGCAGAGGCGGGAGAAGACCCCTGGGGTAGAAAGGATGCTCGCGTCATCAGACCCGTCTTCCAACAAGGGGAGAGGGCCTCAAAAAAAAAAAGTGTGCAATTTTTCTTCCCGCCGGGAGCCTCCCTTCGAATTCTGAGCAGGTCGCATTGTGACGCCTGAATGGTTGCCGCGAGCGCGGCTCCCACTCGGATCAGCTCCGCGCGGGCTCGGCGCAGTCAAGGCGCTGCAAAAAATGGGGTTCCGCAAGGCCGGAGGCGCGTGGACACTCGCCTTCTTACTGAGCTTGTTCCTGAACCTGCTGGCCGAAGACCACGAAATCGCCTTCAATGACACGTTGTCTCTAGAAGCAGCTTTAGCAGAGCCCATTGTGAAGCTCGTGGACTCGGGTGAGGGACTCTAGGCGGCGCAAAGGGAAAGCGCGGCTTATCAAGGCCAAACCTTTCTGAGGTTGCCTGAAAAGGAAGGGAGGAGCCCAAAAAAAGCGGGCTGCTGAGGAGCACGTTTGCATCTTACTTTGGGGGGGGGGGGGGACGGCTGGACGCTACGGAACACAGAACGGCTGGAAAAAAAATCTGTGTATATATTAATATCTGTTCCTGTTGTGTTAACATTTGTTCTCATCATATCCTTAATCGTTTAAGTATACATGGCTGTATGGAATAAATGCAATGCTGGGTTCTTAAAATTAAATCACATGTAAGGATGTACATTCTATTTCTTAAAAGCAGTTTGATATTTAAAGAGGTAATAATTTGAAATTTAAATAATTAAAGAATATTCATGCTAGTTACGCTTGGGTAAATAAATTGAGGCAGAGTCCAGTTTCTTTCACATTATTCAGTGGATGGAGAAACTGTATCATTTCAGGTGAAATGCACTAGAGAAGAACTTAGGAGATACGTTTTACTTTAATTAAACAGCCACATCTTATCAGTTTGTGGTAATTTATCCTTTTGCAGGTGAAAATTTGACAGAACCTAAAGAAGTAGAATTTGGAGAATGCACCGTTACATGTGGTAAGTAAAAAAGCAAATGGATAAGGCAATAATATAGTTTGGTGATATATATATATTTGCATATATGTGTATAAACAACATGCTAACAATAGTTTTTTTATTGTTTTAACTTGTATCTCCTTCCTTACCTCCTAGTGATTTTCAATTATTAACTATAATTAACAACAATCCAGTTGATTGTCATTACAAATTTAGGTTAGATCTGTTAATTTCACAGCCTGTAAGCTCCTTTTAAAAAGCCAGTTCCTTTCCTTTATTGGCTATGAGCTGCTTTTACCAAAGTAACAATTTCCCTCTATTTGTGAACATCTGTGAGATGTTCAGAAGCTGAAAGACCTTCTGATGCATCATCTCACAGATGTATTCCCACAGATGTTTTCCCACTTACAATGTTGCCAGCTCTGTTAGCACAAATTGCTTCTCCGCTGTAGCCTATTCAGCACTTTGTACAATTTATTAGTTGTGCTAAGGGTGGTTCAGGCCTCAGAAAGGAGTGGAGGGTGTTTAGAAGTAGAGCACCCATTGTCTAGTAACAGATGTTTGGTTTCATGCAGAGAAGAGCAAATAAGATAGGTGTTTGCAATTCTTCTAGTGAGTTTATTTCTCAGGTAGTTGATTAAAAGGAAAACCTGGCTTGTTTAGAAAATGATGTTGGACTTCTGCAGTGAAACAGGAAATATTAAGTCCCTTCCTCTATCCATGCAGCATTTTTTGTTAGTAAATGCTACTAATATTTAAGTCATTCTTATATGTGTGTGTGTATGTGTGTGTTTTAAAGTTTTCAGCAGCTATAATAAAAGGATTACCAGCGGTAACTCTCTCTGCAACTCATCCTCTATCATTAGTCTCCCCGCCCCCAGCCCAACCAATAGTCTTTATCCGGGTCATGTTTTATTTAGGAAAGAATTGATTTTTTCTATGCTCCTAGCTTTATATTGCCTTAATCTGCTGTTATATACATTTTTAATGGCTTCTGCATTTTTTTATTTTTATTTGCATTTTATTATTTTATTACCTCTATTTTTCCTAATTGGAAATATTAAATTTATGAAATTGTAATTCCCAGATACTAAACTCTAAGCTAAGGACTGATATCTGGTCCTTTTTTTTCTTAATTTAGTTCTAAACTCCTTTTACTGACTACATTCAGATGATTTTCCAGGATTCGGCTTAATTTTCTCTGTTGTATAATATTATAGTTCCTGATTAATTTTCTACTTTGTGTTATAATTGTGGTTTGTCTAACGTAGCTGTTTAAACAACAAATAAGAGAATATATTTGAATTGTTTTAATTCTTTAGTTAAAGGTTGGTTTACATTTAAATGATTTTTTGGCCTTTGGTCTGTCTTAATCTTTTTGGCTATGCTAATTGCTGTTTTTTCAGTTTAATTTATTATATTAATTAAATTAATGTGTTCTTAGTTTTCTTCTGTAAGATTGGTAAAACTGTCAAACAGTTTTGCAAAGTGTGGGATATTGCTGTTTGACAAGTTCAGGTTTACTCTTAGCCATAGAAACTTAGCGGGTGACTTGGAGCCCATCCTTCACAGGTGGGGTGGGCCTGTGGTGGGACTAAATGAAGTGAGATTCCTCAGGAAGCTGTCTTGAGCTGTTAGAGCAGTGATTCTTAAACCGGGGCTGATTACCCCAAGGGGGTACCTTGGGCATATCCTGGGGGTAAAAGAGCAGTTGGTACCTGCTTGTTTGTGAGTCAAGGATCCAGTTTGAGAGTGGCTGCTGAATCACTTGTGTAAAACAACAGATTTTGGGTTTTTTATCAGGGTAATTATATTACTTGAGACTGGGAAAATGGGTGGTTGGGTGAAACAGTTTAAGAATCACTGTGTTAGAGGGAAGGGAGGACATAAATCTACAAATAAATAAAATCATACTGCATTTCTCAAAATAGTTTAATTTCATGAATATGGAAATAAAAACATTCAGTGCCTAGAGAATAAAAGCAGAAAAAGTAGCCAACTTCAAGATTTATATGCATAAAGGGGTTTGAGATCTGAAATAAGTCTTTACAGATGTTTAAATTTTACTCATTTAGTGGTTTATATTTGTTTCCTTTATCTATGGTAACACTTCATGACACAAATTCTGGTAAAAGAATTACTCATCTAGAAAACTTCTTCCTGTCTCTCAATCCAGCCTGCCACGTGGACTTGTTGTAGGGATAAAGTGATGAGAGACTATATATGCTGGGTGGAGTTTCCAGTGAAAAGGCATGATTAAAATGTGATAAATAAGATTATTTCAAGCATGCACTCATGCCTGGACAATTCCCTGCAGTTTTCTTGGCAAGGTTTTTCAGAGGTGGTTTGCTATTACCTCCTTCCTAGGGCTGAAAGACAGTAACTGGCCCAAAGTCACCCACATGGCTTTGTGCTTAAGGCAGGACTAGAACTCCCAGTCTCCTGGTTTCTAGCCTGGTGACTTAACCACTATGCCAAACAGGCTCTCAAGAGACTCTATAGTCAAATTAATATGTGGTGTCTTTGTATATAGTTCTGTATGCCAGGACTACCAAGTAAGTAACCTGGTATGTCCCCCCCCCCGCCCCGTTTCTCCCTGTGTTGCAAAAGGCCCTTGTCCCTTCCTAGAGATTGTCTTTCTTTTGTGGAAGAGCTTTCCCTGTTCTTTTCAAGTTGCTACCTATTTCCAGAAGTTCGTGCTATTTCATTTTCATCCACTTAGGAACTATTTCTTCTCTCAATTTCTTCTCTCTCCCCTCATTGATCTTCAGGAATCAGTTGTGAAATACCTGGGTATGATCCAAAGGGTTCTGTTTAAAATCTATGTACTCATTTGATTGTATTTTCTTCAGCTGGCTTCTGAATGCTGCTATTTGTGCTTAGAAATCATCCGGTCACTTGGCTAGTTTCCACAGGGCTTGTATTTATTGTGAACAGATAGATATGTTGTATGGTGTGGGAGTATAAAACCAGTAGCAAATACTTTGGTTGTTCTTTCTGGGCTAGGTGAATGAAAGTTACAGGGTTTTTTTTTGTCAGAATCCATGCATGTTCTGATGCAGTGGGGAGGAGAATGGAGGATGGGGCAGCAACATGGATAATAATTGATTGCATAGTTAGCAAGCACCCTGACAGCCTGATTACTGAAGTATATGGAATTTAGCAGTATGAATGTCAGAATAACCTTGAAAGTTATAGACATTGAATTATAATTTGGATGATGATAACACAAGAGCTAGGACTGGATACGAGAGTGAGCTGGTTGTCTAGAAAGGTCTTAGGAAGAGTGGTGCCATGAGAAGGACACTATATCTCTCCCACGGCCACCTATACTTTCTCAGGACTAGAAGAATTCTTTGTTATCTTCCTGGTATGACTACTGCTTTCCCCACCTATTTCCCCTACTATCTTTGTCATCATAAGTTTTTGTTACACTCTATGTGTATTAAAAATATTCCAATTGCATCCAGTTTTGTAAATACTGCAAAACAAGTAAAATATTTTCAATAAAAGTGTTGATTCTTAGCCATTTACATTTCTAGTAGAAATACTTTGGTTGTTTAATAGATTTAAAAGTGCAAAATATTTTTATATCCCAAAATATCCCAAGTTATTTTTTCGTATGCCTAGGATGTAATTCAGTATTCCAATAAATTTTATTCTGTTTATCTCTAGGTCAACAAAATATTTCTTTAAAAAAAAAAAAACCTTTGCTCTCTGTACTGTTCAGTAAACAAATGTCTATATAATAGATGATAATCTATTCAATAGTTTACTGCGACTAAACATAATATTCTCTCCTCCCTCGCATTATATGTCATGAGCAGGGAATGCAGTGTTTGGCATAAAAGAGGGGGAAAAAAGCAAAGTAACATAGCATTTGTGTTTAATATCTTTACATTTTTAAAAAATAACATGGCATTGCTAAGTGAAATATTGACAATTTAAATTTGGGACTCTTTATCTGATTTGAATTGCATATATGAATATCTCTTTGCTGTTGGCTGGAACCCTCTGCACATTCACTAGGAAATATGTGCTCTTGAATTCCTTGAGACTTATTCCTGAGTAAAGAAGATAGGTGAAAATAATCTAAAATGGTGTAATAAGCAGTAGTGGCTTGTGCCAGGTTGCATCAGATGCAGTGATGGCTGTAGGGTTACTTATTCGTTTGGACTGCTGAACTTTGCATAGCATGTTCATGGCCACATTTTAAAAGTAGGCTTGGTTTTGGGGGAGAGGTTGGGGTTTCTAAGAGGAAAAATTGGGCTGTTAAAATTCTGCAAGGTTTAAGGCACCAGTGCCTCTTGACCTTCTCCTCCCACACCAAATTTGGTCCTGTTTTGCTCAGATTTTGGAGAGTTATTGTGATGATATGTAAAGTCCCAACCCTCCTTATATAAATTATTTCCAGGATTCCATTGAGGTTGATAAGATAAAAATAGCTATTGCTCCACTTACCAAAACTGTATTTTGTCAGGTCAATAGAGAACATTTGGATATTCAGACTTTGCCCATTGGCCAGCTAGATGTGCCAAGTACCCTTGATTGGTTAGGAGTATTCCCCTTTACTCTCAAATTCCTTTCCTTTGCTCTTCTAATTTGGCTGAATGCAGGTAGAGATCCAAAAAGTTGCTCACTTGCCTATACTCTTAAGCATTCAGCAGTGGGAGTTTTTGTCCTTCTTCCTCACCTCTGCACTCTGAATATAAAATAGCAAAGTGGTGGATGTCATTATTATACTGTACTGTGGCCAACGGTGTGCTGGAGTTAATACTGGCTTGCCGATCGTTAAATTTTCTGGAGTTTTGCAAGCTGGTTGAGAGCAGAGCTGAGCCACTATGGCTGGCACGGCAGTCAGCTGTTTGGCAGCTCATAGCATGGTGATGGCAATGGAGCCGTCAGTGTCAGTGAGGCCTGGAGGTGTTGGGAAAAATGGGGCAGGAGGGGAGAGCTGGTGGTTGAACATTTACCAGCATACCATTGACACTGGCAATGCGACTGTATTACACAAAATCAAGCATGTCCACAAACATTTGATTAAAGTTAACCTCTTACTCTGGAGATTGTAAATTTGAATAGTTGATGGCAAAAGTTTTGCCCATCTATGAAAACCACCATAAGTACAGATCATGCATTCCATTATTGCCACTTTAAAATACCGAAGATGAACATATTAATTAAAAAACCCTATAAAACATATAACCCATTGAAAGGAACATTTTGAATCAAGTGCTTCTAATAGAAGTTCATGCTATTCCTGAGCACACCATATCTTATGGTGTAGTCTTGCAGTGAATGTGTTGGTTTTTTGGGGGGAGGGGATTAAAAATACAGTGTATATAGGTGCACATGTTACCAGTGAATAATACATATAGCATTTATCTTACAAGAGTTGCTTAGAGGTTGAGATGAATGTGTCATCTGAAACACCCTTAACTTGCATCTCCTTCCTGGAACTCCTAGATCCCATAAGGTGTTCACTATTCTGATTTTCTGTTGGTATCAATAAACATTAAGAATGCTCAGTACCTGATTGGAATGAGCTCATCAGAGCAAAAATGCTTCAGGCACCAGATGGTGGATGCTTTGAAAGGCCAGGTTCATGAAGGCTGCAAGCTAATGTTGATATTTAAATTTAATTAACTTGTTTGTTTCAGCAGTGTATAAATTGAAAGTGCATATCAAATTCAACTAAAAAGAGAACATTTTTGCATTTTGAGATGATGGGGCACTATTTAGGAGATCGTCCTAAGCAACATTTTACTTATAAAAAGTTTTTTTTTTTCCTGAAGGCCTTTAGATTTTTCTGCAGCTTTTATTTTAAATGATGGAATATCTAAAGAGAGGAAATTAAAATATGGGTTAGGGATCTATCTATCTCACACATATACACACATTATTTTTAAAATTTTTGATCAAAGGTATTGGCATTCGAGAAGTTATATTAACCAATGGATGTCCTGGAGGCGAAACAAAGTGTATTGTTCGTGTTGAAGAATGCAGAGGACCGGCAGATTGTGGATGTAAGTCATGATGCAATGATAAATTCTAGTTAGCCTATAAGAATTAAATGGCTCCCTTCCATAACAGCATGCATTCATTATGAGGTTATTTATTTACTCAAACTTATAGGTCACATCAATCACAGTCACAACTCTAGGCAGCTTACAATGTATAATAGTTAAGACTAAAACAGCATTCCAAAAGAAAAAAAAAAGTAATAACAAATGATAATAGAATTACTGAATGTCGACAATGGGGAGAATAGCACAACTAGTTAACAAAAACAATACAGAATACACATCAGGAAGCCAAATCATAAGCTATCCTCCTCCAGAACCTGCTGAAAAGGGCCATGTCTCCAACAAACTCAACCTTGTATCAACTTCAGGGGGAATTCTGTTCCAGAGAGAAGGCACAGCTTCAGAAAAGCCCTTTCTCTGAGGTCCCACAACATGACAGGACCTGAAGTGAACGAAATCTGCCAGGTCTTACAGGATGGAAAGAAACAACCAGTGTGAAGTCCCAGAAGAGCTTTATAGATGACAAACAGCAACTTAAAATTGCATCTGGATGTGGTATCTGATGCTTTAGGTTGGAGATACTTTTAAACAATGTTAAAAATAAGCTCAGCTCCCTGCTATTTATAATTATTCTAATTTTAATTACAATTTCCAGAGCTTTAGGTGGTTGGAATAAAAAAAGAAGAGTACAACTTCGAGTTGAGCTCAATTTCTGGCGATTACATGGATGTGCCCATGCAATTCTCTTGTCAACAGTATGGAAGTGGTTTGCCATTGTCATCTTCTAGAATGCTTTTTTCAGTTCCTCAGTCTAGTCTACAGCTCTGGTGGTCTCCCCTCCATGTACTAATCAAGCTCAACCCTGCTTAGTTTCCAAGACTCATTAATATGCTACATAGTATAATATTTTACTTTATACTGGCATAAAGTGATTATTATATTTGTTTTCTTGCAGGGGGCAAACCTATTTCTGAAAGTCTTGTTAGTGTGAAGATACCTTGTATATTTGTACCTCCAGAAAATCGGTTTCAATATGTTTGGAAAATGTTGATTCCAGACCAAGTAAGTAATTTTGTTTTATACTATATGTTTGTGTCTTGTGAATTTATTACATGATTTTGCAAATGATTTCCTATTTCCTACATACCATGTATGGTTGCCTTTAATTTAACAATTAAATTAGGTAGTTCTAGAATTAATGCTGCTTTACTTAAACCTAAAATCAGAGGAAAGGGTGTAACCTGAATGGCAAAATTCAAAATTAATATGAAATATATATTCAAAAGTCATTTAAAAAGTGATGGTTTCCTTTACTCCCTTCTGATCTAAATAAGACACTATCTCTACTGCTTGTATCATCCTTCATTATATTTCCCTGAGGAAAGAAACCTTTTTATTTGCAACAAATCTCTCACTAAATCCATCTCCAAGCTCAACCATGTTTTTTCCTCCATGCCAAGGCCAGAGAAATTCTGCCTTTTTAATATTTTATGTAGGGTTAAGCTGTTCAAAACAGACATTAGCAGAATATGGAAAGAAACTTAATGATAAACTATAAAGTAGCCATTGCCGTTAGCTAGATTTTTATAATAATTTGTCCCCTCATCTCCACTTTTCCTTATTTAATTAAATAATGATTATAATTTTGATATTCAACCTTTCCTTTAAATTCGTTTGTCTGGAATATATGGTGTAAAAGAGAATCAGTAAGAGTTATAAAATTATAGTTCATCCTGCACTGCATAGCCACTAACACCCTCTTAACCTTCTAGAAGATTACTAAAACCTGGGTTTCTCTCCATATATTAGGGCCAGGATGTGAGGGAAGCCCAATGTAAGTGCATTTGTTTTTATGGGATTGTTATGTGGTATCTCAGTTATCTTTTCTTGCACTGGATTATTTTAATTTGTTACGGTTTTTTAATGTTGTTTTTGTATGGATGGTTTGCAACCCAGATTTATGTATTTAAGATAAATAGCACATGGGTGAAGGATTTTTGACTCTCCACGTGCTCCTAAACAATTCCCTGCAGCCTCTGCCACCGTGGCAAATTGTGAAGGGTGCTCGGTGTTGTAGTTTAGCAACATTTATAGGCGCATAGGATCCTCTTTTGTGAACTAAAAAGAATGTGGCTGGAGACTTCAGAACATCTTGTTTTGGATATTATAAGGGACCACTGGGAGAAAAGCTCCAAAGTTGTCACACGATTTTGATGTAGTTAATTCCTAATTATGAAATAAACAAATCTTGTTTTTTTTATCACCTTTGAATTGATAGCAATCACTCATTATTCCTAATGATTCAGCTATTTTGGAAGTACACAGAGATACTCACCCCGTTGCATTTGAGTGTGATACCATAGAAAATGAGGAATTGATTGCATCTGTAAAATATACGGTGTACACCACAGCTGGTAAGTTCATGAAATTCATAACTGTTTAATCAGATAGTGCTTCTCTTAAATGAATATGAGAAGAACCACACATTTCTTAATTGGTTTATTTTTAATTAAATGTATAAGGTGCCCAAACTCTGGGCAGCATACAATATAGAAGACTTAAAATAACAATCCACACAGTTTAATAATCCAAAAGGATGTCTGGAGAAAACAACTATTATCTCATAGATCAGATAACCCGTAAAGGATACCCCATTGACTTTAGACAAAGGCTTGGGAAAAGAGCCAAGTCTTAAGGGATTATCTAAAAAATAGATCAGGGTGGGGTCCATACAGATCTGTGGGGACATCCAATTCCTATCAGGTGGCATTGCTTAATTGATGGGAACATGCCAAATTTGCTGAATAATATAGGGCATTTTTATATATGAGAGACTAGGTATCTGAAATTATATTAAAATAGGAATTTCTGGATTGGATGGCACAAAAGAATTAGGGTTTTCTGTGTTTCCTTGCTGCCATCTAGTGGTCATCTGGAGTTCTGTAGTCCAGATATGGTAGCCATAATTGAAATTAATGGAAAAATGCTTAACAGCAGTGCTTGATTGGTTATTCCCATTGAAAACAATATTTTTATGGCAGCAGCGCATGTTCTGCAATATATTTATGCGAAATTTAAGAAATCCTCAATTTGTTACTATACAATGTTTAATCTAGATTTTATCTGCAGCATTTCAAAAGGCCAACATCAGGCAGTTTAACGGAAGCAGCTGATGCCACCTTGTTCAGTTCTCAGGCCCTTTATAATGATCTTGAGGTGCTACAGAGGAGAATTTTATTGATGCGCTATCTATAGCTGTTACCTTGAATTTTGCACCCAGGGTAGATAATAATTCCAAGGCTTCAAAAGAAACCTCCAATCAACATGAAAAAAAATGCCCCCTTCTTTTGAATAATGCTGTTCTCTTTTCTATTGTAGTTAAGACTTATTCATGTTGGTAGGCTAGGTAGTTTTCTCAGGAAAGCTCTTGAAAAACTGTCATGAAAAAAAAATAACATGGAAAGAATTTATATTATGTCTCTTTGTAAAGAAGACATGTACGTATAGACCACAATGAGAACACATCTAGAAATAGGATAGTAAGTATAAAAGAATGCCTCTAAATATTGTATAGAAGAGGACGTTTTATTACTGTAATCTCCTACACCTCTATAAAAGCTTGAGAGTTTGATTTTGCTTTTCCCATCCTACTTATAATTGAAATTTGTAAAGTAAGAAACCACCTTGATAACAGTAAAATAGAACTGAAAAGAATAATGTTTGTTTCTGAGACACTATTTCATTTAATACATATGAGTGTGCTATTGCTTGCTTGATATATTTTCAGCTGTGTGATTTCACTGTGACTATGAAAATGGTATTGTATTGTTTTTAATATTGGGTAAATCCAATGTTATATTGAATTGACTTCTGCAGTAGGAATCTTGCTTCCCTTCCTTCTACACATATCCCAGGTATATTCTAAAGTATTGAGACATAAAATATAAAAACTTGTTCATTGAAATAATGTATCATGAATTCTCAAGTATATGTTGATGAAACGTAGGAGAGGGAAACAAGGTTAAATTTGTCAGGCCCAGCCCAAGAACAACAATGAAACAGTTCAGTCGAGTACAGTTCCTTTATTTGCTTATACCTTATAGACAGAATCTTGCCAAACTAAATCTATACTACACCAACTAGTGGATATACCCTGTGAGATTCTAGGGAGTGGCTATCCTGAATCTCTTACTCTTCCCAAACTCCCCCTGCGGACTGTGTTGCCTTTTGCCCTGCTGGAATGCCGCCCCTCCTTCCTGGCAGCTTTGATCTCCCACAAAATTGAACATCTCTATATTTTTATCTACCTTTTTTATTTGTGACTACTTAAAGAGGAAAGGGGATTTTTACCTTTTTCTTTAAAAAGTAATAAAGTTTGATTCTTTTTATACTTGTGAGATGGATCTCCCAAAGTAGGGGGGACTGATTCTCTTGTCAGGAAGGTGGCACTGCAGAATTCATTTAATTTTTATTATCTTTTTTTCTCCTTTTACTTGCCAGTAAGGCACATGGTCTATGGACACCCTATCTCACATATGGAAGTTGGGGGGAGGACATCAGGTGAACGCATCTCCCTGGAAGATAGGCATGGCAGCAGTGATAACCAAGGTGTTAAATCAGAGGAGGCGGCAGAGTGTGGGTGTGTAGAGGCATTGGGTTCTGGCAGAGGAAGTTCATGTTTTCCCCCTGCAGCCTCACCACTGCCACTACATAGCTATTTGTACTAATAAGTTAACTCAGTAAGTCTGAATTATGTTTCTATTTTTGTGTAAATTGTGTGAATTGTAAGGAACAGTAGAGAGTATTACTATTTATCCAAAGGAAGACACCAAATTTAAGGCAGAGTTAAGATAAAAAAATTAAAATAATGTTAATGGTTACTGATTATAATTATCTGTTGATTAAAGCACCTCATTTGGAAAATTGATTCTCACCTGCACAGTATATACAATACATACGCACTCAACCTATTCTTTCTTATATAAACCACTCACATGTACTCACACGTGCACACACTTATGAAGATAAAGATTGCAGAAATCTGATTTCAGCTATCATAAACCTGTACACACTTCTATAGTAAGTCCCTCTGGGTTCACTGGCTTTTCCAAGGGAGTATGCACAGACTGCTGTTATGCTGGGGATGGATTTGTTTAGCCAAGTTGTCTCCCTGTAAGATGGAATGAAAAATAGGGAAGCAATCTTTCTCTGAAACTACAAAATGTTACGTGCGCAGACCATTATGCATGTTTTGGCTGGTCCATGTCTGGACTGAAACAGGTATGCTCTGTCCAGGTATAGACCTAAATCATGTATGTTTAGTCTGTGCAAACATGTGTCTCTGGCAGAGGTATTTTAGGATGAGAAACAGGAAAAGGCGTAGCCAGCAATGAAACCAGTGGGGGATAAGGGAAAGGAAGGCACTGGGATATTGCAGAGAGGAGGCGCAGATGGACCAGTTGGGTGTGACATAATCTGAAATCAAGTGCAGTAGTTAAGGGAAAGCATTGGCAGGATTCTGGGTTTTGGTTTATCTGAACAGTGGCCTATGCAAAATGGTTCAAAAAGATTGTGGAGAGGCGGTGCAGATGGATCAGTTGGGTGTGACATATTTGAATTCAAGTGCAGTGGTTAAGGGAATGCATGGGCAGGTTCAGTTGAGGACCATAATTTATGGAGAGAGTTTTCATGAATAAGGGAGGTCCCCATTGCAAACACTCATCCTCTACCTGTAGACAGCAATGAGAAGAGCAAAGGCAGTCATTCTACACTTCCCACCCAAGCGTTTGCATCTTCTTCTGTTCTTGGCAATAGAGATGTACGATTAGCTTTTCCTTTTGTCCCTCGCAAGTAATTATTTGAGACAAACTGTTCATTTTTTTCTTGATAATTAAGATATACATATATGGTCAGCTTTAAAGGGCATTTTTTCTGAGCTTTTGGCTCTTCATGGATACTTGAGGATCTGAGGCATCTGGTGAGCTTTGCATACATATCACAATTTTTGATGGATTTCTGCGAGGCTATTATAATAATTTTGCAGCACTTATATCTCATGATATTGCAGTTGATTCATCCCCCACCAGCCAGCCTTATTGTCAAACAGTTGTAAACAGAACACAAAAAACAGTTACAAGATATTTTTAGTTTACAGTTTTCTCAAAGGATCCTGAGAAAAATTTTTTTTAAATGAGTTGGTGGGGGAAGAAAAAAAATTCTTATTAACCAGCTCTCCCCCATCCTTCTATAGGTTCTGTTTTGCTGCTGTTAGCGGTAGTTTTCCTGCCATTAGAGCCCCAATTTAATGCCATCAGCTGGAAACTCAATTTGGACACAATTGCTCACCCTGTAAATAAAGCCTCCTCTTAGTATGAAGAAAGTAGCCATGCAGTTGTCTTTTATTTGCACACATTAAAAACTAGAGGTAAAAGCAAGAATAGAACCACGTCATTCTTTGGATAGTTGGAATAATATAAACAATACATCCATTTTCTTGCTCATAATGTGCAATTCAAAAGTTTTCATCATTGATTTGAGGGCAATAGGGAGCTCAGTGGAGGCAAGCGTGAATGGCACAGCAATTATTATGAGCAATTTTCCTTCAGTTTCCAGGTAGATGTAAGGGTAAGATTGGTATAGCGCAAAAGCACCCATAGGGAGCATTTTGGACAAGATTGGTTTTCTGTGTAGCAGTCTTTGGTTGTTTGCATTCATAATTAAAGTGACTTTAATTTCTAATAATGTACTGGCTCAGAAGCTGACAGATTTCAGACTTGCGAATTTGTTTTTGTTTTTATTAAACATGAGTTCCAGCAACTGGATTCTGATGCAAAACACAAACATTTATAATTACGGGCCAGGAAATTGCTTTGCATATCAGAATATACCAAAGGTATAGCCGCTCCTCATAAAAGTTCACTCATAAGTACTCCACCTCCCTCCCAAAAATAAGGATAGAAAAATCATTATTATTGCTAATAAATGGGAATTTTTTAAAAAAGTTTGTGCTGATACCTGAAATTACCTGAGATCCACCCATAGATCCTGATCTACATGTTGCCCACCCCTACTCTATACTAACAGGTGGTGCTTATAACTAGTAGAAATAAACTAAAAATCCCTTCTATTTTTAACTCTTTTCCATCATCTCATTAATAAATGAGTTTGGTATATGGCCTTGTTCCTGCACTGCTGCTCTATTTCATACTCCAGCCTATTTTGGTTTGTAACTTGCTTTTGACAAAACCAGTGACATAAGGCAGTTTATTCATGTTTTCTGATAATAGTTCTGCGGGGGAGGTAGTGTGTGTAAGTGAAAGGGATGATTCTTCTTATCTTGCCATGTGAGGAGAGAGCCAGACGAGATCTAGAGTGTGTTCCTTGTTCTGCCACCCATGTGAGTGAGTGTGTTGGCAACAACGGGAGGAGGTGGAGGTGGCAGGTGGCCAGTTTTTAGAAATGGCAGCATCTCCCACATGAACATGGCACAGTTGGCTGTGCTGAAGCAATTCTGCACTCAGTTTTCACTAATTCAGTTCATTTCCTTTGCAGGCAAAGGCTGTTGCATTGCAATACTTTGCCCTGTAAAACACATGTGGCACATTAACCAGGTTTGTCATTATCTGGAATGATCTAAAAGAGTGTCAGTGATAGTGATAATGCCTAAAGAACAGAGTATTCAGCAGTTCTACGCTTTCTGCTGAGAAACAAAACATTTTCCTTTGCCTTCCACAGAGGACAGCTGTCCCAGGTCATCATTTTCAAGGAAATCTTCTGTTTTTTCCCCCCTCCTTTTGATTAATATCAACAGAGGATTCCTTTCCCTAGAGATGCAAGGTCCTCAAATCCTCAAAAGTTTTTTTTCCTACAGGAAAGGAACAATGTTGTTCCATATCACCCTGTACTGGGTATGTAAGACCCACATGACTTGAAACTGTGATTATCAAAGCAGTGCTGTAGCTGACCACAAAGTCAAGAGTTTGCACCACAGCAAAAGATAATACGGAAACTTAAAATCACGGAACCATGAAGGAGAAAGAGGACATAGTGTATTAACTAGCCCACCATTCTGCTCTGAAGGAGATCAGTTTGAAATACCCCTGCTATCTTTGTTACTTGTCTATCATCAAGTGACAGTTTCTAAAATCTTTTTTAGAACTTTGTTGCACAGGCAGAGTATTTTGAGTAAAAACCAGTACCAGCCTCATGTGGTAAAATCCATTAATAGTACCTGAACTAATCATAGCTTGAAGCCTCTTCATTTGTTTGTTTGTTTGTTTGATAGGAACGATCAGCTGCTGCTGTAAGCTTTTAGATAAGATCTAGTTTGAGAAAGTTCTCATAGTCTTTAACATTTTCCATAACATCTTAAATAGGGAGTTTTTTGTTACATTGCATATACAAGTAAACATTGGATCCAAACAATTCTTAACTGGAATTCTTTTTAACTATATGTTCTGCAGGGGTGCATTTAGTAGTTTAGGGAGCATATAGGAGTATTTGGGTCCTTTCTGCCCTTGTGGTAGCTTCTGACAAGTAGCAAAGGAGAGTTGCATTCTACTTATCTTACCCTGAAGATAATATTCTAGATATCTTTTCAAGCTATTATATTACTGGAACAGAGCAAAGATCGAACAAAAGCGACCCCTCTCTCCACTAGCAGCAAAACTGAAAATAATCCTGATTTGCTCATTTGCCTGGCTTGGCGGCAGCATTTCACTGACAGTGGCATATCTCAGAAATCTTAAGTAGAATCATATTTGGTTAGTATTTTGATGGAAATCACTAGGAAAATTTATAGGCTATGAGCTAGATTGGGAAGTCAAAAAACCATTCAGGAAGACACTTCCGTATTGTTGTAAGAAAACTATACAAACCACTCCATGAAGTCACCATGAATTGAGCTCAACTTGAAGAGGACTTTATCTTATCTTCTTGATTTATAATATGACTGATACTGTTTCCACATCTTTGAATCGAAGCCTGTCTTTCCCTGTCACCCCAGCCTTTGAAGTCCCACCACCACCACTCCTTCAGGCCCCAGACTGATTCATCACACTATGAAACCCTGAATTTGGTCTCCCAGATTCCTCTGTATCTACTATATACATCAGAATAAACTAAAATACTGTTTGTACTTCCTGATTTTTTTTTTTTGGCTTGGAGAATATTTGATTATAATGTTGCATATTTGATAACTGTATATTTAAAAAATTGACATAAACAATACTTCTGTGTTTAGTTCCAGAAATAATTTTGTCTGTGCACACACAGCCAGTTGTCCTTATGTTACATTTATAAATAAAACCCACCAATCTAATAGATTTCAGTATCAGACATAAGAAATTATAATAGAGTCATACGAATTACAGTTACACTTACAGAAATTTATCATATATGATCCATTTGCCATAGAGGGATGTATGGAAAAAGCCATGGTGACATCTAGCTCCATGATAGCAAAAATTCACTAAAACCTGCCACCTTTGTAACCACCTTATAATATATGAAGCAAATGGAACTTATGAGTAGAAGATGAGACTCCTTCTAATAATTAAATATATTTTAATTTTTATTTGGTATTTTTAATACATAATGCTGGAAGTACTGATTAATCTGATGAATAAATTCAAATGGATTAGTCTTCTACAAACTTCTTTGCCTCTAAAAAGAACATTCGGGTGATTTCTTGATTCCACCCTACCTCCCAAATTGTTTAAAAACTTCTGAATCAGAAGGATTGTGCCAGATCCTGTATCATTTAAAACAAAACTCATATTGAGTATAATGAACAGTTTTTCTGCAATATAGGATCAAACCTATGATTATTAATGTCTATTTATATATGTGTTGCCATCCCTGAATCCCTTCCTTTTTAAAGCAAAAACTAGGAATCAAATTTTCTATTTGCATTTTGCTTCTATTAGAAATGTTTATTACCAAGTCAGCGGCACTGCTGATTATCTCAAGGGAGAGATTCTGGCTTCTTACTGGTTTCTAAATAGCTACTAGATTATTTGAAGCCAGATGATTACACAGTCCTACTGTGCCGTCTGAGAATTGTGTGGCTCTAACAAGCATTGTGGCTATGGGTCTAGAGAGTGGGTGTTCATAGACTAATGGATAGAATTGTCATGATAAAGAGGAAACACCTTTTAGGCAATTACCAGTTGGATTAACATTCTTAGGGGGTAATATATAGGTGGAATCCATTGACTCCTGCTGAATGAAAGACTACACCTGTTATTTGAGCCAATGGAAGCTTCCCCCATCATGCTTCAGGAGAGCACTGTGAATCCAGCCTACAAGGGCAGAACTAACCCCTCTAGCTGTCTGCTATGGTTTTAACCCAAAGTAAGCTTTTGCAGTTATAATTTACATTTTAAAAGCCATTCATATAGCTGCTAATAATACAACTTATCCAATTTGAATCTGAGCTTTTATTCTCATACTTTATATGAAAAATGTCCTAATCTAATGTCCTCCATGTTCATTTGGAATGCAACTGCCAGAATTTCTAGCCAGGTGGGGATTTTTGAAATTCCAACACATTTTGATGTATTCAATGAGAAAGGTCCTAATTATATAAACATGCTAGACTTGTAGCATCTTACGTTGCCAGCATTTTTTGGGGGGGAGGGCATCTTTAATAGCTGTATTACAGGCCAAATCATGAAGCATTTTCAATCTGCAAAGGAGATAATAGCAATATGGTGACTTGCAGAGTTTCTGCTTAAATTAATGGGAATTCATTTGATTAATTAATGTGGTCTTCCTGTAGGTATTTGCAATATCACTCAAATAATAATAATCCATTATCTGTGACTGCCCTAAGATTTACACAGCCAAAATTAAGATTAAAGAAATCAGATTTTTAACTGGCAGAGTCTTTTTAGGTAGTTTGACCAACTGCAGTTGTTCTTCGTTCAATATTAGACTTACATAGAAAAGAATACAATAGTTCTGCTTCAGGATTACAAAACATAGGTTGATCTTTGGTGACAGTCCCCAGGAATGTGGCTGGTGCTGGCTGAAGAACAAGCAACAGGCTGAGAAGGAGAAACTTGAGAGAAGAATAAGTGGGAGACAAGGATGCATTTGCAGTAGGACAGAAATAGTACCTAACTTGGGGGGGGGGGCATTCAAATGATATATGTACCCCGGAAGAAGGACTGGAAGCCATAAGTTAGGAAGGCTTAGAATCTGGGGGTTGAGGGTCTAGGGGTGAACAGAGTGTAGATTGGTTAATATTTGAGAGTTTCCAGTACTCATTGATCACGAACAACAGAAAGACACAGCAAGTGAGGTGATCTTTATTAAATTAATTAAACTAAGGGTAGTGAACCACTCTTGGACCAAAGGCCAAACTCATTCTAGGCAGGTCTGTCAGTCTATGCTTGCAAAGCATAGAGCCGCAGCCTGGAGCACGCAGGAATATCAACTGTAGGCATAACCGCTTCCCATGTACTTTCCCAGCAAGCCTGCACGTATGCACTCATTCATAAAACCTGATGACACACCATTCTCTCTCTTACACATTTGTTCCATTCACACGCATATCTCATTGATTTAACACACTGTCTCATATATACACAAAAAAGAGATGGAGAGGATGAGTGTTCAAAATGGATTACAGTGACTTCTGAAAATTAATCATTGTGCATTTTTTTAACCTTAATCATTACAAGGGGCAGAGGAAGCTCTCATCTGTAATCAGTTGCTGATTAGGAAAAAAAAAGGTGCTTTAAGAGAGGGACAACACCTGGTTTTAAAACCAGTGGGTCAGTTAGTGAGCCCCCACAGACTTTATTTGATCCATTAGGTACAGCTTCTGCATACCTGAACTAAATTCATATTTGAAATGTGAATAGCAAGCACTCTTATAATTCCTCTTCAAACATAACAGTACAAAGCACAAATAAAGGTTTTATATCCAGTCTAGACACAATTGGTTTTTAATGTTACTATAATTTCTTATTTTGAGTTTCAGGTGTGATCTTTGAGATGTTTGAGTAGAATCATTAAAATGTAGTGAAATTTGGTTAGTGGATAGGGGACTTTCAGTATTTTTTTAATGTCATCTAGTAATTCAGTCTCGTGGCAAGTCTGTGCTGCTAAACTGTCATTGTGTATCACCAGCTTAAAATAACATCTCAAAAAATGCCATAAATAGAGATGTTCAGATAAAGACACCCAGTGTAGTAAAGCATACTTTAAAAAGAATAGATGATAATATGTGAAAATTTCCTTTGTTGTTATTTAGTTCTGTACTAAATCATCAGCTTGTGGGTACAGCACTTTCCACAGCTTTTCTTACTTTAGCTTTTTCCTTACTAGAATCATTCTTTGTATTATAGAAAGAATGACTCCAATAGTAATGACTGTAAATTCAACTTTGCTTCAAATTTTGTTTGTTGTTTTGAACTGTTAGTATTTTATTTATTTAGCCCACCTGAACCTCATACTCATTAAAGTGTTCTATATAGCATTTCAAAGAGTTATTGTACTTTAAGTCAGCTTTTTAATGGAAATCTTACTGTAAGCAATTGTATCTATTTACTTCTCTAGCTTCCCACATGTTCTTTTAAATTATTTCTGTTGCTGTACCATTAATCTTATCAGGGTGATACAGCTTTTTTTCCAACTGTGCATGCAGAACTATATAAAATATCTGAAGATCAGTTTTGCCTAAGATTGTGGTAAAGCTCTATCTTATTATTGACCTTCCTATTAAAAGATATTCCTTTGTGCATCTTGTTGTATTACAGAAACTGTACAACTTTAATTGAATTTCTTTTTTCCTATGACATTTAGAACTGTTCAGTCGGTTTAAAGTAATCTAAGATAGTGTAGGTATGCAAAATCCTTTCTTTGCATTTTTCACTTTTCATAAGTATAAAATACTATCTAGCCTTTAAAGCGAGTGGAAAATTTGTTTCCTAATTTTCACCTAGTTTAATTTTCATGCAGTTTATTTTCACATTTTCATAACAGGCACCACAGCAATGAGAATTTTCTTTTTCTTTAGAATTGGAAACAAGGCGGTTGAAGAAGCCGGCTACGGATATTGTATTGGTGTTTGTCCTCATAACTGGAGTTATAGTTTGCGTTGGAGTTATCTTTGCAATAATCTTCATCACTCTTAATTGGTAGGTAGAGCATACCTAAATTTTAATTGCATTAGGTTTTGCACTTGAGTAACAACTAATGTTCACACTGCCCCTCCTCTCTCCAGAAGGAAAGCTGTATTCAGGACAGAGCTAGGATGATGTGTGAACTCCAGAAGGTATCTGCAGTATGTTCAAGTATGAAACAAAAACACTAGCACAGACTTGCTTCTCTGGCAATTAAGAGAGAGAACAAAATTTCTTACACTGCCAGATGCTTTTAATTGAGATGAAAAGTCTTGCACATGCGTACCTATATACGTAGTCATGCATACACACATAAATGTGCACACAAACACACTTGTTCCTTCTTTAATTAATGATATACCTAGATGATACTCCAGAACTTCAAAGCAGCTATTTCAAGTAACTTCACTGTAAGGCCAGCTTTCCTCAGTATGCAAATAGAGCTGGTGAAACTTGTAATAGCATAGAAGAGGTTTCTCCAGAGAGATCCAGGAGAGGCATGACACTACTGAACTTTAAGGTGACTGTTGAAAAAGGAAAGGAAGTAGCTTGGCAGTGAGTTAGGAAGAGGAATGATAGGAGGAGGGGTGTGCCCACCATAGAAAATTCCATGGCAGAAAGCATACAGAAATGGGAGAAAATTAAAAGGGATCTCGCAAGGCAAATTAGCATATACAGGTGAAACTCAGAAAATTAGAATATCATGCAAATGTTCATTTATGTCAGTATGGCAGCTCAAAAGGTGAAACCAATATATGAGATAGACGCATTACATGCAAAGCGAGATATGTCAAGCCTGACTTTGATATAATTGTGATGATTATGGCGTACAGCTTATGAAAAGCCCAAATTCACAATCTCAGAAAATTAGAATAGTATGAAAAGGTTCAATATTCTAGGCTCAAAGTGTCCCACTCTAATCAGCTAATGAATCCATAACACCTGCAAAGGGTTCCTGAGCCTTTAAATGGTCTCTCAGGCTGGTTCAGTAGGAATCACAAGCATGGGAAAGACTGCTGACCTGACAGTTGTGCAGAAAACCATCATTGACACCCTCCATAAGGAGGGAAAGCCCCAAAAGGTAATTGCAAAAGAAGTTGGATGTTCCCAAAGTGTTGTATCAAAGCACATCAATAGAAGGTTATGTGGAAGGGAAAAGTGTGGTAGAAAAAGGTGCACAAGCAGCAGGGATGACCGCAGCCTGGAGAGGATTGTCAGGAAAAGGCCATTCCAAAGTGTTGGGGACTTTGACAAGGAGTGGACTGAGGCTGGAGTTAGTGCATCAAGAGCCACCACACACAGACGGATCCTGGACATGGGCTTCAAATGTCGTATTCCTCTTGTCAAGCCGCTCCTGAACAACAAACAACATCAGAAGCGTCTTACCTGGGCTACAGAAAAAAAAAAAAAAACTGGTCTGTTGCCCAGTGGTCCAAAGTCCTCTTTTCTGATGAGAGCAACTTTTGCATCTCATTTGGGAACCAAGGACCCAGAGTCTGGAGGAAGAATGGAGAGGCACACAATGCACGATGCTTGAAGTCCAGTGTGAAGTTTCCACAGTCTGTGTTGATTTGGGGAGCCATGTCATCTGCTGATGTTGGTCCACTGTGCTTCATTAAGTCCAGGGTCAATGCAGCAGTCTACCAGGAGATTTTGGAGGACTTCATGCTTCCTTCCACAGACGAGCTTTATGGGGATGCTGACTTCATTTTCCAGCAGGACCTGGCACCTGCCCACACTGCCCAAAGTACCAAAACCTGGTTCAGTGACCATGGGATTACTGTGCTTGATTGGCCAGCAAACTCACCTGACCTGAACCCCATAGAGAATCTATGGGGCATTGCCAAGAGGAAGATGAGGGACATGAGACCGAACAATGCAGCGGAGCTGAAGGCCGCTATTGAAGCATCCTGGTCTTCCATAACACCTCAGCAGTGCCACAGGCTGATAGCATCCATGCCACGCCGCATTGCAGCAGTCATTGCTGCAAAAGGGGCCCAAACCAAGTACTGAGTACATATGCATGCTTATACTTTGCAGAGGTCCGATATTGTTCTATTTCCAATCCTTGTGTTATTGATGTCATGTAATATTCTAATTTTCTGAGATTGTGAATTTGGGGTTTTCATAAGCTGTACGCCATAATCATCACAATTATACTAAAGTAAGGCTTGACATATCTCGCTTTGCATGTAATGCGTCTATCTCATATATTGGTTTCACCTTTTGAGTTGCCATACTGACATAAATGAACATTTGCACGATATTCTAATTTTTCGAGTTTCACCTGTAGTGTGACATGAATAATAGCTGAAAAGCCTTTTAATGTAACAAGGTTACATTAAATAATATACTTGCTGTATATCTAGATACCCCCGCAAAAATGGTTGGGTTGGGAGTTTGGGTTTATTTGTTTTTAGTTAAATCGGAAAATCCATGGCTCAGTAGCTGAGTGTGCTTTTGAATGCCGTATGCGTCAGGTTCAGTCCCTAGCATCTCCAGCTAGAATTGAGAAAGATTATGTAAAACATTTTCTTGGTTAAAGACTGTGCTTACCATTTTGGGGGACTGAATGCTGTAAAATTAATTAAATAACATATACATGATCAAGATTGGGTCGTCCCCCCTCCCCCCGCCGGTGATATGCTTATTTTAGAGCTTAGACTGCTGTTTGTGTACCAGTCTCAAAGTGGTAGAAATTGTGCTCTCAGTTTTTAACAATCATGGCTAGATGGCTTCTGAAGAGTGCAAAAAGAAGACTTGGGGCCATATATTGCCTACATATTGTATAGGGTGATAGTGCTAAGCTAAAGAATTACAAGAAATGTACTTACAATATGGGAAAGGATCCCTTTTGCTAACTTTGTTAATATAGCTTATCTAAACTATCTAAAATCGGGTTACATTTGCTCTGTGATTTTTTGGGTGTGATTTTTATTATAGGGCTGCTGTGAAAACTTTCTGGCAGACAAAAGTTTGGAAAAATAAGGACGAATTAGGTTCAGTGAGAACATCATCGGGGCCAACAGCCACAACAGAAGCATCTCAGATGTCACAAATAGATAACAGTGTACAGGAACAGGGTTCCTATCAGGAATGGAATGCAACACCAGGAGGAGAAGGGGAAGCGGAAGGGGAAGGAGACAAGCAAAATTATTAAGAGAGAGAAAAAAAACTATTTTAAATCAGAGATATTATATTAAAAAATGCACAAAATATTAAAGAGTACCACTTCTAAAAAGTGACTTTTGCTGCTTTGATGAACATTGCTTTGAAGCATTGAGATAATGTGTGAAACTGTAGGGACCAGATTTAAAAGTGGATTTCTGCTGTTACGAATAATGTGATTCACCAGAGACTTCTGCCTGTCTGGGTTCTTAAAAACCAAAAATGAAATATTTTAATAAGGAGTTACAAAACTTGCAATAAATACAATGGCACTCTGATTCTAAATATTTATTTTGTTGTATCTTTCTATGATGTATTCATGTTTTATAAAATTATGCTGGTAGATTTACTGATATATGTGACATTTTAAGGAATTTATGACTTGTATATGTGCATTTGGCCATATGCCAGGGCAGACCTTTGTTCCTGAATGCCATTGAATTCAGTGCACTATTCTGCAGTTACATTTGGCAATCTGCATGAGGATCTTTTGCATGGCGTGACATGTTAACAATATTTTCATAGAGATGAAATGATGTAATCTCATGTCCTTATGTCTTGCCCAGTTATAAATGCCACACTATAATAAACATGGAGGGAGGATTCACATACAATGTTAAACAATAATAAAAATTAACCATGGGTTGTTGAATAAGCCATTGTGCCATGGATCACACACAGTAAGCCAAAATGATCAGAACCATATCTTATGCAACACTCTTGCAACACACATTACAGTTTGATATAATGGAGTATTGTGGTTAGCATTCGATCATGTTCGAGTCCACAATCAGTTATGAAAATTTACTGAATGACTTTGGACTGTTCACCATCTCTCCATTCAACCTACCTCAGAGTTATAGGCATAAAATTAGAGGAAGGAGTACTGTGTTTACTGTAGAGTGTTGAGAACCTGGAAGAAAAGCAGAACATAAATATAAATAAATACATAAATTATAGAATCCAGATAATTTATTTTCTTTTGTCTAAATAATAGCTAAATTTGCATGTTTCTGATGTCAGGGTTAGACAAAGGGGTTAGAGTGTTAAAGTGAGAGGTATTAGATATTTGAGATCTTCACAATTACGGCTCCAGAAATAAAAAATTAAAACTATACAAGGTTCATTATGAATAAGGTAGGACATCTTAAATATGCTATAGTAAGTGGCCATTACTGAATTTAAAAGGGCCTAGAATAGTTATGGTATTAATAACTCTGCTAAAAACTTTACAGACTTATGCTAAAGATATGGAAGTTTACTTAAAATTGATTATGATATTCACAAAGGTCTTCATTAAACATTTATTCAGTAAATAATTAAACAAAAACATGACAGCTCACTGAAGGAAGTAAACCTTATTTATTTTTCTTCAGACATTGATGCAAGCCTTCTAAATGCACCTCCTGTAATTCTTTAAAGAACTTATCAACTGTTTCTGTATATATATTTTGTTTTCTTCTTAAGAAACAAAATTAACATTACTGGACATAAAATTCTACATTTAAAAATGACATGTTGTTTCCCTAACCAGACTATGGCAACCAAATAAAAAGACATTTGTATCTATGAAATGGGCATGGTTTTATTGTGTCATTTAGTGAATGAATTAGAGCATCCTAAAATCTGAATGAGAGCCAATTTGGTGTAATGGTTAGAAGTGCAGGAATAGAAGCTGGGTGACCTTGGAACTGTCACTCCCTCTCAGCTCTAGGAAGAAGGCAGTAGCAAACCTCTTCTAAAGAAGTTGCCAAGAAAACTGCAGGGACTTGTCCATGTAGATGCCAAGAGTCCAGACTGATTCGAAGGAACCAATATATATACAGGTGGTCCTCTGTTAATGACCACTTATTCAGTGACTGTTCAAACTTGCATCAGCACTGAATGAGTGGTACTTATGACCGGTCCTCAGAGTTCTGGCTGTCAGAGTGTCCCTGCAGTCACATGATCGTGATCCGGGTGCTCAGCACCCGGCTTGCGAATACGCCACAGTGTCCCATGGACACATGGTCGCCATTTGTGACCACCTTTGCCAGCTTCCAAGCAAAGTCAGCGGGGAAGCCAGCAGCAGGTTGCAAATGGCAACCATATGACATCCTCACTTAACAACAGTGATTAGCTTAATGGCAACTGGGATGCCAGAATTGTCGTCACTAAGCAGTGCAGTCACATGACATCATACTTTATGACCACGTTGCTTAGTGATAGCAATTCTGGTCCCAGTTACCATTGTTAACTGAAGACTACCTGTACAGAAAACAGAGATAAAAACATAGAACACAGTGGTAGCAATAGTGTCTGCCTTTTAAATTAAACATTTTGCTCAGGTTCAAACCTGTTGCTCCATGTAATGTTTGTTTAATGACAATGCAATTATTTTTCATGAACCTATCTGAAGGAAACTTCAGAATGAGCAACCTAAACAGCAAAAACATTTCATACAATTTGCCAGACAGCAACAGGATGATAAATTTTGTATTTACAAACTTTATGAGGAGAAAAAAATCCAACAAATCAAAATACTTTTTTTTTTAAAAAAGGAAGAAAATAGGCACAATATTGTCTTGTCACTGATACTAGTGTTTCTTTATCAGAGGTTGTATTTAAAAAAAAAAACTTTAGAATTCAAACGCAAATCTTCAGTTACGAAATTGCGAGCAATTTAAAAGCATATAATACTACTCAAATTCTTGCTAGAAAACAAAATAGAGTGTATTAACCTGCACACACAAAATTCGATAAACTGCCTGATGAAAAGCACATTCAAGATACATGAGAACAGACCTAGTCCTGGTAAGCTAAATCTGTTGGCGTCTGCTATAGGCCGTGCACTGTTTAGGATATGGAAGTAAAAGATGCTTTATTAATCCTTAGTTTGGTGTTAAGATATTGTCATAGAGACAAGATGCACAGAAATATTTCTGAGTACATTTCTTGACTTTTAATTTCTTGTATTGATTCTGTACACCTGGTCCACTTCTGCATCCATGTCTTCTTCCTCCCATTCTAAAAAAAAATTAAGGTTTCAGCAACCCTCTCCTTACTGTCTTCACCAGATCGTTCTGTAGCTACTCTCAATCTCAGGCAAAATACTTTCTCTTTTAAATCTAGTGTCACATTGTCTTTTTTTTCCATCTCTTGGCTTAATGTTTCTGTCTCATTTGTACTGCAGATTCTTCAATTGTTTTATTCATATTTTCTTCCATATTTGCAGATCTTTCTCCCTTCAAATGTAATCAAATCTCTCTTAACAGATAATTTTTCCATTTTATCTTTAGTTTGTTTAACCTCCCAACTCATCTGCAATACAGATTCTTCAAATTTGTAATTCATCTTTTCTTCCATGTTCGCAAATTTTTCCTTCATCCTCCCTTCCAATGAAGCCAAATCTCTCTTGACAGATTCAGTCACATTTTTCCCCAAGTCCTCAAACATCCTTTGTAATGTCTCCGGTGTAATCCCTTTTTCTGTCATTTGCTCTGTCAAAGATCCTCTCCTCCCTTCTGCAAGTTTCTTCAATTTATCATCCAGAAAGGAGAAGTAAAAATAAAAGAGAGGCTACCCCACACACACACACACCTTTCTCTGTGCCCTTAACTCTTTGGTCCCATTCAGCACTCTGTAGCTCTATGGTCAGATGATCTTTTCCAATTTTCCCTTATCTCTTTGTTTGACAAAGCCAATCATTTTCTTTGGCAAATCTAAATAGTCCTCTTTCCTAGGGAAGTATGTATTTAATTATTTCAAAAGTACTTTCAAGTAAATAGTTCCAAGTTCAACCATCCCTAGTTCATTTTAAACTTTCTTAATTCAGATTCTTAGCAAGCTTTTTTGCTTTTAATTATTTTTAAGTCTTTATATTTCTTTCTTTGCTTTTAGCTTTAATCTTTAAGCCTGATCGAAGGATCACACACTGATGGTACAGTAAGACCTGCTGCTTGGAAGACCTCTATAGCTTTTAAAGTTGTTATGTTCCAAATGTGCTGTGAGTGTGATATTTCTTCCATGGCTCCCAGCAGTCTTAGGAGTCTCCTGTAGAGTTTGCAGGTCTCTTCACAAGGAGCTGTCTTCTGGAGCACACATGGATGATCTCCTGGCTTCTCCTTGTCTGGAGAGGCTTCGCTGTCCCGGGCTTGCTGCCCCATCACCTGTCCCTGCCTCAGTGTCATCTCCACTGTTTGGGGACTCATCAGTCCTCCATTTTTACCCACCTGGAAGTCCATTGTTTCAGAGGATCATGAACCAACTGCAGGCAGTCATGTGATCCTGGGAAAAGGTATGGCTGTTTTAAGAATTTGCAGAAAGCTCCTATATTCACATTCCTGTGTGCTCTGAAGCATCTGTACTTACCTACTCTGGCACCCCCACCCCCACCCCAACAGAGGTAGCCCTTCAGATATCATGTTGCTTAGCCATCTGGGTGTATTGAACATTGCCCTTGCCCCAGAATGGAGTCCCAATGTCTGTTTAAGCAGGGTATCAGCTTCTTTTGTGCCCAGAGAAGCTTTTCTCTGAGGTGGGAATCTGGGTTGGTGGAGGGATGGGAGGACTGAGAGGATCAGGAGAAAAGTCTGGAGGAACAGGGCAGAATTTGCTGAACCCAAGGAACAGAAACTGTCAAAATGAATTGTTTGTGACCGAAGGTGGACAGAATCTGAAATTTACTGGCAATGTTCGTATCAGTATCATGGTTACTTAATTAGTTTATTTAATCCAATTTGTTGGCTTCATACAACATGTTGAGCTGGTTTTACCAAACATGCTAGGCTAAAATGTTGTTAACTACTTTGCAGTTTAGGATGTTGTGTGAATCTAGCCATTGGTTGCAGACTGTATATTGGACTTGATTAATGCTGCATTAACCTAAGATAAGTACTATTTTGCCTGGCTCATTATATGTGAACCCAGCTATTATGGCTTGTAAATCATGATTTATGGCTTAGAATTCATGTAAGCCCATTGTGGCTTGTTCAGCAAACCATGGTTAAAAAAGCTAGGTCTTAATGTGCGAGCGGTCACTGAGTACCCAGGATGCTCTGGTTTTTTAACTTGTTAAATCTCTCTATCTAGGATTTTTCTTTGTTATACTGATAGTCTTTGGTGCAATGTCATATATGCAGTTTTCCTTAGACCAGCAGTTCTCAAACATTTTGGTCTCAGGACCCCTTTACATTCTTAAAAATGATTGAGGACCCCAAAGATCTTTGGTTTGTGTAGGTTATATCTATTGATATTCAGAAATTAAAACAGAAATTTTAAAATATTTATTTATTTGACTTTGTGGACCCCCTGAAAGGGTTCAGGGACTCCCAGGGGTCCCCAGACTACACTTTGAGAACCACTGCCTTAGACTAAGGAACATATCTAAATGTCCACATAGCCCATTGCCGGTAGGGGTCATCCACCTCTTCTGGAGGGCAGGAATGGATGATGTTGTACTGCTCCCACTTGTAGCCCATCGCAAAAGCAATCCTTACCCATGTTTTTCAGCTACAAAAGTTGTAGTTTTCTGTGCAAGCTGCCTTGAGCACTTCAGAGCAGAAGGTTTCAAGTGCTTCATCCAATTTACAGGTAGTCCTCACTTACTGACCGTTCAATAACCAAAGTTATAACAGTGTTGAAAAAGGAGACTTACGACCAGTCCTCAAAGTTGCAGCCATCATAGTGTTCCTGCAGTCACATGATCATGAGTTGGATGCTTGGCAACTGGTCTGCATTTACGACAGTCACAGCGCTCTGTGGTGACATGATCACCATTTGTGAGTGTCACAGCTGCTTCCAACAAGCAAAGTCAATGGGGAAGTGGCAGGAAGTCACAAGTTGCGGTCATGTGACATCACTCTTAACGACCTGTGTGATTTGCTTAACGACCACAGCTGGAACTGACGTAAGTTGGTGTGGTCATGTAACATTTCACTTTATGACTGCATCACTTGATGGAGTAGCCAGTCCTTATTGCGGTCGGTAAGTGAGGACTACCTGTTAACAGCCACAGCTGTGATTGGCTGCATGGCTTGCCACACCCCCTCCCCTGGGCTTGTTGCCTCCCTGGGCAGATGCTTTGATCTTGCTCCTTTCTCTCTCCACACACACATACAATATCAAAACTATAAAATAAAGCCTCTTTTAAATCTAGCTGTTGATCCAAGGACAGCTCAACAGTGATTTCCCAGCAATCTTCATTATTTCCAGTAAGCACCCGTTTCAGTTTCTCCATAGATTATGTGAAGCTTGCTCCCCTTCCTCTCTCACCCCCTACCCCACAGTGTACAATATTTCCCCTTGATTCTGTGACTTACAAACAAAAACCACTAGATAGGGACAGTGCATCAAAGTCCAAAACAAACAGCAGTGGGTTATAACATAAGGTTTACAGATTCTGTTACTACAGCTTTTATCAATAAAGCATAGTTCCAGGCAAACTTGTGAAGTCTGTTTCCTGATCTGGTCTACCAAAAAGGGCTGACAAGTTGATTGCTATGAGCTCCTGACCCCTCCAGACAAACCATCCCTGATGTCCTTCTGCTCCAAGACTGTGGGAGACTTCAAGAGGAGCTCCATCAACTTGGTCAGGGAGGCAATGTGGTAGGCGGCACATCACAGAATCCCCAATACATCCCAGCCCCAAGGCTGAGGTACACATATAAACCAGATACTCTGACAAGGATCTTGCTAAGGGAGATGATGTTCTTAGGGATCACAACCACATTTCTTCCTTCCCATTTTCCTCAGTCTCCTCTACTAGAGAATACTTGGCTGGCAGAAGCTACACCCATACCTTGGTTATGCCTGCAATGGCCAGGTTCATCCAACCTGTCAAGCCATAAAGTAGTTTGTTCATTTTTGGTTTAGGGTATGGTATGAAGCTGATCATTTTGGACTGTAAAGCATCATGTGCCTCTGAGAGCAGAGACCCACTGAAATCTGTGGAACAAGTTAATCATCTCTATTTTAAATCCCATTAAGTTCAAATATTCTGCTTTTAAGTTTGAATCCAATCCACTAAGCAAAGATAGGAAAAATGAAATAGCTGAAGCAAATAGCAAAGAGAAGCTAACTGTGACTATTCATTTAAGAGCATATTCACAATAGCAATTGTTAATAACCCCACCATCAATAAGTTCACCAACAAAGTGATAGAAGTAACCACTACTCCTTTTAATCCTCGGGTTAGATAACATTTTGCCCCTGTGGTAGTTGTTTTCAACCTTCCAATGTATTCAGTTCTTCCACTTGCTGATCTTTACACTCCATATTACATTTTAAACTTCAAGCATCATTTTTGTGAAGACAGGGACTTCATAACTCAAGGGTTTATTTATAGACTGAATATTACTACATATAGTATTTCCGTGCCTATCTAATATCATGATCTGATCCCCAAAGACTAATACTTATTTAGAATGAACAGTAAATTCCCTGTTCAACAGTCCTGTACGTTATAGGTTTGATTTGCAGGATCTACATGCATTTCTAGTGCCTTACCTTCAATACAATTTTAAATATTTTCAGGAGGTTAAATGACCTGGAGTTTTTCATGATCTGCAGTTGCTATTTCCACCTCCACATTTCTCAAGACTGCAGTCAGTTTTGCTACTAACTTGATGAGAGCAAGCATACTATACTTCAGATACTGCATTATAATCTTGTTTATATGAGAATCCATCTGCAAACTCTTAGAAGCCACCATCTATGTGCATTGTTAGTAATCAGGAAAATGGGCCAGTCTTAATTTTGTCTTTTCATATCAGGGAATTATGGAAAAATTTAAAGGCTATGGTCCCTCCCTCTCTCATTTCAGATACAAAATATTTCTAACAGCCCTTATATATAAATACAGAATTTTATCCATGATTGGAAAGAGACAGAAAATATTTTTATACAAGTAAAGTCGAAGAGAAAACTTTTGAGATAATGCAACCTGGTTTTGGAATCAGATAAAATTATTTGAAATTCTGTATAAAAATGGAAAAGACAGTTTTAAAAATGCAACTTCAATAAATATATTAAAAAAGAGTTTTTATACACTTCAATATATATAGGATTTCATGCTTTCTGACTTTAAACAAATCTATTTAAAATCTTCAGAAGAGATGTTGAAGGATGCCAAGCTTTGGATGGAAACCTGCTACTTGTTTTGGTCATCTACAAGGTTGCACTTTTAGTACTAATAAACCTACAAGTCAGTTTGAAAGATTTAGATCTACACATTTAATTGTCCTGGGAAGTGGTGACCATGTTAGTGTACCCTGACTGTATGTCTTGTTCTTGTTGATTTTCTCTTGTTAGGATACTGTTCTTCGTTTTTATGGCTGTATGCTGCCCAGAGTTGCATTTTTGTGAGTTGGACAGTCATATAAATCTTTAAATAAATGAATAAATAAATCTTATTTTCCTTATATTTTGACTGAGTTTGTGGAACATTTTACTAAATCCTTACATTATAAATATCATAAAGATGAACATGCAATGAATAAATCAGGGGTAGTTACTGGGGTGGGGGCTGAGGGCTACAGCTGGCCTTTGGGCCACATCCCCCAAAGTAGTGGTGGGGCTAGGAAAAAAGTTTATTTCATTTCATTTCATTTCATTTACATTTAATTAAAATAAGGTAGAATTAAGAGTATTATCTTCCAGTCACATATGTAATTATTTTTTCTGACTGTTGTGTTAGTAATTAAAGTATGGTAACAACTTTAAATTCTCTCAAGGATGGGTCACTTGGGGACCACTTGCAGCCTGGTTGGACACTTCTGAGGCACATTATGGGAGAAAGGGACCTCATTAATGACTGAATAGTGATTTTGCAACAGCATATACCCATGCAAAGTAGTTTCTCTTATTTCATATTTTACTATCAGTACATATGTGATGGCATTTCTCTTACATATTCATTTGCAGAAATGTATTTTCTGCTTCTGACTTCTGATTAGGAACAAAACCTGTGCCCTTCTAGGGCATATTTCCCCAAATGATATACCGGCCAAGAGGGCCAACAGCTCTGTGATTGGGAATTCTGGGAGGGAGTGTTGCGATCCGTCTGGAGATCCCTGGGTTGAAGAAGGCTCTTCCAGGCAAGTGTGTATGCACATTACATGCACTTACACACTCAAAGGGAGTCTTCACCTAGCCTTGATTTCTTTTCTGTCCATTCCTAATTTGTCTGAGAGGGTAATAGGACACATACCAACGAGGCGATCTCTCCTTTCTTTCTGTTTTGCTATTTTGCTTTGGAGATCTTTTAGTAATGCCTAGTTCATCTGTATATATCTGCTGTGTGTTTCTCAAGAAACTGAAGGTATATTAATTTTTTTAAAGTTCATAATATATGAGCCAGTTTCACTTAACGTGTGATCTAGTAGTGTGTGATGGAAATAATTCTCTCTCTTTTTTACAGTTTTATGCATGCCTACTCAAAATGAAGGTGATGAATCCCAAAGATTTTCATTATATTTTATTACTTAATTTAGTCAAAGACATTTAACAAAAAAACAGGAAAGCAACAGGGATTTTCCCTCCCATGGTGTTTTGTAACATTAATTTCTTACCAATGTTTAAAAAAGACTATTTTTTTAAACTTCATGCTTCGTAAAACAAATAAAAAATAATCATGGAAAGAGATCATTTAGTTCTGTATGATCAGTGGAGATATTTTCTCTAGAGTGCTTAAGACTCAGGAAACTATAATTTGAATTGTGAATCAAACAATAGTTTCAGCTGATAAGTGAAATTTCCAAAGTTTGCATTAATTAGTGCTGTGAATAATATAAATTCAGAATGGAATTCCATTTCTCCACCTCACTAAATACGCACATCAGTCTAATATTTCCTGGCAATAAAAGCACTGAAAAATTAATTGTATTTCTAACTGTATTTTACTGGACTGTATGATTTTATCCATGCTTATTCAGAAGCAAGTATCATGAAGTTCAGTGGGCCTGACTCCAGAATACATATATATATAAGATAGTTCTTAAATCTGCAGTCTGGTGCCTATTTATCTGTGCAAAATCCCAACTGATCACAGATTACTTCTGGATAGACTGATATAGGGTTATGCTATGTGTATAAACCAACATATTTTTTTAATATAACTATAAAGGATGTGGTATTTGTATCTGTACTTGAATCAGCTGATTCATTCATATAAAGAAGTATTTCTTTTTTCTTTTTAATAATTAGTTGATCTATAGGCTGTCAGAAATATTTTTGAAATATTTTAGCACAGTAGTTCTCAACAGGTGGTGTGTATATCACAGACCTCACAAGTAGTTTAGGTGGGAAACACAGTATGTAATTTAAACTTTGAGTCTGAAATCTTACCATGAATTATAACTATTATAATAGAATGCCTATCAATTGATAACGTCTTTCCTGAGGAAGAAGTTGACTTCTTGCTCCATTCATGGTAGAAACCAGGATCTTTGATTGATAAGACTTTACAGATGCAAGATTAAGAACCATTGGTTTAGAATATGCCGTGGATCATTACATATATCTGTACAGAATAATACAATATTTTAATTAATTGATTGATCATGCACCATCAAGACAGTGTTAACTTTTAGCAACCACCTAGATAGGTCTTCCCCAGCTTGCCCCTTCAGGACTTCCAACGGTGTACCCATCGCCACTGTAGCTAAGTCCATCCACCTGGCTGCTGATTCTCCTCTTCTCTTTCCTTCCACTTTTCTCAGCATTATGGGTTTTTCAAAGGAGCTGGGTCTTCACATAATATCTCTAAAATAAGATCAAATGTCAACATGATGGTTTCTCAGCAGTGAGTTTTGTGGTTTCAAAACCTTGTGAAATGAAAAATATATATGTATATTTTTCCAGTTTCAGTCCATGGAGGCAGACTTTGGGCTGATCCACACTTCCTGCTTACTCCAGTATGAGAATGGGCCACCTACCGTTTTGGGAGGGCAGGAATGGATGATGTTTTCCTCAGCCTGCCCCAAGTCTGCTGGAATGGCAATCTCTAAGTATCTTCTGGTTTTGCATCAAAAGTTGTGTTTTTCCTTCTCTGGTGGTACAAGCAGGGCAACCTGGTCCACCTCCTGCACTTCATTCTGACCTACATAAATGCCTCTATTCCAATTGGCTGGGGAGGGTTCTGGTGGTCATTCCCACCGGATCCCCCTCTCTGTCTTCGATGGCTATTTTGAAGTGGGCTGCTGGGCTATTGGCCATGAACAGCTGAAGTTTTGTGTTTTTTCTTTTTGTTTTGTTATGTTTTACAGGTTCAGTAGTGGAATGGTGACATGTTGGCTCGCCCGCCCGCCCTCCCTCCCTCCCTCCCTCCCTCCCTCCCTTCCTTCCTTCCTTCCTTCCTTCCTTCCTTCCTTCCTTCCTTCCTTCCTATAGTTTTGCCAAATTTCCCCTCCTAGCCCAAGTGACAGGAAAAGCTATAAAACTGTTTTTATTTTACTTTTTTTCACCAGTCCTCAAAAGATGTGCCCACAGAAGGGAAAGCAACTGATGCTTGTTTCATGGCATGAACAGAAGAGGAAAAGAGGAGGAGAATCCACCAATCAGGCCACGTTAACTGCAGTCTGGACATCACTGGGGCCAAAGTGGAGGAAGAGGCTGAAAGCCAGAAAGCCATTTTTTAAGCCGGTTTCATTTCCAGCCATTTTATGCACAGGAGACAGTGCAGCTCAAGGCCATAGTGCGGAAAAGCCCATTGTCTGTTTCTGTGATCTTATTCCAGTAGCGTATTAAGGAAGCATAAAGTGAACTTGATTGTTCAACTTTATTTCCTTAATCCCTTCCTACCACTAATCTTAATGAAGACAGGAAACCTGAAACTTACTAATTAGGTAATTTATTTCCCCTGCTTTATATCACAAAAGCACCATCCAATTATTCCTGGTTTTACTTCTACACTACCATGTAGGAAGTTCTCTGCACTCTCTCATTCTCTCCTATTCAGCCTCCACTCCATCTCCTTGCTGGTGTTTTTACAACTAACACTCTGCTTCCCCCACCCCCCAAATCAATTTTTATTCTTTCTGCTTTTCAATTTGAGAATCTTTAGTCCCCACAGATATGATCAATTTGCTGTAGTTTAAGGGGGGGGGGGGGGGATTGGAAAGCCAGAGCAAAGGGCACGCAGAGATTTTCCTTTTCCTTTTCTATATTCTTTGATCCATTACCTTTACTTTTCACTCTCTCAAAATTACTGCTTCTCAGAAAAAAGCAGCACATTGCTACTTGCTGCTATGTATCCTTGGTTGCCTGGCTCAAAAGAACCACCCTTGTTCTGAGAGCAAGGGCTCTAAGAAGCAAAACAGGAACTCTCTTTCGTGGTCATTTCTGCCAGTGAACACCCAAGATGGCTTTAGGCAATCTGCTTTACCCAACCTTCCAGCAAGAGTAGCAGAAGAAACAAGAGGGTGAAAACACCAAAGGAAAATAAAGATGACACCAGTCAAAATTTCCTGGGAATCAAATGCCACAGGAGAGGTGGAGACAAAGAATGAGCTTTCATCTCAGAAAACTGTGATGCTTAGAATAGAGCAGCAGATGCCAAACGCAATAGTCCAGCAGGTTTATATGGGCAAAAATAATCCTTTGGGCACCCTTGTCTGAGATGTACCAAAAACCATCTGGAATGGCTATGTAGCTGCCTGGCAACTGGTGTGATAGGTTTATACTATAGGCATAACCCTGTGATTCAAAGACAATGAGTAGTTTTCAGCTGCATCTCAGGGATTCCAAGGAAGCGGAGGCAGAGAGTGATTGACAGCCCCAGCTTCCAGTTAGGAATTTTTTTTCTGCAGGACTTCCTTTTAAGCTTCTAATCACAGTGTTTTGGAGAGGGGATATAAAAGGAACAATATGTCCATTGCTATCAATAAAACCATACAATAAAAACAACCCCTCACATTGGTTTTCATTTATTTTAACTTCCTAGCCTCTATATCAGTGTTTTTCCAACTTGGCAACTTTAAGACACTGGAAAAACACTGCTCTATATCTATCTACTTAGAATTTTGCTTTTCACTTCTGTGATGATATTTCTATCATAAATGCTGTATTCATACAAATAGTTCACAAAGTCACTCTCTTTTCCCCTGAATTGTAACGAATCACAATGCACAATTTCTCCCGCATCTACGTATTTTCCTGGACATTTTCTGATTGCATACTTAGCAGATTGTGGCCTCAGTGGGGCAGGGGAAGAAGGGGGAAGAATAACAAAAGTCGCACTCTAGCATTGCGCTACACGCCCCAACCCTTCTCTATGAGCATGGCGATGTTGCATGCGCACATGAAAGGGGCAGAGCTGTGGCACTGCCTCCATCATTCTGATGACAGCCACAGGATTCTGCCCACGCTTGCCGGATCCCCACCATCTCTGCTCTGTACTTTGTTGTTGTTGTTCAGTCGTTAAGTCGTGTCCGACTCTTCGTGACCCCATGAACCATATCGCGCCAGGCCTTCCTGTCCTTCACTGCCTCCCTGAGTTTGCTCAGTTTCATGCTCATTGCTTCAGTGATGCTATCTAACCATCTCATCCCCTGCCATCCTCTCTTCCTTTTGCCTTCAATCTGCTCTGTACTAAGTGCCTCCAAAATGACAAGAGGGAGAATGTTCATTTTCAAACTCTGTTGTAACCGCTGTCTTTGCCTGCCCCCAACACACACCCTTGCACCTTTCTCTCTCAAATGAGAGTTATTTCATTCTGTTAGTGTGGGCTACTTTGCCTGCCAATACAATTCGGTAAAATATTCCTTTAAAGTATCAGTAAAGCCTTATTTTGCGAAAACACCCTTCCAGCCTTTCCCTCTCACTGAAAATATCTAAAACTGACAGATTATATCCACTAATATGCTTATAATTTTCACCCAGACCTGTCAAGGGATCAAGTTTCTGCATTTCCTGGTGTAACTCAATAGGGAGACCCAGTGCATTTTGACAGTGATCACAAACGAGAAGATTTTAGCAACTTTTAAAGAAATTTTTACAAACCATTACATGAATGCTTCATGCCAGTTTGAAGCAGCTTTGGATTTGCAAACTTACGTGATGCTGGCCATTTTTGACACCAACATGCCTTTTTCCCTAGCTTAGCTCTGGTTTCTCTGAAAGTGAAGCAAGCTTCCCCCCCCCCCCCCCCCCCTTGTAACACTGAGTCTCTGCTGAGTTTTGTGGGTTATCCATTTCCCTATGGTGGGAATTACTGGCAAAATCCACCTCCCAGTTTTTGTTCTCTCTCTTCCCTCCCCAAGCCACTATACAGATAGTCCTCGTTTAGCAACTATCTTGGACAGTGGCTGTTCACAATTCCGACAGTGGTGAAAAAGTAACTTTTTGACCAATGCCCGCATTTACGACCTTTGCGGCGTCTCTCTGTCATGTGTTCACCATTACAGTCAGTTAGTACAGTATCATGTCCTGTGCATGACCCATTTCCCTCCCTTTTTCCCCCCTCACAGGCAGAGAGATTGCTTAAACAAACGATCTCTTCCTGAGCTGCTTTTCTCTGCAGACTCAGATTTCTTTTATCTGACCATTGCCTTGGCAGCGGCTCTTCCTCCCGTCCTTCAAGGCCATTCCCTCTTCCCTCTACATCAGGGCATCAGCCTCTGAATTCAGTAAAGGAATAGTGGCCGTGCAGTGCAGATTATTCCTTTTCTCTACAGTTGCTTCCTATCTTATCAGCTCAGGTGGAGGCGCAGGGCTAGAACCAGGTAGGGTGAGCCCTTTTCTTACTCAGGGTCCTATTTTTTTATTTATTGTATTTCTAGCCCACCACAAACAATTGGATTCTCAATGGCTATAGAGGCTGAAGGCACAGAGCACTGATTACACACCATGCTTCGTGCTCTTTTAGTGGTCAGTTGAGGGTACATGATAGGCCTTTGAAGGTTCTCAATACTTCAAGATCAGCTGAAGCAAAGCTAATCACAGATCGACTCCAAACTGTGTCACAGGAGATTGGGGAAAGGAAGTGTTGTAGAGTGGAAGTGGTCTGAGTATCTCAAGACTAAGCTGCATTTTAGAACTGAGGCAAAACAGATAGCCTCAGAAGTCATCCTATTTGATCGGCTTGCCTCCTAAAGTCTGAAACGTTATTTTAACTCACACTGCTACTGAGTATATACAGTCTGCATTAACAAACCTGTTGTTGTATTTACCTTAATTACAGTTTTCAACCTGACTTCAAAAATAGGAGCCTGAAACGCTATCATTACTGAAATGTAATAGTCTAAACAATCTGTTACCATAATATTAATACTTGGTGTCTAGATACTGCAGTTAAAAGATGTTTCATTCCAGAAATAGGTGTCAGGTAGAAGTTGTTACGTGCATTATGACATCAGGATTGTGTGATTTCACCTGCTCCCTTTGTCCCCCTGAGGACGCTCCTGATTCCAGAATGTCCCCTTACCAAATACAGATTTAATACTTCAGAGGAAATCAATTCAGTCCAAAACAAGTAAGCATGAGAATGTTCTGTCTTCTATCATCATCTTCATTGTTTACCATGTTTGTCTTACTAAGCACATAGTGCTCACGATTAACATGCTTTATATCCCTTAATTAATGCTTCTAATGCCTTTAATTATCCCTTATTGTGTGGCTGAAATTCTGTGTCAATGTATATGGGTTTCTGCATCAATCCAGTATATCTGTACTCTGTTAGTAAAATCACTACATCTGCATAGATATTGAAGGCACTGTCTGCTAAGTAGGACATGTGATCTAAGGTCCCTACCATAGCTACCAATATGAGGATTGATGGTTTTAGGAAGCAGGTTACATTTGAACCACTGAAACTTGTGAAAGCTGCCTCCATGGTAGAGACACACAATGGCTTGCTACTGCTGCTGTTTCTATCCAAATCACTAGGTCTGGACAAGCCATGGATGTAGCTGCTAGATGAGCAGTAAGGGAAAGTGAAAGGAGAAACATTCCGGAACTCCTTATGTCTCTAAGTAAATAGCCATACTTAATTTGATCTGGGGCAGAGAACTTATGCCTCTCTAGTCATTGCTGAATCATAAGCCTCGGCAGCCCTGTTCAACAAACTGATGGTGAAAAATGCTGGGACTTATAGGTTAATAATGACTGGTGGGCCACTTGTTCCTTATTCCATTAGACTATGATGAGCCATACTGGGCATGATAGCAACAGAAAGTTCTGAAGTGGGCATCATTGGTGAATCTATCCATTTGTGATGTAGCTGAAGAAATAAGAACAGGAAGTCATCCAGAATAGAAGTTGATTTTATTTCTGATCTGAGCACCCTCTCCAAGTCCAGCTATGCTAACTTATCATGGCATGGAGGAGATGTTCCTGCAAGGAATGAGCAAAGAACGCTGGGAGTGTACACCAAAAGTATGTATTTCCCAGCAGGGTCACTCAAGGCATATGGTCTTGAGTGGTCATCCCAGCTGCCCAGGTGAAGCAAGCAGGCACCTATTTCAGGCAGCAGCAATTTAGGAAGATATTAGAGGCACACAGAAATCTACCGGACTATATTATTGGTAGAAGGAAATGGAGCAGCTCAGTTATAACAGCAAAGACATAGCCAGGGGTTGACTGTGGAACAGATCCCAACTTGCTCATGTGCAAGTTCCATGTCAAGCTAAAGTGGAAGAACAAAGCCTGCCATTTTTCATGATATTATCTTAAGCATATGCCCACTATATCCAGGGAGAACATCAGGAATCACTTTGAAGTCCTGAACCTCATTGACTGGGAACCAAAAGAACTATGGAATTAAATAAAAGAAATTGTGGAAGTCTTCACATGGAATGTGAAGACTGCAAAACCAAGAAACAGACCAAGAAACAGAAGAAAGCAAACAGTGGAAACTGAAGAGGAGAGGAGAGGAGAGGAGAGGAGAGGAGAGGAGAGGAGAGGAGAGGAGAGGAGAAGAGAAGAGAAGAGAAGAGAAGAGAAGAGAAGAGAAGAGAAGAGAAGAGAAGAGAAGAGAAGAGAAGAGAAGAGAAGAGAAGAGAAGCCAAAGCCAAAGCCAAAGCCAAAGCCAAAGCCAAAGCCAAAGCCAAAGCCAAAGCCAAGAAAAACAAGGATCTTAGCAAGGAACTCAACAAAGAATTTCAGTGAGCTGTTAGAAGATATAAGAAGCAGTATTACAATAACATCTGTAAAGACATAGAAGATGGCAACAGGTATGGAAAAAACAAGGGAAGTCTTCTGAAAGATCTCCAAACTCAGAATGAGGTTCCAACTTTGAAATAATATGCTAAAGGATGCCAATGGACAAATAGTATTTATTTATTTATTTATTTATTTATTTACTCACTCACTCACTCACTCACTCACTCACTCACTCACTTACTTCAATTTATATAGCCACCCACCTCAAATATATGACTCTGGTGGCTCACAGCAATTAAAAACAATATAAAAAAAAAGTTATAAAAACAAAGGTTTAAAAATCCTATAAAAAAAAATACCATACAACACAGTCCATAGCTGAGGTATACCAACACCCATCACAATAATAAACTCAACCACTGTACAGGCTTTATCACACCCGGGTCCCCATGCCCAATAGCAAAACCAAGTCTTTAAGGCCTTACAGAAAGCCAGTATGTTTGGGGCCTCTCAGATCTCTGGGAGGAGGATGTCCCAAAGGGTGGGTGACATGATAGGAAAGGGTCTTTTCCTGGGCTCCACCAGATGGCACTCCCCAGTAGTTGTGATGCCTCTCCTGATGGAACTAATGAGATGTGTAGATGTAACTGGGGAGAGGCAGTCCCTCAAATAGTAACTGGTTCCAAGAAGATCAAACATGGAAAGAGTAGACTGAAATTCTATACATATCTGTAGAGGGGTCAATATCCAGGATACTTTAGAAGATCATTCCTATTTACAAGAATCTCTAGTACTAGAAGATGAAAACTTAGATCAGCACTCTAATTATAACCAAGCTGGGAGGCTACAGGAATTAATGAAACATCTACAGAAATATGGCCAATAACAGAAGAAATAAAGTACCAATAAAGGTACTAACCAAACCACGTCAGCAAATCTGCAGAATGACACAATGGCCAACAGATTGGAAATGGTTAGTCTATATACCAATACCAAAGAAAGGAGACTTAACAGAATGTGTGGTACAAAGTATCACACAATATCCTTAATTTCACGTGCTAGTAAAATAAAGATCATACAATGCAGATTAGAGCCCTACATGAAAAGAAAAATATCAGATCTTCAAACTGATTTTAAAAAAGGCTGAGGATCAAGTAACTTTCTTGCTGATGCATGCTAGACAATCAAGAAAGCCAAATGATACTGAAATTAGGTTAATATGTGGTTCATAAGTACAAGAAGGCCTTCAATTGTGTCAATCATGTCAAGTTGTGGATTGTCCTTAGGAAAATGGGAATCCTCATGCAAAACCTATACACAGGATAGGAAGTTTGGACAGAAAATAGTGAAACAAAGTGGTTCCAGGTAGGCAAAGGAATGAGGCAATGTTATATACATTCTCCATATTTATTTAATGTATATGCTTAATATATATTGAAGAAGGCTGGATTGGAAAAATACGAAAGTAGAGAAGAAGAAATATTACTAACTTGCACTATGCTGATGACATTATTGTGATAGCTAAAAATGCAATTGATCTGGAAGTTCTAGTAATGAAACTCACTGAGCACAGTGAAAAAATGAGGCTGCAATTAAATATAAAGAAGACCAAAGTGATGATGACAGGTCCAGCCTCAGAATTGGCTATGAAGATATTGAAGTGGTGGATATCTTCTGTCTGTAAGTTTTGATTATCAACAGTAAAGGAACCAGCAGTGAAGGTCTTGGAAAAGATATTCAGATGCCATGATGTGTACATACCTACAAAGATCAGAATCATGAAGGCAATGGTTCCCTGTGACACTTTATGGAAGTGAACACTGAATTTTGAAGAAGCAGGGTAGAAAGAGTACTGATGCTTTTGAACTTTTGAACTTTGATGTTGGAGAAGACTCCAAAGAATACCAAGGGTAACCAAGAATGCAAACAACAACAACAACAAAAATCATAAAACGAATCAATTCTGAGGATGACCAGTAGCAAAGTGGATAGACTTGATTACAGCGCTAATGAGTGCACCGTTGGAAGATGTGAAGGGCCAGGTTGGGGACAAATCATCCAGTGGTCTATCTGTGTTGTCACTAAGAGTCAACAACAACTTGATGGCATATAATCAATCAGCTAACTTGGACACAGCCTAATTAATGAGGTCAAGGCAAGCTGCTTTGCACAGATAGCTCTATTCTTTGTCCTCCAATATCTTGCTAATTTACCCACCCCAAAGAGGCAGTTGCTGTACTCTGCCTAATAGTAGGCCTGGTCCTGCTCCACATCAGAGTTCAATATAGTACAAGAAAAGTCAACCAAATAGAAATCCATTTCTTACTTTAAAATAAACAATATAAATAAGGGGTTGAAAGTGTCACTTTGTGGCACTGCAAATCCATTTCTATGCAACCTCTGAATCACTGTGGATTAATTCTATATTTTGTACAAATTTGTAGTACATAGATAGTGCTAAATAAATGGTAATCAGTAGTCAAAACAGTAATAGTAATTCTCAATTACTGGCAGAGTTTCTTGTAAGGAATTGCATTTGTTTTAATTTTGGCTGTGGGGATACCCAGTGATTTCTGAATGTAGAAAACCATGTTTGTTACCTGAACCTGAAACAAGGAGAAGGCAAGGAGGATTAACATTTCTTTGTACCAACGAACTAATTTATTCTTATTATTTATGTGCATGTAATTCAAAAGAGCAATTAATACCCAAATGAAACCTTTTTGTGGAATAATAATTTCTGTGATAATGGACCTGTAGGCCTGATTGGTTACTTCTTGCCTATGCAAGGTAATCAAATTCTGTTTCCAAATATATTCATTTAAAGGAGACCAGAGACAAAATTAACAGTTTATCTTTTGTCTAGCTTTGCTTATTTGGAAGCTCAGAGAAAAGAGGCTAGTAGCCTACAGATGGCCATCTTATGGCTTTGAATGCCTTTTTCAGGAGGTTGTGGTGAATCAGAGCCTTTTCTAAACAGGGTATTTACAACTTGAGCAGAGCTATAGCCCAAATCTTAAAAGTCCTTAACTGACTTTATTCAGGGTAGAGATCCTGCTTGAGAGGATATATCTAACATGGATGATTTTCTTTCATTTTAATTATTTTGTTAGAAAATAAAATTATTAAGAATAAATACCAAGGAACAGCAAGTCCACAGAAAAACAACTATGAGGACTCAACTATAGTTTCATAAAAGACCCTTATTTATCTAGTCCCACTAATACTTCTTTAAAGAAACTCTGTTTTCTGTAACAGCAGGTAAACAGGTGAGTTCTCTTTTCTTCTTTTATCCCACTTCCTTTGTTTCTTCATCAAGTAACTCAATTGCAATTGACCCCCATTTGTTTTCCAGCAACTGGGCACATCTCATTCTAGAATGCAAGTCAGTGATTAAACAGGAACAGTATCTCAAAGTCTATCAGAGCTTAGGTTCAAGGTTGTACAAGGACATGGTTTTCCTATATTGATCTCCAGCCTTGTAGGCATGAGGTGAGAGAAAATGACTGAAAAGTTTCTAAATGTTGGTACAATTCATCATACAGTTAATTCACTTCCATTTCTGCTAAAGGAAACGGGATTATCAACTCAGTGGGGTCCACAGCAAGACACACCTTAAAACATGACAACTAGAAGCCAGATCTATAGGCCCAGGTAAGTATTCCACATAAAACTGACCTCAGATGTTAACAGAGTCCAGAAGCTGTTTGCCTACTAAAAGACAGCCAGTTTGGTGTTGTGGTTAAGGTGCTGGACTAGAAACCAGAAGACTGTGAGAAACTGAGCCCTAAACCCAGTGAATTGCCCAGCATCAACTGACTGAACCCAGCTCTGCAAAAAGGCCCTTATTCTTCTCACTACTGGAAGCTCTTGGATGTCATAAGGCATCTTCTAAAGTGGGGGCCATCAGCTTCTGGAGCTCCTAGAAACTTATTGTTGAAAAGTGCCACCATGGCCAGGTCTCTCTCCTATTCTATCCATCACAGTTCACTTTGTCTGGTGGTGTGGAGAAGGCAGGGCAGTAGCAAATGGGACCTTCTACTTGCTAGTGCCCACTGCCATTCCACTGTGTTCAGGAAAAGAGCACCGATTAGCAAATAAGTGAGTGATGATAGTTCTTCAGTCAGGCAGCAGAAAAAGGGAATGGAGTAAATGGAAGAGAGGACAATAGTGGCACCAAAGAGAAGGGGTGGCAGATGCAGCTCTAGGTGGCAACCTGGAAGGAAAAAGTGAGCTCTAATGGCTATATTCAAGCATATTCTTCTTAGTTATTGAGTTAACCTGTTCTCTGGATTTTCCCAATACATTGAACTACAAGATAACCAAACAAGCTAGGTTTGCACAACATATCAAACTACCAAAAAGGTTCAAGCTAACCTAGCATGTTGTGTAATGTATTTGTTAGACCTTTACCAAACTTGATATGTTGTGAGGGACATACACTGTAAGGGGCAGCAACAAAATTTGGAACTTGCCATGATCACTGGTCTTTTGTGGGAAATCATTATCTTCATCTGGGTCATGACTATAATTGAGCTATGGTGGTGACTAACATGGGGAAAAAGAGGGAGAGAGAGAGAGAGAGAGAGATGGAGAAAAGGGACTGATCAAAGAAAGGCAGATTTTGTATATACAGTTCTTACATATACATATACAGTATAAAAGGGGACGCGGTGGCACAGCGGCTTAATGACGCTGAAAGTTGCCAGCCAGAAATGGTCGACACTTCAGCGGTTCGAGCCCAGCTCCACACAGCAGAGTGAGCTCCTGCTTCCTCCCCAGCTCCTGCCAGCCCAGCAGCTCGAAAACATACGTGAGTAGATAAATGGGGACTCTCACCCCGGTGGGAGGAAAAATGCTGGCGGCGCTTGCATGGGGGACGGGACCAAGTTGCCGGTAACGCGGAAGCCGCACACACCCGAAAAAGGCGCGAAGCAACGGAAACCCCGCCTCCTGCACTCGCCAGCTGGGCTCTGCTCTAGGAAGGAGGCAACAGCAAACCACTTCCGAAACACCTTGCCTTGAAAACTGCAGGGACTTGTCCAGGCAGTCGCCGCAGAATTGGTAACGATTGAGTGTGGATAAAAAAAAAAAATACAGTATATATATTTTTTCATTTATAAAGTAAAAATAATTTAGCATGATGGAATGACACTTTAATCAATAGGGTGTTTGTTAGATTTTGGAATTTTGTATTCTCATTAATCACTGCATTTTGTATAGAAAAAACAGTTTAAAAAATCCAGACAAGTACATGTATTAATCTGAAAAATAATAAAGGGTCAGATTAAAGAACATATTTTATAGCATAAGCGATCATGGCCTAGAATCAATTCGCTGAGTGCATGTACCAGAGGCACTTGTTCATTATTTCATAAGTGAGTCCCTTACGGCACATCACAGATAAAAGGGCATTCTTGGTCTGGCAAATTTGAAGGAAACTATACTAAATTAGAGTCTGCCCAAAAACATAAGATATGATTTATTGTATGCCAATGAAGATAGGTGAGTTCACACATGGATTCTTAATTATTGGTATTGCAAAGGAAAACACACAACATTAATTTCTCATACCATTTTACAGCAGATATAAAGCACATTTTTTAATGAAAGTGGCAATTCATAAATAAAAATGAAAGTAATCTGATGATGGGATAACTTTGTAGAGATACATATACACTCGTTTTAAAGAAAGCAACTTTCTTTAAATTATTTAATGCTAAAAGTGCTTTCCTGACAAGAAATTTGGACAGAAAAGCTTAACAACAAATAAACAAAGGGCAGAGAATGAAAAAAAACAAGAAACAAAGCTGTTCCTATATTGTGATCACAGGGGAAGTTTATGTGACAAATGTGGCCCAACGACAGAAGAAGATACTGGCAACTCAGCACTTTGAAAACCATTCTGCTTATTTAGGTTGCAACAAGGCACTTAGGATTCTAATTTTAGGCATCCACCTTCTAAAATCTAGGTCTGTTTTGGCATTGGCTTATCGCAAGGGAATTGCCTTTGTCCAATTTCAAACCTGTTTCATAACAGCCCTGCAGATGTAGCATTTGTCATTTGGAATGCCAAAAGTCTGAGAGGTATCTTTTTCCCTCTTTAATTTAAAGCAGGAACAAGATTTATTTCCAATGCTAGAGTCCAAAGTTACACCTTTGTGCAAGTTTCTCATAATATGTTGCTCCACAGTGCAGCAATTATGCTCATTGTTCATGAACCAGAGATGCATTTGTGGTCAAATCCATTCTTCTTCATCAGCATGGAAAATAGTTTTGATGTGGTTGGTGCAGATATAAATAATTAATTCCACCCTGGATTCTATTCAGCTCGAGATTCTTCCTTTCTTATAGTAAGAGAGAGGTCATTCTGCTTTCCTAAAGAGCTACAGGGGTGGCTGTCATGTTGAACTGGTTCTATTCTGGGATAGCCTTTTCTGTGGATAGTTTAGAGCAATCTTCTTCCACACAGATCATTTAACTCTCAAATGGCTCCAGTGGGATTTAAGCATCCTGCGTGCAGAATTCCAGGCAGGTTACACACAACCAGTCTTTTCTGCAGCCCAGCATGACAGTCTTCCGCCCAACTGTCCAAGTTTGCCATATTATGGGAGGAAGCAGAGAATAATGAAAAAAGAAGGATTAATCTCTGCCATGTGTAAAACAATGGTAACACAAATGAATGGAGGAAAAGTCACTACTGTGCAATTTTACCACGCTTTCAGCTCTAGTTGAAGGTAGTTGAAAACCAAGTTTTATTAGCATCCATCCGGGGGAGGGTTAATTCATTTTGGTTGATTTCTTGTTATTATTGCTTTTATAATTTTGATTTATTTTGTAGTTGCATTTATCATTTTAACTTGTAACCTGCTCAGAGCCTTCTAGGTTGGACTGGCTATAAAATTTGCAAAATAAATAAATTCATCTTTTCATTTATTGCAGCATGTCCATCTGTGGTTAAAAATGCAATCACGCCAATAGCTGTAAGAAGAAGAAGAGGATTGGTGTAGCAGCAATCAATGTCACAAAGACATTTGCTCCATCCCCATCTTACTGAAATCGAATTTTCCACCACATGGGTGCTCCAGTTAAGCCCTGTCCCCATCAATATCCCTTAATGCTTGCAAAAAAAGAAGTCTTGACTGGTCAAACTGTACCGTTGTTTGCTTTCTTACAAGCCAGCACTCTGTATGATCAGAGCAGAGTCTTCTTACAGACAGAATTACTGAATGTGTGACTATCCCCAGAATGTCAATGATGGGAAGGAAGGTGTTGTCTGGAATGCTTACATGGTGAGCACTCCAATTTTAGCAACTTGCTCCAGCTGTTTATTTAAAAATACACTCTCTAACATTATAAAATACCATAATCTTCCAGTATCCATTTTCCAAAGAAAACCTGTGTGAATTGTGTGTATCTGAAACTTCTCACTGCTTGGGGAGAAAAAGTGGTGTAACAATAGTATACAAAATTGACAGACTTATTGTGTAAAACTGTCTCTGTCTGTCTGTCTGTCTATCTATCTACCATCTCTATCTCATTCTATCTATCATCTACAATCTAAGTAAACAAAGAGGAAGCAGACAGCTTTACCTTGAGTTACTACATAGCTGAGAGAAACAAATGTCACAAAGGCTGGAACTGGAATTCATTCATTACAGAGACTTCTTCCCACATATCCAGGCTGGATTTACACAATATGAGGGGTAGTGGTTGGCTACCTTGTTGCTATGTATATTGTGCAAACCCAGCTACTACCATTAATTTATGGTTCAGCATGTTATGCAATCCCAAGGCAATTGGATTATTCCTGTATACTGTGAATTAATGTGCTCTGCATACTTAGTTACAATAGTATGAAGGCTGCTTTCTCATGTTACAATGATCATATGATTTTGCAGTATATATAAATATTAGTGAACTTCTTTAGTGAAAGTGATCCAGGCAATAACAAGGTTAATGGATCTCATTCCATTGCAGGAGTATTTGTCAAGCTCATGAATACAACTCTGATTTCTAGTTGTATACCAGAGTTTTAAGTTGGAGTTGTTTTGTCTTGATAGCCAATTTTGGAAAGGACTTTCTGATTAACTGAGATATACAGTAGATTGGTAAAACATGGCATATCAGAGAATTTGGAAATGTTATTTCAATGTTGCATGATAGTTGATGGCAGGTTGGAAGAGTTGAGTCATGGCAAGAGTAACAGAGAGATGGTTTCACAGCCTTTTGTCCCCCCACCCCTTCTCCCTGTTGCCTCCTTGGATTCCAACAGTGTGAAGCCCATGCAGATAGAAGCAATGAAGAGATCCCTATCCACAGCAGAGAAAGAACAAAGGTGAGATTGTGTTTTTACTGCAGCACACAAGGACCCATAAGAGTAGCTTGCCCTACTAAGCTTTCTTGTTCAGAGTCAGCTGGAAAGCATTGCATCTGTGGAAATGTGGGTCACCTAGGAGCAGACCACTCCAAAATTTTGTTTTTGGGAATCTTCACAGGCCCCCCTTCCCAGTGCTCCACAGGGGGGTCCTCAGACAATTAAAGACAGCTCCAACATCCAATACCAGGCAATTGTAGTTTATTATCTCTGTTACTATCCATACCCCAACAGGTTCAAAAATCCAGCTCTCCACTCTTCATCTTCACAATGGATGAACCTATTGTGCGACAGTTTCACTTATCCACACAACAGCTGGAAAAGCCTATGCAAGTTGAGATAATCAAGGGCAGACTTCTGAGGTCAGCCCCTCTTCTGAAGCACATGACTCCTCTGCAGCTGAGGATATGGGACCACACAAAAGTTGGGGGAAAGAAGCAGCAGCTGCTACTATTGTGTCTCTTCACTGGATGTGGGACTGTACCATCAACTCAATATATGGAGCTCAGATCCTAGCTAAATGACAATATCCCATGTCTACCCAAGAGTCAGCAACTTTAAAAGGGTTTCTAGATAACAATCTAAAGAAAGGATTCATTTGCTATTCCTCTCCTGCATCTGCACCCTCATTTTTTATTAAAAAGAAAGATAATTCTTTTTTGAAGTCTGTCTGTGATTATACACTTCTAAACTGTATGACCATAATGGATCATTACTCAAATGCCTCTTATTTCAGATCTACTGGACCACCATACACATTTTCACTAAATTGGACTTGAGAGGAGCTTACAATTTAATTGAGATGAAAAATGGACAGAAATACTTAACACACTTTGACACTTGATATGGCAAATATGAATACATAGTAATGCCCTATGCTTTAGTTAATTGCTGTAGCAAGTCCTCCTGATTAATGAATGAAATATTCTCAGTTATTTTGGACAAGTATTTAATAGTTTATCTGGATGTCATTTTGATTTTTTCAGAAGACCCTTACGTACATTCTACTCATTCAGGAATGTGTTTCAGTGCCTACACAAAAACAAACTCCATGCTAAATTAGAAAAATGTGTATTTGATCTTCCTCAATTTGGGATACCAGATCTCTACAGAAGGAGTGCAGATGGATTCTGCAAAAAAGTATGTACTGAATTTATTTAAAAGATTTATATGACTACCCACCTTATATAATATAACCCTGTGTGACTAACAACATAAAAAAATAAAACAAGAACCCCACAGAACTGAAACCATCACACACAATTAAGGTGCCATAGCACTCCCATGCCAAGTACACATATGCTGGGCTCAACTCCCATCCTGGCCCAGTGTCTTGGCTTCAAGGCCTTCCAGAAGGCCAAAAGGGGAGAGGCTGTTCCATAGGGCAGGCACTGCAATGGAGAAGGCCCAGCTCCTAAATTTTCCCTCCTAGGATGCACCAGATGACATCATTTAATGGAGGGGATTTGGAGCATACCCACCCTATCTGATCTGATCTGATGGGATGGGCAGATACCCTCAGGTTCAATCCATGCAATTTCAATTCATATGTGTATGGCAGGTGCCTAAAACTTTAAAGCTCCTAAATATTTTCTGGGCTTTGCCAACCTTTTAAGAAGATTCATCCCTGATTTTACAGAGTGCACAAGGCCACTAACTCAGCTTCTGAAGGTCGTCAATTTAAATGATCTACTTAAGAGCAAGCTTCCATCCCAGTCAGCACTCAGACATTCAAATCCCAGCTACTCCTTTGTTGTGCAAACTAATGCCTTTAACTCTGTTTTGGGGAGCTGTTCTTCTCCTGGGTTCAGTGGAAGTGGGGAGAGGACTTCTGAACATGAACTTTTTACTTGGGAATCCTCCTGGCTGAATGGAACTCTCATATCCTCAATGAAGAGTTGCTGGCAGTAAAAACAGCATTTCAGCAATGGAAACAACTCTTCAAAGGAACATCCCATCTAGTATAAGTATTTGGACCACCAGCAGAAAGCACAGACCCTCACAGAACATCAATTCAGGTGGGTGCAATTTTTCTTACACTTCAATTTACATCGCTACGTCACCCATGTTCCTGGCTTACAAATTAAACTACTGAATGTCCTACTGAACAAGTCTGAATTTGATATTCTTTAGTCATTCCATCACCCCCCCCCCCCGATCTTGGCAATTTTGACCTCACCCCCCACAAAAAAAGAGACATGCCAAAGAACTTAGAGGTAGGGAGACAGGCAGTAGATCTGTTGGATCAGATCTGCTTAGAACAGCAAGGCCCATATATCAAGGCTCAAGCGTATTACTTCCAGGAAGCCCCACAGACTGATTCTCCTTTCTCTGCAACTGAAGGAAAACTGTTTCACAATGTTCCCTTATATCTTCCTTTTCCTCTCAGGAACGACGCTCAGCAAGTTTGCTATGACATTAAAACTGCAGAACGTGTCCCAGTGTTCAAAACATTACACCTTTTTCTCAAAGGGTTCTGGTGGCCAAGAGGTTAAGGAAACAGCCAGAAAATATCGGCAGTAGTTTTAAGCTGAAGAGGAAGAGCAGAAAATCAGATAAAACACTGACTGGATCAAGGGAGGTAAGCAGGGATGCATTGCTTCTTTATTTCCGGTGCTGAGTCCTTTAATTAAATGCTGTCATCTTGCTGGACTTCTCTGTCATGGCACCTGTGCTACAGATGGCTCCCATCCTTCAAATGTTCCAGAAGTCTCTTAAGACCTGACCTTGTTCCCAGGCCTGGGATTAGGGTGTCTGTGAAGTCACTGGTGATTTCTGGTTATTATTTGAGTGGTTCTATCTGGGTGTTCATGTTTTACTTCTTATATTATGTCTTCATTTAACATTGTAGGCTGCCCAGAGTCTTTTTAGAATTGGGCAGTTTCAAAATCTAAGAAACAAGTGAATAAATTAATAAATGAATTATTGATCATACATTTTGGAATGTAATGCTCTGTCAGTTCATATTTGGCTACCTAAAGCATCCCCAACAGAATTATTAGCCACTTGAAATCAATAAGCATAAACTAGGTCAGAGTGCCCCAAAACACATCGACAGACAGAACCATAAAACTAACATGCAAACATGTTATAGCTTATATCCCACTCTTTATTTAAGGAGACAGGGTCAATAGACATGCAATACTTACCCATTTTCCAACCCTGTTTACCGACGAAACAGGAAAGCCCTGCTTAGGACAAAAGGCTGCAACAGTACCTCATTTTACCAAGTGGTAGTGGAAACATTTGGGACCCACACTCTGGGACCAGTGAAACCAGTAAAAGTCCCTGTCACTTATGCACCCTGCCTAAACTTTGGAAAGGGAACAATCGGTCAAACTCCTCAACTTATACTGGCAGGGTTCCTCTTTTGTGCAATGCTAAAATAGAAGGCTGGTATTAGTTTAGTGTGATATGTGAATCCAGCCATTATGGCTTTTAATGTTGGTTTATGCCTAATTTATTCATGCCTTGGCATTATATCTTAGTGACCAAATCATGGTTAAAAGAGTAATGGCATAGCCTGAGGGGAAAACCTGCATTCAGCATTAAAAATAATTTTCTTTGTTAATGTTATTAAAGGAGACATAACAGTGTAGGCAGAATTTTAAAAGTTAGAAAAGCAGACCAAAAATGTCAGTAGGGCCAACTGCAAAGTGCTGTGAAGTGGAGTATTCCTGAACTATTCTTTCTGATGTTTTAGGTTCCTCTTCTTCCTCTGAGTATCTGTTAGCCCTTCAAGGTAGTCCAGATAAGAAGCACAACTATGAGTACTAACTCTATCTTTATTGTAAGGTTACATTAATAGAATCTTTGCAAGACTGAAGGTATTTCTCCCTTCCTTTCCTTTTACTCTCTGGAAAACTAGGGAGGGTCCCTTCTGAGATGTTTCTCACACCCCTTTTGCTTCTGTGGGCTGAGATACCTTTTGCATGATGGTTGTCTAGTCTGCGGCTTTCCTCCTGTCTCCCAAGGTCATTCCCACATACCATTACAATATCTGCCCAGATAGACCCATGCTGGGTCTCCTTCCTTCCCAGTGGCTCCTATGCCGATTCCTCTTCTCTGGTATTGAGTTGCCCCAGAACTTGCATCTTTTCAGTAGCCCAAGACTACCGAATGTCATCTTTGCTGGCTAGCCATTTTTTCTTTTTTCCCTTTCCAGCTTCAACTCAACTGCTTCCTGACAGCTTCTTCACTCATTTCAATCCCCTCCCTCCCATGACAGTCTCGTTCTGTATGTGACAAATCCTTCCCTGCTCTTCTTTCAGTTATTTCCCAAACTCAGGTGATCAACCACAAGTACAGTTGGTACGTCAGGGTAGTCCCATGACAGGATGGCAGACAGTGTTGATCTTTTCCATTCTGTCCTGTAATTCATTCCATTTCCCCCTCATTCCCCATTTTCTGCTTGCTGCCCCTCAAATAATCATCAAGCATTCCAGAACTGCTAAATAGGTTCGCTCCAAACTGGGATGTTCTTAAGGTTTGCCGGTTAGCATCATCTGTTTTCTTTCTCTTCCTTATGCCTGTATACTGCCATTTTACAGAGTGACATTACCAACAACACTTTCTTCTGAAAATGAGAAACGGAGCTAAGAACTCTGCAGTGCAGTAAGAAGACAGAGAGTACATCCAGGCAACTGGTTTAATGTGTTTTCCTCCAGTCTACAAAGCAACACAAAGTATGTCACAGTAAATATAATCTCTACATGGCCAATTTCTAAGTCTTCCTCATGAACAAGTCTGGTCAGTGGGAGTGCTTTAAAGTTTATTGCAGTGAAGTTACAGGGACTGCTGGATTTCCCTGTCAGCAGGAAAAACACCCACCAATCACTCTCCTAAATGTAGGATGGGATTGGAGAGGAGCTAAATTTTGACAGATGGCTAGAATAGTGGGCTGCTGGTGGAGCCCACTGTTGGAGGCTTTTCACTCCTGCATTGTCGGGAAACCCCCAACAACCCTGTGGATCAGCTGCTGGTAAAGGAGGGGAGGAGAGGAGAGGCTCTCCCCTCCTGCTTTATAAAGATGCCCTACCTCCATGTGCATCACCTAGCAGCCTCTGTCACCCCACTCTTGTGGATTCGGTGATGCCCAGGGTGGGGATGTTCTCACAGGCAGACCTTGATCAGTGGGGCACATTTGCTGCTGATAGCTTGCACAGTGCACAAAATGCACCACCGATCAACCTGCCTGTCAAGGCTTTTATTTTCCACATGGGTTGACTTGTACAGAAAGAAAAAAAAGTCCTGCCTCAGGGCAGTGCAAGTTGCTTGCCTTGTGCCTTCTGCGCCACCTGACAAAAGTGCCCATAGATTGCTGGGCAGACCTCAGCCCTGCTGGATCCCCAGCACCGTTATTGCCAAAGCAAGGCTGTATCAGCAAAAGGGAGAAAACACCTTTCAAACTGGAAAAGAAAATTCCAGTTGGCTGGCTTTAGCCATGGGCTGAGGATGAGAGGAAGGCTGCATCCTGATGATGGGACCTTAAACAGTGGTTTGGGAAACAACCTCAACCTGAAGTTAGACGGATGTGTGGCTGTGCCCATAAACTGAGAAGACAGCAACCAGAATGTTCCTCAGTACAATGGCAAAGTTGGAGATACAAGTGACACAATAGAGGTCAGCAAGATCATCACCACCACAATCACCGCCATCATGTTTGCATTAGATAAATCCTGACTGACTCCTAATTAGTAGCAAAATATTTTGTAACAAGTTAAGCCAGGGTCCTGATAGCATATTTAAGAAAAAAGACAATTGCTGGGGATAATGCACCAGGAAGGTCACCTCAGGGCTATGGATTTCACCATTTGTTGTCACATAGGCTGCTGACAACAGGACCTATCTTTGTGCTCATTTGTGACAGGTTTAGCTGACAGCAGCAAGCAGTGAACGCACATGAAAACAAGAAAGGAGGCTGTAGGGCTGCAGCAGTGCCACAACCCATCTGTAGACAGAAGCTGGGGACTGAAAGGTTAAGAGAAATGGATGGGGAATTTTTAGCAAGAGAGTAGGAGGTGGCTGAAGATAAAATGAGGAGAAGAAAGGAGAAAAAGGAAAAAAGCCAATCATCTTTTGCATGTGCCTGGATGGCAATCTGCAAATTTTTAAACATCTTCACTCATCGATGCACCAATAACTGGCATAAGAATCTCTTGAATTTCTTTCTTTGTCAACTTTCTCTTCCTGCCTCCTGAACATTCCATTCTATTACCATTAAATTTATTATCATCCATCAAGAGATTCCCGCTGGGGATCTCCTTCATTCTAGATTTATTTGTTAATAGACTCATGACAGCCGATGATGGCTCTCTATTTTTGTGAGATTATTAATTACTAATGCAGTTTTATCACTGCAATCACAAAGTTGCCAAACATGTATTCACTTCTTTTGAAAAGCTCCAGGCTAAATTACAGCTTCATCATCCAAGTTTCCATGGGAATAGAGAATACCAATATAATCAATAGAAAATAATGGAAGGCCATAAACTTAAGTATCGTGTTTCATCATTTTGGATGAGTCTGATCTCTTCATGTGGACCAATTCTCCATCTTCCTTGGACTTTTGCACTCTCATTCCTCCTCTCCCTAGATTTATGAAAATAAGGCCATGCTTTTGGATCAAATTCTTTCTTGTCGATTAAGCCTATTAACTTAAAAAATCACTCCCTTATTACTTTAGTCAAGAGAAGCTGAACACTGCAGACTTCTAACCTCATGGCCCAAACACACCTTGAGTGTGTTTATCTCAATGGATTTTAGTCTACCACAAATATTATGGGACAGGATTTGTGACGGTTGTTGCATTAGGGCTGTTGTGCCTTTCCCTCTTTTTCTCTGTGTGTTTGTGTGCTGGGTTCAATTGTATTTTGGTGGCAATTGGGAGAAGTGTGAGCTTCCTACTTTAAGCCTAGAGATGTATGTGTACAGAAAGGGGGATATTTCTATCAATGGAGCTGTTCTTCCCTCTTCTCAACAGTACACACAGGAGCCCTGAGCTCAGTCAGTCTCTTCCTAATTATATGTTGTGTTTTAACATCTTGAGGCATATGTACTGTGGATTTCATTATAGTTTAATAGTTTTATAATAACACTTCATTTAATTGGTTAATTGACCACATGCTTAATTTTAAATACATAAGCTGCCCTACAGGGAACACTGAGAATGATCTTAATGGCTCATTCTTCATATTGTTCACATATATATTAAACTTTCTGCTTTTGCTCCTGTTCTTGATTCTATCCCAGCTTCACTTCTTTACTTTTGTCCCAATGCACAGAACTTCATCTTGAATACAAATAAGGCCAAACCAGTGGTAAAACGATGCCAACACTTTTCTGTTCTCATTAGAAATACAGTGAATACATCCAAGAAGAACATTTATCTTCATTGCAATTGTGCACACAGTCATTTTCAGCTGCCCCAAATCTGAAATCCTTATTTATAGCTGTTGAATTCTCAGTTAATAGTAAAAATATTTATTATTATTATTCAATGTATCAGAATTCTCTGTTGGTTAATTCTATGTGTGTTATATGATCATGTTCATAGCAAGCAAGTAGCAGTTGATCTTGAAAAAGCTAAGCTGGGTAGGACTTGGTTAGTGCTTGGGTGAGAAACCACCAGGAAATCCCAAGCTTGTAGGGGAGATTGAGAAATAAAATACAATAAAACAAAAACAACCCTTCTGGAAGAAGACAATGGCAAAGCATTTTCCAGTTCTCTGGAAGGCAGTTCTGTGCAGAGCCTGTTAACTCTGTGGCGATGCCTACAGGATCTTTGTCCTATGGTTCCAGTTGTTTGGTGTCAGGTGGTCTCTATATTGAAATTGGAAGTATTATAAAGGAAGTTTGTTTTTAGCATATTTTAATTAATTAATTAATTAATTAATATTTATCTATTTTAATTCATGTTTATTCTATTTTTACTGTAAACCACCCAGAGTCATTCCACAGTGAGATGGGTGGTGACAAATTTGAAATATAAACAAATAAAGATGAATAAAAGTAAATAAATAAACAAATAAATAAATAAATAAACAGTCGGCACTGGGAGGCAAACCAGGCACTGAATAGATTTGCTGCCAATTGGGGTCATTCTAGGGGCTGGTCCCAGTTGTCACGTGGGTTCACTGAGGCCCTTCAAGCACTGCAGTGCTAGAAACAATTCCTGGTGCGCTGGTGGAAGACAATGAAAAGTGAATCCAACCAAGTGCGGCTACATGCCAATGTTTGAGCCTCCACAGTGGCAACGATGGAGGTAAACAGGCCTATTTCTCCCTTCTTATTGAATTGGCAGGCTGTCATCCATACTATGCAGTAGTACGAAAGCAGTAAATTGCTTGTTATAGAATACACTAAGACATTAAACACAATGAACAAACACACACACGTACATATAAACACACATATATGCACATACACATTGACAGTTTAAAATTACTCCAAGACAGACAAAAAGTAAGTTGTGATCAGTGAATAAACAAGTAGCCAATTCACAATGTTACCTTGTGCTGGACTCTTCAAGATACTGTACAAAATGTGTTGGCATTCCGTGTAACTGTCTGGGAAAATGCACCAGGAAGAACGTAAGGTGCTTGATTTGGTAATCTCTATAACAAATACATAGATTAAGACAGGACCAGCTTTAGGCTAAGACCAGGTAGGCACTAGCCTAGGGCACCAAAGCTCAGGTCCCTCCTTCCAAATAAAAAATCTCAACAGGTGGAGGTGGCACCATCAGTCAACGTGGCCTAAGGGTGCCCTGCGTCCATTAGCCGGCACTGGATTAGAGACAGGCAGCATTTCCTGGCATTCCTGATCCACAAGGGCAAATGCATGCCATATAAGGATTGCTGGAAAATCTACCCTGTAGTACTACCAATGGGATTTTTATATGTTCACAACATATTAGATGTCGTGTTATATGAGAAGCAGAGCAATGTGTTCCCAGTAAATGTGCAAAATCCTAGCTAAAGGTATTGGCTAAATCAGCCTCAAGACCAATCACTGGAAAAATTCTCCTCTTTCTTTCTCTTCAGCTGGAAAAATAAATTTTCTTGCAGTTTTTAGCTGCCTACTAGGGTTGTTTCCTGACTCAGCACAAACCTCAAACCTGGTGTCCAAGAGGGTGAGTCAATGTTGTTACTGACTCACTCAAGCCATAGAATGGGGGTTCCCCACTTGCTCTGTCTTTGATTCATAATCCATTTCAGAGTGCTGCTTTGGAGATGCACTTCAGGAGCTTAGCATGCTGGAAAGTGTAGCGCATCACAAGGCATCACACTGTGTGTGTGTTGGGGGGAGGGCAGTCCTTGGACAGGAGACCATCAGGGAGACTGTACTAAGCTGGGCAATCAAAACAAACCAACAAACCATCCTCAGAGAAGACATTTGCAAACCACTTCTATATTATTGCCAGAAAAACTACTTTGACATATCTGTGGAATTAGCAGAAACTGAGCCTGATTCAAAGGAAACTTGATTTCACGACTATGTGCACTTGCTCACACAAGGCAGCAGTGAGAGGGAGACACACTGGATTACAGCGTGATCCTGGGAGAAGATGCACTCGGCTCCAGGTGATACTGTTAGGCTCTGCGTGAGCATTGATGCACTTTGCCCCCTTGACTCCAAAGTGCTGTACAGCCCTAGTGGTTTGTTTATTTCCCTTTTCATTCCCCTTCTTTTCTTTCCCTTCCTTCTGCAACATATCCCAATATTTTGTTTGGTTGAAAAATATTTTTCTGGTTTATTTTACTTAGTCCTCCTCCATCATTCAGTTATCCTTCCTGAAAAGAGCCCTTACCTGTTATCAGCATCTATTTTTCAACTGTATCCATACATCTACTGGTTGTGTTGATCCTCTTTCTGACTTTTGTCCTTATAAGGGGTATTCTCTCCCTAGTTCTGCCTCATTCTGGCTTTACCAAGAGATGTATATGTTAGAATGTTCGATAGTGTGTCACTGGAGATATTGAGAATGAACAGGCTGACGATATCAGTCAAATTGTGCTGGCAAAAATTACTGAGAATGCTGTGGATGCAGTCTAAGCAAGCATTCACTACAGCTGAAAGACTATTTATCCTAAAAACCCTGCACGGATTTCCCTGAGATCTGGATTCTTCATCCTGTTTTGGAGGAAAAAAAACATATAATACCATAGGTTCTTTCATAACTCAGGTAGTAGAAGAGTGTAAATCAATGACTCCTGTACTGATTTCTAAGAGATTAATCAAACTTCATTCATTCATACTTGTCTAACATGCCTGCCAGTTTAGTTCCAATTCAAATCACAGGGTTATAAATTCTGTTCTGGGATGTCTGGGAATGAATTGGGATGAGTTAGTTGGGGTGCTTCTGAGCTGAGGATCCAAATGCAAAGCCAGCTGACTAGTTTTGCAAAGCCAGCTGACTAGTTTTAGTTCAGTTCTCTACCATCTTCTAAAGCTCACGTTGGAGTACATTTCTGTATTGCTACTATACTATATAAGGTAGGTGTGTCTGACAGGTAAAATTGAGTTAATGATTGCAAGATAGATAGAGAGAGAGAGACAGAGAGAGAGAGAGAGAAATTATACCAAATAGAAGAATTTTTGTGCCTGAATAGAATGTTTATCAAAGATGGAAAAATGAAGAAATATTAAGATGTGCAAATTCTAGAAGAGCAGTAGTGGATACCTTATATAGGCAAGCTTATGAAGCTTGCTTGTATCTAAATATGATGTTAGAGACTGATGCTTTGTTTTGTAGCAGTGCCAGCTAGCCATTATTTTTTAAAATTAAGACATCTTAAAAAATTAAAATCAAGTGTAATAAGGATTTGGTTGAAAGTCAAGAAAGATGCTCACAGCAACACATCTGTAGCAAAGCAACAAAGTCGCCAAAATGATGCCATGCACGCAATGACATCATCAGCATAATGCTGCCATTGCATACTTGCCTCCCGACATCTGACACAAGCATGTAAGTCACGTCAATCGCATGAAGTCATGAGCATATTGCCATTTACTCCCTCTTCCCCACCCAAAAAACACCCATGATCCACAGAGACAGTGCTGTTTATTCCTGGTTGCCTTTTTAATCAGGGAAAAAGACAATTTCCCTCTCAAATTTAGTTTTTGTTACAAATTTTCTGCAGATTCAAATAAATGGAAAAAAAAATCCCTCTAATAAAACAGGCATCTATGGGATAAACACTGAACAGATTTAACAGAAGTAAATATATGGAAAGCAATGTCTACAAACTCCTCCACAAACACTTGTTGAGGACAATCACCCTACTTCTCAAGCATATCACCAGCAACTATGATTGATATCTGCTAAGCTTGTTTTAAGCCAAAACCCACCATCACGTGCCATTTGCTTCTTCTCCTCATAACAGGGAACCTGTATCACTTCCAAGTTGTATTTATGTACAAGAAGTGTCTTTCATTGTGGCAATCTCAGAAGTTTAAATGTGATATCTACTAACAAAGCTAGGAGTGCTATTCTCAGAATGGAATCACATAGCTAATTTTCTCACACCATATGGTGATTTTTTTCCCCAGTCACCCCATGCTGATTGACTGTACATTGCCCAGTTATGCATGAAACCAAAGCCAGCTGCAGTATGAACTAAACTTACTTGGAATTAAATTCCAGTGAAATGATGAGACTTGGTTCCCAGTTAAATATGACCAGCAAGGGGGTAAAAGCCTCAATGGTCACTTCACAGATGGCACAGTACTACATTTTTTGGGGGAGGTTCATTTTCGGTGTTGCTACCATTATTACGTTATTGTTGCTGCTGCTGCTGTTGGTTACTTTATTTATTTATTGTATTTATCATGTTTATGTAGCCGCCCATGTCACATGGTATATTTAATGATGGATTTATCCAAGCATATATAAGAATATATTCTAAAAAGTGTGTCAACTCTGCATCTTTTCCTCACTGTTAAGTAACTTTCTGGAGTGAAAGAGAGTAATCCCAGAAAGCTGTCTCAGAGGTAGTTCCAACATGGGAGGCTGGCCTGTGAGATGCAAGGCTCCCTCATGATAGTCCATACCTACCGAGCTGGTGGCTTAGAATGAAGAGCCACAAGACCCAAATTGTAGGACTTTTACTCCCAAAGCAGAGAAACCTTATCTCCTCTGCAGCACTTTACACCAGACCCTGATAACTGTGCTGGTTTGAAGATGGTTCTTAGAAAGTATAAAGGTTCCTGAACCTTTTAATGGCAGGCATCCAAGAGAAGACAGCGGCTGCAATATCGAAATGATGATCAGAATTTGTCCACTTGTGGAAGTCATTAGGAGAAGAAGACACTGAGGGCAGAACTGGACAGAGGAACGGGCCTTCCCTCCTCCAATGCCCTTTGCTGGGAGAACTATTGAACTCTCTCCAAGGTAGTTGAAGATTTTGATGGTTGTTATTTCAACAGGAAGTTGACCTGCACTTCTTGGAATACAGTTGGAATACAGTCCTGACCTGAGTTTGTTCTTTTTTCTTCAACAGTATTTATCTGATATTATCTGTTGGTTTGTTTTTATTTTGATTTAGTTCTGGTTTGCATGTTTTTTGACCCTTGAAAAACATGTTGATCATTCATAAGCTGTCTCAGATGCCTCATATTACCCAATGCTCTGTTCCCTTAGTTTCCGTTTTTCATCTTCCTCCCTGAGGCAATAAGAGTATTGTCAGAGAAGCCAAAAGGAGACTATAGCAAAAGCAGAAGTTTAGAAATTTGTAAGGAACTCATTGTATGGGAAGATTACAGCATCTTGTGGCATTTACATACCCTAGTGGGTATAACCCCTTCTTATAATAGCCAGATGAATTTCTGAGATTATAGAATTTTGTCCATTTGTTCCAAGACTGAGGGGAGGTCATATATCCTTATTGTTGTGGTGTAAAGTATTCTGCAGGGCTTTGTAGGATGTAGAATGTTATGCAGTCTTTATACTGTTTGTCTGATTCTGGGCATTAGGGAATTTGAGCAATACATGGCTTCATACTGAGAATGTTTTGCTGCAAGCTCAGCCATTATAGCTCTGGGCAGATGGAGTACTTCCTCTTGTTTCCTAGCCTAAATTCCTAAGTCCTCCTACTCTATAAGGTATCTGTAGTTCTCTTCAATAATATGAAGATGAATAATTAACTTTCAAAAATAATTTGTAGTCAAGGGTTGTAGGATCACTACAGACAATGCGTTTAGCCAAGGAATGGGTCATGCTCTACATCCCCACAGATGCTGGTGGAAGGTTGCTTTCAAACAATGCACTTTGCTGAGAGAAAAAAACTGTAAACAGGATAGCAGATGGAGATGGAAGAGGAGGAGGAGGAGGAGGAGGAAGAAGAAGAGGAAAGGAGCAGCATAAAACTGGACTTTCAGAGTGGAAAATGAAATGCTGGATGTAGAAGTTGGTAGTCAGTGTGTTTACTTTCTGCAGGGTTTGTTGTAATATACAAAAAAGCCCAAGGAACTCATTTCACTTTGCATGTCTCCTGGGGCATGTCCATAGTGCCAGTTTGCCCCATTGTGAGCCTGGGTCATCAACAGGTTCTGGCTTTTATTATAAATTCTTTTTTATTTTCCCGTGCTCTAGTTTCCCGATATATAAATCCTTGTTCTTGTTTTTAAATCTCAATCGAGGATATTGCCAATGAGTTTAGCCTAATCTTTCCCTTTCATTAATGACTAAAGAACAAGTTTTAATTAGAGACCAGTTTATCTAGAGTGTAAGATTGGATATCAGAAGTACTGATTGTTCATTATCAGCAAGGTTTGAAAGACTAGGAATTAAAAGGGATAGCACATGAAGGTGAAAACTGGTGCTGTCTTCCTTTTCATCCAGCCAGTTTTATACACACCTACATGCGCGCACATGATTAGGCATAGAAGTTCCGTTTCCGAGTCTGCATGATTGTTAGAGGAAGCTCTAGAAATCTCTAACATGTTGTGACAAATAAAGGCCTTCCATCTGGGAGATGCTGACACATTGTACATTGTATGTTCCACTTAAATGAACTCAAGCTTGAAGACTGAACATTCTTTATTGGTCAAAATACATACTGAAGCAGAAGCTGACCTCCTTAGTCTATGTAAAGATTAAAGGAACAATGCAATTTCTAATTCTCAATCTGCCTTTCTTCTTCTTGGCAATAATAATTACTCTCACTGTTCTCAGCCAATATAGTTATCTTTAACCATGAAATGTTGAGTTGGGCTGGATAATGTTGAGCCAGTTGCTATCCACAGACCAATCTCCCTCACAGTGTTGCTGTGAAGGTAAAAGGAAGAGAGATGCCCTTATGCATGTAGTCTTGAACTCTTTGAAGAAATGCAAGTTATAAATATAACAGTAATATTAGCAATAGCGAGAACCATTATTGGTTGAACTGGATAGAATGTGCGTCCTTATAAAAAAACCCTTCCATTATGTCTTGTGTCACTTATGGCTCACTAGGGAAGTTCTTTAGAGCAGTCCTCACCAATCTTGGACCTTCCTGGCATGCTGGACCATAACTTTGAGAACTCTCAGCCACCAGAATCATTATGCTAGACCAGTATTTCTCAACCTTGGCAACTTTAAGCTATGTGGACTTCAACTTCCAGAATTCCCCAGCCACCCATGCTGGCTGGGGAATTCTGGGAGTTGAAGTCCACATAGCTTAAAGTTGTCAAGGTTAGAAACACTGTTTGTGTCCAACAAATCAGAAATATACCATGTTGGAGGAGAAAGGCTCCTTGGGACGCGTGACTTCCTAAAATGGTTGCATCCATTTTTTCCCAGATTTGATGGCTGTGTGGCATATTAAGAGCCTCTTGCTGTCTGTTAAACAAAATCTCTATATGCTTAAGAGGCTTTCTGCTCAGGTACATTCCACTCAATAGCAGTGATGGAAATGCATCTCAGCTCTAAGAAGGAAATTCTGTACTTTGGAGAAATGACAGGCTTGAGAAAATCAGATCTATAATGATAATAATGCAAGTCAAACCAACCCCAAATGATCAATAAGTAAGATGCAAAGTCTGTTGTGACCCTCATGGTAAACTAACATCTTCTCTATAGCAATAAGCTTTAGGGCTTACCAAGACATGGCATTGGCAGGCTTGTACTTTAAACATGCATTTGTCACATCTGACAGCAACGTGGCAGTGGTGAGCCATAATTTAAAGGTTGAGAAAGGAACATGGATAAAAATTCAGCAGTCTTTTCCAAATGGGACTAGTCCTGGTATAGTATCCAAGCTGAAGGAAAGTTACCTTGCAGGTAAAGACCAGAGAGGAAAAGTAGGTGTGGGAGAGTTCACATCATACAAACACAATGTGGTTCATTAGTTTAGGTGTTGGTTTGACACGGGGAAAACCCAAGCTCAAATTCTGCCCCCAACTATGAAAGCTGATTAGGTGACTTTGGGCCAGTCTCTCTCTCTGTCAGCCCAACCTACCTCAAAGGGTTTTTATTGTCAGGAATAAAAAGAGGGAATGTAATGGACAGTACCTTGAATTCCTGAAGAAAAGGCAGGATATAAAGTTGATAAAGTAAAAAATAAATAAATAAAAACCTACTCATACACCTTCATACCTTACATGTAATTGGAGCCAACCTGCAGTTAAATTTACCCCATTGGAGGGAGTTTGGCTCTTTGATTGAGACAGAGAGAAAAAGCTTATCTGTACCTTTAGATTTTCAGAAGTTAATTGAGTTTAATGTGAAAATTACTGTGGAACAGATGACTAAACATGGTTACACTGGATTTGTTTTAATCACTGCTGATAGTTTCATATTTGAGAGGGTGTTTATTTTTCTCTCAGCATTTCATTCGCAAATGCATTTATTTTATGGATTTAGAAGAAGCACAATTTCAGCGATAGCACAGATTCATTAACACCTTTCTGTCTTGTTTTCTTTTTAACTGAAAAGATAAACACTGTTTCCATGGCCCCAGTTTTAACTTTCTTTATTGACCTAGCAGGCATAATAACACAAGATGTCTTTGTTAGCTTTACTGTACTCCGTGTCTCTTCGTGCACTATGTCTTATTTTCTTAAAAGAAGATGTTGGCTTTTCGGGATTTGGTATTAATTAATACCAAAGCTAATTCATTCTGCCTTCTACCTTCATAAGCATTTGAAAATAATGTACATAAAGCAGTAAGTACATAGGAAGCTACTTTCTACCAGATTATCTTCCCTTCCATTCTCACACTGTATTACGCATTCTGCCTGTAACTTTTTGGAGTCCTAGCTAGAAGGCTTGCCCATCTTTGCTTCAAGCTTCCCATCTCTTGCTACTAGATGAACTGAAGATATTCTGGATGCCAAACACATGTTCTGTCACTCTCCTATGGCCCAAGTGGGATCAGTCCCTGGATATAGTCATCTTATCATTGCCTGCCCTATCCTATTGCACAATGCTACCATTAGTAACTTCCTAGAATCATCTGCAATACAGCTACATTTGCACCCACTATATTAGAGAAGGGAGAGCTGTATTTTTAATTTTTAAAAAAATCTTTTGCAAAAAGGGTTTTGTATATTTGCCTGTATATGAGCTGCAAAGCACTCTCAGTACAGAATTATGTGTAAGTACATATGTCAGAGAAATTCTTTGGCTCTCTATCTTCTTGCATAATCTTTTTATTTGTGACATTTCCTACATCTGTCATTGCACGTTGTCTGTCACTTGTAAGACTTGATGCTGCAAGCTGGTTAAGTAACTTTCCTCATATGACTGACCAGTGAATTTTAAAACTTTGCTTTAAAACTAATGTAATATTTTTAGAAAGCTACATTAATTCAGGCCAATGCAAGACCCAGTTCCAAAGCCTTAAGATTAGATTTGTGCACGGATCCGGTTCATGAGATTGCCTTCCAGCAAATTACATGATGACCTTTTCTGATTAAATATTTTCATGTAATTCAGAAGGTGTAATGTGGAGATCAAGTATTCGATTAGAATTGAAGCTTGAAGGCTAAATTAGGCTGTCACAAGTGGACTTCTGACTTAATTGTTGTCAGTTATTGAAAAAAGGCTGTGAGAGGCTGCAAGTTTTAGCAAAGAGGGCAAAAGGTTGGCCTGCTTAAACTTTCCCCCCATGAGAGAAAAGATGTAGGCTGGGATTTTCTCCCCATCCTATAGGCTGAAAAACAACAACATGCTTTTGATAGAACAATTCTGAAAAGACAAATGTTATGGGGGGAGTGTGTATAATTTCTCTCTTCTGCTCAAGGCCACATATTGTTTTTCATTTATAAATATCAAGAGATTATCTATGAATCTCCCATGTTATACCTAATCCGGGACATAGGAGGCTGCTGTGCACTGAATCAGAGTATTAATCAATCAAGTTCTATTTAGACTATCTTGATTGGCAGCAGTTTTCCCAACAGCTCATGTAATTTCCATTTCTGGTTGCCTGGCATTACTTTAACTTGGGAATGGACAAGCTTGGCCCAGGATCAATGAGTCTCTACGCCTCCTTTTTCCAGCACTACTGCAAAAAAATCAATTGTGTAGTTTCATTTCATTTTGAGGCAAAGACAATACCAAAATTATAATGTAAGTTTGAAAATGAAATAATAGCAATAATAATAATAATAATCTAAATATTTCTCCTCCCTTCCTCATCATCCAGAAAAAAAAAATCTGCAAATCCCATCCTTGCCTATGCAGATGACATGGCCCTATCAACTTTGCAGCACTTCCCACACTCTCTGGCATCCAATGCCCACCCACCACTCCCCCCCCCCCCCCAGCCACTAAAAAGATTGCATATCTATACACTAACTGGAAATTGCAGGGATTACCATTTGGACTTTTGCAAATCACACACACGCACACACACACACACACAAACCGCTAACAATTATTTCATTAAAGTATTCTGTATGTTGTAGCCCACTGTGAATGTGTTAACAGTCTGTTAATACTATAAATAAATGCTCTCAAAAATGTGTTTTTTATTCAAAAATAATGATTGACACTTTAACTGATCAATGCAATTAATTACTAATTAATATAGTCTCATTAATTGGGGGGATGATGTCAGGTAGCCATGAAGATCAGATATCAGATTAGATGAAGAAGAATGGTAGGAGTGATATCTGTTCAGACAATAAACAAATGGATCATACAGTAGAAGGAAAACAATCTTTTTCCACATCTATTTCTTTCCCTTTTCACTCTAATATGTAGCAGCCTAACTATGTGATCTTTTAAGATTGTTATAAGAAGATACTCTGTCAGTACAATATTTATAATGAACATAATCAGAATACGCTCAATAGTCTTGCTTATGACATACTTACAGCATGTCCCCAATAATAGCTGCTTCTAGGAAATACATTGTAAAAAGATATTTTGCCATGGGCCTTTGGGAGTCTCCCTCAAAAGACTGTTTGTACTACATTGGAGTGCTTCCAGAAAACCTTGAATAAGATGTTGATCAAGCTAGCTTAAGAAAATAAATCAACAGATTCAGATCCATCCATGAGTTCTTAAAGAATTTGAATGTGAAATTCCTGATCTTCAAATCAAAATGTTAGATCAGCCTCTATACCAGAAAGTGGGCAAGTGGCCAATATAACACCATTCTTCAAAATTGATGTGGATAGAATTCAGAAAGGATGTGGCTAGAAAAGGTCTTTGACAAAGACAGTCACCAAAATTCTTCAGTAAACATACCAATCATAGGACAATTGAAGAGGCTCTTTTCAGGTAACAGATTAAAGAACAGAAAGAAATGAACAAGTGATTGTCTATCACGGTGAAATGATAAAAAACATGAGCTACATCAAAGATTTGGATTGGAACTATTACTTTTAACTTGGCTGTAAATTATAATAAATTAATAGTTTTGCGTTCTAAAAGGTTTTTAATAAAATGAAGAACAGCCAGTGAATGGTAGATAAGATTAAGTATAATGCTCATTTGGTCAAAATGATGCCTAGTTACAGATATGTTGATGGAGTCGGAGCAGGCAAATACTAAAAAAGGAAAGTAATTTTTGCTGCTGGTGAATATTTTTTCTATTCTGTTGAAACTTCTTGTGAAAAAGGCAAATTTCATGCTGGGGATGGTTAGCAAAAAACTGGAAACAAAAGAGCTAATATTCAGCTTTTAGAAAAGTCTATGGTATGGTTACACTTGAATACTGTTCTAGTCACAATAAGCTAAAGAAGATTGTAAAGCTGGAAAACATGTAGAAAGAAGTAGCCAAAATTATCGAGGAGCTGGAATGATTCCATTATGAGTTTTGGCTTTTTAAATATAGATAAAAAGCAAGAATAGGTATAAGTATATAAAATGATGCATAATTCAGGGAAAGTGAATAGGGATGAGTTTTTGTTCCTCTCTCATTATATTCAAACTTAGGATCAGCCAATGAAGTTGGATGGTGGGAGGTTCAAGGCAGATAAGCGGGGAGAACTTCATGCAGACAGACTTCTGCACACGATGACATTCTGGTTTCAAAAAAAGCCATTTGTATTATTTTGGTACATGTTGCTTCCTTCTAATGAGACATTGCTCTGAGGGGGAGAGGGGAAGTCATGTAACTCATGCTGGAATGACCTTACCTACACTCCTTCCACTTTCCAGAAGTGTGTCCTACTCAGATTAATGAGTCATCAGGACAATGATCAAAACTGGGAGTCTTTTCATATGTTCATAAAAATATATCTAATATCCATGGAGAAATTCTAGGATCTGTAGAAGCAATATATTTCCCGACAGTTACTTCAGATCTGCAGCAATGCAAAACAGAAATGTGTTGTCCAAAATGTTACATAATTAAGCCAATTGCACAAAACAGGAAAGCAATATCAAGCTGCTTAGTAACTGGATTGGGAACTATGATGAGCAGTAATTACATTGCAAGATACAAAATAGATAGTTGGTTTTTGCTCTGAATGGGGAATATGATGAGCATGGTTTAGTTCAGATGGACAATAGATAGCTGGACTTTCAGTTAGAAACCTTGCACGCTTAGGATAAATATGAGCCTTTAGTACACAATCAGGAGAAAAATGAGGCAGAAATCCAGTCACATAGGGAAACACAGTTTGGACCATCCCCAGCCTTGAGAATGTTGTGTTGGTGCTTTGGCAGGTCTGTCCTGAACATCCAGGGTTAGTTTGAGGAAAAAAATATGTAAAGTTTTAGATACAGGTAGTTCTCGCTTAACAATTGGGAGCAGGAACTCCGTTGCTAAGCAATGCGGGCATAAAGCGCAATGTCACAGGATTGCAACTTATGACGGCAGTTGCAGCAGTTGTAGTTGCTATTGTTAGGTGAATCCTGTGCAGTTGCAGCATCCCACAGTCATGTGACTGCCATTTGCGACTTCCTGCCAGCTTCCCCATTGATTTTGCTTGTCAGAAGCCGGCAGTGAAGGTCACAAATGGCAATTGGGTGACCACGGGATGCTGCAACATAATTGTGAGCTGATCACCGAGCACCCAAATCGCGATATGCAACCGTGGGGATTCTTAATGGCCACAACTACAAGGAATGGTTATAAGTCCTCTCATTTAGCACTATTGTAACTTTGGTCGCTTGAACAAGGGCTACCTGTGTCCCTAAAGCAAAGAGAAGGAGCAGCCAGCTTTCTATATGACAAAAGTCTTGTTATCACATTGTAACATTTCCTTCATAATCTCAAAATTTCCTCATGGTTAACTTAGTACAAAGCCAGAAAATGTATATAGGACTTCCAAAAGCAGACCATGTAAATATGAAGAGGAGTCTTTCAGGATCTTCTCATAAAAATCTCAAAATCATTTCACATTCAAATAAACAGGATAGTTGATTTCAAATAAATAAGTTTAATTACACTGGAGAAATAAAATGTGGCATGGTAGTAACACATTTGTAACATTATATACTATTCCGCTATAGGTAGTTTAATGGCAGAAGCTACTTTTCATGACAATCTTACCAGTACTTGTGTACAAAGTAATATACAAATCGCCAACAGAAACGTATCGCAGCAGTTGCAAGGGGTGCTACCAGCTCAAACAAACATCTAACAATACAGTGTACTTTAAAGAGAAGGTTATAATGTTAGATTTACAGACATTGTGAGTTTCAGGCTCTTCACTTGGAAACAATGAAAATAAAAAGCTACAGAAAACCAACTTTGCTATTACGAGGAAAAACTTTCTCTGACATTGCATCCCTGGAACTTTTCAAATGTCATAGCAACTTCATTGCTCCATTCTGCTGTGACAGATATCCCTTTTTCAGGTCACTGCTTGTATAACTGACATTTTAAATGTTTTTATTTAATTTTATTTACATACATTCTCCACAGGAAGGAGTTTATTTATCATACAAGAGGCATTTTCATCAGTGCAAGAAAAAGAAATTCAGAGTGATTGCACAGCATCAAATAGGAAATATACAAATGTACATTAAGATGATGGAGAATCTAATTTCCACATAATAACACAGATGGTTTCTGGCACAGATATACACAACATTTAAAGTTAATACACAGAATTTTTAGTCATGAAACCACTCACTTTGTGAGAGTGGGCAGGTGACTATGAAGGAATGAATGGTTAAGCTGCTAGGCCATTAGGAGGGAACATCAGCATTTGGGAAGAGCATTTTCTAAAGGAAGAGTTCTTCTCCTAGCAGACCTTCTTAAAACAAGGCATCCACTTCTTCATGCTGCATAAAAGCAGGGGAATTGATTGGGTGGATTAGTCTAGAGCCCATCTGATCTAATGCTTTGTTTTTCTGACAACGACTGGCTAAATGGCTTATAATAGAGGAGAATAGATATAGCTCAGAGTTGAACCATGGAGTCCTCTGTGCTCTCTAAGCTTGGTTATTTGCTTGCAGACATTTCATTACCTGACTAGGTAACATCAACTGTGCACTGATGCACTGATGTTACCTAGCTGGGTAATGAAAGGTCTGCAATCAACCAAGCTCAGAGAGCACCAAGAACACCATAGTAAATGGCTTATCTTGGAGGATCACAAGCAGGTTATCAAGGGAAACTGCCATCCTGCTCTTTTCCAGCCTCTATCTAGGCGACATACACTGCCTCTGGGAATGGAAATACTCCATTTAGGCAGGCATGTCTGGTGAAATGTATAGAAAGCAATTAGCAGCTAAGAGGAACATTTGGGACACCAAGAATAAAGACCACCAATATAAGGGCTTGCCTAACACCAGGTGGCTGAATGATCAACAATGTAATCAACCCATTGCCATACCAAGAACAGTTGGCTGTTCATTGCCTGATGCTACCCAAACTATATGCTAGAAGTGCAACTGTATTCAGCTGCCCTGAACCTCACTTGCCTCCTTCAGGTACATTTGGGGAAGAGAGTGGAACTCTCAGTTACTGCTTTCTAGGATGCTTGCGGTCACTGCACAGAAATAAGAGTTAATGGCTCTTATTATCTCAACAGAAACTACAAGAAAGGCTGCAACCTCAAAAGGAAGGTAAGAAATTATTAAATGCACAAAAAATAAAACAGCGAACCTCTTCATTCACAGTATAATATTGCCTTAGATGTAGTTAGAAAACTCTGTCTTGTGTGCACGCACACACATATCCTGCATAGATTCCTCAGCAGGAGCATGGGATTTCAAGACACACACAGAGATACACATGGAGAACAATATCCAGTCTTGGAAAAGAAGATCTCATTTGCAGAGCTCTGTGAAAGCATGTACCGAAGCATATGAAGCTCTGGGGTGGGGCAAACTGAGAGTTTTTACATTTTCCTCACCCTAGATAAAATCAGAGAGAAAGAGAAAGAATAAAGAAAAAGGAGGAGACTTGGCCCCACCAATGTTTAAATCCCTAATTTAGAGTCATGGGAAATCTTGCATTCATCAGAATGACCAGCTGTACTGATTGGAGAGGAATCAGAGGAGCCTGAAGTTCCCCATGCAGAATTGAGCTTGCCTTCCTAAGCATTTTGAGAACAGCTGTCCTAAAGCATTGCTTAAATGCAGCTAATCTAAGTAAAGTAATCACAGCTATGTTTAGCATTCACTTCGTAGGGACTTCATAGCCAGCTCAGTTGCAAAATGGTGTTATTATAATGTACATAGTTAAAAAAGAACCTTTTAAAGGAAAAAAAACCTCATTTACTTTAAATGAAATATATCGATGAGGACATAATATTTCACAGGAAGTTGTTTCTTTATCAATAAGCACCATGTTAAGTGCCATGACAGCCCCATTGTCCCAAAGTTTATTTTAATCACAAAAGATAGTATCTTGAACACATAAAACAGAAATCCACACAACTTTACATTGAAGCCACAAGAATTGAGTTTAAAAATGGCTCTTAAAATGCTTTTATATTTTATACTTTGGGTATCTTTTGCTCCCAAATTTTTAAATTGAAAACTGTCCTGTTGTTGTAGAAGACATTAAGTTCAAATTACATCAGTTTCCATCCAGTCAGCAGTGGCTGCAGCAGGTAGCAAAATTTGTTCCCTGCTCTCCATTTAATGTGTGTTACACATTACTCACACTAATGGGCTATTACAGGAATTTACATTCCTGAACAATGAGCAGACATAGGCTGAACAAGGATAGAGGAAGATAGTACATGTCCATTGTTCTCTGTATTTGCCTGTATATATTTTAAAATTAGGGACAAGGCTCTATTATGTCTTATGGGGGGTCTCTTTGGACATGAGCCCAGAACAGATACCTGGAGATACCTAGGACATTACTAGGTTTACCATTTTAAAAAAGCTGAGGACATTTCTTATTCCATTCCATTCCCATTGTCCTAATAAAGAACTATTATCAGACTATTGTGTATCTGAAAGAAGTCCCAGTGGATATTTGGAAGAAACTCGCCTGCAAATACTATTTACTCAATAAGCCTGGACAGCTCTGACCACAGAGTAAGATATGCAAAGCTGCCACCCTTTTGCCCCTTCATAAGATATGAAGGTATGAGGCATATTTATTGTGTGCCAGAGTTCCATGCATGCATTGCCAAGCATTGGCTTCGCCCCCCTCAGTTGTCTTGCTGCCTCTCTCAGATTCAAACAGATTCTGTTTTATCCTCAACCCAACAGTAATTTGATAAAATATGAACCAATAAACACAAATTATTATATTGATTGTTCAGAGGTACCTTTCCTGTTTCCCCGGGGCTGCTGCTGGTTGCTCATCTGAATGGGATTCTTATTTATCATAGTGACCAGCTAATTAACAAGATTGAATTAACATATTTAGATCTCCATAGTCTTGGACTCTTCTCTATCCAGTTACAATTTGCCAATACTGTAAATACAATATATCAGCTTTCCTCTTATCTGCTTCCCTCTGGGTATACTGGGTATACTCTATGAATTCCTGTCACTGTGACCAATGTATGTGCTACTACTATCTACATTAATGACTATGTGGAGGTAACAAAGCCATTTCTAATTTTAGTTTTCATGAATATTTCATTCTGCCAAAGAACTTGTGTGATAAAAAATAAGGCACTATCAATGTAATCATAGCCTCTTTCATTTGCTAGATCCCCTTTTGTCATGGAAACATGACGCAGCTCAAAGAAACGTCACTAGTAAAGTATGTTTCTTCCATTGTCTGTGCCTTTTCTTGGATAGACTGAAAGTTCCTCAAAATACTGACAGAAGCCCAAAACAACAGCCTTACCATTCAAAGCTATCAAAAGCTCCTAGTCTGTAATTAAGTTCAATATCATACCAAGCCATGATTTGCTTAATCATAATTTACTGGGGAAAAAAACACAACTGGCTGGATTCACAAATGCACATGCAAAGCCATGAGTCATGATTTACAAGCCAGAATTGCTGGGTTCATACAACATAATAAACCAAGAAACCACATTATGGTTTCTTCTTAGCATAAAGTGTGTATCCAGCCTATGTGTGAGTATAATTGTCCAATGTGGGGAGAAGAGATCCCTTCTAACAGATCTTCTTTAAAAAGCAGAAATTCCTGACAATGAGAACAGACAGAGTAGGCTACCGAGGTGCTTTCCTTTTCCTGAGACTCAAATGTTCTTTTGGGTCAGCTTCCTAAAGATTTAATCTGTGACAATGAATGTGCTACTTGCAGTCATGTCAAGGATTTTATCAAGGATGGGAGGGAGGGAGGGAGGAAGGAAGGAAGGAAGGAAGGAAGGAAGGAAGGAAGGAAGGATCAAGCAGAGGACCCAACCATGTTAGGACTATGGATGGAGATGAAGTTGAACCCATTTCTTTTCTACAATCCTGGAATAAAAATCTTCCACACGAACAGTGTAAGAAAAAAAGCTCCCATCACCATCATATCTGTATTCTGGAAATTTGGTATCAGTGGTTAAGCTCTACCTTTGGGCTTAGCTCTTTATTTTGCTTATCAATGCAATCAAATTCGTTTAGTTCCAGTTTGTAATATTTTATGTTTCAAATTATCTATGGCTGACCAACCATCTTTCCATATGGTAGCTATATGCCCTGTTGCATATAAGGATCTGAATTTATATATCTGCTACGCTGACAGCGGACAGCACTGGGTTTAGTATCCTGCCATATAAACACAGCGTCTAGCTTCCAGATGCTATGGATAGGTTCCAAACCACCGATAAGGAATCCAGAAAGGGAAACTACCCGTGCAGCATCTTCCTCTACATGTATCACCCGGTCAATAAGAGGAGTCACAACCGGAAAATCTGCTTCCACAGGTAAGTCATCTTGGCTAGATCACAGTGACCTTGAGAATCCTACTTCATTGTGATCAAGAATTTAAGGCTTGCATGTTTTGTTTTGTTTTTTAAGGTTTGGCATTTCAATTTTGGTCTTTGCATTTTTAATTCTGGCAGAGATAGTGAGGACTTGGAAGTTTTCAGACAGGCTTCTCCTGCATTTTGCTGCTATGGTGGCTTAATTCTGACCCTTGCAAATGTCTGTTTTAGGTTTTCTATATTTGTTCACACTGATATTCAGCTTTTTCAATCATTTCTATAGTTATTGTGACTAAATACATAGCAAGCCAATCAGTCTTAAAGTGTAATAGCACTTTTGTCTTCTCAGCAAGGCTATCTGTTAATACCAGACTATTATTTTTCTTTAGGTATCAGACTGGATTTTCTCCAATACAAAGCTGTATTTTTGTTATGGATTGGTTGGAAGAACTCACTTTTAAAAACAGAATTCATGTGCAAAGAATGCAACAAGAAATATAAGAAAACATTTGGTCACAATTTCTTATCTTAACAATATTAATGTAACCTACAGGTATTTAGAATTCACACACAATTCACACAAATACGTAGATAGTAATTATATATGCACATATTTTAAGAAGTACAATGGTAATATTTTATCCATTTGTGACCAGAATTAAAGTTTGGCATCTCAGCTTTCAAATGCACTGAAACCAGGGACTTAGGAATGCAACACATTTCAAGTATATATCACAGTGATAACTTTGTACACTGGTCACATGTTGTCTTTGGAGAACCTCTGATAGCAACTGGCCAGAACAAATCGTTTCCATTTAAATAAGCCAGTGCCTGGAATCTTGTCTTTTGCATCATAAACCATTTCCAACAAAAACCCAATGATCTGTTAAAAACTACTTTTTGCAGTTTGAACCACTGTATTATTTTCTTTTGCAAAGAAAAAGTTGTTATAGTTTGTTGTTGCTGCTGTTCCCATACACAGGAGTTTCATAGGGATTTCAAATGTGAGGAGAATAAATATAAAGCCTTTCCCTTTAAGTTCACTAAAAACCACTAAGAACATAAAATTTTCAATATACCTCACAGAAATTCTTCAAAATACAGGAAGTATTTTCATGGTAGGGTGAGAGGGTTACATCGTCACATACTTTACATTACTTCTACACAAATCTACTTAATCACTTTGATTAGACAAATATCAGTAACATACAGTAAACATCATACATTTCACAAGACATCATACAAAATGTTTACAATCCAGTACTGCCGCATTTGGAGGAAGGGATGGTATGAAAACTTACTTACCATTAATGTATTTCATACCAAAAATTAAATGCAATTATAAAATTAGTGTCAGATCTGATTATACTATTGTGCATGTTTCAGCTCAACTTCTAATGTTTCCCCTTAGTGTATAGACCTTTCTCATTGCTTGAGATGTCTTTGTACATGACAATAGGGTTAAGCAATTATTAGTCAATTAACATTTTGCCAATTGAGAAATCTATTTTTAAAAACAAAGCTTGAGTCCTTGTTTATAGAACTTGGGGAAGGGGCTACTACTTAATTTTAAAAAATCACTTAGAATAAAATTTTAAATGGTACATTTGAGAAAAAACACATTTTTGAAATCATGATTTTCTTTTGCTTTCTCTCATTTTCTTCTCCCATGGAGCAGCGGTCTTTGTTTTACAATGCCTCTGCAGTAGTGTCTGAAGAGACTGACATAGTCACTTTAGCAATCTTAACTGTATTTTTAATGCATCTTTCAGCAGCCTTGTGGACATTGCCTGGATTGTTAGCATGTCTGTGCTGGCAGTCAGACTCCAAACTATTATCAAGGGGTTGTGCAGTCCCTTCACAAGGTGGAAACATGCTTCTGAAAGCATGTCTCAGGTCCTTGCTCCTGAGAGCATAGATAATTGGATTCACTGTAGAATTCAGCAGACATAACATACTACAGAAGGCAAAGATAGTCTTGACAAGCTTGTTCATTTTCCCAAAAACATCATACAACATAATAGCAAGTAGGGGACCCCAGCAGATGATCAGAACCACAAGAATGAGGACTAAAGTTTTGGCTAACCTAATGTCCATACGTGTTTGTTCTGGCCTAGTGATCTGCTGCACTTTACCATCCCCCGAAGTATGAATTATTATGCTCTTTTGAGTTCCACGTTGGAGCATTCTAATAGCATGGCTATGAGCTTTCCAGAGTATATACATATAGGCATAAACAATAAAAAGCAAGAGTACAGTGGTGACCCCAATCCAGAACAACAGATAATTTTCATCAATTAGAGGAAATATATCTGAGCAAACAGAATTGAGCTTTTTGCAGTTCCAACCAAGCAAAGGGAGAACAGCTATTACAATAGCTATGGTCCACATCATACAGAATGCTACAACAGCCTTGGACCTAGTAACAATCCTTTTGTAGGAGAGGGGCCTGTGTATAGATATGTATCTGTCTATTGCTGTGAGGAAAAGACTGCCAACTGAAGCAGTGAATGAGGCTGTAACTCCACCCAATTTGAAAAGGAACACGTTAGGGCTGTCTTTCCGATGGAAAACATGGAAGTCAACAAAACTGTAGACAAAAATTACACTGCCAAGGAGATCAGCTACTGCCAGGCTGCTAATGAAATGGTAAGAAGGCCTACAACGAAGGCTTCGAGATTGCAGGATGACAATTAAGACCAGAAGATTTTCTAGAACAGTAAAGGTGCCCAGGGTAAGGGACAGGACTGCAATGGCCAGCTGCTGACTAGGGTTCAGAATCATGAAGCATTCCATGTCCATAAAGTTATCTCCACATTGTATATTCTCCTCATTCTCCTTAAATGGGGATAAGGTCTTGTTGTAAAAATCTGTAAGATTGATTTGATCCGATGGGTGTGCACCTAAAGAGGCATCTTCTCCTGCAGTCATTTTGGGATGGAAATCACCTCGAAAAGAAGACAGAGGAAATTTCTGTGGGTAGTATCCTAATTTGGAGGCCATGTCACTTTTAAAATCTTCGTACTGGATGTCGTTAGAACCCATATAAAGAAGGTCAGTTGTAATTGTTCTGAAGGTCGTATCTGCAAGGCCATCTAGGACTGACTTCATAACCCCAGATGTCTGTTATGCAGAGTTGGAAAAAAATATGAAGCAGTCCTGTCAGAGAGGGAGAAAACCAAACTTCAATAAATATATGCAAAGTTGGAAAAGACAAAAGAAATAATAAGCAACTTAACTGAGTAGCGCCTTTAGCTCTACTTAATATTGAATCAGTTTCTCATATTTACAGCAGATGAATATTAATTAAGTTGCAGAATATGTAGAATATTTGTATATGCAGCAAAATGATAAAAAAGGGCAGAAATACTGGAATGCACATTTGTTTTAATTAAATCATTCTAATACTGTTGTGTACATTTAAAAATGTTTTCCCCCGATTCTATTTCATAAGCCAATGATCTCTCCTTTTTAAAATACAATTACACCAATGTCTGCTGCAGAATACTGAAACAAGAACAGGTTTTCAATTGCATACTTCCCATATGGAAAGTGTACAGCTGTTGATAGTGGCTGGGATCAAGAGATACACTTGCATCTATTGTCCAATCTCACTACACATGTGATGAGCTGTTTTAAGAAAGCTTAAAATGCTCTATGTGGTTCAGATCATTTTACTGAATGTCACATAGGGATTGTTGTCCAATGATTGTCACTGGGATACTACCAGATCCAATCACAGTCATAGGATGCCACAATATTATTGAAAAAAAAAATACAAATGAAACCTATTATTCATGTATCATTGTGGCAGAAATCCAATCAATTTGATAAAAACTCTTTCTCTCAGTTACGCAAGTCAAATTTTATGAACACTTTCAGCATGAAAGATAAGTCTTTGTCCAACTTGGATCACTATGTTCAGACTTAAATAAATTCAGGGTTGCTGGATATTATTAATTCTCAACTATTCACCCCATACAGAATCTGATCTGAAAACATATAACATTTTTAAAGCAAATCTAAATATGCAAACCTAGTGAAAAAATATGTTCATTCTACGTAATACTTTGTACAATAGGAAGAGAAGATGACTTTGCACGGTTAAAAACTGGTTGGGAAGAGCTACTTCAGACCACACAGAAGCACAACACTTTTCTCCTATTCATTATATAAATCTGATTTTTTTCCCCAGCCTACTCCATGAAATTAAAAAAAAAAGTTGCTTTTTTAAAGGAAGCCATTCATTAAAGGGTCTTAAAGGAATGGCACCTTTTCTCAGGGGTGTGTCAGCATTCAAGGAGCATATTAATCCTCATGATCTAGACCAGAGGTTGAGAACTGACTGTACCTTGGCACATCCTTGTTATGCCCTGACTTAATTTCTTTTAACTGATTCTTTTAATTAAACAATACGGGAAGCAGGCATGCTGAAAAATAAAATCCTGCCCTCTAGCATGTTTTTTTATTTACAAGAATGTCTCTTGGCTCCACAGGAGCCTCATACTTTTTCTTAGAAAATAAAAGTAATGGGTGGCAATGTTTTTCACACATCTATTCAAATAGTTCTCTGCATAAACTATCCTATTATTTAAAATCAGAAGGGATTGTATAGATTTATTTATCAATTAAATCTTTTCAATTTGTTTTTCTGAACCAGTTATTGTTTCTAAGATTACCTTACAGACCGTAACTTAAATATCACAAAGTGCCAGTTTCAGAAAAGACCCTTTCCTCAAAGCCAAGAAGGTGCAAGGACTAAACAGAAGGGCTAAATTAGATGGCTCCTGCTGCCCCAATAATGATTTCCTCCAATTTATTATTTGCATTTCTTTACATATAAAAGCCCTGGCCAACTGATACTATTTACTTTTTAAAAAACCTTCATATGTCAAGTATAAATACATTCAATGCCCTATCCAAACATAATACTCTTTCTCTCTCCCCGTCTCTCTAAGGAACTTAAAGGAACTATCATTTATTCGTCTTCTGTAAGACTTAATGGAAGGCATACAAAACTCTGCATGCTTTAATAAGAAGGCTGCAGCCAGAGAATCATCAAGCTGGTTCAAAATCATCAACCAGGTTCGCAGTTATATTATGTAATGGTCTGCTTAATCCTGGTTTGAGGAAACCAGAATTCTTAGGTTCACATATACTCAACTGTAAACCAGGATTTGTCAACTATATATATCAACTTTAGAGTCATGCCTAAGCCACAACCAAACCAATCATCTTACAGTATAGCTTGATGTGGGAATCCAACCAACACATAAAAGTCAGATATCATATGCCCTTCAGTTCTTTTTTACCTCTGTTCCCATCTCATTTTTTCATCTCTTCAAGCTTTATTCTCCTTTAATAAACTTGTCTCTTACATTTCTGAGGCCATAGTTTCCTGTCTTATTTTTCCCTTTGGAACCCATATAATGCTTTTCTATTTTCAGCTGAAACGGCAACTTCTCTTATTAAAGCTGTAGTTCAAACTTTGCTACATTTACCTGCTATCACATGGCATAAATTAAATATCACCTAGTAGCAGAAACGTATTTTTTAATCAATTGAAATAATAATTGATTTCAAGGAGAATTTTAAAAAATCAAGATAAAAAGCAGATGTTAACAATGCACAAGAGAAAAGAAAACTCTGTTTATACTATTAGAATACGTTTAGTTATGTAAAATCATTATATAAATAACTATTAATATTATTATACTAATGGTTGTTTTATTTTACCAATATCATATTGCTGCTTTTTGTATTATTGCAATAATTTTATTTAATTACATTTTAAAGAGAAAAGCTTCTCATAGCTTTGTTTCTTGAGAAACACACCAGCACCATTCCAGCTCAGTGACTAGATTTTACATATAACTGGAATCACCATCAGTGCAATGTGGATCTGAGTAAAATTTAAAATATGTTTACAACACAGAATCTTGGTAATGTAAGTGGAAGAAACTTCCCAATAAACTGACTTAAATATGTAATGGTGAATTTTTAGTTAAATTCTCAAAACTAATTTTATGAAACTTATAGCATACAATCAAATTTAATTTCCTTAGAACATATAGTTAACTCTAAAATATGCCAATTATTGTAACAATATAAAGAAATCCTTAACAAAAAAAGCAATGTAAGTCATTATGTTAAAAAAGGGAAAATCTCAGAGTTGTGTATAACAAAAAGAACATTTTCTGTAAGATGTTCTCAATTAGCCCTATAACATTTATAAAGGTGACTATATATATAAATATTTTATTAATTGCACTTCATTCCATATTTTTATGAAGCTAAACAATTCAGTGACAAAGCTGCAATGAATAGTTTGCCAACCAACTCTTCCTTACAACTTTTCCTATTTTAAAAGTGCAGAAAAATATTCAGACAGTATCTTGGTTTAAAATATACAAAAACACACACACACACATTAAAAATCTATAAACTGCTGCTTCATATGCATTTACTATACAAGTACCATGGTCAACCGTATTGTGACAAGCAAATCCTACCATATATTTCAATGTCCCATTTCTCCCATGTTTTATATCTAGATTATCACAGTAATTTTGAAGTTGCTGTATTTTGTAAATTCAAATTTCTTTTAGAATACAAGGGAGCTCATTAGTAATAGAGTTTAGTCATTTGGGAATGCAGCTGGATTCTCTTCTGTTTGTTTCTTTGTTTGCTTTTGAGAATATAATAATTGCAAATCACAGGCAATATGTAGTTGCACCTATTAAAACAGTGAAAACTACATTAAAGTTAAACCAAAACAAGTAATTCAACTGCCACTGAAATCCATTTTCTTGGAATTTATTTGTATAAATTAAGTACATATACCATGCCAACTATCAGTGAAAATATTTGAAGTCTGATGATTAACTGTACAAGATGGCAAAAATTCTGAAGCTCTAAATATACTTTTTAAAAAGTTGCATAGGACTATGCTTTTCCTAGTCCTATACTCTTGTAATGAAAATCTACAGATTGGATAAGAATAAACAGGAAAGCCAAATACAGTGTAAATTTGCTGTTTCAACAATTCAAAACAAACCAACAAACACATCTTCAAAGAATTCAAAAAAAAAAAAAGGAAGAAGGAGATTGGATCCAGAAGTGCTGTTATGTGAATAGAAAGACTCCTCTATAGGACCTCCGGGGAAGAAATGGCAGACTGAAGACGGCCCGTGCTTTGCAGAGCCAAGGACTGTGGAGAAAGAGAGGATGTGAGATTGCCATGTTGTGTTCCATATAGTTGCTCCTCATGAGGAGACTGCAAGGCAGAGGTCTCTGGAGGGTGGGGAAACCAGGAGACAAGGGAATTTGCCATTTTGCTCCAGCTGCAGTTGGAACCTTCAAAGGACACTAAGTTTGTACTTACTTTGGTAACCACCTTCAGAAATTGCTTATTAACTGCTTTAAAGAAGTTAGACACCTTCAAAATGACAAAGGTGGAAACACTGGGTAAGTGTCTTCAATCCTTAATATATGAAAATGAAACGGTATCTTTATAAGCTTTAAGAATTCAAAATAAACAGCAAAAAGCAAGACAAAGTTATAGCTATAGAAAGCTTTAAATGGATTAAGGGCTCAGAAAAAGTTGGAATATTTGATTTTGAATATTAAGACCTTGAAATTAATTTTAAAGAATAAATGCATTTTTGTGGGAAAGAAAAATTATTTTCGATATTGGAGACATAACAAGATAAACAACTTATAATGACCATCAGCGATATTGTTGAGGAATGGCAACAGGACTTTGAATCAACAATGTCAGCTATGTTGTGTGTTTTTAGGAACACCTTGTTCCCAGAAGAAGCCGTTACACCAGAAGATACTGCTAAAGAAAAAGATTTGGAACAAAACTTATCTGACATGATTATGGAAAACAACATGAACAAGAATTTATCACTGGATATACCAAAAAAAAAAAAAATCAGATGAGGCTTTAAAATTTAAGAAGGAAATAAAAATGTCAATTCAAGAGAGTAATTGGAATAATTTCTTCCTGCTGGACTTACAAAAGAGGTTTGTTAAAGTTTTGAAGAAATTTGAGAGAAGGGATAATGATCATTTGAATGGATTAAAGAGCAAGATTGTTTTATGTAAACGGAACATAAAGTTGGCTTATTTGATCAGGGTTAGAATGGGATACTTTGTTATTTTGGGGGATTCTTTCTGGTCTTGCTGAAATCTGGACTGGAAAAGATGTTGTGTATTGGATTTGCTTACAGTTAAGAGTTGAGATTTGATAATGAAACTCAAGCTCAGATACTTTGGTCACCTAATGCAAAGAGAGAACTCTTTGGAAAAGACCCTGATGCTGGGAAAGATTGAAGGCAAAAGGAGAAGAGGACGGCAGAGGATGAGATGGTCAGATAGCATCACTGAAGCAATGAGCATGAAACTGAGCAAACTCAGGGAGGCAGTGAAGGACAGGAAGGCCTGGAGCAATATGGTTCATGGGGTCATGAAGAGTCGGACACAACTTAATGACTGAACAACAACAACAAAGAGTTGAAATATGGAATTATGAGTTTTTTATGTGTTAATGAATATGATTATTTTAGGCTCTGTTTGAAATTTTTGCTGACACCTGGATTAGAAAAGACGTTGCTTATTGGACTTATCTATAGTTAACAGTTGAGTTATGAGATGAAGAGTTTTATATATGTTAACTAAGAGGAGGTGAAGAGATAGTGAAACTGTTTATACTTGTGATGAGGGTGGGAAGTCACTTTTTTAGGTTTTTTTCTTTTCTTTTTCCTTTCTTTTTGGCTTTCTTGCACCTTTTATTCTATTTTTCTTTTTCTTTTTAGTTTGCATTATCTTTTATTATTGTAGTTAGAACTTTTAATACAAATATTATTAAAAAAAGAAAGACTCCTCTATAAATGTTTCCAATGTAGAATCTAGATGTAGATGATTCTACAATGTAGATTCAATATAGCATTCTTCCATAAGAAAAAGACAGTCTTTTGCATAGTCTTTTCATTTTATTTATTTTTTAGGCTAACGTTAAGAGTTCACTGTTCAAAATAGCAAACATAATGAAGCAATGCAATGAAAGAACAAAACCTACTAAAATCAGCATAAAATCACGAACCTTTAAATAATATTAATTACAAGTAAAATCAACCCCCCCCCCCCAAAAAAAAATAAAGAAGAAGTTGGAACAAATGAATCTTTGGACTTTTCCTGAATACTTGCAAAGAAGGCATCCAGAAGCTCATTTCAGAAGTGCAGGATGACTACTCAAAAAATATTCTATCTTGCATTAGCCAGCCAATGCCCTTTGCAGCCGGCAAATGAGAAAGGCTCAGTACTTCAGAATATACACAGACTGGTACAGATGAAAGCAATCCTTTATTACTTGGGTCCACTTTGCTTAAGTCTTTGAAGCAAGAAAGGACAGCTTCAGGTTTTGTAGCCAATGGTGAGAAACAATCTGCAAGGCTTCATATTCCCCATAACTGATTTAAAGCTTAAAAACAGTGCTTTAAATTGGACTAACAAACACCAGTAACTAAATGTAGCTGACATAATATTGGTAATGCTTGAGCCAACTGTCCAGCCTACTTAAGTTCAATCAGTTGCATTCTGCATGAATTGCACAGCCTAAACTACCTTTAGGAATTCTAGTTTCTTTCAGCCTGGCTGTCACCATTGCACAAATAACCAATACAAAGGCCTTGGTTACAATTTCAGCTGATTTACTAATCTAACCCAGCACCACCTAAACTTTCACATTTAACACTGAGTTCAGAAAGACTCCCAAACTGTAGACTTGCTCATTCAATGTAAGTGCAGTTCTACCTTCAACTGCCTCACCTGACAAATCTACTAGCTGGAAAAGGATTCTGTTCATCAATTGTGCATGTGCAGAAGCATCTTCTGGCACTTCCAGTAGCTCCTTGGAAGTACTGGAACAGGCTTTGGTGCCTGCAGAAAGTATGCACAGAAGACTTTTCCAGCTAGTGGACCTGGTAGAAGCAGCAATCAGGAAGCAACGTTGCAGCCTTAATTCACTCTTTAGAAAGGAGGAAGCGCATTGTTTTGCAGAGTGTTCACTACTTAGAGTGAAAGAGACCTTCAAAGCTATCCTTCAGACCTTTCTACTGCCCTACACTCTAGTTGATTCAAGACTTCTCTGGTCAGGCAAACACACCTCTTCAAAAGGGGATGGGAAAGCCCAGTAGAGTATACTGTATGCTTAAGGAAAGACTAGGTGTTCCACAAAAGACTGGAATAATATTTAAATCACTGGCCAGAGATGAGAAAGGAATAGTTTTGTATGAGCAGGGGAATAAAGTTGAGGTTGCCAGATAAATTCTGTTGCAGCTGAAAATTGCAATTTAGGAAAGGCTGTTAGACACTCTGAAATCAATGAGAACTGAGTTAAGTCATGACTAATTTTTTCCGCTGATTTTGAAGGACCTAGATATGATGTCTTCACATATAGCCTTCAACATGCAAGAAGTGGCTAATAGCCCACCCCTCTCACAAATGACATCAGCAAAATGCTTGTTTCCACAGATGGAACACAGTGGTCTGAAGAAGTTATCACCTAAATAGTTTTTGCGCTATACCCACTATATTTGTGCTGTCTTTTACTATTAGGCAATCTAATTCATCTTTTGCACATTTCCTATAATGCGTATCTTTTGTATTCTGGGCTCCTTTTACCTTTTGTTTTTTCCTAAAAATGAAAACATTTAAGATATAACACTACACACAGTTGACTGGGAGTAAACCTCCCTGAACTCAGTGGGGCTTGCTTCTGAACAGATACAGGATTATATCATTCATTTTATTATTATTATTATTATTTTATTTTATTATTCATATTGTTATGAATTAACTCCAGAATTGGATCTTCCTTGAGAAGTTAGGCATAGATTGAATAAGGTCATCTATTCATAAATTAAATTTTAATCAGCTTGGGGTATAACCCCTCTTGGACAAAGGAGATCCACTGCAGACAAGGTTTTGTTGTGTGGGTTTTCTGAAATTTGGTGTTATTCTTTTTCTGACACACCTGGCAGATTAAATGGAATGCTTTTCCTCAACTGTTCTAATGAAGATGAAGGATTCCCAAGCTCAATTCCCTACAATCTGAAAAGGCATTTTTCAGGGATCATCATTTCTTAATTCATTTAGTGGCAGTATTTCTATATGATTTTCAGGGCAAAAAGCCCTCTTAAAATAATTCATATTAAAAAAAAACATAAAATGCTATTCAGAGTCAACCACATTAACATTACAAATTTAAAATAGGAATCTGAAGCCCTTTCTAATGCAGCCCAGTAAATCCACTACAGTAATTTAAAACAGGAGGAAGCAGCAGCATAAACAATTAAAAATCCATTGTAGCATCTTTAACTAAAAATCAGAACAATTTGCTATGTGCCCTCTGTGACACTGAATGTCCAGCACTGCCAAGCATGCAGCTTACTATTACTCACTCATGAAGTAAGTTTAACTCCTCAAGTGACAACAGAATAACAAATACAACATTATGCTAGCTGGCTATGTAGGTACCATTTTAAATGGGAAAATATGAACTAGCCAAGGTGGAACGCAACCAGGTTTAGCTTGGTAATGTCTTTCTGAAGGGCAAGTAGCCTATGCTAGAGATGGTGGCCTAACTCTTATCTCTGTTAAGTCATGAATATGACTTAACATTTATAAAGTTGTTAATACATTCTTTTGACAAATGTACACAGATCATAATTCCATTAATATTAAGCAGACACAAATAAAAAAGAAATTGTTTCAGGCAAGTTATTCAAATCTTTTTTTCACTACCAAAAAGAAATAAATGTTTCTAAATGTAATTAGATACACTAAGAGCTGCTATTCCATTCCTTTTTTGAAGAGCTGCAGTGAAAGAAGTTAAATACAGTAGATCTTTGCTGGTTTTAATCCTCCTGAAAACTGTATCATGAAAATATCTTTATTTATTTAACTTAGGTGATGTAAACAATTAAATTAGTATCCCTTTCTTTAGAAAGAAATCCCATTGAGTTCAACAAGGTTTACTTTATTAATTTGGGATTGCAGCCTCAGTTTACACATGATGTCAAGCTATAGTTTGAATGTAACCTAGGTATGCTTAGTTCCTGCTGTGAATTGGACTTTTATGTTGGATGTTTTGTATTTTAACTGTTTTTAGTCTATGACTGTACATAAACTAATACTTAAAAAGCTGTATACTACTGAATTAGCTACAATTAGGGTGTTCACACATCCCATTAAGCCATAAACCATGTTTTAAAAGCCACAATACCTGAGCATACACTGCATTAAGCCAAAAAACATGATTTACAAAGTTATGGGTCTACAAACATACTAAGCCAAAACAAAACAAAACACAGCTTATCTTACTGTGGTATGTTAATTAAGGTAAAATGGGATCCTGTATCCATTTACCTAGAAGTCTCTTTGAACTTGGTGGGGTTTTAAATCTAAATACTATGCTGTAAATCTTAAAAGAATCTTAGAGAAATCTAAAAAATCATATGACTCTGTTCCGAATTAAAATTCTAAATAAGAATCAAACCCTGCTTGTTTCTTATCCCATTATTTTGTTGCTTCCTTTTCAAATTTTACGGATGTGGCCTGACTACAGAATTATTACAAGACAGAAACTGTTGAAATGGTTTCAGAATACTGTTCATCAACAAGGGCTCCTAAAACAAATCTAGTAAGATCCAAATACTAGAAGGAATCTCAGAATGTTGTTTTTTTTTAATTCAGAATATTTGAAGCTTTGTTAATGATATTTCTCATTTACTTATTTATATTTAAACTACACTGGGATATAAACTCTCAAATGGATTAATATATCTTACGAATATATATATTCAATAAAAAGGGGAAATGTATACATGAAATAAGGTTTTCTGGATCAGTTCAAATGCCTATCCACTCTTTTGTATTCTCCACTATGGCTAATTAAACTTTCAGGAAGACATGACCACCGTACTACCAACTTCACTGTGTTTCCCAACATCTGGCATACCATAGTTTATTGCCCCTAATACTGGCAGTAAAATATGCCCATTGGCTCAGGTAAATCTGGAACCATTATTAATGATTATATTTACTGACAGTGAATCTTACAATTAACTGTTGCTGTTTGAGAGAATACTTCCATTTAGCTTTCCAGAATATCAACCATTTGTAAGGGATACAAAGTTATATGTAATTATTCCCCTTTTAATAAACTAATAAAATAATTGTAATGATTATAATTATTTTCCCATTCAGATTTGGCATGGAAGATTGACAAGTATTTGTACTTTGGCCTCTCCTATAGAATAATATACTAAATGCAGATTTGTGTGGTTAGAAAATGGGATCTTGTGCAATAGCTCAAAGAAGCTGAAAAATTGTTAATACATTTGAGAAAGGAAGGAAGGAATAATCTGAAAAGAACACCAGGATAATTAATATGCAGTAGCAAAATTATTGTCATGGTACAATTTTGGAAGTAATCCAGAAGCATGAAGTTAAAAGTTTATAGCAATGAACAGTGTAAAAATACATGGAATTTTATATTTGAGAAATAAGTAAATCAAGAAAAGATAATTTTCACATGTATAGTTACAGAATTAGGAAAAGTTAGAAGGGTAGTAGTGGCTAGCATACTAATCTACATACTATAAAAAAGTTTCATCAGCAAGTTAACACAGATATTACCTTCTTCACGCTTCTTTTACTTCTAGGTTGCCACTAAGTATTTTAATCACATTTCTTAGGAGGTAGATTTAGCTCATAGACAAGTTACTGATGATCCATTTTCAACACTACAGAGCATGGCAAATATTCAACCCAATTTACAGTAGTTTGCAAATGTACACTGATATATAAATTATTGCTGCATTATTGTGACTGGATAAACCCTGCCTTTAAGAAGGGAAGCAAACAACATATTAAATGTGAAATCTACACATGAGCATATGTGAGAGACCATTCCACAAATGAGCTCTCGTATCTAACTTTAATCCAAATTAAAGCTAAAAAGATGTTCGTGTTTGTGTGTGTGTGTGTGCATGTGTGGCTGTCTCCTAACTGACTGGGGGGAAACAGATTCTTTCATGTACATTAAGATGTTACACCATATCTTCAAGGTGTTCACCTTGAATCATCATTGTGCAAATGGTTTTGCTTAAATAAAAAGGAAAAATTGAGTGGAATAAACTACTGTATTTAAGAATTACAGAATTTCAGCTGGTTGAAGCAGTTAGCTACCTATAAGAAAATAAATAAATTCATTTTTGTATTCAGAATAAATATATTTTATATAATAAAAGCTACTATTCTATATGTTCACTGGATTAGTGAAAAAGGCTTATAAATATTGAAGAAATACTTGATATCAGCAAATCAGAATTCTTAATACGAAAGGGTAGGTAAGGAATGTTACAACAACATATGTCATCAGACAGCACTGCATGTCTTTTGGATATACACTCCAGTGAATTCAATGGACTTACTCCCAAGTAGGTTGTATAGGATTGTGGCCTAGACGTGTTTTAATACTTACCAAATGTTTCATGTGGAGCGCCTACTCTTTCTGAAGCCTACATATAAACTATGTGAAAAGAAGGAATGTAAAAGAAGATAATGTGAAAGAATGCTATCAAAATAAATGGTTTGGTACCTAAAGATTTAAAGCATCATGTCCCCCGACACCCTTTAACTTGTGCACTAAGACCAGCTGTGGAAGTACTTCACAGAGTAGCACTAGTGGGTTTAGTTCACAGTGTAGTGGGCAGCAACAGAACTTTCTCAAGGATAGCAACACAATTTTTGAAATCCATGGCTTTCTTCTTTCAGAAACATTCCTGCTTGCCTACGTATTTATGGGATAAAAACTAATCCAGGACCAGAGTGCCTTTAAGATAGTACTGTATTTTCTTTGTTTTACTTTTCTGACTTTTTAAAAGTTCACTTTAAAAAGTTGTTTATATTTGCACCTTTTATTTTTAAACAATGTTGATTTACTGTGATGGTTTTATTTAAGATTTATAAATCATTCTAAGTTCCTTTCAGAAGAAGAGTGAAGTAGAAATTAATTAATTAAATATATAAATAAACAAATCAACGCTAGCTTTTCTTTCAGCACTCTAGAAATAAACTTCATATAATTTTCTTAGATGGTGGATGTAGTAGATCCATCCCATTAGCATTCTATGTTAAAACAGGCTGATGTGGCTAAAAATAATAATTCCTTACTAATTTCACATAGTCATCAAGGGAAGGAAAATTTTACCAGCTTTCCTAAAATGCAGGTGTGAAAATTTACTCCATCTGACTAAAATAGATTTTTACTGTGTTTCTTAATCAGTATCTTCTATTCCAGCCTTTATAATGAACATGACTAACTCAGTAACCATGACTGCTAAAAACATCAAGTGATTTCCAGATCATGCAAAGCTTGAGAATCAAATATTGTATCTTAGTTATGACCTTTTACTGTGAAATCATGACAATATAGAATTAATATTTAAATGAAAGTATCTAATTTGTTTATTAGTGATATACCATCAGGACAGATGGAGAAAAGGATGAGGATCTTGATTCCAGCAGAGGGAATTTAGGCAAGCACAGCTTTTCTCATCCTGGCACCATTATTTGGCTAGCTATATTGCATAATAGTAGTTCCATAAGCAACTACTACAGGAGAGAAAGCTTGTTCTTTATTGTACCTAGCTATCCTGATATTATATCAAGACTGGACACAGTAAGGCCACTTGAATGTCTAACAACATGAATGTGTGTAAGTACAAAATGTACTCTTTCTTAATATTCTGGCTGTACTCTGTCTTAAAACGTAACAAACACAGCTCGTTTTAGCTGTATTTTTTGTCACAGTGAGGAAAAAGTCTTTACAAAACATTCTTCAAGCACAGAGAATCCTAGACTTTGGGATGAAAAATTGTTTCTTAAATTAGAAGGTTCAGACATTGCTATTATGAGTAATAATCATAGTTTGCATATGTTAATCTTGTAAGATTTTATTAACATAACTATATACACCACAGCAATAGCTCTAAGTAAACATTTGCATGTTCAGAGTAACGGGCAACAAACATGCCCTGTATCAGTCAACAGTATAGGAATAAAGCAAGTTAAATTTTAGCAGAATTTCTTTCACACCAAAAACATAATGCCAATTTGAGTTGCCTTGGCATGTTTGAAAAACTGCTTTTAATAGAAAGGCCTGGCACACAGACCATTACTAATAGAGAACCAGAATAGAAAAAGGATCTATTTCTTTCTGGCTTTTGTTTTCATTTCTGCAGTTAGGCTTACAACCATACACTGGGATTGCTGGCCGCAAACCTTTTAAATTAGCAATTAGCTGGACAATGTCAACGTTGCAAGTAACAACATCCAAATATTCAAGTTGCCTGATTTATGGATGCAGGGCAGATCCACGTGTTTTTCTCCATTTTCTCTTTTAATTTATAAAGATTACATAAAGCCACTAATAAAACTAATAATACAGGGATGATCAAAGAGGAGAAAAAAGGCCCACATACCTAATGGGGACAAAAATGAATTCCTCATCTTTGAAGTATGAGTGATTTGCTAGAAAACATTCATGAAATAAGTTATTCTGAAACAGACATGAATCTTTTAGGGTTCTTTTTTAACTTTTCCCATCAGAAATTAGTGAGACGTAGGAAAGTAGATGCAATAGTCTTGTACACTCAGGAAAAAAAAAACCTCTGGAAAAATGAAGTATTAATCTGGTTAGGATTTTTGCTCACATTTTAATATTTTACAAATCTTTCTTTAAATGCTAAGTTAACTAGTCAAACTTTCAAGATAGTGGCAGCATTAACTAGATTGTCTTAAACAAGGTTATGTCATGATATGAAATTAAGGAAGATTTAAACATTCTTTTCATATTCAATTGGCTAATTAGTTATCGAAGTTCAACAATACAAAAGAAGGTTTTACTTGGGACACATTATCCGTGGAATACAGGATTAATACCTTTAATTGATCCTGTATGCAACTGAAGTAACTTTATGATCAAAAGAACAACCTCTAAGAAAATCAAAGGCAAGGTGCTATACAATCTTGATAGTAGGTCCCACTTATACTTGATCTCATGAATGAATTTAGAATTGTGGTTAAATTAATATAATATTGGATCTTGTCCAGCTTTGATACATTTATTTACTTATTGCATTATTTTCCAATATATTTGAGATGTTACCAGAGGCTTTATGTGCATATTGATAGAAAATACTCTTCTATACCTGGATGTTTTTAGATCTTTTCAAATGCTCATTAGCATTAAATGAAATTATTCTTTTTGAACATAAATGTATTCTCTTTCCAGTAGAGTTAAGATGATCCTCTGCATTTCCTACATAGCTTCTCTTAAGCTAATGTGATTTAACATGTGTATATTTGGCTTTAAACTAATTAGATGCTTATGCTTTTTCTCCTATAGTTAATTTACACCCACTGCAGAATATAAACTGTCATCACACTAATGAGTTTTTCTCTTCTTACAAAAAGGCAAACCTATGTAGTTTCAACTATATGCAATCTGTGAAAAATAATATTCTTAGATAATTGTTCCAGTGCTAACCATCTTATTATTTAAATGTCACTAGATGTAAACATGCTACTTTGATCACGTTCTTAGGTCAAACAACTGCAGTAATACAAGGAGCAAAGATACATGTTCTGTAAAGTGAAGAACAATGACATCATAAGAAGATACAAGAAGAGTAAGGAAAAAGCACACTATAATACCTAAGCTGTTAGAAATAAATAAATAAATAAATCTTTGTACACTGATTTCTTAACTTGTAGAAATAATTTTTCTGTCAAAATACCTGATGCTTAACACTAAAATTTAACCTTACTTTACTTGTATTTTGAATGACAGTTTTGAAATAAAGATTCTGAAATATTTTTCCAATATTGGATTCTCAATGCATTGGGCATTGGTCTTTTAATCCCTTACTGAACATTTCTGCACCCAGGATAACCAAAGAGCAAAAACTGTTGTGCCATTTTTCTCCTTTTTAAAGTCTTGGGAGTTTGGTAGGGAAGGGAGAACAGAGGAAATACAGGAAAAATCAATAACAATGTCTTCCATTATTAATCACCAAAGGCTTAGGATTAAAGATGAAACCCTCTATGTCTGACAAAGTCCTAGGGGAACCTAGAAGGTTGACTGCTCTGCATGGAGAAGAATGAACACATATTGTTAACCACAAAACTACCGGTCTACAAGGGTGGCTCTTGTCATCTCTTGTATTTTTCCCACTCTGTTAAAATCATGCTCATTTAAAAAAAAAATTAAATTGAGAGAATATAAAATGTTATCTGCTCAATCTTGCCTTCTTTTATAGTCACATTGTCCTGATCTTATCTGAGTAGCACCAATTATACTTCAATTCAAGGGAAGAAAGGAGCAGTATACAGTAAACCATAAAGGTGAACAACTGTTGTTAAGACATATGGCATCTATGAAAAATTTATTGCATTTCAAAATTTCTTGATTTGGGGTGTTAGCTTATTCTGGCAAATAGATCCCAATAGTCATTTTACATATCAGTGATAAACAGGCATGTCAAAACCTAGCTAATCCAAACAAGCATTCTTTGCTATTTTCTTCTCTAATACATGAAGTACACTAAAGCGTAGAGAGAGAGATTTGAGGCACAATATCAAGAAAAGGCTTTTCCATTAATCAATAGCTAATTCCCTGTTCACTGAGGTAATGTTCTGTCTGTTTATGTTTTTGACTAATTCAAGAAATCCCAAATATCTTGACAAAGGACATTTGCGTGGGGATTTAGATTATAGGGCTGCAAAAAACTTTCATGGTTCATCAGGTACTGGGAGATTTGGTTAAAGCAGCAATGCATTATTCTGAACGTCAGTTGCAAACTATTGTTTAATTCCCATTGATGGTTCCTATTGATTCTTTATGGCGTAACTGACCAGTTTCCAAATGCTTGATACTATATTCAATTTTTCCAAAATATCTATGACACAGATGATCTACAAACTGCATAGAAAGCAGCTTAATAGGTGATATGTATGCATTTGTGTGGCCAGATAGACTGATAGATATCACAAGGCACATACACAATGAGCTTGCTACAGTAGACACACATGAACTGTCTGAGCTCCCCTAAAGGAAACACTTAAAAAAAAAAAATCTACAGACTTGGAAAATAAATCATGCATTACTTAATTCACTGGTACCCCGAGGACATTACTTGCCAGCAAGTTCCACCGATTAGGATGCTTAGGATCGGAGTTCAAAGGCACAGTGCACAGCTACAATTAAATCAATCGAGACTCAGTCTTCTGCTGACTGGCTCCAACTGTGTGTGGGCTGAACTCTCAAGTGTTTTCTCTCTGCTGCTGAGAGTAGAACAATTAACTCGCATTACCTTGAGAATGATCCGGTGAGTTTTTCGTCCTTAGAGGAGCTCATCGCGACTGACTTCATGGAATGGAGTGAAATGCGCGGGTGCGTCTTATCCCTAACAGGGCTTCCATCCATACTGGGCACCAAGGGCAGGTTCCTCCTCTACAGCGCAGCCCTAGCGAGTCCTATCGTGGGCTGGCTGCTCCTCACGGCCAGGGCAAGAGGCAAGCCCACACAAAGCGCCCCCGGAACACGCTGCCCCAAGCACCCCTTTCCTTACCTTTCTCCGCCTTCACATGGCACCGTCTCTTCCCGATCCGCGGCCGAAGGGAGAAAAGCAGGGCGCTGGTCCTCGTTGGCCGGCTGCCGGCGCCTCGTGCTCTCTTTGACGGAACCTCACGCCCAGCCCGAGAGAGGTCGCTGAAGAGGGGTGGCGGGCGACGACCTTCTCGCCAGGCGGTGCTGAGGGGAGAAGAAGGGTGGTGGGAAGGCGGGTGAGGCCGGGGGGTGAGAAGGCGGTGGTGCAGCCGAGCAGGGAGGGAAGGAGCGAGCAGGCAGGTGGACAATCGCTCGCTTTTCCTCTCAGCCAGTCAGGACGTGCGCCAGCCCCTGCCGTCCGCGCCCCTCGCCATGTGCTTCTCCCGTGCTTCTCTTCCTGCCGCTCTGGGAGGAAAGGGAGCTGCGCCCACCGCCCTCCCCTGCGCCCGAGTGGTCTCCACCTCCCCTTCCTGCTTCACTGCTTCTGTCGCTACTAATGTTGCGGCTTGCCCGACGTCCCCCTTCTTCTGAACGGTCTGTCTCCGCGCGCACACCCCTTCTTTGCCTCCTGGTCCCATTTATGAAGCGCCTTTGCCATCACGTGTTAATGTGCCTTTGTCCTGTCGTTGGCAGCCGCGGTAGCAGAACCCAGCAACAGCGACGAGCGCGAGGGCGGGAGAAGCGGGGGAGGAACGGGCAGAGACCTGAGCTCCAAACTTCGCGCGTGCGGCAGGCCGGAGCTGCCCCAGCGCTTCGCGGGGATCACTTTGGGCGGCGGGAGGCGAAGGGCTCAGCTTCTTCCCCAAATGGGTGGTGGGGCTGACGGGGTGGTGGGCCACCCTGGCGACCAGGAAAGGGACATGTATGGAGTGCGGAGGGAGAAGCTGCTCCGATGAACTTGTAGGGCAAGGAGAGGCTGCCCAGCGCATAAGGCCATGGGGGTATCTCCGTGTATGTGCTGGGGATACGCGCCCTCAGCTCTGCGGAGAGGAGCCCCTTGGGGAACAGGACTATCCTACGGCGCTCCCGCCCAATTCACTTGGTGTTTTCCTAGGTGGCACGGCACCCGTGGCAGTGCAGCTCGGCGCCTTGAATTCACGAATAATACTACAACGCGCATTTCAGGGCAAGGGGATGCAGGCGGGGCTGACAGAGAGAAGCAACGTTTCTTCGCGAAATAAGAGCTCAATTGCTTGCTCTTTGGGAAGACCCGAGGCATCCTGCATAGTAGCGTTGCCATCGTGGAAGCACTGGAGCCGCGCAGGATGTCCTAGGGCAGCCAACCTCAACTTGACATCCTCCAGATGCGTTAGGACTACAATTCCCTGAATTCGAGACAGGGCTGAAATGTGGGAGTTGTCATCCCAAGGCATCTGGAGGGGTCAGATGAGAGAAGGCTGCGCTAAGAGATCCGCGTGTGATTGAAGCTTAAGGAAAGTGGCTCTGAGGAAGGGCTTCTCTCTTCATTAGTTATTGTGATATCTTGAAGGGCAGCCTGGGTGAACCCTCACCCTGGGGAAGACGACTATTCTTCCGCCCCCAACGGCCTAGCCTAGACTCTTTTCCCTCCTTTCTGACAACTCCCTGTTTTGCAGAGCTCTTCTCCCCATTCATCTAGTTGCGGGCTTTCAATTATTCACAAGCACGAGCCCTTCTCCCTGAGAGATCTTCTCTTTGGAACTGCAGAGATATTTTTTTCTTGGCCACCCTCCCCTTGAGTGAAGTGCAAGTGCCAACATTTAACTTCTCGGGGCGGGGTGGGGGAGGCTGCGCTTTTCTGTACCGTCAGGCGGCTTAAGGTGCACGTTGGCTGGCTGCGACTCTCTTCACTGCCAGGGCGCGTGGACCCTGCGCCATAGTCCGTAATTATCCGAAGAGCAGAAGTTTAATGGTTGATCCTGGGCTTAAATCTCAATGCGAGGGTTTCCTTTCCCGCCCTTTGGAAAACACGGGGCTCAACTAGGGGAAATTGGAAGGCCAGTGAAGGGCGCAATGCGACTGTTGCAGCCTGCAGCAGAGTGTAATAAGAGAAGAACTGGACCCACCTCGCCCAGCCCATTCTTACTTCAAAATGCACTGATTTGCTGCCCTTTATAGGCTTTACAAAGCCACATGTGCTATGGAATATGAGGTGGCAGAAGTGGGAGCAGAAGGTTGCTAAAAATTGATGTTGTCTCTTTAATAGCTGGGTTTCCCTCCTCTTCTTAGGTGATCAGTGCTGCAAATACAAGCACATACTCTTCTATCACAGCTGAAATATCTACCATCTTCCTGATTTTCCCACCTGTACTGTATTTAACATGATCTCAGTCTGGGAACCCTTAATAAATCATATTCATGCAGTTCTTTGTACTGCTTTGCCATAGGCTTCTGGGATGGCATAGAATCATTTTAGGCTTCTGTTACCGGATGCTTAGTGAACGGTGGCTTTTCCAGGACCACCAGGTGATATAATCCAGCCCTTCCCACTCTTGAAGAAGCGCCCCAAGGCATATTATCCATGGGCATCTTGAATGCGCTCAGATGCATATCACATGCAGTGGTATCATGTGCCTATTTTCCTGGACAGAATATCCCCTCTCTTCAATATAACTGATTGCCAGGTAAGCTTATGTATAGGACTGCTGCAAAATGAGGATCATCCTTGTTCCTTGTTGCCTTTTCCCCCCTCAAATGTTCATTTCTTATTACTATAAGCCTTCATTGCCTGTATATATTGTTTTACCTAGGCCAAGAGATATGCTGACCTATGACCGTAATAAAGAAAGTCCAAGATAATTCATTTTGTTATAACAAATGCTGGATTTAAACCTAGGACTTTCACATTCAGATTTTGTCTATTAGCTCTTAATGCAAATATCTCAGAACTTCTGAAAGGAAGACAACATACAAACGGATGAAAACGAAATAGATTTTCCATATGTTCTTCCCTAAGAATGGTAATACTACACCATGATTTGATGAAAAAATATTGTCAATATTTGTGTTAAATATTACAAGGTTAGTAGTTGGATTTCATGGAACCAAGTACTGGGATTGGTACTGGTGTCATTAGAATCTGGAACTGATCACCAGGATTTGTTTTCATGAATTCATGAAACAGTCAATATTTCATGAATGCATGTGAGCAACACTGCCAGGGAGGGAGCAAAAACAGGCTCTCTCACAGTTCGTCACAAATCTCTGCTCCTGCTAGGAAAAAATAAGCTGTACAACTTTGTATCTGGCTTTTCTGAAAGTAAGTTTGGCTGCTCAGAGAAAAGAAGAATTTGCACTAGATGGTCATAGACTAGAACTGCATAAGCCAGTGGAATGGCAATGGTTGTAACCAAGCCATTGTTTGTACCTATGAAGCTATGGTTAAATATTAGAGAAGATTAGGGCTCTATATAGGTCATAGTAGAATATCTTCAAAACTTAAAACCTGAAAATCTACAATTTATATCTAATACTCCTTACTTCTACTGAAGTATGCTTTCACAGCTTGGAATATACAGTATGTCCTCATACATAGAAGATAATAGTCACAAAGTTGTACCTGTAAAATCTGGGTTTCAGTTACATCTTGACAATAAATACAACATGCAAGAAGATGGCAGGTGAATGCATAAATATATTGGCAATATGCAGAAAGTAGAATTTCTTCAGAGAGTAATGTCTTTAAATATAAAACTTGATGTTTGAAGTGTACAATTTAGGGGTTCCAGTTCATTTGCAATTAATTTCAAGGTACATTTCTTTGCAAAAAATGTAAAGGTGCCCTCAAGTTGAGATTAATTCTTGCTGACTGCTCCAGTACAGTTTTATTGGCAGCGTTTCAGAAGTGGGTTGCCATTGCCTTCTTCCAGGACATCTCTTAATCTTTTCAATTTAGCCATTAGCCCTGGAGTTCCAAGATGGCCACCCAGCCAAGCACCAACCAGGTCTGTTCCTGTTTCATTTCCTAGATCAGACAAGATCTGCTAAATGATGCCACCACCTCAAAATACTTTAAGCCTAGAATTCATAATTTGGGCATAAACCTCACCAAACACACAATTTTTCTGAGTTAATATACATTTGGACTGCACATCCCACTGGAAGAATACACACACACACACACACACACATTCATTCATTCATTCATTCATTCATTCATTCATTCAGTGGAATGTGCAACAGGATCTTACATGGTTAGTCAGAAGAGTGTTGATGCTCTAGAGTGCAACTTCAACTATAACCCATTTTAAAAGCTGAATTAAGGTCATTACCTGAAAATCAATTCCTCTGCATCCAATGGAGTGTTTTGCTTATTGGTTAGATTTCTATCCCATCTTTCCTCTAGCTGCTCAAGACAGAGTATACAACACTCCCTCAAGTTTGTTTCTCATAAGACAATCCTGTGGAGGTACTTTAGGCTGAGAAATAGTGTTAGTTCAAGGTTATGCAGTATATAAATAGTTTAAGATAATATTTGAGGAAGGCAACCTAATGGCTCCAGCACTGCAGGTGTGCGACATGGTAGCCCTCACTTTGAATCACTGTCCTACCTGCTTCAGCAGGAGTGCCTGCAAGGAGGATCAACAACATCAAAATTGTGGGTGTGACTGAGTGATCAAAGCTCAGACTCTTTTTATATATCTGTGATGCATGCAACACACATTAAAAAGGGGTTGGGTTTCAATTGCCCAGTCACACTGACCACTTCGGGGCCATTGATTCCTTCTGCCCATTCCCTTTCACTCCAGCCTTCATCCTTCCTCCAAAAAGTTAAGTGAAACCTGGCCACCTCAAGGATGATAACACCTGTCTTAATAATATCCATCTAGCAATATTTAACTTGCTAAGACTCAAAAAAAATATCCTACAGCAATTTATACTGAGATGGGACAAACTAAGAGAAAGATTATTTGAGTTCTCTGAATCTCAGCAGATGATTCTTGGTATAATTTAAATAATATTACTTTTTACCATTAAAGTTTATAACACTGAAGCCAAAGAGAATTTGGCATTTAAGAAAGTAGCATCAGAGTTACATGGTTGTGTTAAATCAGTCCCCTCTAGAAATAAATTATATTTTCAAGAAGAAAGATATCAGAATTGTCCTTTTTTTTTCTTCTTGTTTTGCCACTAATCCATTTGAAACTGACACAGCAAATCAGCACCAATAATACAGTACTAACTGATCTGAAGACTTACTTGTACTAACTCCGAGGCACTTGCTCTGTTGTTCTGATTTTCTACAGGCATTTCATATCCTCAAGCCTCTTGCTGATTGATGGTAATCCAATTATTAAATGTGCAATGAAGCATATTTATTTCAGAAATGGCTTTCCTACCTGGAGGAGAGAAGAGCTGATTGTATTTGTGCTAAAGAAGAGTGCTTGTATATCTGCAATTTTTCTAAGACTGGTGTGCAAGAAAGGATCTTTATTTAACATTGCAGTAGATCATACTATATTTCTGTAGTTTTATGCTCCTTATTCTCCTACAGGGACTCCTCATTCTTATTTGGTTCTTTTCTTAAAGGAGACTGCCTGCAATGTTTCTGGTTTTGTTTTTTAATTTAAAGCCATTAGGAGCTGTGTACCTCATCAGGTCCCATCACCTTTTGCCTTCCTGAAGTAAAACACATTCAGTGAATATCAACAGACCAGAACCAGCCCACAGAGAGAGCTTAAGGGCATGTTTCTTTCCAGGGCTCATCCCTCCTCCATGTTTACAGCTTGTTAAAAAGCTTCAACCTGAACTGATAGGACAGATTTCAGCAGGATAATTATTTTTCCCCCTCTCATTTTTAAATAGCGATAAAACACAAAAAGCTTTTCACTGAAAAAAGAATTGGTTCAGTAGTTCTTTCTTACACTGGAGGATGGTTTAATAAAAATCCATGAAAGGCAATGCAAAAGAGAGTGCTGGAGGAGGGAAACAGACAGACAGACAGACAGATCTAGTTCACACCAGTGTAAAACAGGAGAAAAGTTCATGTAAAAGATTGCATTCCAGCAAGTAATGGAATAGCTTGTTTTCTCTTCCTGTTGATTCCAGTCTCCCTCTGACATGGACATTCAGTGTGTGGCCCTCCAGAGGTTGCTGAACTACATCTCTCAGCATACTGGTCACAAAGGCTTGGGCTGCTGAAAATTATAGTTCAACAACATCTGGAGGAGCATTACTAGATATTGATTTAACAGGATTCTGATTTATTATGGCTCCTTTGTAAGACTTAACATAGTCCTGCAGTCAGGCTTTGCTTAGATCAGATGAAAGGCTATGGAAAAGCTGCAAACACAATTCTACCTACTTATCAGTTTGTTCACTATGCCTGAATACAGTACGCTTCAGCTGTGATACATGACTAGCATAGTAGTATGCTAGTGATAGTACTACTGGTATTGTTCTGTGTTAACACTAGACTGCGTGCAATAATTTCATACATTCTGCATTCTGTAGAATGCAGCCTTGGTGCAATCACAGCCCTGGTAGCTTAGTTTTGCCACTAATGTATAGCTTTTACTATACATTAAGGCATACGATATATGTGCTGCAGAAATCTGCACAGTAAAATCTCTTTGCTGTCATCCAGTGGTCATCCAGATTTTTGCAGCCCAGCTACAGTATGACTTAATGTATATTGAACATTTTTCAGTTTGGTGCTATGTGTGTTTTCTAGGATATCTGTGGATTTATTCTCAGGTTAACCATCATAGGTTTCTTACAGGGTTAGGCAGCCTGTGGTCTCCTACATATTACTAAATTACAACTGCCAGCATTTCTAGGAAGCCAGGATAATTATAGTTCAACAGCTGAGTTGTCACAAATTGCACCTGTTTGGGATCTTCTGCCTAGCTTGTTTGAGAGTACTGATTTCACTTTCAAGGGTGTGTCCATGCTGCAACTCAGCTTTCCCCAATCTAATGTCCTTCAGATGTGATGAGACTACAGCTCCCTGAATCCCTGGCAAGCCTAACTAATGAGAGTTTCGGAGTTGTGGTCCTAAGACATTTGGGGAGCATGAGGTTAGGAAAGGTTTATAGAGCTCTCATCCTCATAAAAACACAATGTGTGCTCTTCTAGATATTGCTAAGCTACAATTCCCAGCCCACAGGATCAGCAGTGAGGGATAGCTGAAGATGATCTGGATAAACATACACTGTGCACTCATAAGAATATTCACTCCAAAAAGATCCACTTCCCAAAGCCTCCATTGTTTGCTAATGAAGAATCATCTGAATTACAGAGAAAGAGCTGTTGTAGCACAGGGCAATTCTGTTGTCCATTAAATAAAAGGGTATTTTTCTACAGACCAGCAGACAAAAATCTGTTAAATTTAAGCAGAGCATGGGCTCTGGAATTAAATGGCCAAGAATTCATTAAACAATGACTATTAGCTACAGTTTCTGGGTTGACTACTGCAACTGTCATGGCAACAGTCAGAAAAAGGCAATTTGTAAGGTACTATTCATTTTAGGTAGTCTACTTTTTTAGCCACATGGCCTCTCTCTACCTCTGATTTAATGTATGAGTTAAATAATAATACTATGTGCCTTATGCGCCATTTGGTATCAAGTTGGCTTCCTTTCGAGGTGGTTACCAGAAAACAAAAACCAAAACCGACTAGATGTGACTGCACCCCCCTACCCTTTGAATAACAGAAGTAGAATTTTTTGTGAAAATCCATGAGGACTGCAGTAAGCAAAATTATCCTTGAGATTACCCAGTGGCTTTATGTTTTCCATGTTCAGAATCATGTTGCAAATTCTATCTTGGAATCTGTTGCTTTGCTGAGAATTTGTCTCAAGCTACAGGTCTAAGCAGACAGACAGAATTCCATCGGATTTTTCTCACGAATCTGATTAGGTTTGGGGAGTTGCTTGTACATCATTTTTGGAAATAATATGAAATATTATTTGCTACCCAAGCCCAAGTTTAGACTCTGGGGTCTTTATTACTTGTTCCTGTTTGGCATAATTCTTGTTTGGTAACCCTGTCCCCATGTGCTGTTTAACACTTAGTTTTCTGGGCTACTTTCATATCCATCTCCTCTCAATAGGCAAATTTGGAATTAAATTCTCTCCAGGCTTCCAGTAAAATCGAGGAGAGCAGAACAAATCCCTACTATTACATTTGGGAAAGAAGAGGGGTGTCCAGAAATAATAAGGGAAGTTGAACTTTTGTAGCTTATTTGCCATTTCCCTATATTTGTTACTTTCACTCTTCAACCCTCCCCAGAAGTAAAAGATTCAGCGACTGCTCGTGTTCAGTTCTGCTGTATGGGACAGGTAGTTGTACCTTCATGGCAGGTCTATCTCCTTCCTCTTTGGGCTTGTCTCTGTCTTGGTGTCTGACTTACTGGCAACAAAACTAGAAAAGAAAAATCAGCCTGCTTATAATGACTAGTACACTCACAAATCGGACAACACCATTTGGTAGTGACTCAGAATGCAACCAAGGCAGGATAGCGATTGGTAATGGGAACAGTAAATTGAATGCTGGCATTGATTTCTGCTAATTCAAGGATGGATGGATGGATGGATGGATGGATGGATGGATGGATGGATGGATGGATGGATAGCATTTTAAATCAATAGTGGGGAAACGTTTTAGTTACAATATTTTGAACTATTCTTGTGATAGAAGTAGCCAGAGCAATCCAAACCAATATTTTGTTGTTGTTGTTGTTGTTCAAAAGTAACTGTGCTATGATGTACTGTTCCAGAAGTGCACACATGCAAATGTGCACGTGCACACAAACACACACACAGACACACACATACACAATGAAATAATGATCCCACCATCCAGGATCTGCCTTGATGAATAATTTAATTGCATAAAAAGCTAAACAATAAGAAACCATTTGCATTTTGTAAAGTGCTTTGAAATGCCCCTTTCTGTCTTTTATCTAAGTTTAATTTTTGTTGAAAGTGCTCCCTTAATTACTTTAGTGCTCGTGAACTGTCGCAAACATCCAACCAGTGTTTCAGATGGCTTTTCCATGCCATTCTGAGCCCTCAGTCCTCCTCAGACTGGCGTTGGGGAGGAATGTAGTTCACAGTGCAGTCCACAAAGAGCTACTATTATGCAGGTTGGATTCTTTTCCTTTCAGCAGAGCTGGTACCACAGCAGCGTGCACAGTGGTAGACTGAATTCACTGGCGATATATTTGAGGGCTAATGCTGTCACAAAGGTGCCAATTAGGCTGGTAAATTTCGTAACGTGGATATCAATGTATTAGGACAAAGACGAGACAGTAAACTCATAGAAAAAGGAAGAGCTACCATATGTTAATGACTTCCTGCCACTACTGACCTGAAACAAATTAAAACCAGTGATGCAGGCATTAAAGCTTCTCTTTCCCATCATTAATGACACCCTGAAGCTATCCCGTCCCCCAATATTCTTCCCGCCTATCTTCTTCTTTTGCTTTGTCCTTTTAAATTGGACCTGAGTGATAGCATACCAAATTAGCCGTCATTCTTGATCATTTGGGTTGTGTATTCAGCAATAACAGAAACCGTTTTTTCTTGGCAGAACTGTTAGATAGGTTGACCTAAGTGTGCTTAGGAATAAACAGTTACCATTTAAAAAAGAAGAAGTCTGAGTTTTTAGTATTGGTGGTTACTAACCGAGGGTTTTCTGCTATTTGGATCCTACTGTGATGATGTGTTCTGTTCTTTCTACCACTCCCCTCTTGTGACTCATACTTTTATAGATGGGAAAATAATCTTACACTTATCTGAAAGTAAAACATTCTTAAAAGAGAAAAGGTTGCCACTTGGAATAGTTTTAACAGGAAGCTTTCACATGTTGCCTACTTTTTTCTTTTTTTTTAAGAGAGAGAGAAAATGCTTGTAAAATGTTACATCTGGGACTTTGGGCATTCCTCCTGTTTCTTTTAATTTCTTTCTGTTTCCATTAGATTGAGTTCATATGTTGGAAGGAGAGAGCAATGCAAAATTAGTACTGTATCAGCTTTACAATTTGATTTTTGATATGTGCAAGAAGAGATATTTATTTTATTTTTTTCCAAGGTTTTGTTTCTTTTCTTTTTTTTCTTTTTGTTGTTTGGTTGATTTAGATTTTTTGGTAATTTGAAAGGGCATTTACTTGCACCCCTAGCCAATCAGGGATCACACAATGAACATTACGATGCTATGACCCAGCATAACCTGTCCAGTTGTGTGGACTTCAATCCCCAGAATTCTCAGCAGTGGTGCTGCAGATTAAGGAATTATAAGACTTGAAGACTGCACATCTGGGATCTGCCCAGTTTGGGAAAAACTGACAGAGCAATCAGACTTTGTTTGTATGCCAAGCATATACAGTGGTACCTCGGTTCACGAACTTAATTCGTTCCGCGACTCTGGTCGCGAACCGAATTGGTCGTGAACCGAATCAAATTTTCCCATAAGGTTCAATGTAAATACAGTTAATCCGTTCTGACCCCTCCAAATTTGGTCACCAACCGATTTTTGGTCGCGAACCGAGTCAAATTTCCCCATAAGGTTCAATGTAAATACGGTTAATCCGTTCTGAACCATATGTTTTTTTTTTTTTAAACCACAAAAATATGACACAAAGTACAGCACGAAGAGAGAGAAAGCTAACCTTGCTCGAGGCAACTTCTGGTGTGGAGGACAGGAAGGTGGGTGGGGAGGCGGTTATTGCTTGGAGGGAGAGTCCCCCTCCCTACAGGAAGCCATGACCACGTGTCATGGGAGGGAAAATGTCCGCGGATCCTGTTCGTAACCTGATGCGGAGTTCGCGAACGGAGGCAAAATTTTGTGACCGGAGCTGTTCGTGAACCGAATTGTTCATGAACAGAAGCGTTCGTGAACCGAGGTACCACTTTATGCCATATGCTAAGGAAGCCTATTATCCTCACTATGGAATGGGAAAGAAAACCAACTCATTGCCCTTATAACTGGGCTAATGTTTTGCAATTTATGTGCTTATGAATTTTCATCTAAATGTAAATCTCATTGAAAAGAATTGCACCGTGGTTTATATACTGATGTATGCTGCGATGTAGATATGCGTCTGTATTGTTACTTCCATTAAAGTGTATATTCAGTTTCACTGGATCAGGAGAAAGACTGGCTCAATAATCTCAGCAGTAGGAATGCAGTGTATGGAAAGGACCACTCTGATCATGGAGTCCAACCCCTACACAGAGGAAGAATCCAAATTCAAGCAAAACCTGAATGATTGGGCTTCTGCTTGAAAACATTTAGTGAAGAAAAGCTCACCTCTTCAGTAGGCAATCTGTTCCAATATTAAACTGATATTACAGATGGAATCTGCCTTCCTGTAACTTAAAGCTATTACTCTGTATCAGTGTTTCTCAACCCTGGCAACTTGAAGATGCGTGGACTTCGACTCCCAGAATTCCTTGCTGGCTGGGAGTAAATAGGCTTTGATCTTCAGCATGGCACCCTTTCTAGTACAGAAGAACTATCATATTCTCCCCCAATCTCAAGTGAAACGTTCCCAGTTCCTTCACTCTGTCTTCACAGGACTTTGTTTTTAATCCCCTGATCATCCTTGTTGGTCTTCTCTAAATCTACTCTAGTTAATAAATCCATTTTAAAGCATGGTCCAGTTTCCAGGTAGTTTTCTTCTCACCAAAGCAGAATAAAATGGAAGCATCAATTCCTATGAGTTGAAAACTATATTTCTGTTAATGCAGCCTAAAACTACATTGATCTGTTTCCAGCCATATCACACTGTTGACTCATTTTCAGCTTGCTATCAACAATTATTCCAAGCTCTTTTTCAGAAGTACTGTTACCAAGCCAGGTACCTGTCATCTTAGTGTTTCCTAAGTGAAAAGCTTTGCATTTGTCCTTGTTAAATTTTATCCTGTTATTTTCAACCCATTTCTCTAACCTCAAGGTCAATTTGAATTTTATTTCTGTTTCTATTATTTGTTGATTTATTCAAATTTGTTTTAGCTGCCCAACTCCAGTGGACTCTGTTTTCTACAGTGCTTGCTATCCCACTCAGTTTTGTGTCACCTGCAAATTTGATAAGTATCTCTTCCTCTAAGTTATTGATAAAAATGTTGAAAAGTACAGGGCCCAGGACTGAAGCTTATAGCACCCCGCTCAACACCTCACTCCATTTAGATGAGGAACCATTGCTAGGCACTCTGTGAGTATAATTTTCAAGCCAGTTCCATATCCCCTGAATAGTCATGCCATTCAGCCCACATTTTTGGCACTTTAGCTGAGTGTCTTCTATAAAACATGCCTCTTGCATTGTCTTTTTGAGCAACAGGTAACAATGAACTTTTCATCCTGAAGCTAAGACGGGGTTCACACATTGTCCTAAGTCAATTTATTTTAATTGTAGTTTGTTAAATAATACCTGTACATTTAACCCTTTGTAAGCCACCCAGAGTTACTATTTTCAAGTTGAGAAGCCATATAAATTATTTAAATAAATTTTAAAAAAGCATTATGACAGTATTAAATCCCCAAGTCAGTATACTACAGAAGTTGGACTAATTTGTTCTCTAGGTTTTTGCACCTTCATACAGACCACTGACTAATAGCTCAGAAACAAATCCATTAACGTTTTTATTTTGTGCCTTTGAGTCAGTTTTTTAATAACTTTTATTAAAGATTTTCACATAAGTAAAAGATAAACATGAAATTATATAGAATGAAATTAAAAGAGAAAGAAAGATGAAGAATAGAAGAAGAAGTAGAAACGACAGTGCAGGTAGAAAAAGAGAAGAAAAGTTACATAAAGAAGTGGCTTCTAATCTTCTTTACAACAGTTACAAATTCATTCTCTCTCCTCCCTCTTTAAAATTACAAGATAGTTCTCTTCTTCCCACATTCAATCCTTTTTAATCAGCAAATCCAAAAATCATCAATTCATTTTTTTCATTTTCAGCAAAAAGTCCATAAGAGGTTTCCAGTCTTTTATAAAAGTATTTGTTGTCTTATCCCTGATCAAACAGGTTGATTTTGCCATTTCTGCAAGCTCTACCATCTTCATGATCCACTCCATTGTGGGTATTTCAGTATTCTTCTATTTTTGTGCATATAATAGTCTTGCTGCAGTTGCCATATACAAAATCAATCTTCTGTAGGTCTTATCTAATTGGCTATCCATACGTTGGTTGAATCTGAATATTGGACTTTAAAATTCTTTGTATCATTGTATACATTTGTATCCAATTTTTTTTTTTTTTTTTTTTTTGCTTTTTTGCAAATCCACCATGCTTGGCAAAATGTCCCTTCATGTTTTTCACATTTCCAGCATTGATTAGAAGTACCTTTACACATCTCTGATAATTTCTCTGAAAGTTATCTCATATACATCATTTTATAAAAGTTCTCTCTTAAATTGTAACACAATGTGAATTTCAGTCCCTTTATCCACATTCTCTCCTATTGGTCCATCTGTAGGTTATAACCAAAATTCTTAGCCTATTTTATCATGCACTCTTTAACTTGTTCCTCTTCTGTTCAAATCTCAGCAAAAGTTTATACATTTTAGCAATAACATGTTCATCCTTTGTATATAATTCAGTTTCAAATTCCAACTTATGTTGTTCAATATGATAAACAGTTTCTTTTCATCTATATTAAATCTGTCTCTTAATTGTGCATATGAAAACCATTGAAAACTAAATCCCCCTGCAGTCAGTTGTTCTCTTGACTTCATCTTAAGTTCTCCATTTTCTTTTACTAACAAATCCTGACATGTTAACCATTTGTCTTTGCCCATTGTTTCTTTTCTATAAAATGCTTCTTGTGCTGAGACCAATAAGGGTATTTTTGGTCACAGCCTGGGTTTATATCTATTCCATATTCTTGATATGGCACTCCTAACATAATGATTTTTGAAATCTACATTAACTTTACCTTTATCATACCACAAAAAACCCATGCCACCCAGAGCTCAGGCTGTGTGCTTCTAATTCTAACATTCTCTTATTTCTCAACAGCACCCACTCTTTCATCCAAACCAAACAGCAGGCTGCAAAATACAGTTTAAAATCAGGCACTCCTAATCCTCCTCAATCCTTTGTATCTTGAAGAATTTTATATTTAAACTTTGGTTTCTTCCCCTGCCATATGAATCTAGACATATCTTTTTGCCATTGCTTAAAAGATGCGTCATTAGCTGAAACGAGTACTGTTTGACATAAAAACATTGTTCTAGGTAGTACATTCATTTTTCCACAGAAATTCTCCTGAACAGTGATAATTTCAACCTTTCCCATCTTAACAAATCTTTCTTAATTTTATTCCATATTTTAACATAATTATTTTGAAATAACATACAATTCATATTAGAGATAGTAATACCCAGATATTTTAAATTTTTCTCAATCTGAAAGCCAGTTTTTGCCATCAATTCTTTTTGATCTTCCATACTTATATTTTTGTTAACACCTTTGGTTTTTTATTGTTAATTTTAAATCTAGCTAACACACCAAATTCTTTTAATTTTTCCATTAATATCTCTATTCCTTCCATAGGATTTTCCAAAATTAAAACCAAATCATCTGCAAATGCCCTTAATTTGTATGTTTCTTTTTTAACCTTCATCCCAGTGATTCTCTCATCATGTCTTATGTCTGTGTTCAAAACTTCAGGAGTTAGAATGAATAATAGCAAAGAGAGCAGGCATCCTTGCTTTGTCCCTTTCTGTATCTCACAGGGTTTCGTCTGTTCCTTTGAATCAGTTTTGACTCCTGGTGACTCCCTGGATTAGTCCCTGCAGTTTTCTTGGCAAGGTTTTTTGGAAGCAGTTTGCCATTGCCTCCTTCCTAGGGCTGAGAGAGAGTGACTGGCCCAAAGTCTCCCAGCTGACTTCATGCCTAAGGCAGGACTAGAACTCACAGTCTCCAGGTTCTAGTTTAACAACTACACCAAACTTCTTACACATTCCTTGGGCACTAAACCGTAGACATCCATGGGGTTTTGTTGGGACATCATGACACAAATTCTACTCCTCATGTGTTTGTACATGTATCAAGTACAAAAGAGTAGAGTTTACATTGTGACATCACAACACCCATTTTGTCATGTTGGCATCATTGTGGTTGGATGTTTATGCACTAAGCAAACAAAAAGGGTAAGATAATTAAGTCAGTTTCCATTGAATTCTAACAGATTCAAACTTAGAGGGGATGAAAATTACACAAGATACACAACTGTTTCTGCTGCACCATAAGTGGGGATTTTGTGAACTTGAAGGTGAAGGTTTCAGACCTAATTTGTGCAGCCTCCTAACATAGAAGAAGTTCATACAGCTCCTAAGTGGTGCTTCACTGCAGAGGAACACCCTCATTAGTTTTCCTCACCTTCTCACCTGCTTTCATTAGAAGCACATTCTATACAGTTCCAGCTGAACAGCAGGGAACATTATGAGCTGACTGAGAGGCATTTCCTTTGTTAACATGCTTTTCCCCCATCACTGAACACTACAAGGGTAATGGTTTTATATCATCTTTTCATCATAAATCTGCAGAGCAAAATATTATTTGTTTGTTTTTAAGTTGCTTTTCAATAAATAGGGAAAGCCACTAGAGACTGAAGAAATAACAGAAAACGAAATAAGATGACAAAGGTTTTTTTTTTCCTTCCCCCAAATGTATATAAATTACATAGACATCAAAGTCAGGAAGTTCCCCAAATGGTTTTGGGGAGCAGTGAATGCTTCCTTTTCTGAAGCAGCCTTAAGAATCTTAACTCAAGCATTAATTCAAATATGTAATATATGTCTCTCACACAACATCATGACAACAAATGTATATCCTGAAGCTTAGGAAACCCTAATGTAGATTGATTTTGTAATTGAAACGCACAATTTGTTTTCTTTTTGTAGATTATTCTTTACAAGTGTTGTCTTCTTGATGTGCAGAAAAACAATATCAAATTTTCAGAGGGAAAATGTATCTCAGTAAAGACCTCAATCCAAAGTTACTTTGCAAAATAATATACTTGATTGCATTCTTTCTAGTATTCCAAATTACTTGCAATGTTAATTATCTCCACTTGTAATGTCATTAATGAATTAAAGCAATGAACAAATAAGAAAGGCATTTCAGAAGCTGACAGAAAGACAACACATCCAGGGGGATAAGAGATGGACTTGCACCCTCTGCCATCAGCCAGAGGACCAGAGCTGCTCTCTCCTTGGATGAGTACTGTGCACAATATGAGGAAGACCCTTTGTCCAAATGATATGACAGCACATTTTGAAATGCAGTATTGGTCCTATTCGTCTACTTAGAAACTTCTTCAACCCCAGATTGCATTGCAACTGTGAGTTAGAAGATCAAGGACTGAGAACTTTCAGCCTCATTCTTCTTATAAAATAATTTCACCTTGGTGATCCTCTTCCACTACATTATGCAGTCTGGCTTCAAAGGACTGTTAGTTTTTGAGAAGCTATGTCCATTGTTTCCAAGAAAGGACACCATAGTGAAGGGGAAACATTCCCAGAGCATTACATCAGGTAGAAGAAGAGCAGCTGCAGGAAATCTTCCACCATCTCTCCCTCCACTTGGTTCCAGTGCAGTCACTCTCTCTTAACCTAACCTACTTCACAGGCTTATGTAATGATAAAATAGAAGGTGGGCAATGTTGTTTCAACTGCCTTGAGATGTGGAAGGTAAGATGGGATACAAATACCGCAAATAAAGCAAACATTCTCCATTCTATTCCTAGTACCCCACAGAATATTCCATTTTCAGCATCCCATGGTGACCAGCCAGCACTCTCTGGTCACTGAATATAGCCTGTCAAACTGTTTGAACAATTATTTTTTCCCTGAAAGGTCCTGTTGTTCTTGTTCAAGTCTTGAAGTTACCCAACCCTACCAACACTGGTGTGTGTGTGTGGGGGGGGGGGGACAACGGGTGAGAGAGAGAGAGAGAGAGAGAGAGAGAGAGAGAGAATAATCACCATCTATATCTGTGTTCCCCAGCTTTGGCAATTTCCAGGTGTATGAACTTCAGTTCCCAACATTCCCCATCCAAGATGGTCATTGCCAGCTTGACCATGGGAGTTGAAGCTCACATATGAAGGTTGGGAAACTGATCTTTATCACAGACTTTATCAAATTATCCATCCTACATTTGTTGTTGTTGTTGTTAAGTCGTGTCCGACTCTTCATGACCCCATGAACCATATTGTGCCAGGCCTTCCTATCTTTCACTGCCTCCCTGAGTTTGCTCAATTTCATGCTCATTGCTTCAGTGCTGCTATCTAGCCATCTCATCCTCTGCCGTCCTCTTCTCCTTTTGCCTTCCATCTTTCCCAGCATCAGGGTCTTTTCCAAAGAGTCCTCTCTTCGCATTAGGTGACCAAAGTATCTGAGCTTGAGCTTCATTATCAATCCTTCCAATGAGCAATCAGAGTTGATTTCCTTTAAGATTGACTGGTTTGACCTCCTAGCAGTCCAGGGGACTCTTAAGAGTCTTCTCCAGCACCACAGTTCAAAGGCATCAATTCTTTGGCATTCAGCCTTCTTTGTGGTCCAGCTCTCACAGCCATACATTACTACTGGAAAAACCATAGCTTTGACTATGCAGATCTTTGTTGGCAAGGTGACGTCTCTGCTTTTTAATATGCTATCTAGGTTTGTCATAGCTTTCCTCCCAAGGAGCAAGCGTCTTTTAATTTCATGGCTGCAGTCTCCGTCTGCAGTGATCTTGGAGCCCAAATAAATGAAGTCTGTTACTGCTTCCATTTCTACCCCTTCTATTTGCCAGGGATTGATGGGTCCAGATGCCATGAGCTTAGTTTTTTTAATGTTGAGTTTCAAGCCAACTTTCGCACTCTCCTCTTTCACCCTCATCAAGAGGCTCTTTAGTTCTTCTTCACTTTCTGCCATTAGGGTGGTATCGTCTGCATATCTGAGGTTATTGATGTTTCTCCCTGCAATCTTAATTCCGGCTTGTGATTCTTCCAGCCTGGCATTTCTCATGATGTACTCTGCATATAGGTTAAATAAGCAGGGTGACAGTATATAGCCTTGTCGTACTCCTTTCCCTATTTTGAACCAATCGGTTGTTCCATGACCGATTCTAACTGTTGCTTCTTGGCCCGCATACAGATTTCTCAGGAGACAGGTAAGGTGGTCTGATATCCCTATCTCTTTAAGAATTTGCCACAGTTTGTTGTGATCCACACAATCAAAGGCTTTTGCATAGTCAATGAAGCAGAAGTAGATGCTTTTCTGGAACTCTCATGCTTTCTCCATGATCCAGCGAATGTTGGCAATTTGATCTCTAGTACCTCTGCCTCTTTGAAACCCAGCTTGTGCATCCGGTAGTTCTCGGTTCACGTACTGCTGAAGCCTAGCTTGTAGGATTTTGAGCATAACCTTGCTAGTATGTAAAATGAGTGCAATTGTGCGATAGTTTGAGCATTCTTTGGCATTGCCCTTCTTTGGAATTGGAACGTAAACTGACCTTTTCCAATCCCATGGCCACTGTTGCGTTTTCCAAACTTGCTGGCATATTGAGTGCAGCTCTTTAACAGCATCGTCTTTTAGTATTTTAAATAACTCAGCTGGAATACTGTCATCTCCACTAGCTTTGTTGTTAGCAATGCTTCCTAAGGCCCACTTGACTTCACTCTCTAGGATGTCTGGCTCAGGGACAGTGACCACACCAGCATGGACATCAGGGACATTAAGATCTTTCTTGTATAGTTCTTCTATGTATTCTTGCCACCACTTCTTAATCTCTTCTGCTTCTGTTAGGCCCCTGCCTTTTTTGTCCTTTATCATGCCAATCTTTGCACTAAACGTTCCTTTGATATCTCCAATTTTCTTGAATGAGATCTCTAGTCTTCCCCATTCTATTGTTTTCCTCAATTTCTTTGCATTGTTCATTTAAGAAGGTCTTCTTATCTCTCCTTGCTATTCTCTGGAAATCTGCATTCAGTTGCTTATATCTTTCCCTTTCACCCTTGCTTTTTGCATTCCTTCTTTCCACAGCTATTTGTAAAGCCTCGTCAGACAGCCATTTTGCTTTCTTGCATTTCTTTTTCTTTGGGATGGTTTTAGTTGCTGCCTCTTGTACAATGTTACAGACCTCCGTCCATAGTTCTTCAGGCACTCTGTCTACCAAATCTAATCCTCTAAATCTATTCATCACCTTCACTGTGTACTCACATGGAATATGATCTAAGTCATACCTGAGTGGTCTAGTGGTTTTCCCTACATTCTTCAATTTAAGCCTAAATTTTGCAGTAAGAAGCTCGTGATCTGAGCCACAGTCAGCTCCTGGTCTTGTTTTTGCCGTCTGTATAGAGCTTCTCCATCTTTGGCTGCAAAGTATGTAATCAATCTGGTTTCAGTATTGACCATCTGGTGATGTCCATGTGTAGAGTCATCTCTTGTGTTGTTGGATCCATCCTACATGCCTCCTTGCAAATAAATTGAAAGAAAGTTTCCATACCTGTCTCTTCTCTCAGACTTTCCCGTCTTCATACCTGTGGCCTACCTTCCACTGGCACTAGCATGCCATTGTTACGTGAAGCTTCCCTATCCAGGTCTACAGCTCACACTGTTTGGAAACTTTTCATTCCATCAGATTTCATCTAACATTTCTATACCTCTAAGCTAGCCTTTCTTACCTGGTGTCCTCTAGATATGTTAAACAACGAAATGCTAATAAGTATTGCCATGCTGACTGGGAGTTCTGGGAGTTGTTCCACACATCAGAAAGGAAACAGGTTGGAGAAAGTTCCCCTAAGCAATTTTTCCTCACCTAAAATGTTTGCAGCGCTACAGCATCACACCTTTTATAATCATCTCATTTCTTTCTATACCTTATTGGTCTACAGTGAACAGAGTTCTGCTGTTCTGACAGCCATGTAAGGATAAGGGCTTAGTAAGTAGTTGTTACAGGAGCTGTGAATTCAGTAGGAACTACTATCATTATTTCAATGTTTTCTTGGGTATTGCTGATACACTTCTGAGGCCCAAGCCAAACATAATAGCAGATAGCTATTGATTAATGCAACCTAAGAAAGAAAATCTGTGGAAAGGCAGTGTTTGATGTGATGTCATAATTTCAGCATCCCCTACAAGTAACAGAGAATGAGCACAGCAAAGAATAGAGAAACTCTGAGTGCAATGACATCATACCATACCTAGTTTTTCACTAGATGCTACCAAGAAGGCATGAGTCAGAGACACAGATCAGCAGCAGTCACATATCTTGTTTAGTTCTTTATCTTATCCATGAATGTAGGATACTGATTGGCTGTGGTAGTTGCAGTCTATACAACTGCAGTCTTGCAAGTCTAGCATTGAAATAGTTCTGTTCCTCTGTTCCTATATTTGATTGCTCTAAGGCACATCAAGTTTGTTGGCAAGTTATCCTTATAAGTCACCTTGGTTACCAGGCAGTCTCTAGGAGATGAAACTTTAAGACAAAGGACATAAGTGGAATTTCCTTGATAAAGGATGTGGTTGCTTCATTTGTATTTGTTTTATGAGAATATACAAACCTAGAAGGTAATTCTGGCTACTGCTATTAATCATGAAAATAACTGCATCAGGAGGATTTTTAGGTGTCTAAAAGCAACCTGAAAATATAATTAAAACAATCTATTGCTCCGTGCTTGATTCTTCTCTGAGTTCTTTTCTGTGAAAAGGACATTTTGCAGGATTTAAGGTGAAATGGTACTCAAAATAGGGTTGTCAAAATTTAGTTTCCTGCAAGTGAACATTAATCTCTCACATCAAATTCTGAGTCCCCAAAGCGCTGCTCACTACTGGACTCATTCTTGTCTGTCATGACTGGCCAAGGACTGCAGGAAAAATTGGGGTCAATTTTTGTAGGATGTTGGGAGAAGATAATGCTTACTGCACTGTAAAGTGTGTCAGCCAATTAGATAACTATCACTGGAGGCAAATGATCAATATAATTACAGGTCATTTTCTCACATAGTTTCTCGAAATGGTTATGATGAAGATAATGGCTCTCTTGAGAGAGAGCTGGTCCTATACTGCACAGAAGTTTGATTTAAGCCAGGAATGAAAGCCAAGTTCTGCCAGCTTGTGTGGTGCTAGTTGTGTCCCAACTGGGTGCATTACAGGTTTTCCATTGCTTCTGTCAACAAGGGGTTTCGCATGACTGTTAGTTTTTTAATAATGATTGCTACTGCTATTAGGCATGGTCTAACCACAATTGAGAGTATACCAGTTATTTCTGGGTGCTACTGGCCAGAAGGTCAGAAGTAGACTCCTTGGACATTTGCTGCCATTACTTCCATTCCCTAGTAGCACTATTGGTACTGAAGCTTGCTCATTATCATTATTTCCCATTTCACCCTGTTCCCTTCTCCATGCTCCATGTCACCTATCAGCCAGGTTATATTTGAATGTGAGTTTAGTGCTCTTTCAGAATAGCACTAGACCTGTGTTCGGAAATAGACCAACTCCTTACAGATGCAGAAGAATGGCTGTGTCATGCAGGAGCATCAGGAGATCAATCTCCTGCTTCCCCCAGCACCTTTCCTCCATACTTGTGACCTGTTCACCAACCTATTTTGGACATGTGTTTAATGCTTTTTCAGAAGAGTGCTAGATCTACGTTCAAAAATAGCCCAATTGAGAAGCCATAAATGTGAAGGGGTTGCACCCAGCATTCCACCCAGCCTTCTATGCCTGCAGTCAATCAATTAGGCAATGTGACAGGCGGCAAAACCCACCATTTAAGCACTATGCTCACACAATCCCACTTCACCTTAGGGAGAATGATTGGTGGGAGGTGAAATGATGTTGGGGGAGTCTACCAATCCCTTATCTTTGCCTTGCCTGCAATATGTGCATTAGGACAGTTCTCTTCACCAACCTAGTTATTTTTGCAGAATAGGGTTTTGCAAAATAGGGTTTGCAGAATGGGGACAACACAATTTATGCCAGCATACATTTGTATGCTCAAAGACCAGTGGCCACCACGTTGGCTCAGCTGTCTGGAAGAGAGCTACTACTGTTATTGTCAGGGCACCTATATACCAGTAAGCACACTTTAAATCAGGCAAAAAAGTTTCAAAAGTTTGGGAGTTTGCACCCTGCAGAGTAATGCAAGAACAAACCCTTTGAATTGCTATAAGAATTGAATCAATAATAACATTGTAGCACTCTGAAGTCCTTGAACAGAAAATACAGAAAGCAAAATGCTGCTGCTGTTATTGTTAGGATTTCAATCTGTATTCTCCTGATGCTCTGTGAAGAGTCATTGTCAAGGCCAAATTATATGAACGCGTGCTAGTCTAATAAGACAGCTTGTCTGTACAATTGGATAAAGAATAGAGAGATGCCCCTCCCTGAAAAGGCTCTATTTCCATTATGTCAGAAAAACAGACCTTTTGTATTCAATTTTTCAGCACTCATCAACTGTGTACAATTATACTATATGTTCTGTACATTCTGACTGCATGCAAATAAACTATGAGGGTTGGGATTATATACAAAGTGTCTTGCTTTTCAGTTGTTTTTATTTTTTAAAAATCTGTGCTGTAATTTAAAATGGGGCCGCATTAGAGGGGGTGACTCTTTCAAAGCAGTGGCTCTTGTAGAATCACAGATGTTTCCAGAGGGTGCATGCAGGGAAGTAGGAGGCGGGTGATGTTCTTTCTTTGTAAAGCTTTATTTCTGTCTTGAATTTTAAAGTCTGGATCTTTCAGAGTTCAGGGTAGGAGGGTGTTGTCTGAAATGGAGGAGCTGAAAGTATGATCCTACAATTGCTTGGGCTTTCAACAGCCTGCCTATTAGGTTGGTCTGAAAACTCTAATACATCTGTGTGTGTGTGTGTGTCCATGCACCTTCAATCAGTGTTGGCTCCTGGCAACTGCAGTTTTCTTGGGGAGGTTTTTAAGAAGTGATTTGCCATTGCCTGCTTCCTAGGGCTGAAAGAGAATGACTGGCCCAAGGCCACCCAGCTGGCTTTGTGCCTAGGTGGGGCTAGAATTCACGGTCTCCCGGTTTCTAGCCTGATGCCTTAACCACTAGACCAAACTGGCTCTCCTTCATATATCCTGGGTACCCATTAGTACCTAATAATAACATTGTGTCTGAGACAGCTTCCATGATGACATCAGAGACCTGCCTATGCAATTTATTTATTTATTTTATATTCTTTTAATTAAAAAAGGAAATGGAAGACTGTTGCAATGCAATGCCAGCCTCAGCATCATCTTTATTTCTACAGACCCAAGAGGAGGCATTCTTAGCAAATAAAAATGGGCAGTTGCTGCAGACAAATGCTTTGGTAGGACCCACTCACCCAGGATAAAGATAAGCTGGGATGAGAAACAGCAGCTGAGGGTCCATATGGCAGGTAGGTGTTTTACAGCTGACCGCACTAAAATGGCAATCATGGTATCAGAGTTCCCATGATATATTCCCATATTTTCACGTGCATCTACTGGCCTATAAGGTTTGGGGGACCTCTGCTCTACATGTTTGAAATAACTATTTTATGTCATGTCTTGCCTGCAGGCCCATCAGTGATCAAAACTGTAATACTAGATTTGATGTACATAGATAATCATACAATAGGGGAAGAATGTAAATCAATATGGGAAAAGTACACATAAAAATGCATTCTGATAAAAATAGCACATAAACCTAGAGGGATTGCTTGTAGAAAATCTGCATATCAAGGCTAGTACATATGAAAATGAGTATATCAACAGAATTGTCATGTAACTTGTTTTTTTAAAAAACATAAAGTGATGGTTAAAAAGAAAACAATGTAGGTTAGAAAAATAAAACATTAACAGGAATCAAACTTTAGAGATTCATCTACCCCTAACACTCAACTGCACAGAGGTTATGCTGTCTCCCTTCTGTCTTAAAACCTGCTGGTTGGAAGAGAAAGACCAATAATTGATTGCTGCTATACTGGCCTATAGGTATAACTCTGCCATCTACCTTAAGAGACGTGAGTCATCAATTGAGAGGATGCACCTGTGTTGTACACATGAAACAAGTCTTTGCATTTCCGTAGCTCACATCCTCCTGCAATCTCTGCTTGCTTACTGTGACTTGACTTATCTTCATGGCATAGAGGCTTAAAAGTAGAACACTGCAGGAAAGAGGACACAGCTGCACAGAATAAAACCGCTGGGAAATAGTATCTTTACCTTTGCAAATCGCTAGTTGAAACATGACATTATCATCCTTCCCATGCTCCATGGCTTATGGTCTAAAAATTTTGCATGACAATAGTGATAGGAAGAAGACCCAAAAAGTGGTATTTGAGGAGAAAAATAGATGCAACAATCCATAGAATGATTCTTATGGGCAGGCTAAGGCTAGTGGGAACATCCCACTAAAATGCTTAGTTGTTGAGCATCAAGTTGTGATTTAAAAAGAAAAAAAAAAAAGTTGCATGAAGTACAACCACTAGATGGCAGCAGATTATTAGAATCTTTTTGTCTCTCCTTGTTGCCATCTGGTGGTCCGTGGCAGTTTTGCAACCCACATCTAGTAGCCTTAAAACCAGATCCCTCCAGATCTGTTGCATTTTATCTCCAAGACATCTCAACCAATATGATCAATAGATATGGATATTAGGGAAGACTATTTTAAAATAACTAGAAAAGTTTGGATTAACTTATTTGTGGGCTCTTACATTCTGACAGAAACCAATAATCTTGATAATTTGTGATCTTTAAATGCTTCATGGGCTTCATATACCCAGCCATCAGTTTGATACCTCAGATCAAATTTCATTTAGCTACAGGCCTTTTTGAAATGAACTATAAGTCTTATGGTTGGATAAGACTCATCCCATCATACATTATACTGAATATATGAATATAACCAACTGTAAAGCAAATAGTTTCCTGCTCTCATATTCCTGCAAATTACAAAAGTTATCATTTACTTAAATTGGTCATCTATATTTTATTTTTAAAAGTATTGAAAAAAGTGATGGACATTTATTTTCACTGTATGAGTTGAGTTCAACAGTTTCTGTTCAACCCCTCCTTCATCTTCCTTTCTGAAAGCAGTTTGATCCCTTTCCAATCTATGTATACTTCCACTTAAACATAATTTTAAGGAAAGCAGAGAAGATTGGAGCTATAATGACCTTAGAAGTAATCTAATTTAACTCCCTGTCCAATGCAAGATCTTACTGGTATAGCAATGGCTGGACATTACATCAATATCTGGGGCTTCTCAACCCAAATGACCAGTGGCTAAGCAGCGGAAGTTAAGAGTAATAGCTGTGCGGCTTGGGTTAGCATGGGAATGCTGGAGCCTAGTAAGCTAATATTGCTTGTTGCAGTATCTTACTTTGAAAAATGTTTTATTGTTCAAGAGCTGCCATCCAAGTGTAGAGAAATTAGAAATGTTCATGTATTATTTTTACCTACAAAATGCATTGTCCTGGTTCTACCACAAAATTGTGCTTATTCCTAAATAAATGAGTCGAGCCTCAGGGCAGTGGAAGCAAACTCCATGTCATTCATATAGTCATGGTGCTAGGTTTTCAACAAATCTAAAACATTAAACTGTCTGTTTTCATACACTATTTAAAACAAAAATCAGCAATTTTTGTTGTTGATTGATCTGCTTCAAAACATCAAGAATGAGAAGTTGTTTTAAACAGGAAATGGGGAGAGGAGTTGCAGACTTCATAACAAATTGTATTAGGAAAACAATAAAGCCTCCCTCAGTTTAAGCGCAGCCAGATGGACATGTAGTTTTCTTGGCCATGGTATACCAATGGTTTGCCATTGTCTTCTGGGATTTTTTTTTTTTTTGCTTTTTTTACTTACTTTATTTATACTGACTTGCATAGATGACTAATGTAATCCATAGTCCTGAGATTTCCTGATAGTCTTCCATCCAAGTAATAGCCAAGTCAACCCTATTTAGCATTTTGAGATCAGCCATGGTTGACTAGATGCTGCCACCTGCTGTGATATATGACAAGATTTATAAACACATGTGAGAACAGTGCATTAAAGAAATAATTTGGACTGATCCTACCAGTAGCAGATTGGAGGTGCTTTGACATAAAACTGGATTTAGGTGACAGGGAAAACAACAAATTGTTAATTAATTAATTTATTATTATCATGGATTTATAGCCAGGGAGTAGAAGAGATACTTGAGGGATTTTCTCTCTCAAGTTGCTATAGTAGCTTCCTTGGATACAATTCATCTTGACTTGGTTGTGAGGACTGAGTACTCTGGAGACTTATAAGAGCATGGATTCCTATCTAATAAGTCTGTGTGCCTGGTCACTTAACAGAACCGCATCAATTCCGACTGATAGAGTAAAGCTGTGGCGCAGCATGAAAAAGTGAGGCATTCCATCTCAAGACTTTCCATCAAAGCATTAAGGGAGGTCACTTGGTTTTGCCCAGCTACTTTGCTTCAATGGAAATGTCTTCTGTGCACGCTTACTCATGCACAAAAGATCACGGAAGGCTGTCCATGTAGCTGCTTTGATGCGGCAGAACAGCAGTGCTTGAAAATATAGCTTCATTTTGCAGAGCCACACTGAAGGGGTAGTTCACAGAAGACCAAGTCAAAGCAAAGCCCCCCACCCCCTTCCAAGGCTTCATACAGACTTTACATCAAAACTCCAAACTCTTTTATAAGCCCCAGGAAAACAAATCCTTTCTTTAAAAAAAAGTATTTACTGCCACTTTTGTCCCTCAAAAAAAGATGGTGATGATGATGATGATGATGATGATTGCAATATCTGGAGACAGCAGAATAGAAGAGAAAGAACTGGAGAAAATCACAAAAATGCAAAGATCTGCAAATAGAAGTAGAATGACTGTGGCAAAAGAAAGCAAAGATAGTACCAACAGTAATAAGCACCTTGGGTGCAACCCCAAAATATCTGGATCACCACTTGAAGACCGTCAGCATTGACAAAATCACCCTCAGTCAATTGCAAAAGGCAGCTTTACTTGGAACAGCTTCCATCCTGCGACGATACCTGTAACACCATCAAACAACAACATCTGCCCATCCCAGGTCTTTGGGAAGGACTCGAGAGGTAGACAAAAATGCCAAATCCAATCTAAAAACTGGCTGACTGTGCAATCAACAATAATAAATTAAATTTATATGCCACCCAACTCCCAGTGACTCTGGGCGGTTTACAAATAAAAATACAAAAAACATAAAACAAAGAAACAAGATGGCAAAGAAACAAACTCGGATGGAACAAGGGAGAAGAAGAAAAGGGGTGTCTTCCCAAAATTACCAAGTATTCTTCTTCTAAATTCCATAATGAACTATTGGATGTAGTAGTAAAGATGGCCCAGTGAGGGACAGAATTTAAAAAGTTCAAACATATATAACTTTATTGGTAACAAACAAACACACATAGAGACAGAATGCTGGTTGGAGTACTGGCCAATTTTTCCTGTACAATTTCCGATCAAATTCTTCATCCAAGGCAGATTGTTTCCTTATAACCTATTCTCCTCCCAGTCAGTGGCAAAAGATACAAACCACAGTAAAGGCAAATTAATAACTTCCCATTCTTACAACTGCCTCACCCAAGGTTCTTTTATGCTGTCTCCTGGGAACCCAGGCCTAACAGGCTGTGATGCAACCTCACTCATCTCCAAATTACACTGCTTTCCCCTAGCTTACTGATTACAGCTGTCCTTGCACATTCGCCTCCAGCTTCTTCTTTCTTCCCAGCCTTCCAATGAGCTGCTCCTGGTGGTCTGCAGTTTCCATTCTCCCTTAAACACATTTTGAGCTGACTGACAGCACAATGGAATGAGCTGTTTATCTGATCCATGGAAAGGCCATTTCATTCATCATTTCAGCCCCCTAAATATAAATGTTAACTTGGTCTTTATTTTCTGGGAAAACTTCCCGTTGGCCAGAATCTTCAGGTTTCTGATCCTCAGCTTTGATTTAAGACAGTGTGAAAAATGCCTCAGCTGATACATCCATAGAGTACAAGAAAGGAAAAATGTTTCATCAGCCAAGCAAAAGAGGTTCTCCAAGAATGGGACCGCAGAAACAACTCTCCCCAACTAGGAGAAACAAATATTGGAATTAGCCTATGGGATTATGGTGGCCACCAGAAATGAGAATCAGAAGATATTCCTTGCTGTTGAAACTCAATAATAGTTTTCAGGTCTTTACTGAAGTAAAATGCTTTGTGATTTCAGGGAAGGAAGGAAAAAAAAGTGCTGGACTGAAGCCCCAAAGTGAGAAGGAATGCAACAGTTGTTTTCAAACAGACAAAAAACCATTGAATTAGTTTGTGTCTTTCAACAAAGGTATGTTACCCAGATCTGTAAGGACTGAGGCCAGTGAGGTGAGAACCAGCAGTCATCTGAGTGAAGATGGCCATTATGTACTAAATTCCAGTTTAAACCTTTGAAAATATGTAAAACTGCCTAACATCTTTGCTCTGCAGTGAGCAATCAACTGTTCTGTGTGAGGCTTCATTCTGGTCTGCAATAAAGATTTTAATCTAGCCAAGCTCTGTCTGTGTATCTTTTGCCAAATCAGGCTGAGAATTTGAGCTAAAGATGAACTATTGGGAGATTGGTGATTTACTGCCAAGCCCAGGTGAGAAGCCTGGCAAGATTCACTGGCTAGTGAAATAGAGCTCTGAAGGTGACTCATCAATCCACTGCAAGTCAGTTTTTGCCATTTATCCAAGTTGGGATGAATGAGATATCGAAGAACAGCTACAACCTTATTTCCTTTGATTTTCAAGCTCTAGGAGGAAAACTGAAGAAAATGAGGGTCAGGGGACATTATCCATTCTTATGAACCAGAAGAACATTAGACCACAAATGACTGACTCGCTGCAGTGGTGTTAATGGATGGGATTTGAGTTCTGGATTAGTGCTATGAAATGGGTTGCACCTCATCCACCAGGAGGTATGTCTTGTCTTGACAAGCTTGGTCAAGAGTGCTTTAAACTGAATCCTTTAGTTGGAGACATAAATCCAGAATAAGAACTTTATATAAGGGCATGCATGTTAGAAGAAGGGTAGAAAAAAAACTATGCTAGGGCTTAGGAAACCACTCAGTGAAAAATTAAGAAGAACATTAACTCATAAAGTTCATTCCTTTGTATCCATATACTAATGCTTAGAGCATAGAAAATATGTGAGATGAGCTTGAACTTTTAACACAGGAAGGCAAATATGATTTAATAGTGGGACGTTTCCCATGACTATTACTGCTAAAACAATAATTCAGAAGGAACAGAAGTAAGAGAAAGAGGGGACGAGTTGCACTGTGTATTAAAAATATGTAGTTCAATAGAGAAATCCATGGGAATGAACTTGGTGGCACTGTTGAGAATATCAAAATTAAAATAAAAGTAAGAAGGAATAAAAGTAATATTGTTGTTGCTACTGAAGCTATTATTGTCTAATACTGCATTAAGGATGATACTTTCTAAAAAGGAAAATGCAGTTCCTTCAAAGCAGTATGGATTAGTAGAGATGGGGGATTTTAATTATCTAAATATCCATTGGGGAGAGATTCTGTCTAGGATGATTCTATCAGTGTGTATGCTGACAATTTTCTCTGTCAAAGGATGGAAGAAAGCACAAGTGGATCCACTATACTTGACTTGAACCTAAACACTAAGAAAGGCTTCATTGAAGAAATGAAGGTAGCAGGAACACTGGGAAATGCCCATGTAATGCTGGAGTTTTTGATTTTAAGAACTAGAGGTAAGTGTAATCAAATACATTCCTGGGGCGTCAAATAAGTGAATTTTAATACACTCAGAACAGTGAAAAGTAGGATTCTGTGGCAAAAGAAGCTAATTGGAAAAGGACACCAAGAAGAAGTACTAAAAGCACAATCAAATAATTCCAATGAATTAAAAACAGAAGAAGCCAATGTGATTGTACCAAAGGCTTACTGAAAATCTGAAAATAGAAATAAAAGAAAAAGAAACAAAGGAAAAAGACAGGTGACCAAGGAATAGTATATATGGATAATCCAGATTTGTAGAGATGATGACAGAAAAAGTAAAGCTCACTGTGAACTGAAATTAGTAAAGATTCCTAATTGTTGTCCTAAGAACAACCAGAATGGACTTCTGCAGATATGTTCAAAAGAAAAGGAAAAGAAAATGAATAGTATACCAGATGTTCGGTGAAGGTAATAAAAAAGAAAACAAGAATAACAAGAAACAATAACAAGAAAAATAATGATAAAAGAATAACAAGAAAAAGACAGAAGGGCTTATTTCTTTTGGCTGACTTTACTAAGAAAAAAGATTTTGTTTAATCAGGCAATTGTGAAGAGGAGCAAGATTCCAGCTTGAGCTTGATAAAATATTTTCAGGGAATATCTACTCACTATGAATAACTTCAGATCTGCTTGGTTAGATGGATTACCTCCTAAAGCACCAAAGGAACTTGCTTATGGTCTGGCTTGAATCTCTATTCATTGTAATTGAGAAATCCTGGAGAACAGATCACATATCAGAAGGTGAGAAGAGGGCAAATATCCCTTCAAAAGGAGGGAAGAGGAAGATCTGGGTAAGTACAGACCAATCAGTTTGAAATGAGTACATGGAAAGATTCCAAAGCAGATTATAATCTGATTGAATGATAAGCCCCTTGAGAACAATGCAGTGATTATTCCAAGTCAACATAGATTTGTTCAGAAAAAGTCTTATTAAACCAAACTTCTTTCATTTTGTGACTGTGTAATTTCTTTAATAGATTGTGGAAATATGGTTGATTTAATATGAGTTTACTTCAACAAAGCATTTAACAGAGTACTCCATAACTTTGGTACTTCATTTGCTCCCCACTCCCTAAACTGCACCCCCAGTATGGCTAGTATTTGGCCAAGCCATGAATAAAATATTAAGAAGGGCCCAAGGATGTTCTTTCCAACCTACAGTTTTCAACAATCTCTCTGTCTCCCTGTTTACACAGCTGATTGTTGAATTTTAAACAGGCAATGGTTATTTTGTAGAAGGAAGTTTGCATTAGATATGTTTGGCAAGTCCTTTTTGCAGTTAGATAATTAAGCAAATACTCACATTCTATGACTATTATTTGTTCATGCCGAGAGAAAACCATTCACCAAACCAGACACTGAACTCAATTACATACATCCCAGCATTTTCTATATTATGACTTTTTTAATCTATGCTTTTCCTTTATTAATCACTATTTTTGTAATTTTATTTTAATACTAGAATTTCTAAATTCACCCTTTTCTTATCTTTCAAATATTCCCTATCTGATGTCTTTGGAGTTAATACTCTCTCTACCCTTTAGAATCTTTCTTGTTATCTTTCCTTACAGCAAGCTCTATTCAAACAGTTAGGAACTGAGACAGTATTAGAATCAGCAGAAACAGCTTCTGATCCTTCTTGGGGAAATACCATTCTTGCTGCAGATTAAGTTTAATTTATCCATAAAAGTGATTATAGAACGTGGGAGAACTTTGGCCTGCTGGATCAACAACAAAGGGAATTGCCAGGAAGCTTTCACACATGTTGAGTTAAGATAGCCTGCAGATGAAAAGAGAAGCTCCATGCCAGCTTGGCAAAAGCACTTGAGAAATCCCTCTATTATTATAACCCAGGCAAGACACACATGAGCTTCTACAAGCACTCCCAGCTCTCATGAATGCTCTTAATGTTTCTCATCCTCTAAGTAACGCCTATAACATTGTGGATATTTCTTAAAGGGTATGTTTGTAGAAGTAGTTACCTAGTAAGATCCATGGGGATTTGAACTTCCTGTTTAATTTCCTGATGCTGAATGTGAAGGAAACAGATTAAACCTTGATACAGTGAATAGCAGGTAATTCCAGTTTTGAGTTTGTAATGTCTTTCAGCAAGGCTGTCAGATTAGGATTATCACTGAAAAAATATTCCATCACAAAAAGGTTAGGCCAAAGATGCTCCGCTCGTGGACATCTGCAGGATCTTGCTGCTTTCATCAAAATGCTGAAAGCCGCATCAAGCCATTCAGTCACAAGCTCCACCCTTTTTTGATGTGCGTATGATATCTCAATGCATGTGCAAAAGGGGTGTGACTTGGGTCACAATGGTACAATGTAGCCCCACATGGATGCTGCTGTTTTTCTCTCCTTTTTCCCTTCCTTCAGCCCAGGAAGAGAAGGAAAAAAAATATTTTCTTTGGTCTACCTGATATCTTACTGACAATTTCCCTGAAATGAGAATTTGGTTTTGAGTTCTTTTGATTTTTAAGTTCCCCAAGAAAGATATAAAAATGGCTCTCAACAGAACAAAACAGGAGAGAAAAGAGAAGAACAGGGATTCCAAATCACTAGGGCAACTTTCCTTTCCTTTCTTCACAAGAAATATCTTCCTTCACACCAAGCCCAAAAGGCAGGCTGGTGCTGCAGAAGAAAACTAATTATGTATTTTTCTCCTTCCTAAACCAGAAATCCTGTTCTCTTTCTCATCAAGAGAGCAGCCTCTATTTTTATTCCCTAATTGTACCCTGTAAAGTGCTCAAGAGTCCCCCTTAGCATGAATATGTGCGATTTGTGTGTGAATGCTACATTTTAAATCTCTTGCCTTCTCTGCTGTAACAAAAGCCTTACATCTCTGATGTAGCAACAAGCTTTAATGTTAGAACTCAAGTTTTAGCTTGAATTTTCAGTATCACCAGTCTCTACTTAAACTCTACGTATGCTCCATTAAAGTGAATCACCTCTTAAAATCCCCTACTTCTTCACCCTTTTTTGAGCTCATTGTTTGCATTTCTCTCATTGAACTGAATGTATTAAATTCTCCATAGATTAATTATATCTATATATCTATATCTATAGATTATTATTTCTGCCAAATTCCCCATAGGTTATTAACTGCTTATTATTTGACTGCTCTCTATACCAGTGGTCTCAAATATTATTTAATACATTGTATTCATTGGTTATTGATTAGCTTTATTTTTAAACTTCAGAAATGCATATGCCTATTTAATAACCTATGATCTCAATTCATGCTAACACAATTCATGCTGATTAGGGTGATCTGGGTGGTTTGTTTATCAGATCGATTCACAGCTAGTTTGGTCACAGGACTCAAAGAATGGTCCTCAATGGCTCCTTATCCAACCTGAGTGAGGTGCCATGAAATGCAGTCCTGGGGCTGGTAGTTTTCTACATTTTTTGTAATGAATTGGTCACATATGAATGAAATGCTTATCAAATTTGCTGATAACTTAAAACTGGGTTGGATCACTAATACAGGCAGTTCCCAGGTTAGGTAAGGCATGACTTATGTAATTTTGATGCAGGGAAGGGGGCATGAAAATGGCATGGCATGGATCCCGGGGATAAAAATCAGCTTACACAACGGTTCCTGGAACAGGCACAGGGAGTCCCATTGACAGCACTCATATAGCAGACTTGATCATAGCACCAAAGAAAGGGTTAGAAAACACTGCAGCCTTTGTCCCCACAGACCTTGAAGTAGATACCAAACTACTTAGCCCATAGGGGCATCCCAATAGAGAGCCAGAAGGTAGAAACAAGGCTTGAGGGGAGAAAATTCCTACAGTAAGACTGCTTGTAAGCATCATGTGGCCTTGAAGCACCAAGTTCTGTAATTAAGAATGATAGATCCTGGCTCTTTACCCAAGTACAATTAAATATTGGCAACAACTTCCTGTTTACAGCCCATTCTCACATGCCTCAGATTATATTGTATTTAACTTCTAGAACTCCTGACTCTGTATCATGTTGATCAAGGAATCTGGATGCCATGCTGTGCATATATCTTTTGGAATTCTTGACTCCTTGAAGAAATCTCTTTCCTAGGTCTCTGCTATGCCCTTGTGACTCTGGTTGCTATTTGGAATCTTTGACCTCTACTTTGCCTGGACTTCATCTCTGCCTCCTCTTCTGAGTCCGGTTTGCTGATAGGAGCCTAGTACCTGGATTCAGATGGAATTGGTTTCACAGCTTTGCCTTGCCAGCAAGCTAAGAGTGTCTTGGAAATTATGACTGGTCATAAAGGTAGCAGACTAGGAGACAGATACTCCTTTTAATCACTAAACCAGTTCTCTCACTCTTGAACCAACAGAGGAATGAAGAAATGGCACCTGCCCCATACCTATCTCTAAATGTTTATCTTTAGCTCATCCAGCATTTGTTTTATGGGGACTGAATAAAACAAGACCAGTTTGTGAAGGGGAGCTGCAAAGATGTCCCTCCATTCATTTTAAAAACCTCACTGAAATGGTGGTGGGCTTTGGTGACTTTGTTTCTACTGGGAAGAGGAAGAACCATGGAGGCAGGAGGTGATGAGACATCCTGCTGACAAAGAATATCCTGCTCCCAAATGCCCTCCAGCTCCAGTATTACAGCTGCAAAATCCTCTTTACAACAATTATTTTTCCCTGCAGCTCAGCCAGAAGTTAATTGGCTCAGCTGTCAAAGAACAAGGACTGTATGGAAACAGAAGGACATGGTGCCAGTCCTGGACTGGTGCAAATGGCTGTGTAGATATGCCCTTAATAAAGCAAGAATTACCACTTGATTTTCCAGACAAAGAAGAGGTCTGTATTTTGCTGTATATGCCAACCATATTGTGAATGGATACATTTTCTAGTGCGGCTGCTAATACTTTCATAGTTATGGATCATATGTTCCAGTAGACCTGTAGGGGATAGGGAAAATCTAACAACATAGCTTTATAAACTGGAGTTGGCTCCAAATTATCCCCGTGCTTGCAAAATGTCATTGTCCTGAAGTGTTCTGTGACTTTCATAATGTGAGAGCAGTATTGCTCCCTAGGAATCTAACAGCAGGTCTTGACAGTGACTTCCTGTGCTCCAAGTTTAACCTGACAGCCCAAGAGCAAAAGGGGCCCCAAAGAAATAAAAAATAAAACTATTAGCATATGATATGAAATAAGACATGATATATGGTATGCACGACTAGTGTAGGCTGTATTCAGTCCCCAATCAGTACAGACCCAGCTCATGCTGACATTCTCCCTTCATGAAAGAAAGAAAGAAAGAAAGAAAGAAAGAAAGAAAGAAAGAAAGAAAGAAAGAAAAAAATTTGACAGGGTGTACTTGATACTTGCTACTACAGTCATTTAGATCAGTTGTGGCCATCTTTTAGTGGCCGTCTTTTAGTGGCCAAAGTCTGTTTTTAATTTTGGGGAGGGACAAGGGCTACAGTCAGTAACAGGGCTAAATTAGTACATCCATAGCAAGGCTGGGATCCTCTGTTCTTTTATGGATTTGGGGAAAGGTGGTGAAGAGTGTTTGCTCTGGGTTTTTTTTTTTTTAATGGTATTAAACCTATTTAAGGCATACAAATGAAATTAGTTTCTGCAGACACTCACACATTAAATGCAATTGCTTCCATAGACTATTCGGGCTTCTTTCCATGCGAGCAAAGGACTCTGCTAATGCAGGAACTTGGTTCACTGAGAAACTAACGAAACACATATCCTCTCTGGCAAACATGTTAGGAATTTGAACAGAATACTAAATGGAAACCTTCCTCTTTCTTTTTCTTTCCTCTTCCTCCAATTGCTTTTCTAAAAAGAACACTTACTGAAATAGGGTGAGGTTTGTTTATTGGTTGGCTGGTTTTGGTTTTGGTTTTAACTAAGCATAAATGCCAAGAATATATAGTAACTTAGAATATTCTATTTTCCAGAATTTCTAGTATTATTTGTTCCTGAAAAATGATTAAGAAGTTCAAAGTACTATTATGTTTTGAAGAAGTAAAAAGTGGGGAGTGGGTGTTGTTTTTCCTTCAATAGTTTAAAAGAAATTATTTTCCACATTTATTTCCAGCCTCGCTTTTGTGACATGATGAAAGGCTTCTCCCATGTTCTCCTATCATTTTTGAAATCTAAAAAAATAATTCCAAGGGGCATTGAAATGAACTTTTCCATTTCCAGCAACCCATAACAAAGGGGGTTTTTTTTGTTTTCAATAACCTTTCCTACACTGTTACAGCAAATAGTCATTACATTTCTCTAACTTACAACATGAAAGCAGATTTATAAAATTTTAAACAAGTCAACAATAATTTATTCTTACCTCTGAAAAATCAATGTTACTTTTATCTTCAAAAGAAAATACAAAGGGGCTTCCTGAAGCCCTAAGATATCAATATACCATAAAGACATTGTAGGAGGAGTGCTGTGTTAGTCTATAGTGGCATAAAAATCAGGAATCTGGTAGCATGTTTTCTAACACATTTTATGAAAAGGCATAAGCTTTTGTGAGCTACAGCTCACTCCACTTCATCAGATGCATACATATTAGTCCTGCGAGGTAGTCCAGACAAGAAGCACAACCAGGAGTACTAGCTCTACCTTTATTGTAAGGTTACATTAACAGAATCTTGCAAGACTGAAAGTATCTCTCCCCTCCTTTCCTTTTGCTCTCTGGAAAACTAGGGAGGGTCCCTTCTGAGATGCTGACATGCCCTCCCTCTTCTGTGGGCTGAGACATCTTTTACATACCAGCTCTCCCTCCTGTCTCCCAAGGTCATTCCCATATACCATTACAATACAGTACCTAGGCTGATGTAGGATTTAAACAGGCGTGAGGAGGGGAGGAAGGAAGGGGAAGGCAGATTGGTTATGCAGATGCAATTACATGTGAGACAGATTACAAGTACCTTATCACAATTAACAATTGTAATTTATAATAAAGATATTTTATAATCAAGAATAGCTTTCCGTAATCTAGCACCCTCTGGATGTATTGGTAGGACAGTTGCCAGAAATCTAATAATTGTAGTTCCAGAAGATCTCAAGGAAGCCACTTTGGTGAAGATTGGCCCCAGGCAGACATCTTTACATTGGGGAATCCTGACATTCCTTGAACATATGCTGAGCATTTCTCAATAACTAGGCAAGCGCAACTAAGCGGATTCCCCATCATTATGAATCTTTCTCTAATGTTTATTGCAACAGGAAAGTATTGGCTATGTTATTTGTCAAGCACTGTTCATATGGAATGACTGTGAGAAAGTTTGGTCAGTGTCTGGTATGAAGAGAATGTATAGTTACAATATGTTCCAGAATCTATTGCAAAATGCAGACATTTCATGTCAAATGTGCAAGGGATTCCCAGAAGATATCACTATGGAAAGAATTCCCTGGAAATCACTGACCTGGCAATCAGGATATAATTCTAAGTCTGCTTAAACAATGAAAGAATTAAATAATATGGAATGTGATAGAAAATTTGCAGAAAAGAATTTTGCAGTGGGAGTGATGCAGCTGAAATAGAACCTCTCTTTGCCAAAAATATGTCGTATCAGGACAGAAGTAGAACTTCTTACTTAATAGGTAAGTGACTTCTTCCAGGAGCAAATGCTTATAGATGTCCATTCCTGATCACAATGATGGCAAGACGTGAACAGGTACATAATGACATCATAATGCAAAGCCCACCCTTTTCTACCTGCATCTCATTTCATCAGTTTCCCCTCCTCCCCCATGGATGCCTATTGCAGATGTTGCCTCCATTGTGCTGTCTCTGTGAGAGCCATTGAGAAAAAGAACCCTGTACATTCCCAGCAACATTTAGCCAACAAAGATGAAAATGAGATAGCACAATGACATTGCTGTGCTCAGAATTTCCCTGCTCTCACGAGGGCAGTGCTGGCATGTCATGTGTCTTTTTTCCAAAATCATAAATATAAATATAAATCAAAAGTACAAAAGCTACATGAGTCCCAAGCAAGGGTAGACCAAGAGGCTCCTGACTCCAGTGCAATCTAGCTCTGGCTAGAAAAGCTTATCAGAGAATCAGTAAAGCTCAACATCTGTCCACGTTTACTAACTGTCTCTTTACCCCCAGCAAGTGCTTCTTATGAAGAGCAGAGGACTTGGGGACTCTCTCTCTGCCCCCCCCCCCAATACTTTAGTCCAGGGGAAGCAACTAGCATCTTTCTTGGGGGCTTTATTTTCCATCACAAGACTTGTGGAGGCCAGATGCAGTAGGAAAGTTGCATGCTGCTTCTGTAAAGTCAGCAGTAAAAATGGCTCTCCCCTCCTCCACATCTTAATGCACAACGGATGGTACAGGGATAAATCGATGATGAACACAAGTCCAGCTTTCGTGAATCCTGAAAATAATCACTGAAGCCTGAATTTTTCAGGAAGGTATTTAAAATATGGTTAGTATTATTGTTATCATTGTGCCCCAACCCAAAGAGTTTGGGAAAGTGTTACTTCCCTTGCAAAGGGTAGAGTAGGGCTTCATGATATTAAGAAGAAGATTAATGGAAGCCCAGCAGTTGTCTATTATAGTCAAGTTTCTCAAACAAGCTCGTGCAATGAGGTAATAAATGTCGGCACCTGCATTTAGGTCATAGATTTCCTATGCTGCATAGCTTCACAAATAGCAAAACATTAACTTAATTGTCTGCTGAGCATTACACTCTAGGGAGCTCATTGTCAGTGTGGAAACATATATGCAAATATATGCTGTTTTCCTCAAATGAATATATAGATATAGTAAATGTAGAATGCTTTGGATGAAGTTGTTTCCTTATGGACTATCACCCAAATGTTTATACACAATTCTTAGCAATGCCATGTTATTACAGAGCAATCCTGCTATAATTATTTTATTTTACCAGAGCTTATGCTCCCACCCTGACGGCATTCCAGAAGGCCTTAAAGACCTGGCATTTCTCCCAGGCCTTGGGCTAGGGCTGAAGGAGCCCCTTGCTGGTTGTGTTTCGTATGTGTTTTTGTGTTGTTTGGCTGGATTCCCCATCTTATTTATCATGTATTGTGTACTATATTTTTATTTTGTTTTGTTATACTGTGAGCCACCTAGAGTTGATCTGAAGTTGGGCAGTGCTGAAATCAAAGGAAACAAATAAATAATAAAGAAATAAAGACAGGAGAATGCAATTTGTATGGAAGGGAAATCTACATGCATGTAATTCTCTTCAAATCAGGGCATGTCTTCAATCAGGAATGAAATTCTTCCTACAACTTCTGGAGAAGGGTTGCTCATAGATTCTACTGAGTAGTAAAAGACAGTGAAGAGTTTCATATGTGTGAGCAGCCACTGAAAACTTTCCCTCTAATTAAAGAAAGAATATTTTCCATTTCTCCCACAGAGCTGAAGAATTTGAAAGAGAGATTGCTTTCCAAAATGTGCTCAGTCATTCCACATTCATCAGAGATATTGAGAGCTAAAAGAAAGGTTGCACATAAAGCACAAGAAAGAAGTGTGCTCAAGCAAAGTGAAATATCTCCAGCCTGTGTGCATGTGAGTGTGAATGTGTGATGTCTGTGTTATGCCATGGCTTGTCCTACCTCACCTCCTTGTACACCCCTTAGGAGTTTATTGAGGACTCCAATGGCCTTCCAGTTTGAAATAGCTGACCACCCCTGCTTTACGTTAAGACTGTTACCATTTTTACTATGATAGAGAAGGTGCAGATCAGGTTACAAGCTTTAATAATAGCCAGGGCAAGTGCAGAATACCTGCTAATGGTAAGGACAGTGTCAACCAGTTTTGGCGCACTTTGGCCAAAGCCATTTATCCGAAGTTTATAAAAGCTGGATCTTCAGTCTAGAGGCTACCTCACAAGCCAACATACTGTTGCCTGCATCACCCCAACTAGGAGGCATATGCAGGACACTGACGTACCCTCCAAATTTACTAGTGATGGGAAGGCAGATGGAGAAATGTTATGATAAACAATTGTTAGTGTGAGAAAGGCAGTACTGTAAGTAGTCTGTTATGAGAAAGGCAAGTTTGTTGAAAGAAGCAAAATGTCTGTGTGTAAAAGGTATGCTTCTGTCCACTTTGTTATATGCAAGTGAGCATTGGGTATGTCAAGAGATATATAAAAGTAGGTTAAATGCAGTGGGCACGTGGTACTTCAGAAGTGTGTGTGGTGAAAGCAGAGGAGATAGGATCAAGAGCATATGAGTGCTGGAGGAATGTGGACGAAATACAAAAGTGAACGACTAGTATGAAAGAAGTACGTTGAGGTCGTTTGGTCATAAAGAGAAAATGAACTCGAATCAAATCACAAAACAAGTATATGAAGGCCAGGAAAGTTATGGGTTGGATGGAGTTGATGAAAAGGAAAGAGACAAGAAGTTTCTGAAGAACAAAAGGCGGTGAACAAAGCAGTGTGTGGACATGATGGAAGCAAAGATGTCTGCAAGGAGAGAAAGATGTAGGGGGGTATAGTGAATGATATAAACTAACTCTAGCAATGTTCCTTTTCTTTTTCTTATCTCATACCTTTAATTTCTTTGGATTACTATTTCTTCCTAGTTTTCTGAGTTCTGTATAACGTTCGTACCCAAAAGTAAATAGTAAGATGGATACATGTGCGTGAGAGAGAAACAGCATATATATTTTACACTGAAGTTGAGCTAAATGATAATTTAAAACCACTTCTGGACTCTTGCCAGGAAAACAGTATGGATGTGTCCTTATAGTCACCAGGAGCTCAGCTTGCCTCAAAGGAGACTTTACTTTTTGGATAAAGTAATACCAAAAGGCAAAAGGAAAATTAATTACATTTGTTTTTATAAGCCATGTAACCTCATGATTAATATTACCGCTAGTTTTTCTTCTTCACTCCCCAGTGGAAAACATGTGAGCTGATTACCAAGGGTGGAGAGGAGCAGGAGCAGGAGCAGGAGCAGGAGCAGGAGCAGGAGCAGGAGCAGCAGCCTTAATATTCCTAATCTTATGCAAAGAGACCAAGCAGCTGAAAAGGGATAGACCAAGGTCCCCGGCAGTTGCATCAATTTTCTATTGTGAAAATGATTAGCTGCACTCTGAAAGATGTGTAGAGGAAATAAGCTGTTAGAATTTAAATGTGATGCTAGATAAATGGACGTGAGGCAGGAACAGAGTCCCTAATTAGATCATCGGCAGTACTTTTTATATCCCTGTTCACTGTGTAAATATCAGTTGCTACTATCTCTCAAATTTTATATTGAAATATGCCAGCCGTATGTTTTTAAAAAATGGTAATCAAAAAGCTATTTGATATGGAATACAGGGAGTCCCCAGTTTAAGAACGAGTTCCATTCCCAAGGTCTGTCCTTAAGTCGAACTTAGACGTAAGCCAGAACAGTATTATTGTATAATACTGTATAGGTAGTATTGTATAATTAACCCAGACCATTGTGTATTTAACTCTAATCATTATGTATTTAACTCGCATTTTGCTACAATAGGCTCCGTTCTTAACTACGGGTCATTTGTAAAGCAGGCATTCTTAACCCAGGGACTCCCTGTATAACAACTGCTGTAGTATAGATAGACAGCCTGATAGACAGATGGACTTACTTCCAAGTAAATGTGCATAGGATTTCAGCCTGCCAGGCTTCTCCTGATACTACATGTAGAATTGAAAGACAGGAATTCAAAGACGCAGGTGTCAGCTAAGTGAGGTTATCACAAGAACGATGGCAGCCATTAAGAAAGAATTCCACTAACTGCCCAGTCTAAAATGCAGACTCTGTTTACATTAAAGGTTTGTTCTCAGGGCCTCCCACTTCTGGACAGAAAGAAGGGTTTCTGCTTTTCTCTTGTTTGGATATTGGTTTCAGGCTGTTTGCTTCAGATCTTGCAAGAACTAGTCTTTGAGAGTTTAAAAATTAAGCTCTATCTATATTGACCTAAGACTTTTAGGGCACCTACCAAAAAAGTATTGATATAATTCCTTTTTTTTTTTTTTCCACAGGAGAGGACAAACTATAAAATAGTAAAGCATGGTATGTAGCAAGTCTCAGATGTAGATTTATCATGAATCCGTTATGTGTTTACAATTGCATAAGCAAGAAAATGTACTTCCTAACTGCGCTTGGCCCTTCTCTTTCCTTGTATCCTCATGCTTTTGGCAGGGGTCATATGACAAAGAGGACCTGTGATTTAGGGCCCTGACTGGGCAAGGCTCTCCATCAGATGTCGAGCTGCCTTCATAATCAGTGGGGTCCAATGAAATAAGCCCTTCGAAGAACACGAGAACCTGCTGGTTAGGAGCAGAAGTAGAATGGTCTTTCTCCCCCACCCTTCCAACCTTAATTATCAATTAAAAACAAGTGGCTGCATTCAAAAGAGCAGGCCTGTTCTAGTGCTCAAGACTTGCACACCCAAGCTACTCTCAGGGACCAAGAGCTTGGGCCATTCTCTTGAGACAGATTAGAACAGGAAGATTGCGCCAGTACAAGATCTGAGTTGTATAAATTTGGATGATCCATTGTGCCATCCTAGTTAAACACGTAGGTTCTTCTATGGGGGCACGGGAGCACTGCAGCAAACCACAACCAGGCTTAGGTTTTGTTTTTTTTCTGTTGTTAAAGACAGCTGGTCTGGCTGGAACCTCCTGTGTCTGCAGACCCTAAGGCAGCTGCTATCCTGCATTGGCTGCTGCTGGATTTGGCCATTTGGCCAAGAGCCCATTTGGTCTAGTATTCAGTGTCACAGAGGGGCCAACCAGATGTACTCAGGAGCATGGATGGGAGGGCTTATTCTTCTTATCATCACTCCCTAGCAACTGGCATCTGTAGTATGCTGTCTGTGATTCTGAAGGTAGTCAACAGCTGATCGCTCATGAATTTTCCAGCTCCTGTTTAAACAACTTAAATTGATAGCACTACATCTGATAGCAGCATATTCCCTGTGCATTGTAGAAAGAAGTGCTTTCTTTTATAGGCCAGTATCTCCCCACAGTTAGTTTTAATGGCTAATCCTGAAGACTAACATTGTGGGAGGGAGAAAATCTACACTTTAGCCACATTTTCTACACTGCACATGATTTCATATACTTCTATCATATCTCCCATTATCTACTTTTGCTCCAAGCTAAAAAGCCCCAGATGCTGTATTCTTCACAGGGAAACTGCTGTAGCCTTCTAATCTTCCTTCCTTCCTTCCTTCCTTCCTTCCTTCCTTCCTTCCTTCCTTCCTTCCTTCCTTCCTTCCTTCCTTCCTTCCTCCCTCCCTCCCTCCCTCCCTCCCTCCAGCTTTGAATAAAATTGTACACAAAGTATTCTAACTGTGGTCTATTGCATATAAGGCCATTCCTATAATGTCTGCTTTATTTTAAATTGCCTTCCTAAAGATTCCAGGTATGGATTTTTCTTTTTTTTTCTAGCAGCTACACCTGCGTTGACATTTTCATTGGGCTGTCCATGATGACTGCAAGATGCCTTTTCTTTTTTTAGCCATTGCCGGCTTAGAGCCATTAATGTATATAAAATATATAAAATAGGTCGATTTTCATTCAAAGGACTTGGGCTCCAGAATCAGCACATTCCATTAACAGTCTGCTTGGTTGTATTGCCAGACTGAGAACAAACACTTCCAGTTCTTTCTTACAGGGCACCACCAAGGCCAGTAGTCTTACATTTGTTCATCATGCTGTACCACCCCCAGACATTTACATTTTTCTTGGTTCTATTATTTTACACTCCTTTCTAATAAATGGAAGAAAAAGACTAGCTTCTGAAATGAGAGCTGTAGTAGCATTAAAATCCAGCTGGGTGACCTGCTATGAATGGATTTTGCTGATGCATGCATGCTAATGACAGAGTTTTGCAAGCCAGCTGTGCCCTCTCTTGCCTCTTTGTGTCAATTCCACAGCCACAAGTTTGCACATTACAGGAATTAGGAAGAGTTCCATTTTAATGCATCTCACAGGAAAAGATTTCCATCCACTTTCAGATCTCTGCTGGGTCAGAAGAGGCTAGCAAAGAAAAAAAAATCCTGGTCAGAACCTCTTCTTTTTTCAGTTAGACAATTAGGGTCTTTCTGGTACAGTTAGGACATGACCGAGCATCACTACACACACAATGTTCATGCTGATGCGGGACTGGCACCATGCTCCTGGATCACCATGGTGTTGGGGGGCTTCTGAAGCCTTTCTGCAGCTTAGTCTCTTAACTTCCAGGTCAGCTATGATGCAGACAATTTCTCATTGGCAGAAACTCGACCCATCCTTCTGCCTGGCTTCTCAAGCCTCCCCATTTCCTGCTGAAGTCTCTAGTCAGCCAGTAAAGCAAATAAGCTGGATTTGGAGATGGCTCTCTGCTTCTTCCAGTTCCTTGTTCAGCCACACAACTCCCTGAGGGGCTACAAAAAAACTACTGTTTCTCATCCACACACAGCTTACAGTTGTGGCTTTTGGACCATTTTGCACATTACACTGAAATAAACTTGGTTCCCCTCCCACTTTGCATTAACGGAGAGCTGTGCTGGCAACCTCAATGGCAGACAAATTTTCCTGAATGGTGTATATCATTTAGAACATGTATTTGTTGCATCTTCCTTTTATGTTTTTTAAATGGACATTTATTTTATGTACATGGCTAAAAATGTTGTATAAGTAGCCCTGGGGAAAAAGAAAATCTATCTATATTATACCTATACAGAACTATACTTAACTATCTATTTATCTATCTATATGGCTGGAGGAAAGAAATCCAAATCAGTAAATAACTGGTAAGGACAAATTCTATTAATAATATTGTTAGTTTGTAAATACAAATAAGAGAAGACCAAATCATTCATAAACTTTCTAGTAATTGATGCAATGATCTCAAGCTGTCTCTGGGAGAAAAGAAACTTTAATTGCATTTTTTCATATTCACTTTTCTAACACTTGGAGAAAACCAACAGACAGATGATCACAAATATTGATGGGCAGAAAGGTGAACATCTATCTAACAGTACCTGAGGAGGGCAAAATGCTCCCAAAATTGTTGTACATTGCTTGAAGGCAATATATGAGGACAAAATGTACAATCAAAAGGATCTATTTTTATCCCAGAGCAATTTTTATTTCTTATTATTGCACTCAGAAGCAGACTATTTTCTTTTATTGTCTAAATCATGGTTAAACCCAAAGGATCCAGAGAGACTGATGCTCCTTTCTACCAGGAAATTCTACAGAAATACAAGTGAATAAAATCTCAGTGGTTCATTATCCTTTTTTTCCCTACATAAATTACCTGTTATCTCAAAATAACAAAATAGTCCTAAGAATGGTTTCCCACCTTGATTTTCAGGAGATGGACAAGCAAAGATTCTGTTTAAGTGAAAGAAAAACATATTTTATGCTAATCCTATGTCTAGTCACCATGAAGATCTTAGGTTAGTTTCAGTTGTTACATGTTAGGCTGTACCCCAACAGCTCCAGCTTATATAATCTGCTTTTTGCTATGGTGAGATTCTCATTATCACTCTTGATCATGATCAAGTGTCTTTTCAGGTGCTGCAAAACTTAAGCTGTTGCCTGCTTCTCCTGGAAGCCCTGGGCAATTAAAGAGAACAGGGGATAGTTAGAGTGCAACTGATATAACTTCTGTTTTTGAGGTTGACTAGACAAATGTGGAAAAGCAGTGTCTACTGCACAGTGGTGAAGGATGCAAAGGATTTTTAGAGCGGTTATGGGCTTGTTCCCATTGATACCAGATAATCTCACTCTGGAACCTTTAGAATCTTGCTATGATGAATTTGCAAGCAACTTCAGAGATAATATCACTTGTCTTCATGCTGACATGCACACTGAGGTTTCCAGTGTACTGCCTGGTCCAGTTATATCAGACCTCTTCCGATTTTTGAAACATGGGCAAGATACTAGTAGCTGTCCAGTATAGAACATGCTCTCTTCATCTTTGCCCATCTTATTTGAACTAACCAAAGGAGGAATCACAGGGTGAGGTCTGAGAATGGTATATTCATCCTTGCATGATGGAGATATGCTGCTGACCTTAGAGGAGGCAATTCTGCATGTGCCCTTGAAAAAAACCCATCCTGGACAATGACAATGACCATCCAGTCATGAATACCCCTGTTTTGGGGACAAGGTCTTGGTGACCATACTGTCCATATAGTGTAGATGTCTTGGCGGAATCCTGACCTGTTCAGTCTACATTCTGGCACAGTTTTGGGACTTTTTTTTTCAAGATGGTGGAGAGAACGAACACTGTGTGGTGTGGGCTCATGAGGATTCTCTCTCTTTTTTTTTTTTGGTAGGTTGTAGATGGTGAGAGGCATGTTGGTTTGTTTGGGGCTCTGGAGCCTACCTGTTTGCTGCACCTTGGTGATGAGCTGCACTGCTGAGGGTTGGATCCTGGGCTGGATCAGCTGGACTGTGGGGCTTGGGTTTCCCTCTGGGCTGTTGGCTGTAAGGGGAGAGAGCACACATGTTCCTTGTTCCTGCAAACTGTCATCAGTAGCAAGAACTATGCCAGGATCGCTCTGGAGGAGACTTGCTGGACTGTGCTTGCCAGTATTTTGTTGTTTGGGGGCAGCGAAGTGGCTGGCGGCTGGACAGTCAGCGGGGGAGACACAGCACTTGGTGGTGGCACTGGATGCCTTGGCAGCATCAGTGGTGCCAACAGGAGCACTTTGCTTGACAGTGGCAGATGGAGTTTGGAGGATTGTTCTGAGTGTAGCAGCGATGGCGCTCATTTGGCTGGCACCAGTGGCATGCAGTCACACGTGGGTGACGTTAGCTTTCTGGCGGTGCCTAGCTGGATCACACAGAGGACTGGCAGCAGTGGAGCACTGGCCAGGACTTAGAAGATGGCCCTGCTTCCTAGTTTGGGGAATTAAAGGAGTATGAGCTGGGGTGGCTAAACCAAGAAGGTTTAGCAGCAGTGGACTGCTTATGCCTGGAAGCTGCTGTGGATCCCTTTGCAGGAGATATCTTGTTGTCTTCATCACCAGGTGTGCAAAAAGGACAGCATGACGACCATTTTGTAGTCAGTCAGACTTTGCTGTTAGGATTTCATCATTGGGATGGCTGGGTGGCTACTGATAGACTGGGGTTGTGGACAGTGAGTGGCCCTCCCTAGGTAAGGGACTGATTCCTTTCTTCAGGTGAGAGCCAATGGGAGGAGGGGGGCAGTAGTGGGGCCTGTATGTTGTATGGATGGTGACCCCTAGCCAGCCTGGTGAGAGCAGCTGGTGGGTGGTGGCTGATGGATGGGTTGTAAGGATGGCAGTTGCCTGTGTTCCTGGGTCTGATAGTGAGTGCTAAAGTGCCAAGGACTCAGATACCACCACCACCACCACCCCAGATGTATGTGCCTAGTGGTGAGATGTGAGGATCTTGTTTTGGGTACCGGGAGATCTGGGTTGGGGGATGTTGGGACCTTGGGGGGGTTGGGATGGGTCAGTACATCTTGATAGTGACAGGTATGAGGAGATATGGTGGGATGGCCGCTTTTGGGGAATGTCATCCCAGTTTCTTATACCAGTGTTGCATTCTAGCCCCTGACCTCGGTGCCGTTTTGTGGTCAGCTGACCTTCAGAGGCCCTGGCTTTCAACTGCTGCTGCTAAATGCCAGGCCAGTCTGTAATAAGTCTGTAATGGCACCCAGTTGTATATTGCTGCCCCTTGTGAACTGAGAGATGCTGTTGATGTCCTCTCTAGGGGCCTGGAGGCTGTTGGAGTCTGGATGGGGGACAATGGGCTTCAGCTAAGCCCTGGCAAGACTGAGTGGCTTTGGGTTTTGGGGCCTTCTGTATCTGGGTATTTACCATCTTTGGTGCTGAATGGGGTTGCACTGCCCTAAACAGACCCAGCGGACAAGCTGAGGGTTCTTCGGGACTCATGATTCCTGCTCGAAGAGCAGATGACAGTTGCGGCCACAGGGACCTTTGCAAAACTTCATGTTGTGTACCAGTTGTGCCCATTCCTGGATTGGGAGTCTCTACTCTGTGTCACTCAAGCCCTAGTCACCTCCTGGATGGACTACTGTAACACACTCTACATGGGGCTGCCCTTGGAGAGTATTTAGAAGCTTCAGCTGGTGCAAAATGCAGTGGCACAGGCAGTTATGTGTGCTCCAAGAACTGCACACATTACACTTCCGCTTCATGAGCTGCAGTAGTTACAAGTTTGCTTCCAGGCCCAATTCAAGGTGCTGGTTATGACCTTTAAAGCCCTACGTGGCATGGGACTAGGTTATTTGAGGGACTGCCTCTCCCCAGTGCATCAAGTCCAGCAGGAGAGGCATGCTGCAAGTCCCATCAGCTAGGGAGTTTTGTTGGGTGGGACCTAGGAGGAGAGCCAGATGACAGCATTCAAGAGAAGGTGTTTAAAGCTGCATTGACCATTAGGCATATTAAATGTACATGGGTGTGTGCTTGCCCAGTGGTAAGTGCTAAAACCTTTTGTGATGTAATAATGCTCTCTGCATACAGATGCCTAATTCACTGGGGTTGGGTCCAGAAGAATTCTCAGACTTTCCTTCTCCTTGTGAACTATAATCATGGAATGAATCCATTTAAATGGCTCTTCAGTATGGTGAAAAATTCCTCTTGTTTTCCTTCTGTTCAACTCTGCTGTCAGCTTTGTTCTCAATACTACTGGTACATTGCTCATAGCGAGTACTACTGGTTGTGCTCTTTACTAAGAGCAATGTGATAAATTATTGAGAGACATTCAATACTACAAGACTTTCAATGCGAATTCACCCCCACCCAGTGTTGCTACATAACTTTAGATGCATAGCTACTATTGGTTGTTATATTGTGAGCTGTCCAAAGTTGTTTGGAGTTGGGTGGTGCCTAAATCAAATCAAATCAAATCAAATTTGGATTGGATACAGCCTGGCTTAGGCTTCAGCTTGTTGTAGTCTCTTTCAGCTATTAAACTGACTTGCACACCAATATCAATCATATAAGCAATGGGGATTCCATTCATGGAATTGTTACAACTACCTTCTTTCTGATGTCTCACCCTATCCACATCAATTAAGTCTATGAACAAATCATATTCTTTAGATTCATATTGTTTGGGTATTTGAATCATTTTTGTAATTTTGCAGGTTTTAGCCACGTGATTATATTTTTCATGTTGTGACATTTCTGCCTTTATGCTGGAGATTTTTAGAAGTATACTTCATGTTGCAATAGTTACACTGTTTGCATATCCTTTGTCCTGTTTCCAAACTTTTTACCTTCTGCTGGTTGCTTTGTTTCTGACTAAAGTCTGATAGTCTCCTTATTTTCCATAAATCTTACTATGAACCAATACCAGGGTATTATCACTGCTGAGTCCCATAACTTTCAATTGTGAATGAGCAACATCTGCTGCTTGGCATATCAATAGTGTTTTCTAGAGACAAGTTCATGCCTTCAAGTTCTTGCCCTCTTTTATTTCAAATGTCCCAAACAATCTACCAAAGTCAAGGCTTACTCTTTAGTTTCAGATCTGTTACAAATTTGTCAACTGTCTCAAGCTCCTTTTGTAGGCATGATCAGAAGTTGGCCTCCAATTTCTGCAATAGGACTTTCAAGTTATTCTTTCTTCCTCCATGAATGTACATGTTTTGTATACACACCAAGAGCATCTGCTCCAGCCACCATCAGGAATAGTGCTATTGTCTGTTCATCATAGCAACCAATTACTTTCAGATACAACCAAAATCTTTGTTGAAGGTGTTGCCACTGTTTTCCATACTGTCAATGAACTTCAGTTCTGGTGGTGGCCTCAGAGCATCGATTTTTTTTCAGGCTATCACTATTCAGCTGACTCCAAAGAGGGCACTATTTTCTAACTGCTACTCAATAATGTTGCAATTTGGCCTTTTAGCCTTGTGCTGACTCTGTGGTTTGACTTGGAATAATACTCACATTTTCTTCTTTGAATAAGCTAGCAGAAGTTCTTCAATTTTTTGCCCACTTTGGGTCTGTAGCACACCAGCGTTGTCTCATGGGATTTCAGCTTCAGTCGTAACACCATATGTTGTTCATTGATGAGGTGGCAGTGACACAAAAGGTGAACCAACTGCCTTTATTAAGATCAGCTGAGACTCAACTGAGACTTGGAACAAAACTAAAGCTTTTATATATACATTTTATGCTATCTGCTTAACATGGTTGTTTTATCATTGGTTAACATTTCTGTGTAAACTGCTTGAGAACTGCTATAGACATGCTTTAGTAAATAAGTAATTTATATTCTTTGTCAGTATGAAGCATGTGACATAAACCTGGAGTGTCTGTGGACGTTAAGGTGGGAAGAACCAGAAAGAAAACAACTAAACTAAAAGTCAAAGACAACTAAAAGTTTGCTATTTGGCATAGAAGCTAACGATTCAGCTAAATATTAAGCTTTTCTTTAAACTGGTAGGTGGATTTGGGAAAAACAAGAACTGCATATCCAGTCAGTTGGACAGAATGTCTCAGTGAAGTCAACAGAATTCTGTGCTCTGGATCACAACTCACAATACCTGTGAAACTACAGTGGGGAATCAAAGGAGCAGTACACTAAATCTTTGCCCAATGGTATGACCATTTCATGTCTAATGTTAAATGCGGTTCATTTATTTACAAGTAGACATTTTTGATGTGAAAGTGAAAGGAAGCTTCAGTTTACTTAACAACAGCATAATATCATCACCTTTATCCTGGCTGAATGATATAGATCAGGGGTAGAGAACTGTGGCCTTTCAGATGTCGGACTGCAGCTATTGTCATTTCTCACCTTAAGGCATGGGAGTTAGGAGTAATGGGGATAATAAGTCAACAGCATGAAGAAGAAGCATATTGCCCAGTTTTGATTTAGAAACGTACAGCCTTGGTGCAAGGCTACAACTTTACTGAGCCTTGTTAGTCACTGAACTGGGGAAATCAGAAGGTGATTTGAACAACACAGATTACTTATCCAAGATCAGCTCTTGGCCCAGAAGAAAAAATCATACTCAAATTTAATTCAACTCATTCAAAATATGTATATGGTCTCAATGTCTTGGACTAGTTCTGTATATTCTTTGTATTCTTTATGTTCAGTTGCTTCTGACTCTGTGGATATCATTTCGCCAAGATTGCGGGTTAGTAACAGGCTCTTCTGAGTTCTTGCAAGCTGTTGCTTGTCTCTTGGTGATAGTATCTCACCACCTTGTCTTCTCTGGCGTTTTTTGAAAAAATGTCTTTTATTTTTTCCAAGCATCATGGGCTTCTCCAGTGACTGCAGTTTGTGAGTGGTCTGGTTTTCTTTTCTTTTTTTTTAACATAATGCTATTGAAAATTTTAAAAACAAGAATAAAAATTAATACAAACTAAAATAAAGTAAGAAGAAAAAAAGAAAACGGAAATAAAAAAGAAAGCTAAGGTGCAAAAAAAAAGAAAAAAAGATAGAAGAAAAATAGAAAAGAAAGAAAAAGGATATAAAGAAGTAGTTTCCAATCTTCTTTACAGCAGTTATAAGTACAATTGTAGATTTACCTCTTTCTCTAAAGTTTCACTGTGACTCCCTTCTTTCTATAATCTATCCTATCTAATCATCAAAACTGTAGATCATAAGTTAATTTTTTTCTGTTTTACCCAAAAAGTCCATAAGAGGTTTCCAGTCAGCAATAAAGGTAGATATTGTCTTTTCTCTAATCAAACAAGTCAATTTGGCCATTTCAGCAAGTTCTGTCATCTTCACCAACCAAGCAGTCTGGTTTTATTTCAAGTAGTATTCAATTTTTTTAAGGTATTTTTCTTTCTAATTTGAAATTTTCATATATTGTTTAACATTCGATATATAAGTGGTTTGCTTAGATTTTTCCTTTTTTTCTGTGTTCTTTGTTGTGTTGTGTTATTAATTACATACTTCTGGGTTTGTTTGTTTTTTAACCTTTGTTTATAGTCTGTTTTTGCATTTTTTGTGGTTAGCTAGATTTCTTATTCTTTTTGTATTTGGGGGTATTTGTTAAATTTGTAATAAAAGAAATATATTTTTATTTATTTTATTTAAATATTTTATTTTAACAAGTTTTACAGGCAGAAATAGAAAAATTACAAAATACAAAATACAAAAAAGGAGAAAGAAATGCATTAAAAAACTAGAAAAAAAAACAGAAACAGAAAAGGGGGACATATTTATATATGTTACATATATTAATCAATGTCAAACTGCTTTTTAAATCTACCTGGGAGAGAAAAAGTAATTAATGATAATCTTACATTGCAAAATATCATAAAATATATACCATGGAAAAACATATTGAGTCTTCTTTTTTTTAATGTTATATTCAACTTGGGCTGAAAAAGTCAAATAATTGTATGCTTGTAATATCAACATCCCAAATTGTAATTAATACTGATAGAATATTTCTTTCTATTTTCTTTATTTCCAGTATGCTAAGTTATCTAAATAATAGAATGTCAATAATTTTAAATTAATATTCTATAAATATCATTGTATCAAAACAATATAATGTATCAAGATTTACAACAACATAAGAAAAAGAAAAAAAGCATACTGAATCATTTTTGGATTAGTAGATAAAACTGCCTTTTCAAAATTAGATAAATCACATATCTCTTGAGGTAGTATTCAATTAATTGTGCTTCTTGCATCCAGGTTATCCTCAATATTTGTCTCTAGCACCACAATTCAAAGGAATCAGTTTTTCTTTATTCAGCCTTTCTGATGCTCTAGCTTTTACAGAAATATATTACAACTAGGAAAACCATGGACTCAACAATATATACTTTTGTTGTCAGAGCTGCACTTTAGTGTTTTGTCTAGATCCATCATATTCATTTTCTCAGTAGCTGGTGTCTCTTTATTTCGTGGCTATTATCACTGTCCCTGTGACATTCTGAGTCTAGAGAAACAAAGTCTGTTTCTATTTCAATTTCTCTGCCTATTTGTGTTGGGTTGGCATTGCTGTTGCCATAATCTAATATGAAGGCCTCAGAATTTCTGTGGGTGTGGGAGGATATATACTCTCTGTATATGTACACACACACACACACACACACACACACACACCAGGTTCTGAAGTTGGCAAGCTATTGAGAAATGGAAGCTAGGGAGAATATTGTGTAAGCTGCTCCAGCTGGATTATGTATGCGGCCCAGGACACGGTTCTCAGATGCTACATCCTGCTGTCACAGTTTTCTTTTCTGCTGTTTGGCCCCATTGAAAAGAACATCAGGGAACCAGAAGACCAAGCTTGCAGATTTCAACTAGCAGCAGCAACTCCGGCTGCTCTCAGAAATGGAGCCCCCCCCCCCCCCCGAGCCAAGGAATCTTTGCAGCAATTGATTCCTGCTCTGAGTATCTGGTGTTTAACTGCAATAGAAAAATGTCCATGGCAAACAATTAATTGAACACACCAGAAAGATTCAGAACATGCAAACTGATAGGGATTTGCAAAAAGAAATAATTGAAAATATGCTAAAATTCTTTACTAAATACATTTTTAAAACTAAAAAGAAACAATCCTTGTATTTTACCCCATTTCTCATGATGAAAAATGTCCAGAGGTTGTTGAAGCTTTTTCATGAAATCAAGAGCAATATGTGCTAAATTTGCTTGCTTTGTTTCGGTCCCAGTTTTTATTAAAATGTCCTTGTTGGGACATTTTGAACTAGGTATTATGTGAGGGGCAGAAAGGCACATGGACATTCTTGTGGGTTCTGGATACAGATTGAAGTATGCAAAACGCTCAGGAGGAGTTGTGTATTGAAGCCAGTAACACTCTTGGAATTAGTATACATATTAACTTTCTATTGTGGTAAAAGGCATATCAAAATTGGTAATTCAAAAGCCTATTAAAAATGAATCTTCCAAATAAAATTCTCTCACGTGAAATAAGGACGCATTTCATAGTCTGATCATGTTCAGGTGAAACATGCTTCAAATTATAATTGGTTCAAGCTATGTTGTTGCCTTCCCATTTTTTAATGCTGGTGGATCAATTTTTGAATTCTTAATTGAGAACTTGCCTACTACAGGCCTTCTTCCCTCCTGCTCTTCTCCTGCTGGTTTTCATGACACAGCAGTGTTTGCTGCATGTGGTTAGTAGCTTTGCATGAATCAACCCAATGGATTCCTATCATTGCGATCCTATCTAATTTAGTAATCTGTTGTTTATTAACTCAGTTTATTCATATGTGCATATGATAGATTTCCTATATGAGCATCTAATGCAAATATGACCTTACCAGGAAATGCCTTTTTGCAGATTTCCTTCCCCCTTCCCTTTTTTCCATTACTGCCCTTTATCTCTCACTTCATGAAGCTTCTTTCACAATGCCTGTGATTCTGGAATACAGTACTGACTTTCATTACACACATATTTCACTGGCCGATTTTGATTTGTAGCAATCTCTCTGCAGTTTTCTTCCGACCAACAAATCAGATTAAGCTGCAATGGCATGTGGTGGGATGACTTGCAGATTCACTGGACTGATCCATAAGAGACTGTGTCCAATGTCAAATGTTGCACATAAACAATTCCACCTTTTACGTAACGTTACATGCCAATCTTGCAATCAGCTCCAAATTGTAGATATGCTATTGCCTACCTGAATGTTCGGTATTGCACAAGAGTGCCATCTAAAGCATTTGGTTAATTGACCCAAAACGGGAAAGCCTGAAATGGCAAAATTAAAAGACTTACCCATTGTTGTTGTTGTTCAGTCGTTAAGTCGTGTCCGACTCTTCGTGACCCCATGAACCATGTTGCGCCAGGCCTTCCTATCTTTCACTGCCTCCCTGAGTTTGCTCAATTTCATACTCAGACTTACCCATACAATTCCTTTTATATAATGGCCCAAATGGTGAAAACTAGTCAGCACTTTTATCATTCGAGGAAGGATCTTTAGAAAGATAGATGCGTTCACAAGATAATTGTCTAATTTACTGGCTAGATCCATGATACGAGAAATGGTACTTTTTGCAAAGTAATAGACCATCTTCCTAAAGAGTCTTGTGTTCAATTATCCCCCATATGTGAATAAAACTGAGATTAGTGCTCAAACCTGAGATGATGTTAGAAGGAACAAAAAGGCCCTCCTAACAATACCCAAGCAGGATATATTTCCACCAATCAATTTTGCAGTGAAATCTGAATCTCAATATCTTATGTACTCTTGCTGTTTATATTGATTTTATTTCGAATTCTATGTGTGATTGTTGCCTCCCCTTGATTCAGCGATTTCCCCCTTTTCACAATAAAGTTCTTTTTATAACTTGAGATTTGGCTTCATTGTTTAAAAGGATTTTTTTCCTTTAAAATTTTGTGTAGGACTGTGTTACATAGTCATGCATAAGACTGTTCAGTTGTGTTACCACATCTTGTGTTTCAGGATTGGCACAAGACTTATGAAGTTCTGTATTTTTGGCTTTGGACAGAATACTCAGTACTCTTCCCTTTCACAGCCTTCCATAGGTGTCTTTTATGCGGAAAGCCTTGGAAAAAGGAGTCTGGGAGCGAGTTTTTCAATCAGCTCCCGCTTTCCAGCTTGTAAGAGCATACATTAATTTAATACAAAATACTGATATAAATTATTTCTCCATCTAGGTATAATGAAAGTTGCTGTAATACACAACCTTAAGACTGAATGCACAATTCAGGGATGGGGTGGTATCATTAATTCCACCTGCAGTTGGATTGTGTTGTGATAGAGGCAGCTTGGAACAGGGCTGGGTTGTCATCTCCTTTTTCCCCCCAACACTGTTGGACATATTTGCTGTTGCTTAAAGAAAACCAGCCTAAAAGACAGCCTTGTGATGGAGCAATTATTATCCTACAAAAGACTGTATTGACAGACATGACTTCAATTATCGTTTAAAAGAAGACAAAATTCAGGGTGGGTGGGAAAAAGCATACTTTCTAGACATTTTGCGAGCTATGTTCTTGTGCCTTCAGAAGCAGTGTTTTTCCTTTCACTGAAGGTGTGAACCCAGCCTTTAATATCACCAGAGGATACAGAAAGAGCCAGAGTCTGAAAGAGAGTAGCATTCGTCCACACAGAAAGGAGCATTATGACTGCAAATACCATCCAGTTCTGCCAAAAAGCAAACCTCTGTTGATTATCCAACTTTCCTCAAAGGGGAAGATAGCTGAAGCTCTAGAAAAGCACTTAGGTGAGGTTCAGCCTTACATCAGAACAAAACCTCCCAAGGGATAGGTCTCCATTGCAAGCCACATCAATGTCAACATGATGACACAGGTATCATGATATCGTTGTGCAATTTACCCAGTTATGTAATTTGCATCATTTGCACTCTGATACTTGATGCACATGTGGAAGTTGCATCATTTGTGCAATGACATTTCTCATCATTTGCCCCTCTCCATCCCAAACGTAGGTCAAAATAAATATACAGACATATTCCTTGCCAATGAGGTAAACTCTGGAACAATTTTTTTTCTATGCACAGTGTTGAAAAGTGCACAATTACAGTAAGATGATAATCTGCAATGAAATCTGCACTCCATACTTGTCAAAAGGTCTCTTATTTGTATGCCCTGTGAAATATCCCCAAAATGGAGCATTCCAATCTGGGAGATGGCAAAAAGATTCACAAAATGTAGCTCCCTCCCTTCCTCCCCCATGAAGTATCCTGGATCAAGAAAGTAGATTTGTTTCGAGTTCATCAGCACAGCCCTAGAAATGCCTTAAAATGCAGGTAGGTCCATTATCTATCATCAAATCAATCCTGTGCTGAGACAGGCTCAGATCTGAGCTGGGCTGAGGAAACCAGCAGGCTCCTCTTATATATGGAAATTAAAAGAGTCTCCTGAAGTTCCCACAAAAGAATCTGCTTAAATTACACTTGCAGAGGGGAGGTTAAACAAATGGTGATGCCGAGTTCACAAAGAGAAATCAAACTACAGGAAATGGGCTGATTTACATAGCTGATGTAGTGCAAATCCAGAGAGGACACTTTTAAACATTAGAAGGGATTGAGGAGGAAAGGACAAGTTTCTTCACCAGACAGATAATGGAAGAATTGTGCAGACTGATAAAGGGAAACTTCATTTATAAGGACTAAATGGGCCACCAGCAATTTGTCTAGGTGACAGGCTGAGTTTCTAACTCCTGGGGGATAAGATGGTTAAAGGAATGTATTGTCGAAGGCTTTCACGGCCGGCATACGAAGGCTGGTGTGGGTCTTCCAGGCTGTGTGGCCGTGTTCTGGAAGTTCTGTTTCCTAACGTTTCGCCAAATACTTTGTTGGTGGGTGGCTGCTTTTCTTCTTCAGTTGCATGTTGTTTTCTTGGTTTGATGGCTCTTTTTATTTCATTCTTGGAGTAGCCATTCGCTTGTAGGACCCAATTATTTCTGCCCTACATCAAAGGGGTCACAGACCGCATGGGAAAACTGATGGAAAAACACAATTTCCAAACAATCTTCAGACCCACCAGAAAAATACAACAAGTGCTAAAATCAGCAAAAGACAAAAGGGATCCCCTCACCACCGCAGGAGTATACCGCATACCATGCAGCTGTGGGCAAGTATACATCGGGACCACAAAACGCAGCATCCATACCAGGATAAAAGAACACGAAAGACACTGCAGACTACAGCAACCAGAAAAATCTGCAGTAGCTGAACATGCTCTCAGGCACACTGGACACAAAATCCTATTTGAAAACACAGAGATACTGGACAACACCAACAGCCACTATACCAGGCTATACCAGGAAGCCATTGAGATTCACAAACACCAGCACAGTTTCAATAAAAAAGAGGAGAGTCTAAAAATCAACAAAACCTGGCTACCAATCCTGAAAAATACAGCCTGCAAAAAGTCAATGAACTCAGCTCAACCACCAGGACATGGGAACAGCTCACACAATGAACATGCTAATCACCCTCATCAGCCACTCCTTAACAACTCAATAGAAGAAAAAACCCTGCCTAACCCACAGGAAGATACACACATATTCTGACACCAAAACAAACAGCCACTCATTAACCCACCCACCCACCCATCCAGCCCCCCCAATCCCCCCCCCCTTCAGATCTCTATAAATACCCACAAAAGGGTCACACCATCCTGGGCACAGAGAGAACTGCTCCTGTCTGTGCTCCTGCACTCTGAAGATGCCGGTCACAGATGCTGGCGAAACGTTAGGAAACAGAACTTCCAGGACATGGCCACACAGCCCGGAAGACCCACACCAGCCTTGGTTAAAGGAACCTTTTAAGTTACTAATGGTTTCTAAAGTGGACAACCTGTCTGTAAAGAGATTGCCATGCATTTTCCTTTCAATTCTGACCCTGTGCTGGATATTTTCATTTGAGCAAGAGCAATGGACCTAATGCAGTTGCTACTTTTTCAGGAAGTAAAGTTGCTGTACTCAAAATAAGAGAAGGCCAGTTTGGCTGAATTCAGGACAAGTTTCAAATCACTTTCCTGTCTATGAAAAGGTTGCATTCAGAAGTGCTCCATCAGTCTCATGTCTAAGCTACGTCTCCATTAAACATATAGGTACAATTCATTTTCAAAGGGGGTAGCAGTAATTTGGAGATAAGAGAGTACCTTGATTATACTACATGAGAATGGCTGAGTCAACATTATCCACTAACTAAATTATGTTATCCTTCCTGCAATCTCAAACATGGGGTACCTCATGGTAAAGTTCAAACAAACAATATTCAAAGCATTTGGAAAGTAAAATGACGGATGCCAGGACTGGCTGTCAAAATCCCCCAAACACTGAATACATGTGAATGAACGAGCAACCTGATTCCAGGAGGAAGGATTTACATCATCCACAATGCAGGGCCATTGCAGGAAGACCAAGAAAGTCACCCATTTTAAACATGATTTTTTAAATTCTATATGATATTACTACATGAAGAAAACTGGTTTGAGAGAGATGGAAAATTGAAGTAAATGGTCTGTTTATTGACTTCAGGTTTTGATTATATTAAAACAAAAGCACAGCCCTCCCATAACTGGCTACTAACTACTGCACAACTGGTAATGATGAATCCTGATAGAAGGTTGCATTTAGTCATTTCCTAGATTATTACACAAGATATGCACATTAGCGATGAGAAGGATCCAAACGCTTATCTTCCATCTACAAACTAGGGAAACAGCATTTCATATCTCTTTTATCCTCAATCCACCTTATGACAATTTTTTTTTCAAAAATCATGCAGATCCAAATTACAACATTGCTCTTAACAATGGGAGAAATATTAAACCTGTCGAACAGAGTTGGGCAACCCGCAAGCTACTAATACTTTTTTGTAGCTCCTAGAACACCATGGAGAAGTCAGGGAAACATTTTCATTGGTTTTATGCAGAGACTAATATCTCCAATTTCACCCTTTAAACTCACCTTGAACCCCCGCCCCCTCCTCAGCAAATAGTGTCGATTTTTTTACAAGTATCAGATCTGGTTTGGAAAAATTTATATAACTACTATATGGCAGCAAAATGTGGGTTTTCTGTAGCTCTCTGCTGCCTTCTAGTGATTGTCCAGATTTTTTGCAGGGTGATCTGGTATCTCTAATTTTTCCTGTGTGGATTAAAATCCAACTCATTTCATCCCTTAAAAACCTTCAGATTTGGCTAGTGCAGCCTTTGGAGGCCAAACAAATTAACACACCAGCATTTGTTTTGCAATATTTTCCCCTACTTTCTCCATTGAACTCAGGCAGAAGTGAAGGGAGCTGCAGAGAGGGAATCTATGATGTCTCTGTGTTGTTTTTTTTCTTTTGCCCCAGAACTACTTTTATTCTGCATAAGCTTTATTCTTAAATGTACATTCCTGCACACAGTTGCAGAAACGTGCAGTTATTAGACATTAAATTAAGAATCAGGATAGAAAAAAAGAAAAGAAAAGCAACTTGAAGAGGCAGCCTTGTGTTTCAGAGAGGATAATACATTTGAACTTAATGGGCTCCATCAATGGAGATGAAACTCCACCTTCTATTATAGGCTTCTCAAAAAGAATCTGCATTCCTCTGCACAATAGTACAGTTACCTGACCTGAAAACAAAAATTGGAAGGAGTAACTTCCCATTTCTCGTACAGTGGCATTATTACAGGTGGCTTACAACATGTGATAAAACATGTGTGAACACTGAAGCTCCTCCTGTAATCTTTAATTTTGTTTGGATGAATAATCAGTTGATCTGTTGCTCAGTTGATTCCAGCAGCCCCCATACTTATAGCACGGCATATTACCATCTCCTGGGTCATCTTCTGCCAAATTCTGTTTCTAGATGCAAAGCTCCTGTACCACATCTACACCATTAGTCTGTCACAAACACTTTCCAAAGCATTCATCTATACAAATACAGTAAGTGAGATCATGTTTGGTCTAATTTACTCAGATACAAACAAGTAGAGGTCGACCAGGAGGCTTTTTGATAGACATGCTGTTAAGTGTCTCAAAATAAAATTGTACCAGCTGAACAGTTTCCAGGTGACCCAGAAGCAAAAGCAATTCTGAACATATTGCTTCTGATATGGAATCCTTCAAGAACAGCTGTAGCCAGCATGAATGAATACAATAAGATCCTGGGGACCTCAGCTGTGTTAATAACACTCTGGCTGGAAAAAAAAAATGTCGGACCTCTGCTTGCTTCATTTTGACATGGGCTGCTGTCATCTTGTTTTAATTGGATGGTGGGAAGCACCATACAGTGTAAATGAATGTAACACTAAGGCTTTGTTTAGGTGGCTGTTTCCTGTAGGAATACTTATAGAAAACGGTAAGAAGGGAGTTTGAAATATTTGACAATATATTTCAGGTGGCCTACTAAAATGGAGTATTAATTGGTGTTGCTTGGAGCTTGGCCCAGTTTGGTCATCCTGGCTCAGCTGAATATGTAAGCTGTGGAGTTCAGTCCAGATCATAGACCAGCTAATATTGTAATTAACAATGAGTTTTGATTAATTTAATTATCAAATATGTATAGCCATTATATCTGTTAACTTTACCCCCCCCCCCAAATAATAATTGGGATATGATTAAAACAAAAGACCTTAATTCAGCACCGGCCTCACGCCTTTGTACATGATTCTCATGTTGCAGAAGCTGGTGCAAGTACAGCTACACTCTGTAACAAACCATCATTAAAAGGTTCCCATGGGGTTACCCTGAAATTTTCTCTACATTGACTCCCTAGCCTTTTTCCTGCTTTTAATATCCATCCTTGTTTATTGTTTGTCTTGATGTTCTCAAGAATATTCTGAATTTCATTTTTATCATGTCTTAGTGTCTAGGTTCACATGTTATGCTATGTCATGTTTTGTGAATAAACCACAATAGGCGGGGTTCATATAATTTGCTAAATCATAAAATGTAGTTTACAAATGCAATTGACTGGGTTCACACAACAAACTGAGACAAATCCAAATAACTCTGTTTTGGCTTAGTGAGAGATTTGTGAGCCAAGTTCTAGTCTGACTGCATTTATCTGGCCAAAACTGGTGTTTTTTTCTTGTCTCATTTGCCCAAGATTCCCATTTTCTGAAGCAAGACTTCCCTTTCTCTTTCCAGCTTCCTGACAGCCTAATTCATTTGTTAAGAGGCTGATAACATTTGGTTTGATAGGCCATGCCTGTTGTATGGATTCTAGCTGAGCTTTTGTTAATACAGTTTTGAATAACTGTATCATTTCCCCCTTTCCTTTCCTTTTTATTAATGAAAAAGACTTGTCTTAATTTCTTAAAAATATCTTCTTTTGAGATCAAATATGATTGTGTTATGTTTGCTCTGTCCTATTTACAGAGCAGGAATGATGTCATTTCTGTGATTCTTGATTGGAACCCACTTTAGATGGTAAAAGTGAGTCCTGGATTAGCATCTTCTAACTCCCCCTTCAGTTGTCCTTTTGTCAGCCTTGTTACTTTTGTAGGATGAGATCTTGCCCTGTAGGGGCTCTAGCCATGGACTTCTTATTCCCATCAAATATATACATGCCACAGAGGTTGAAATTGTTTATTGTCAAAAATCTGCACATAACTATGATTAATGTTATTTGTTATAATCTACCTGCAGATCTTGCAATGATTTCTCTTCTCCTTCTCCTCCTCCTCCTCCTCCTCCTCCTCCTCCTCCTCCTCCTCCTCCTCCTTCTCCTTCTCTTCCTCCTTCTCCTTCTCCTTCTCCTTCTCCAATGCAACAGGACAAAGCTATTTTATGTAACTGTTTGGCTTAGATCAATTCTTCCAGGCAGTAAGCATTATAAGTACAATTAGCAGAGAAGTACAATAATTTACACAGTGAATAGCATGAGAATTTCTTCTGGAAGATTATTCTTTTGTAACGATCTTGTTTTTGTTGCTTGCTATCAGAGACCCATGAAAACAACAAAAGAGGGACAGTGCTGTCGGAAAAGAGAGAATGGCACATAAGTCATGGGGAAATAGAAAATGTCCTCCTCTTCTCATTGAGCAAAACCAGTATTCCAAATGACTGACATACATACACACATAATTTCTTAGAAGTCAGCAACTATTTTAAGGTTTTGCTCATCGCATGATTCTAAATATATCTTACCAAACTGTTGAGTTCTCCACTGATACCCCAGTTTATCAATGGTATTTGTGTGAAATCCTGGGTTGAGCAAAATACTCCAACCCCTTCTAATGATACCAAAATATAATAACCATATTTATTTATTAGGTTTATGCAACTTCACAACAGCTCTCATTTGACCCACATCAAGAGGATCTAAAAGCCTGGCTATCAACTCCAGAAGCAAAGCCATCAGTAATGAGGGTGCTTCAGCTGGGAAGGTCTTTACTTAGGTCAACTTTCTCCAAGCAATGTCTATAGGCAGACCTATGAGCAAGACCTGTTCCAAAGACTTCAATTACCAAGCTAAGTGCAAGTCACAAGAGATGTTTCCATATGAACTTCAGCCCTAAATACCTTCAAATACCTTGAAGTAGGCTTTGGGACAAATAATGCAGTTTGAGACAATAAATGTCCAGTGACTTTGACTTTGCTCAGTGGTGGCATTCTTGCTAGCTGAAGTCTTTAGACTATGTACAGAGGTAGCCTCATAAGAAACAGTAGTCCAAATATGATGATAAAAATACGAAAACTGCGGTCAGATTTCAGAAGAAAGCCCAGCTAAAGAATGCAAAAGTGAAGACAGCAGGCAGTCCTAAGCATTGCAAGTATTTGGTGAGCTGAAACCAGGAGCAAAACTCAGGATGCATGCCTGTTTTGCTAGGGTCAGTGTGAGCTCATAAAAACCAGCTGCCTCCTCAACTCCTTGATTTGAATCAATCCACTAGTAGCACTTCTAGTTTATCAGGATCTAGTATTATCCATCTGGCAGAATTTCTATATTGTCTAAGCTGATTCAAATGAAATATAGATATAGATATTGATGGTACTTGCTTATTAATGGGAACTCACTCCATTAATTAAATTTCTGCATGACCTACCACCGAAATGTCTTACAGGAATAGTAAGACACTTTTACTTACTACACTTAAAATAAAATATTTGTTTTAAAAGGCAGCATGTACAGTAAATGCTCAAATAAATAAAGCCTGGGTAAAAGATTAAATGCTGTGACACTCTGCAGTTTAAATATCAGGCTAAAATTAACAGACATCATACAATATTACTCTCCAAAAGCAGACTGTTTCTAACTAGCAAAGTTGCTCCAGAAACTATAGTGATCAATGATATTAAAAGGCACCAATTTATTCAGGAGAAGGTACAGGGTTGGACTCTTCCTGTCTCCTAGCTTGGATCATTCAATAGAACAACCAAATCACTTTTGCTACCGAAGCCAGATGGGTCTAGAAAACCTGTATCATCCAAATATCTGTAATTGACTATCCCCAACTGCTCCATCAGCTTGCCCCAATTTAATAGTTCATTTTTTTGATATGCGAAATCTCAGAGGAATATCAATATGCATTTGCTTTAACCACTATGTTTCAATTTTTTTTCTTTGAAAAACAGGCACCAATTCTTAAGATACGTAACTAATGTTCAGAAATTCTTCTTTGTAACAATAAGAACTAGAAACTGATTTTATGGATGTTATGTGAAATGCTGGATACAAGATTCAGTCAACAGATCCATCAACATTTGTCACGAGAACCAAGCATATAGTTCTTGTTTTTGTGGGACTTGTTGGGTCATAAAAGAGGCTGTAGTACTATTGCTAATAAAGAGATACTATATAAATTGAAGTATAACATATCAGCAATCTGCAAATAGTCTGAGGAAATTAGTATTTTGTTTCTTCACTGGGCTGTAGATTATGCAATCATGAGTTGTATTATTAGAAATAAATCTGAACAAAAACAATGTGTGAGGGTATAACTCTGAATATATCACACTGCAAAACACACCATGCTTGCATTTCTGAATATGTTGACATCTCATCAAAAACTGTAAAATAACAGTGATCTCTTACAAATGGCAGTGAAGCTGAAAAACACTCGGACCAAAATGTCAGCTACAGAATGTTCTTTCTGCTTCATTTTGAATGTGGGTTCCCCGAGAGATAGGCAAGGTCACCAAAGGTTCATAATATTCTGATAGCACAAGCTGTTGAAGATAAACCAAGTTTTTAAATATGTCAACAATCCAGAGCTGTCACATCCGTATCCCTAATAGTGCTGCTGCGTAATAGTTTCATAAATAAGGGCATGTTTCATCCTTTTTTGCAGAGTGGTGGGCCTTGAAGATGTCAGTCAAATAACAGCCTGAGTAAATGCAGCAGAAGGGAAAACAGAGTTCAAAAGTTCATCTGTGATAATGGTGAATTCTCCATTTGCACATGACAGACACTCTATGTCTAGTTGCCACGTTTGTTTTTTTTTAGAGCAATAGCCAAATTGATTTTTCAAGTTGACCAGGCTGACTAAAGCACTTTCTCCAAGTTAGAGTCTTCAGATACAATGGGCTACAGTTCCCATTATTCCTCAGCCAGCATGACCATGTTGAAAAATGTTCAGTAGGAAGTGGCGCCTAGATGACTTTGGTTGATCCAAAGCTGTAAGCTAAGCTGGGTCTGCCTTAGCACTTGGACAGAGGCTGTTGGCCAGACTAAGAAGCTGAAAACGTTTTCCAGAAGGAGACAGTGGCACACTGCTTCTGTATCTCTGTGAAGAAAACTGATAGCTGCAGTCAACAGGAGCTGATCTAAAGTAAAGTATGCATAAAATAGGAAGTTAATTTATATGGGTTAACTCATTTATAAAACTGAGTATGCACTTGAGCTATTCTAGGATTTCTTCACTTAGTCATGCTTGCGTACTTTATATGCAATGTTCAGTCACTGTTGAAAAGAAACCATATTCTGGATCAGTTCCTGCCTTTCCCCTGTCATAGTCCTAAGGGGAAAAACAGCCCTAGAATCTGAACTATTAGAAACTTGCATTTATTTGGTGTCCATGATAAACATTTAGACCACATAAAAGCACTACATTTCAAAGAACTGAAGATGCTATAGTACTATGTAACTACCCAGTTTGGTTTCTGATGAAGCAAATTGTTTTTTTATAGAGCTACAAAAATCTATGAAACCTGTTCAGCCAGAAACCAGGAAAGGAAAAAAAGAAAGACAGAAAAAGCAATGCATAATCTAGGCAATAATGGTAATACTATATTGCTTCCAATTCTCTGAAAATCTATTAGACCAATGCAACCATCAGCAGAACATAAACTTTGGATATCCATGCCATCCAAATCTCAGATTGTGTCCTTCTAACTCCAATAGCCTTCTATTTCTTTCAGCTTTCCCAGGTAAACCAGTCAGGACACAACCAGATGAGCTAATTCTACTTTATTGTAAGGCTACATTAATAGAACCTTGCAAATCTGAAAGTGCAAATCTTCCGCCATCTTCTTTACAGCCTGAGAAGCTAGGGAGGGTCCTTTCTGAGCCTCTTGCTCTTCCCATTATACAGCTGCAGGCTATGTCCTCTCTTATCCAACTGTTCCCTAGACAGCATCTTTTTGCCCTGTCTCCCAAGGTATTTCTCACATGCCATTATAATTTCTCAGCAACACCCACTCTTTCATCCAAACTAAACAATAAGCAGCAAAGCATAATTTCAAATCAGGTAAATCCAATCCTCCTCTTTCCTTTGCATCTTGTAATAACTTATATTTAACTCATGTTTTTTTCCCCTGCCATACAAATTTAGATATATCCTTCTGCCATTCTTTAAATGGTTCATCAGTTGTCAAAACAGGTTTTGTCTGAAACAAAAATAACTTTCTAGGTAAAACATTCATCTTAATCACAGAAATTCTCCACAACAGTGACAGTTGCACTTTGTCCCATCTTAGCATCTTTTTTCATTTCATTCCATGTCTTAACATAATTATTTTGAAATAACATACAGTTCATATTTGTCATAATGATACCCCAATATTTTATCTTTTTTTCAATCTTAAAACACATTTTATTCATCAGTGCTGTTTGATCTTGTATTTTGATATTTTTGTTAACATCTTTGTCTTCTGTTTATTAATCTTAAAACCTGCTAATACACCAAATTCTTTTAATTTTACCAGTTAATAATTCAATTCCTGTTAAAAGATCTTCCAAAACCAACCCCAAATCACCTGCAAAAGCTCTTAACTTATAAGTTTCTTTTTTAATCTTTACGTCCACAATCCTCTCATCTTGTCTTATGTCTCTATTCAATATTTCAAGAACTAAAATAAACAAGAGAGGGGACAGTGGGCAGCCTTGTCTTGTTCCTTTTGGAATCTCATATGCTTTGGTTAAATCTCCATTAACAATTATTTGTGCTGTCTGTGAAGTATAAATCAATTTTACCCATTTTATAAAATTATCTCCAAAATTCATATCTTCCAAAACTTTAAACAGAAAAGTCGAACTTGTTAAAAGCCTTCTCTGCATCTAAAAATAATCAGTGTGGTTTGTTTTTCATTGTGTTGTTCCAAATATTCCAAAATGTCCAACACAATTCTAACATTATTCTTCAACTGTCTTTTAGATAAAAACCCACATTGATCCTCATGAATAAATTCTTACAAAATTATTTTCAGTCTTTCAGCTGAAATTGTTGTAAACAATTGTTCAGTAATGATATTGGTCTGTAATTTCTTGTTAAAGTCAAATCTTGTCCCTTTTTAGGTATTAATGCTATATTAGCCTCTTTCCAAGTCTCTGGCATCTTTCCTCCCTATAGAATAGAATTCACTATATTTTGTAAAGGTTGTAAAAGTTCATCCTCAAAGCACTTATAATATAAACTCATTAATCCATCAGATCTAGGCACCTTTCCTGGTTTGCTTTCTTAATAGCTTCTGAAACTTCCCTTATTGTTATAGGTCCATTCATAATTTGTCTTTGTTCTTCTGTTATCCTCAGTAAATTTTGTTTTCTAAGATATTCATCTATTTTCTCCAATGGAATATCATGTCATTTATATAAATTAGAGTAATGCTGATAATTTTTTTTAAAATAGCCACATTGTCCGTTAATACAGTATCTCCCTCTTATAATTTCAATATCATTTTCTTTTCTCTTTTTGCAATTTATATGCCAACCATTTCCCTGGTTTGTTCACACATTCAAAATCTCTTTGTTTTGCATAATTCAATTTTATTTCCATTTCTCTTATTGTTAACATAGGTAACTATTGCTTTAAAATCTTAATTTGTTGAGAGATACTTATATTCCCTGGGGAGTTCTTTAATTCTTCTTCTTTTCTTTTTATCTCATCCAAAATATTTTGTTTTTTCTCTTGCCTCTTCTTCTTAAGTTCAGAATTATGTTGTATCAGATAACCTCTAATAAAGCCTTTACTTGCATCCCAAACCATTCTCAAATCACTGCCTTTTTTTAAATTAATTTCAAAGAACTATTTTAATTTTTTTTTTACAGACCTTGACAATTGCTTCTTTCTGTAATAACACTTCATTTAATCTCCATCTAAAAGAGCTAGATTTTCTTTTATAAATCAAACTCCCAGGATTATGTTCTGAAAAAGTCTTTGGTAGAATCTCTACTTTAGAGACCTTGGTAGCCAAGTCTCTTGAAATCCAAATCATGTCTATTCTTGACAAAGATCTATGTCTTTCTGAAAAGTAAATATACTGTCTTGAACTGCCATTTTTATGTCTCCATATATCAACCAACCCTAAGTTATCAATCAAATTTTTTTTAAAAAAACCTTTTGGTAGTTTACCTTGAGTAATTTTAATATTTTTCTCAGAAGTCCTATCCATTTGCAGGGAAATCACTCCATTCCAATCCCCCATCAAATACCAACTTTCATAAGAGAAAGCTATTAATCTCTCCATAAGTTGTTTGTAGAACATTACTTTATCCTTATTTGGGGTATAGATTCCCAACACTATAGTCTTAACCCCATGTAAATTAACTTCTACCCCCACAAATCTGTCATGTTCATCAGTCAATACAAGTTCTGGTTTTAGTTGGGGGTTAATATACAAAACAATTCCATTTATCATTTTAATATCTGCTGAAATAAATTCTAGTTTCCTCTGAAATCTCCATTTGCATCTTCTACAATTTTCCTTTGAATCTTTCTAAAAATTCTCTCACCTTCTGAACAGAATTCAATCTAAATCTCTGCTGTTTAAAAGTAAAAAATTACACCTTCCAATTTATCCCATTGAAATGGGATCTTTTTCTGTTTTAATTTTTCAGCCAAAAAGGTTTTTTTTTTCCTCTTATGTAAAATTCTAATAGGAATTTCTTTCAGAACAATTATATCTGTATTTTCCATTTTCAATCTTGTGTTAAAATGCTGTTGCAGAACTTGATCCCTTGTCTTCTTCCTAACAAAATGTACCAAAATATCCCTTCGGACATTTCTTGTTCTGGTAAATCTAGAATTTATTCTGTAAACTTTATCAATTTCTGTCTCCATATCTTACTCTTCCCAATCCAGAAAATTTGCCAAGACTTTAATAATCCTTTCTCTAATAACTTCATTGGAAGCCTCTGGAATAACTCTAAATCACAAACAAAATTCTTTCTCTCTCAGTTCCAATAAAGCCAGATTATCTAATTCACTTTCCAACTCTATATCTATAACTTCTGTCTTACTCTCTAAAATTTCTACTTTATCATTGATTTGTTTAACCTCTCCAAATACTTTCTTTATAGAACTTTTTGTCTTCTTCTTTCATCTCCTCTTTCATCTTTGCAAGTCTTTCATCCATTCTTTTTTCAAAAGCTTCTGTCTTATTGCCCATCTGTTCAAATAATTTCTGAAGAAAATCTATTCTTCATAATAGATAATCTATGTAACTATTTTCTCTGCAGGCTGCTCTAGCAATCCCCTCCTGCCCTCTCTTGCCATTTTTCTAGCAGTTGCCATTACATATTATAATCCAAAAGTGAAAGTACTCAAACAGGCAAAAGTAAAAGGCAAGCTTCTATTCCACCACCACCCCCTTTTCCCTTCTTTTATCTTTCTATGGCTTTAACACTATGTAGCCCATATAGCTACACTGCAGCTGTGAGCATAGATGGAATCCTGGGACTGCCGGCAGCTCATCTCCTGAGCTGACTGCAAAAACTTCCATTTCTGCAGTATATTCACAAGGAGCCACCATTCAGGTTATCTCATAATCTCTCTTTGATCCAGAAAGATTTCGCAGGCCAGCACCCATCCACCTTCCAGCCTGCATTCTCGGCTGCAGCGTTTCTCTGCTCCTTCAGAGATGTCAGCTGCCATAATTCCTCACCAGAAGTGAAGATTAATGTAGGTTTTAAAAATCATTATGTTAGACATGCCACTCTGAGAATACAGGTAGTCCTCAAGTTATGACCATTCATTCAGCGACTGTTTGAAGTTACAAGGGTGCTGATAAGGAGACTTATGACTGGTCCTCAAAGTTGAACCGTCCCAGAACCCCCACAGTTACATGATCACAAACTGGGTGCTTGGCAACCCATTTGAGCTTACAAAGTGCCCTGTGATGATCACCATTTGCAACTTTCCCTGCCGGCTTCCCCCCAAGCAAAGTGAATGGGAAGCCAGCAAGGAAGGTTGCAAGTCACTGGGGTAAGTCTCCCCCTCTGGCCTTTCTCCTCTCACATACCCCACACCCTCTTTCCACAGCCCCCCTGCAATCGCGCGCACACACACATGTATCCTGTGCCTTCTTTCCTTGGCCTTCTTGCAATTGCATGCACTCTGCAGCCTCATCCCCTGGCCTTTCTAGCTTGTGCCACATCAAGCATCTGCTCCTCAGCTCACCCCTGCACTGGGCCTCGCCCCTGATGGAACCCCTGTGATCCTTACCAGGGACTCCCTCCACTTCCCATTTAATGACTGGCATGTCTTGGTTTACAACAACCAGGACTGCCTAGATTGCTATCACTAAGTGATGCAGTCATATGACATCACACATCACTTAGCGTTGACAATCCCAGTCCAATTGCAATCATAACTCAAGGACTACCTGTATGGAATAAATACAAATCTAGGTTATGCCTGAAAACACCTTTGTGGCTCTCAGCACAAGAAGCATTTTATAGACAAGAAATGATAAGTAAGCATAAATGGTTAACTTATTGTGATATATTAGAATTTTTTCAAGGGGAATATAAAATAAAATCAAGAGAAGATCTGATAACAGAAGGATATACTTTCCAAGGGTTTTCTTATATACAATTATCAGAAAGGTTTAACGTAGATAAAAGATTTTATGGTTTCGAACAATGTAAGACTGAGTTTGAAACAGAATTATATACAAACGATGAACACGTTATTACCAAAATGTATAAACTTTTGTTGAAAGACAAAAGAAGAACAAGTGAAAGAATGTATGATAAAATGGGCTAAAATTTTTTGTCACAGTATACAAATGGAACAATGGGAAAATATATAGTTGAAAGGATTAAAATTAACATTAAGTTCTAGTCTTAAAGAGAATTTTTATAAAATGAGGTATCGTTGGTGTAGGTCACCAGATAAATTGTCTAGAATGTATAAAGGTACTTCAAATTTATGCTGGAAATGTGAACAACATGAAAGGGCATGTTATCATGTCCTGTGGACATGTAATAAAGCCATAAAAAATGGGATACAAATAGATTCACAAATTCATAAGATTTTAACGACTAATGTACAATTAAAATCAGAGGCCTTTCTTTTGGTACTAATGGACAGACAGCTGGGAAAAAAAGTCATGAAACTCTGTTTTTATATATGATACCTGCAGTGAGATTATTATGTGAACAAAAGTGGAAAGGTTCGTTATTTACCCACAATGGAGGAATGGTTGATGAAGATGATGGAACTTGCAGAGATGGCAAAACTGACTTCCTTGATTAGAGAAAATATATACATTTACTGCTGACTGGAAACCCTTTACAGACTTTTTGCATGAAACAGAACAAAATGAACTTATGATTTGTGATTTTGATGGTTAGAAAAAAACTAATAGAAAAAAGATAGCTTTTCTTTTTTAATCATGGAGTGAGAGATTATAATTGTTTTTCCTGCAAAGAAAATTGGAAGCTGCTTCTTTATATTTCTTTTCATCTTTTCTTTTTGTACTTTTGTCTTTCTTTTGTCTTTCTCTTTTCCTTTCTTCTCTTTCTTTATATTAGTTTTTGTTAGTTTTTATCATCTTTTTAAACTTTTAATAGAATTTATTGATACATACATACATATATATCAGTACATAAACTTCGGGTTCCAGCTGTCTCCATAAAATCAGTGAGAGTTTTCTTTCTGCCTCAGTGGAATATGAAGTGCAGCCTTCAGTTGCTGGCTGAAAGAGTGTACTTCACGGCATCACAGTCAATTCAGGTCCTATATATTTTGAAAAGAAAGTGATTTGACAAATCCTTACTCAGTTTTGGATCAAGCAACTAATATGGCTACGTTTTAAGTGATTGTCTGGAAAGTTCTGCATTGATAATGTTGTGCTTCTGGCCAGAGTGTTATTGTTATACTGTTTTATATAGTTATACATTTTTACCAAATTATCTAAAAGAGATTATTGACGGTATGCATGGCAGGTGGTTTTACTGTTCTACTCACAAGACAAGCTTTCCAAAAGAGAAATGCCACAGCAGTGAAAGGACATTAAATCACTAATGCACAAGCTATAATGAAAACATTTTCCACATCACCTACTGTGGTGGCATAATCAGAGTCTCTTCCATAGATCTGAAATGCATTGCTAATGTACTTTCAAAATAGCCCACTTTTTTTTTTTTAAGGTAAAAAGTATAATTTTTTGATGACAAAAGTGAGAGGAGTTGTAAACGCAACAAAGTGCCAATGTTTTGGGCAAGAGCAATGGATGGCACTGTGATGCCATATGGAAGTACCAGTGTCATATACAGGGGCAAGACTAGGATTGGGGGGTTTTGGGTCCCCCCCTTTTACTAATTCTGCTAAGTTTATTTTAGGACTAACACTCCAGTTTTTATGTGTTCCTGCTTCTAAATGGCCAGAAATTGTGCTATTATTTTTCAGAAATGTGATCCAAGAGAACTTTAGGTAGCACAAAAAAATGGCTCTAGGAACCATTGATGGCCCAAGACTACAGGTTGCCCAGGCTAGTCTTATATGGAAGAAAATAACTATAATCCTTTTTGAGAAGCTAAATGGCAACTGGATTAGTCCCAGACAAATCTTTTTGAACCAATGGATCAATGTATATTTTGCCAGACTAACTCACCAAAGTTCTGCCACTCTAGAATCTTAAAGATCTGCAGGCTGTGATTACCTTAGATAGCAGCCTTCCCTATCCTGTTGCCCTTCAGGTGTGATGCCTACAATTTCATAATTTGCAAGGTCCAGTCATCCTCCAGATGATAATTATGTGAGTTGCACAGCAAGAGGTTTCTATATATATGAAGCTATATCTTCAAGTCAAAACTATCAGTGACCTTCCATGCCTTTTGACTCGGAAGCAGACAAGCCCTCCTTAATAAAGTCACTCTTTAAGGAATCCAGTGAAAATGCTATAACTATATTCCTCTATCTTATGAGCCTGCATATACTGTCCATATTATTTGCTGGGAGACGTTTATGATACAGTTGCAATCCAGATGAATGAAATTTCAATTTAGCCATTTACTCTTTAGGAAGCCATATAGCTTTTAAAATGTCAGGAGATAACCAACATGTTTAAGATGTAAGGAGATAACAAACATATTGATGCTTTTTTCTGTAAAATCTATTAAAATGGCAGGAAGCAGTCAGAAAATATAATAAAGATATTTTGGTTTAGACTAAGGGCTGATGTGGATGGCCTGTTTGCCCCAACATGAATACAGGTCGCTGTTTCTCAATGGCAGGAACCTTCTTCCCCAGCCCAGGAAGACAACCTCCACCCATCTTTTCTGGCTACACATCAAAAGTAGCCTTTTCCAACTTGTGCCAGCACAAGTGATGCTGTCCAGTTTGCCTGCTTTGCCTTGTTTCATTGCAGAAAAATGCCTGCACTCCGAGCGGCTACCGTACCCTGTGGCAAAAATGCCACATCCCCCCTGGTCAGTGGTTGCTGCCCTCTGTGGCCTTTTGGTCCTTGGCTGCCTGCCCCCTTCTGAAGGGTCCTTGATTAGTGAATCTCTATGTTTTTTCTTCTTGTTTCACTGGTGGATCTGGTAGATCTGGTGGATCACTCAGTGAGTGGTGTTTTTCAGCAGTCTCCTCTCCCATTCATTTCTGCTCCGTTCAACTGCCTGCTCACAGAGTATCTGAAATCCCGTTTATTAATTATGAGTAACAATAGAAAAGAAACCAAAACGGAAAGGGAGCAAGTTAGTCTGATGAAACAGTGAAAGACTAGAGTTTTTCGATAGCTTCGTTGATGGAAGGGTAAAAGATGGGCCTTTTCTTTTCTTAACCAGGTGAAATTGGCAGGAATTCTGGCAGTTACCCTGTGTAGCCCAAGTGCCAGCCCATGGAAATTGGGTGCATGCTTTCCCAGCATTCCCAGGAAGGATAAAAAAGCAGGAAATCTACCAGTTGGGAGTTGTGATAAGCATGATCCAAGCAGAATACCAGGCCATTATTATAGCCAAAGTGGAGAAAGGGGGTGGAATCTGAAAAGGAATTTCTTAAGCCAGCTTCATTTGCAACCTGTTTACACATGGGAATCCATCAGCCTAAGGCTACAGTGCAAAAAATCCCTATGATATTATTTTTAAAATGGTGCCATGTAATCCTAGGTCTCCTAGGTCTGCCATTAACTGCATTATCCCCTTGGTTGACAGTGGAATGACCCAATGAACTGATTTGTGTCTCTGACCTTGTTTATACTGTTTCTTCTTTGTCACTGCAGCAGTCCTCAAGGCAACAAACTGACAAAGCAATTCAGAAAGCTCGTGAAGCTATTCTATTTGTGATTCTTTCTCTGATTTTCCTTTGGAATAGCCCAAGGAAAATTGTGGCCAAAATAATTGTTTATAAAATGCTGACACAGTTTTCTAGAGTGATTGACCAAAGCCAGTTTCTGCAACTCTGATTCACATTTCCAGTTTGATTTTATGCCTGCCAGAGTGTGTAATAAATCCATAGAGGTGGAAGATAAGAGCAGCTAAAAACAAAGGGAAGAATTAGCCAAATTTTTTTATTGTAAAACTGATTCTGGCCTAGTTAATAAGACATGGCTTAATATGTTATGTGAATAAAAACAATCTTTATCATGATCCTTTCATGCTACCATCATAATCAGTCTGGTCTGATTCTTGAAATGTTGAGAGACATCACTCTGAAAATCTTGAAGATGCTGAAGACTGATTGCTTTCAACATCACCTTTAATCTATTCCAAAATATACTGACATTTGAGACTACCAAGGAAATGTGGTAAAGAAATAAAAGAGAAACACTTCCTTCTAATGCCTTAACAAATTTCCAAATCACTTTTTTAATAGTAGAGAAAACAACATTAATTCTCCAGGCTGCTATGCTTTTGGTTTTCAATTAAAGCACTTCCTCCATTTTGTTTTCTGCCTTTGTGCTACAGATTTTTTTTCATGCTAAGCACATCTTATGCAGCATCAGCTTCCCATTTCATTATAAAAATAGGGAAGGCAAATTCTGTAAAAGTTGCAGAAAAAAAGTGATACAAATCCTGATGTTATATTGATCCAAACTGAAATGTCTCTAAATATGGGACCTGCCATTTATTCCATCATTGACAAAATAGCTGTAAATGCATTTTCATCAAAGGCAGCAAGATTTATCTATATTCCATCAAAATTTTTAAAAGTCAGTCCTTCCCAAGCTATGGATATCTTTGGATTTCAACAGGTCTTATACCTAGTCATTGGCCTTGCTCCCTGAGGATGAAAAGAATCATCGACAACAATAGCAGGGTGCCTAGGTCAGAAAAACTATGTTATATCCATAAAATAACTGTATTTTGATTATCCTTTTGTGTTACATCTAGCCTCTCAGGATGAACATCCAATAAGGTCATCTTCTATGGAATGTATACAGGTAACCCTCGACTTATGATCATTCATTTAACAAATGTTCAAAGTTATGACAGCACTAAAAAAGTGACTTACAACTGGTCCTTGCACTTACAACCATCACAGCATCCCTGCAGTCACATGTTCAAAAGTCAGGCATTTGCTTAACCACCGCGTGATTCACTTAATGACCATGGTGATTTGCTCAATGACTGTGGCAAAAAGGTCATAAAATCAGGTGCAACTCACTTAACCATTGCATCACTTAGGCACGAATGTTCTGGTTCCACTTGTGGTCATAAGTCAAGGATTACTTGCACTTTTCTTGAATAATTGTTTAACAAAAAAAAACACACACACATTTGAGAAAACAATACCCTTTAAACCGAGGAAGCTGTTGATCAAGAAGGCTGAAAAAGTAGAGGTCAAGAAGTAAAAATCAAACTGTGACTCCAGCCTCCATAGAATTACCAGCTACTTCCTAAGCCTAGTTGTTGGAGAGATGGGAGAGGAACGTCACTAAGATTAACAATTTGAGAGGTACCTCACCACCAACCATTCTCTCTACAAAATGGTTCTATCATAAAAACAGAAACTGATAAAAGTGTTATTTTGGTCAAACTTTCTAGTTGATGTTGGGCCAATCACCACACCAGCCCTCCCAATCTGGGGTCCTACATCTATATTAGATTCTGTCATAGAATCATAGAGTTGGAAGGGACCTAAGAGGTCATCAAGTCCAGCCCCCTGCATACTGCAGGATTCACTATCTCAGTGTTTCTCAACCTCAGCAACTTTACGTTGTGTGGATTCCAACTGCCAGAATTCCTCAGCCAGCTTGATGACTATCCCCACTAGATGACTTTGTTTGAAAACCTCCTGTGAAGGGGAAGGAACCACTCCATGTGGTAACTTCTTTCACTGACTGACAGCTCTTACTGTCAAGTTCTTTTTAATGTCTAATCTCTATCTACTTCCTTGAAGTTTCATCCCATTAATTCTAGTCTTGCCCCCTGGAGAAAGTGAGAATAAGTCTAAACCCTCAACAATGTGACTGCCTTTCAGATATTTGAAGACAGCTTTCATGTCCCTTCTCAACCTTCTCTGTCATCTGTCATCTGTAAGCAGCATCCTCTGTACTGGCTAGGAATTATGAGAAAACATCACTGGGCTACCTCAAAGCTTGTTATGTGTGAAATCACGCATAATGGCGATGATGAAATGCAAGACAGGAAGACCACCAACTAAGCCATGCTGGGTTTCTTGAAGGAAGGCCCACACCAAAAAAGGTAATAAAGGAATAAATCTACATGTAAACATGCATACAGCTACGGAGGGGAAAAGACAGATTATTTAATGATAGAATAGAATCACAAGCTACTGTAACAAATGCATATACCTGAAGATAATGTCCAACATGCATGTATGCAACTTCTGTGGAAAATTGGTGTTTGGAAGCTGCACACAAGAATGGGAACCTCCTGATGGATTGAGCCAAATGTGTTAAAATAATGTATACATAATAAAAGTAAGGCAGGTGTTTATAGTCTCACTAAATAATTGAAGGTTTTGAACTCACTGTCTTTGGTTCTGATATGTGGTCTGTTATTTTACAATCTTGAAGCAGCTCGTTTCCAAACAAAGTGCAGCTACTTTCATTTTTGCTTTGTAATGTGCATACACAGAGACAGACTTTGATTTGTATGCCTGAGGGTGGATCAAAGAAACACATAATTTCTGTTAAGTCCCCATTGTTAAGCACTACCGGTAAATTCCTGTACCACTCATAACATGGCTAGTTTGTTGGAAAAACTGCAGTACTGTTTTTCTCTAACACACACACACACATGTGCACACACGCACACACACACACACACAAAGTGGTAGGAAATAATGCTGAAAAAATTTGTATTAAGGAAGGTTATTGAATCAAAGAAAATATTACAAAGCAGCTGGTTATTGCAACCCTAGAATTTTTCCTCACCATTTTAGTCACATATGCCTTGCATTCTTTTCAGGGATGAAATGGAGAAACTTCATAAATTCCATAAGTCCTTCTGTGCATATATGTATTTCTTCTCTTGTGTACAGATTGAAAGGCTCGCACATATGGCACAAACAACAGCTACAACAAAATGCTTGCAAAAATGGTCTAGGTTTCTTCATATTTTGGGGGCGGGAAGCTTGGATGTAGCAGCAGTGTGGCTTCCTCGTGTCACCCTGAAGGCATGAGGACATGTTTCTAACCATTTGTCTCCTATAAACTGAGTCAAAGATGGAACAAGGAAAATAGTGTGGGCTACACATATTACTGTGGTACGAGCACAAAGCAAAGGAGCTATAGCTATTCCCACAGCACAGGCATAAGGCTAAACCAAAGTCATGTTAATGCAAGAGTCTGATGCAAAGCACTCTTCACTATACATTTCTTTAATTCAGCAGCTGTGATGAAGGGTGTAAGATATTAGGTCTTCCTTGATAGCTATATTCCACTTCCACACAAAAATGTATCATCCAAATAATCCAAACTCACTATGGCCCTATTTTTTATTACTAGTTAGAGTATCATTTTGTTCGGGAAAGATATGAAAATATATGGAATAATTCAAATTGGTGCTAAGGGCTGATTCTCATGATAGTTTATCCTTGCCTTTTTGATCATCGTAAATTTTATCTTTGGCAGCCCTTACTCATCCCCTGCGCCAAATTAAAACTGCTCTTAAACCTTCACATAAACTAATTTTCTGATCCAGATCATGACTCCCACACTTCCGAATAAGAAAAAGGAGTAGATGTAGCTACTGGATAAGGTTCAAACTAAAGATAACAGATAGCTTTGGACCCTCATCACTTATGTAACTGACCCAAATATTTCAAAGAGGCCCAATTCAGGTGCATAATATGCCTTGATTTCCAAAATAAGAACATCAGAAATATGCCTTGATCAGGCAAGTTTAAGGATAGGATATTTACAGCACAATTTTGATGACTGTGGGAAGGGATCTTGCATATAAAGGAAGAAATAAGAATTGTCAAACTAGTTTTGTGTCATTTCGTGGCTACATGAAATTTTAAACACGACGGGCTGCTCAGAACAATATGTAACACAGAAACATTCCTGGCACAAGCACTGAAAGTTGCTAATCATGCACTCTTTTGCTTCACACTTTTTCAACTGCACAAATATCAGAAAAGGCAGGTTCCTATTGTGCGGTTCAATGTTCTGGATGTCCATGGCAAATATGAGAAGCTGGATGTAACAGTGTGAAAAGTGGGATCAGCTTCAAAGAAGCACATGTCAGCTAAAAGGATCATAGCTTTTGGTCCCCAAAGACCACCATCCACCATGTTTAGGAGTGCCAACTGGCTTCCCCCCCAACCCCCTTGGCATTGCCAACTTGATTTCCTGTGTCTGTAGCACCAGCGCTATATAATGCCATGTAATAGCTTTTCCCTTCACGCTATCTGCATGCTGGGAAAAATTCTGCATCACCTGAAATCCTGCTCACCATTCAGCTGTTTAATAGCTTACCAGAACATGAGGCTTGTGTGGATCTTTTGACAAGTGAAGCGCCCCTCTGAATCTACTCATTTAAGGCACGAAAGAGCTCTAGTTGCATGAAGGCGTGGCACCGACAGCTGTTTTGTGGCCCTCTTGGCATCTTCTATTCATGCATGCACAGAAGACACTTCTGCTGGGACAGCTGGTAAGAAAAGCAGTTGGCCTAGGTCTCCCAGTGGAATTGCTACAGAAAACTAATTTGCAATTCTACATTGATTCAGAACCCCGGTATACTTGGTATGTTGATAGCAGAATTTGTCTATAATTCATTGTGGAAACGGAGAACTTAAGGTTTCTTGAATCTGTGAACTGTATTCCTTATACCACCAGATGAGTATGTTTGTCCTTTCCTCAGGAATCCATGATATACTGCATATTTTTAAAATAGCCTTCTACCGAAAAGTAAGAATCTCCCATTTCTGTGACTTTTTTGATGAACTCCCCATTCTTGACGTGTCATTTCCTACTAGATAATACACTTTATTAGTGCTCTTTTCTCTTAGGCTGACTTTGCCTTGTTTGCAGCTTGTTACTTGAACTCTAGCAGAATGTGGAAACAAGAGGTTGCCCATAATCAGCTCAATAATTCCACTTCAAACCGAGTAATACTATTGCAGCTGGCAACTCATTATCCTGAAACCAGGATAGCTTGCCTTCTCTCTATTAGTTGTTCTCCACATATATTTTTCTTTCCTTGTCTCCTACCTCTTCCTTTTTATTCCTGGTCAAAGTCTTTGTGCTGAATTTTTCTCTTGTTTGTGAAATCAGTAAGTTGCAAAGCTCTAATTGAGGGTAGGCTCCCTGTTATTTATGCCAATGGTTCAGAAATCTCTACAGCTTAGCTGCAGAAATTTCTAAAGCTCCCCAAATGACATTTCTCAAGATGGCAGCAAGCAAAAAGATCATGCTTTGGCCAATTCTGCCTGTCTCGTGCACAAATGATTAGAGGCAGGACCCAGATGACACACATCCCCTTCAAAAATGGATGGAACTTTTCCCTACCCACCCACCCCCACCACCACCCCGCAACAAGGACATATAGCTGGAGGGGAGGGGAAATTGTCATAGAAAAATTAATCAACCTGCCAGAGGCCACAAGCTAAGTAACAGACTGTTTTAAAAGTGGAATCCAAGACTCTATTCCTTTATTTGTTGGGGGATATTTTCATACTTTTTTTGTCCAGAATAAATTGTCTAGACAATCATTCTGCTTCATTTGAAGCCTGTGAAGCCAATTGTCCACACTGGTTTTAGAAATAGAAAAGCTATATAGTAATCATTGTCTACAGGCATTTACATTGACACTTTGTATTTAATAAGGCTAGTTTTACAAGATTGTGAAGTGCAGCAAGAAACTCTGAAATCAGAGACCATAGGAAGACCAGAATAAATGAGTATCAGTGTATCTCCAGATAACAGGGAAAATATTATACTGCATTGATCTTGAAAAACTATTGTCTTAGGTTATTCTTTCACTATCCAACATCTGCCAGAATTCTTAGCAGTGCATGTATATTTCTGATTTTAAACACTGATAAGCTTAGAATCAATACTATGTACAGGTTCTTTGAGAAAATGAACTCTTTCTGTAGAATATATTCCTGTTATCAATTCCACTAATATTTTTAAATGCTGAGATATTTTTCTTCACTCTGACTCAATACAGTTCTTTCACTTCTTCCCGTCTTTGTATTTTAACTAAACTTGCAGCTATACAGTGCTAGCGTTTAAATTAAGATTATTAAACCCAATTGTATCTGCGTATTTTTATACACTTGCTGCCATAGGATCTACTTTATTTCCCCCCCCCCAAAAAAGATGGGTAAGTTGTAATACAGCAGACCAAAACTATCATAGCTTATTTGCTATGGGGAAGCAACTTCAACATTTTTTCTAGTTCATAAATTTAAGGGATAGATATTCTCAAGCAAATACTGCTATTGAGATTATTAATAAAAATATTTATATCCTCCTTCTTGAAAACACACAGTCAAAGAGACTCACAGTGAAATCAAAATATAAAAACTAAATCCAGTTTTTAAAAACCTCATAAAAATTACCAGAATAAGAAAGCCACAGAATATAAGTGGAAATGATTAAAACCTAGCAAGTGTGTTTCTGCATAGTGCCTGACAGGGAAATTGACAGGTGGCTATTTGGGAAAAGTAATGTCCATCTGGCACAATAACAAGAAATGGCTCTCCAGTCATCACACTGCTGACTTCTCATGGTGAGAATAAGCCCCCAATCAAATTCCAAGGTTGTGTGGGAAAAGATAGTTCTTTGACACCTAAGTACCAGTACTTTGAACTATACTCAGAATAAAGTAGAATTAAATGAAGAAACACCCACTCCTCGTTTAGCAACTGAGTTCCATTCCAATGACCAGGTTGTTAAGTGAAATGATCGCTAAGTGAACATGTGTGTGTGTGAGAGAGAGAGAGAGAGAGAGAGAGAGGGACACTGCAAAGATCGGTGGTTGCTGCCATCTCATTCAGATAAAGTTCTCTCATACAGCTATGCAAGCATTACTCTTACTCTGATGTGCATTGTTGTCAGGTGCACAACATTTGGTTGTAAACGTGTGCATTGGTCAGAAAATGAATTTCTTATTACTGTTGTATTTGCAAATGGTCGCTAACCAAGGTAGTCACTAAACGAGGAGTGGGTGTATTGGAAAATGGTTCTAACAATCCATTATTAATATGTGCTTCTTGCAGTCCTGCCATACAACACTGTGAATCAGCTGAATCTTCAGGTAATTGGTTTTCTCAGCACTCCCTATTGTGAATGTTACTGGATTTAGGGGTTATATAAAACATAAGTTGAGGATGAGGTTCTTAGGCACTGAAGTAGCAATATTAAGCAACATTATTTAAAAGCAATCCCCAAAGATTCCTGCCTCCATCAAAGAACTGAAAACTGTTTAACACAAGATAGAATTAAAGGCCTCAATGTGTTAATTTTTGGTATTTTGCGTATGCTTGTTTTCTTTCTACAAAGATCTCCCCTTGAGAAAATGTAAGGAAGTTTCAGCAAAACTTCCAGAAGGAAAATAAAAGCAATTTAAATTCCTTGTAATCTGAAGTCAGAGAGCAGCAAGCCAATGTTAAGAAAATGTTACTGGACTGCAGCACTCTAGGAGAAGATCCCTGGGCGATTGCTTATGGAAAGTATGTAATAAAATGTCATGATTAAAGAGGCAAATGTGGTTGGGGAATGAACAGGGAGAAAAGGGGACTGTTTCAGTAGATTGAGTTCACTACAGCCTTATATTTATTAAAAGGAAATAAAGTGTCCATCAATGGCAGTCAAACTCTGGGATTTATTTCCTAACTTTTCCCCCACAGAATAGGAACAACTTTCAGGTAATAAACTGAAAGGCTGATCTATTTACCCAAGCTGTGGCAAAGGAAAATTGCTGAGTAGGAAAGGTATTGACTTGGATTGGGGAAGTGATTTGTCATCCTAATGTCTGTCTGTCTGTCCTTCCTTACGTATTTATTTATTTATTTGTCTACTACCAGAAACCAAGCAGACTCTGAGCAACTTACAGAGCTTACATCTAAAACACAAAATCAGTGTGATACTGTAATGAATTAAAATTCCATTCCAAATTAATATTTATACATTTCAGACATGGCAAGGCTATCAGGATAATCTGAAGATATGGACTGCAATCATTTTGGAGGCATCACTCACAAGGAAGTAAGAATAATCTTCCCATGGGGGAAAAAAAAATTCAGTCCAGTTCAGAGATCAGGTGCAGGTGGGCTCAAGGCCAACAGGGCTGGCTTTGTTAAAGGAGTGGAAGGGACAATGCAAGTGGTATGGAAGGGAGGGTCATTCCTATTGCATTTTCCCACCTGATCATGATATTTGTGCCTTGAAGACACATGAAACTGCTCCATGTGGATCAGCCATCATGGATCATTGTTTCTTTTCTTTGTCAGGCAATTTCTTGGGAGGTGATAAGCCAATCATGCTTTTGATATAATCTCTGAAACAGAATGTAAGGGCTTGCCCTTGAAAATCCATAATAGCTTTATTGATTCTGATTGCAAAGATGTTACAACATGAGGTTTTAAATGTAAAATGTTAAAGCGCCAATTTTACAGCACTCTGCAGTAGAAAAAGAGACAAAAGGACCGAAAGGAAAGGAGGGATGATTTAGAGGAAATAACTGCTACACTAAAGAGATTGTGAGAAGAGGTTCAGTTTTTATTCCCAAAGAATCTAAGAGCTGAAAACAGATTGAAGTTCCTCCTATATTTGTAATTGTCTACAAACCTAAGACATTATGATGCAGACTGAAAAGAACTAGGTGAAGACACATTCGTACTCAAATCCATATATCTGCATATGGATCCAAAAATGCTTCCCAACCACTTCCTAAACAATCTCAAATTTGGTTTGATATTGTACTTTTGATTCAACAGTGTTGAACAGAACAAACTTTAGATACTCAGATTACTTGGCATGCATTTATGTCGCTTTATTGTCTGTGCTTGTGGATTTAAATCTGTTTTTAAATGAATAAGCTATTTATCTCAGATGTGCAAAAAACCCTAAATTGGTCTCCGTGCATGTGTGCATATGCACGTTTGAACTGTAACAAGGTGAAATCCTTTAATCCCATGGGGTTCCAAATACTAATTATTAACACTCTATAAAAATCCGTTATCAAGGTTTGTTCTCCATTACACCGATGGTTGTTCTGCTTGTACAAAGAGGCTATATTAATTACCTAAGGTAATAATTTGCCTCAAAATATAAGAAAGATATTACATTAATTACCTTCAACATTTTCCCTTTGGCTGTCTTGGTAAGAAGATGTAATGGCTCTTCATATGCAAACTGTGCATAACAGCAAAGAGTTTAAATCTGGTTTCTTGCAACACACTTGCTTTGATTACTCAATTAACCAATTTCTAGATCAGCATAATACATCAAATCATAAGCCAAACAAACAGGCTGGCTTTGCATAACACACTAAGCCACCAAAAAAACTAACCAAGGTCAACACTAACCAAGCTTAGCATGTTGTATGAATATAGCCACTAGCTGTTAAACCAACCCAGTTAAATGTCTTGTGTGACTCCAGCAATATGTTTAGTAGGGCTTATTTTCGAATAAATTGTGCTCAGGCAAACAAAATCTCTCCCTGTTCCAATGGAATGGAATCTTCTCCTTTTCCCTTATCTCTTTTCCCGGGGAAGAGATAAGAGGATTCTTCACTCCCCAATTCTGGCCTCCAAAATTCCATTCCATTACAGGTGCTGTGTATAAATATAACTGCAATAAAACATGTTAATCTATTATTTTCTTTTTTCTCTCTAGGATGCCAGCTGCTCTAAAGACAGTATGGAGGACAACTCCATTATATTGTGTTTGGGCATATAGGAAAAATGGAGAAATGTACTCCTCTTCAGGGGACAGGGCTACTAAATTGCTGCGCCATATATTAATATCCAGAGCATGCTGGGCAGAAAAGTGATATATTGCTTTCCCCAAAATTTCATTAGCTAAATGAAGAGGAAAGAGTAGTGGAAGTATGACAGGGAAAAAAACTACTAGTAAAAGGAAATTTAGGGAATGGTAACAGGAAAAGGTGAAACATTATTTTTGCTTAGCTTGCAAAACGTTTACATGAATGCCTCTGTAATAATAATGTTAAAAAACAGCTTTGCTTCACTGAGTAGCAGATCACACGCAACATGCACACACCAATGCCTTATCCGTCTTCATTCCCTGGATTCTTTGAAGTGCCTGAGAGACAAAAATGCAATGTGAGCTTCTGACCTCAGGAACAATTTCCATACTGTTAGCTGCTGGCCTAGCTTTTGATGTCATGCAACTTGATTACTGAGTACTACTGCAGTAAAACTAGGCCCAGAGTCCATTTTAATGGTTCAGTAAATCACTTTGTCCACAGTGGCTACAATGCTATGAAATTTTGCTTGCTAATGGGCAGCAGGTGAAAGTGACAGGAAAATTCTTAATAGATGAAGTCAACATATAAGACTGACATCTTCTGCCTTTCAACACTGAATCCTGCATACCCAAACACCCCCAACCCTCAGCCAGGTGCTTTGGGAATAGATGAAGCAAAACCCCTTGTCCATCAAAGAAGTATGATTAATTATTAACCATGCACCTTAGGAGTAACTGACACATTGCAGACATTTTCAGAATAACAGCCATACAACACAAGGGGAGACCTATAGTAAGCTTAAGGCAGGTAATCATAACAGCAACAAAAATGTATCATTAATGAACAAGAAAACAGGGATTTACTATTTTGTGTTACTATGTGCACATGTTCTCCTTCTCACAATATATTATTGAGAGGGAAGCTTAGGTAGAATTCCATAATCAATTCAACATTTCTCTTTGCAGCACAGAAATTATATTGTTTTTGGGCATATAGGAAAAAATGGAGAAATGTACTCCTCTTCAGGGGACAGGGCTACTAAATTGCTGCACCATATATTAATATCCAGAGTATGCTGGGCAGAAAAGTGATATATTGCTTTCCCCAAAGTTTCATTAGCTAAATGAAGAGGAAAGAGTAGTGGAAGTATGACAGGGAAAAAAACTACTAGTAAAAGGAAATTTAGGGAATGGTAACAGGGAAAGGTGAAGTAGCAGGAATGGATGCAAAAACTACAGGGGGGATTAGTCTGTTAATTGTGCTTGGCAAGATGTTTGGCAGAATTCTTACTGAGAGAGTTTAAGAGGTAAGATTAAGAACAATTTGGGAAGTACAGCATAGCTCTACATTAGACAAAGGATGTGCAGACCAAATTTTTGCTCCTCACCAGGTCACTGAGAAATGTGAAAAGAAAGTTTGCTACTATATTTGTTGATTCAGAGAAAGAGTACTACATGATAAAGTGAGTAGGCTTGAAGTATGGAAGGTCTTGTGTGAATATAGAGTTTTTTGTCTGTTTGTAAGTCCAATATAAGGAAACAAAGCATACATAAATGGAATGCTTAGTAAATGGTTCAACACTGAATAGTGAGTAATACAAGGATGTGTGATGTCCCCATGGTTGTTTAATGATTTATGGATAAATGCAGAAGGAATATTTGTAGTAATGTTAGAGGTTGTTGATTTGGGACACAAAAGTGTCTACATTTTCTTATGCAGACAATGCTTTATTGTTCAATAGAATCTGAATGATTTGCAGGAATTATTAGAGAGATTGTATCATGCACTGGAAAGTACGGATCTGAAAATCAAAGTGTCAAAGACCAATATGGTTGTATTTAATAGGGAAATTAATTACTACAAGTGTTAAAAATTAGTGAAAAATCACAGCAAATAGGTGGATTTCTGTAACTAAGCGAAATGGTAGAGAAAACATATGGATTGGTGTGTGAAAGTAGTAGAAGCAAATCATGTAAATTAAAGTCATATATAACCATCTATCAACCATTAACAAGTCGTCATGGGCTATAGATGGGATGAACATTCAGGAAATATGCTGCTCTCTGGACAGTTGAAGCAAACTACATTTTATCCCTGTAATCATTTAGGTAAGTTTAAAATGTGTATCTGCATGATGCTGATAGGTTTCTCTGTTTGCTTTTTAAATTATCAGGGTTGGCAGAGAGTTCTGTTTAATTTATTTGCTGTAACACAGCAGGAAGACAGAAGCAGCCATAGAGAAATAACAGTGGGATGAGGGAGAAGAAAGTGTTAGTTGTGAGCTTCTCAAGTGAATACATGGCTGTCTAGGGGATGCTGCCTAAGGGCATTAAGCCCAAAGTCTACACTTTTAGGAAAAACCCTGTTTCAGGTCTGCTCTGTATTAAGAACTTTGCCAACCCTGAAGCCAAGATCCATCACAGTGATAGGGAACCAGTTATAACTCCTAGCATTTCTCACTTCTGGCTATATAGGTTGAGCCTGTTTAGAATTACAACCTGGAGGATTTTGGTCCAACCAATCACCCATCATTCCTTACTTTTCTTTCAGGTTTTTTTTCCAATAGATTTGTCTGAACTGCAAATCTTAGTTTCCCAGCACTCTTCTTTCTGCTACAATGCATTTAATAGTTTGAGTTTCAGGAATGGTCTTCTGGGTATTTAAGTGGTAATGGGTATGGCTTCATAATATGGTTATGAAACTTCATAACATTCTGATCCTATTCTACACCTTTCTGATAAATCTGCTGAGCTGGTCCAAAGACTTGTCTTGCTGGTACAACTCTCCCAGATTCACCTCATTTTCCTCCTTTCTAAAAAAAAAAGGGGGGGGGGAGTGTAAAAAGAACAAGACACGGAAAGTATGCAGAGCAAGGCTTTCCACAATTCCTTCCAACTCTTTAATAATAGTTCTACTCTGGATCACTGAGAAGGAAAAGGAAGGGAGACTTAGAATGGAGGAATCTGCAGCTTTCCAAGCATCTACAGTACCTATCTGCCTCTCTCACAGGGATGCATTAAAGTTATTTTTTTTTTTTTTCTGGAATCATTTTCTCTGCAGTTCCTGGCTGCATACAGCCCATTTTCAACCTTGATCTTTCTTTTGTCAGCTTCTTCCCACACACCAAATTGCATCCCATTGTGATCTGTTTTCAGAGATATATTTATTTATTTATTTTTATTTATTTATTTGATTTGTCCCCGCCCATCTCCCCTACAATGGGGGACTCTGGGCGGCTTACAGTCACTAAAATCACAATACATAATTAAATTATAAAAAGTTTAAAAATTATAAAAGTTATAAAAACTAGAAATTTCCAAGACTAGAATAGAAATAAAAAACTAAAAACTCCAAGAGGCCAGTAGGCCCCCACCAGGTCGCTAAGGGGCCAGCCAACCCCATTTCTGATATCCTCCCTCCCCGCCCCAGGCCAGATGGCAGAGCCAGGTCTTCAACTCCCTCCGAAAGGCCTGGAGTGAGGGGGCCTGTCTCACCCCCGGGGGCAAGATGTTCCAAAGGGTGGGGGCTACAGCAGAGAAGACCCGCCTTCTGGACCCCGCTAGTCAGAGTTCTTTTACCGTGGGGATCCAGAGCATGCCCTCTCTATGAGATCGGGTGGGACGGGTTGAAGTCATGGGGGCAAGGCGGTCCTTCAGGTAACCTGGCCCCATGCCATGTAGGGCTTTAAAGGTGATAACCAACACCTTGAATTGGACCCAGAAGCAAACCGGTACCCAATGCAGCTCGCGGAGCAAAGGTGTTATATGGGTCCTTCTTCGGGCCCCAAGAATTGCTCGCGTGGCCGCATTCTGGACCAGCTGAAGCTTCCGGATACTCTTCAAGTGTAGCCCGATGTAGAGCACATTGCAGTAGTCTATCTGGGAGATAACAAGGGCATGAGTGACTGTATGTAGGGCATCCCGATCCAGGAAAGGGCGTAACTGGTGCACAACCCGAAGCTGTGCAAAGGCCCTCCTGGCCACGGCTGCCACCTGCTCTTTGAGCAGGAGTCGTGAGTCCAGGAGGACCCCCAAATTACACACTGGGTCTCTCTGGGGCAGTGCCACCCCATCCAGAACCAACAATGACAACGTCCCAGATACAGAGGATCCATTAACCCACAGCCACTCCGTCTTGCCAGGGTTCAGCCGGAGCCTGTTGTTCCCCATCCAGACCCTCACAGCCTCCAGGCACCAAGAGAGGGCGGTCATGGCATCACTTACCTCACCAGGGATGGAGATATATAGTTGAGTATCATCAGCATACTGATGATACCTCATCCCATGATGGCAGATGATCTCGCCCAGCGGTTTCATATAGATGTTGAAAAGGAGCGGAGAGAGGACCAAACCCTGCGGCACCCCACAATGGAGGGGCCAAGGATGGGACCTCTCGCTCCCTATCACCACCGATTGGGATCGGCCCCGGAGAAAGGAGGTGAACCAGCACAAAACCGTGCCGCCCACCCCCATATCCCTGAGCCGTCCCAATAGGATACCGTGGTCGACGGTATTGAACGCCACCGAGAGATCAAGGAGAGCAAGGATGGTCGCACTTCCACCATCCCGCTCCCGCCAGAGATCATCCATAAGTGCGACCAATGCCGTTTCTGTTCCATAGCCGGGCCTGAAAGCTGACTGATAGGGGTCCAGATAATCCGTTTCCTCCAGGACCCTTTGGAGCTGCGAAGCCACCACTTTCTCAACCACCTTCCCCAAAAAGCGGATGTGGGAGACTGGACGAAAGTTGTCCAGTACAGTAGGATCCAGGGAGGGCTTCTTGAGGAGGGGGTGCACCAACGGCTCTTTAAAGGGCACCAGAAACACTCCCTCCTGCAAGGATGCATTAACCATCAGCTGGATCCAACCACATGTCACCTCCCGAGCTGCTTTCACGAGCTAGGAGGGGCATGGGTCCAGATGACAAGTGGTGGCCCTCACAGTCTGGAGGATCCTGTCCACTTCCTCAGGAACCACAGGATCAAACCGTTCCCAGATAACGAGGCAAGAACGATCCCCTGGTATCTCCCCAGACCCTGCACCACGCTCGGAGTCCAACTTGGAATGAATCCGAGCGATTTTATCCTGCAGGTGCTCTGCGAGTTCCTCCGTGCAGCCCTGCAAGTGAACCACCAGATCCCCCTTACCAAGGAGGGACCTGGTGATCCCAAACAGGGCCGCTGGGCAGCACTCTGCAGACGCAATAAGGGCGGAGAAGTATTGCCGCTTTGCCGCCCTTATCGCCACAATGTAGGCCGTAATAGTGGCTCTAACACGTGTTCGGTCGGATTCCGTCCTTGTCTTCCTCCAGCGGTGCTCTAGGCGTCTCTTAACCCTCTTCAGCTCCCTCAGCTCCTCCGTAAACCACGGGGAGTGTCAGGGCCGATGTGACAAGAGAGGCCACAAAGGCACGATCCTATCCAAGGCCCCGGCTGCTTCTCTACTCCAGGCAGCAGCCAGGGCCTCCGCTGGACCGTGCAGCAGGTCCACGGGAATATCCCCCAGCTCCCTCTGAAACCCTGACGGGTCCATCAGGCACCGGGGGCAGACCAATCGCATGGGTCCAGCCTCCCTGTGGAGGGGGATGGCATAGGAGAAACTCAGGGTCACCAGGACGTGATCTGACCATGACACTGGGGAAAGCTGTACATCTCCCCTCAGATCACTTTGGCATTGCTCAGACAAGAAAACTAAATCCGGCATGTGGCCACTATCTCGGGTTGGGTCCCGCACAATTTGAGACAGGCCCATGGCTGCCATGGTAGCCATGAACTCCCGAGCTGCCTCCGAGGACCGTCCCAGGGATGGCAGGTTGAAGTCCCTCAGAACCATAAGCCTGGGGAACTCAACCGCCAACCCCGAGACGGCCTCCAGCAGCTCAGGCAGGGAGGCTGCCACGCAGCAGGGAGGCTGGTACAGTAGCAGCACTCCCAACTGTTCACGGGCACCCAACCTAAGAAACAGTGTCTCACAGCCAGACACTTGTGGAGCAATGCCCCTGAAGGCCACTAGAGAGTCTCAGATGACAACAGCCACCTCTCCTCCCCTGCCCTGGTATCTCTGCTGGTGCCACACCGTAAACCCAGCTGGGCACATTTCCGAGAGGGGCACCCCCCCCTCAGGCCCCAGCCAGGTATCGGTAATACATGCCAGGTCTGCCCCCTCCTCAGTGATTAAATCACCTATGATGGGGGCCTTGTTTTTAACTGACCTGGCATTAAGCAGCAACAGCCGGAGGCCAGGGCCCCTATGAACCTGCTGGCTAGGACCTGGGAGTGAGCAAGGAGTGCCTGAACACGCCACCGGCAACACACACCGGGGGTGTCTTCCCCGAAGATGGCCCGCCCCCCTGCTCCCGCCATAACGTCCCCTACCCATCACCACCTCGATACTGTAGCCCCCCCCATCATCCCCGGGGGTACCAGGCCCAAATACCTCCAGTCCCAGGCCCTCGGAGTTCCCAATCTGGGGTAGAGATCCCTCCATCCAATCATACATCTCCATTCAAAACCAGTCACTCCCAGATGGGGGAAGATCTCGCCCACGCACCAGCTCACACTCTCGGCGCAGGCTGAGACCCACCCCCCACCAACCTCACATCACAATCACACTCTGCCCCCCTGCACAACCCCTCTCACTAGTCAGCAGGGCGGGCATCCCATACACACACTCACACCTCCTGGCTCTCACCCAGCAGGTGGAGCCTCACATCCCCATATGCTCCTAGAGTCCCCCCCAGACTCTCACTACCAGGGGGGAGTCCCAAATACCCAGTGGAGGGACCCCACGGCTCTGCACTGGCACTGGGCGGGGTTGAGTAGGGGTGGCTGGATCCTGGAGCCCCCAATTTGCCCCTCTTAAAACAAGGACAATTGGGATGCTGCCTTGCACCCCCCCGCTGCCCCACTGTTCCTCCAACTGAGGGATCTTCCTCTACAGTTAGGCAGCCGCCTTGCAACAGGGCTTGCTGTAGTTTGCCGCACTGTCGGAGGCTCACTGGGGGCTACTGGTCTTAATCGGCCTGGAGTCCGCTGGGTCGATAGGCCTGCTGGGCCTGGGGTCGAAAATGCTATATCGGGCCCCGCCAGAATTCATTGCATTCTATTAGAGTTTGCCACACTCGGAGTTTGCGGTTCGTCTAGGCTCCCTGCCGCTCGCTGCGCCCCACAGGGGGCAGATAGTCTAAAAGCTTGCCACTGGTCGCTCCCCGGCCAAACTCTCCGCGCCACTCCAAAACTCGGTGGGCCTACCACACCCCACCGGCGCGTCCCAGGGCCCGCCGCATCGACCCCACTCCACTCTAGGGATAGATGGGGCCAATCACCCCACACCGGCCCCACGCCGAAAACAGCCAGGTCTGTTGCCCGTCGCTTGCCCGGTGTTGCCGCTCTCCGCCGCGCTTGCTCTCCGCTGTGCTCTGCTGCTCCGCTACCCGTCCCAGGGCTTGCGCCTGGGGGACCCATCTGAGGGGAAAAACCCCTCCCAGGTCTCCCCCCGCACCCAATTCAGCCCTAGGAGATGGGAAAAAAAATCCCGGGGGGGGGGATAATCTTACAAACTTCCCCCTAAAGCAGCGTCCGCGCTCCTGCTGACAGACCGATGGACAGAGGTACTAGCCCCTTTGCATACTTCTTTCCAATACTGAACATATAAAAAAAGATGAAGAAATCCTAGAGTCTGGGATGTTTTGTGAATTGCTGTAATAGACAGGGTAGGACACACAACAGTGAACAAAACAGCCAAAGATGCAGTTTAGATAAGTTGTTGTTGTTCAGTCATTAAGTTGTGTCCGACTCTTCGTGACCCCATGAACCATATTGTGCCAGGCCTTCCTGTCCTTCACTGCCTCCCTGAGTTGGCTCAGTTTCATGCTCATTGCTTCAGTGATGCTATCTAACCATCTCATCCTCTGCCGTCCCCTTCTCCTTTTGCCTTCAATCTTTTCCAGTGTCAGGGTCTTTTCCAAAGAGTCCTCTCTTCGCAATTAGATAAGTAATTAAATATAAATATAAAACACAATACAAAATCATGCTGCTTTCTGTCTTGATGCCGTCCATTGTGTTGGACTTTCACTCTTCTGGTGCTGTCTAGTACTCCTGGAAGGGACCAGATTGGGAAAGCCTGACTTACAACATGTGACATAAAGTGTTATGTGTACTGCGCATCTGCAAATGAAAAGCATTCCTTTTTTAACTTGAAAGTGAACGTAATTCTATTATTTAGGCAAAGTGGTTTCAGTTACTATTTCTGGCTGAGAAAAGATGAAACCAGTCATCTTCTGCCTTCTAGATACAAATTCGCATTGAGCAGTTTACGCTGCGGTGGCAAATGCTTAAAAGAACTATTGCTTGAATAACTGAAAGGTGTAGCTGGTTTTCAAATGGTAACTGAACAAATGCTATGATAGAGCATTATCAAAGAGACGGGGTTTGCTAGTTTTGGTATTTCACAAGGACTTTAAAAAAAATCAAGTGACCCAGGTACTTTGTTTGATCAGATAATGGCAGCCTACTTTACATGCAGAGGAGAAAAGTCCTCTGGGGTGTTAAAGTCAGCTTTTTTAAAAATACTTTCTCTGCAGTCAGTTACAAATGGGTCTGTCATCAAGCTGTCCTTTACTTGAAAGCATTAAATGCCAACATTTTAATGGAAGAGAACAAATTCCAGAAACCTTGTACACCATTTACTTCCTATATCTCCTGCCAGAAACAAAAATGGATCTGGTTTTCATTCACCATACAGCTAAGATCTGAGTCACACATAAGCCTCCAAAAGGAGGCATTACATGAACAAAAGCCTATGTGTATCCAATAGCTGTTATTGATGCTCAGAGCTGGAGGGATCTTTTCCAGCCCATTGTAATGGTTTGGTTCATGCTGGAACATAGTTGGCAGATCTTCCCTTTTTCTAAAATAGCCAGATAGGAAGAAAAGAAGTAATGCCACTGGGTTTAGTTTGATCAAAAGGTGGGGTGGGGGTATAATATATTTGGCAGCATCAGTTGTATGCCAAGGAATGAGATATAGAAAGGAATACAGAAGAGATGAATGCAGAGTCCAACCATAAAGAAACAGGAAGGACATTCAAGAATGGAAATGTTCATGGGGTAGGGAGAAGAAGATGGACAAGCTACAGTCTTGCTACTACAAGGAAACCATTGAGGTTAAATTCTAAATCGTGGCTTCCTGAAGTTGCATACTCTACTTGCTGTCTACATGAGGAAAGAACCAGGTTTTCTGAGCAGAGATTTGGCTTTTAATAGGTACTGGACCCAATTTGTGGAAAGGCCAGCAGCTATAAGATAAAGGGCTTTTCCAGTCATGTGGAATGGTTTCTCCAAGCAGCCTAATATGTACATTGCTTTCACAGAGCCAGAGGGAAATAATATTTTATTCTCCAAATGCACTTAAAAAGTATTTTTCCCTGTTTTAGTTTGCTGGTGATTTTCTTTTGATGGCATGTGCTGTATCATTTCTATTTTTGCTGCAACGTCTCATTATTTGTTGTTTTTGTCATTGGTGTGGTGGTCATTTATTTATATATTTCATTTTGAAAACTGTGTGTTGTAAGTGATTCACTATCCAGAGAAAATCATCTCAAAGTTCAATCAATCAAGTGATGGGGGGGGGGGGGGGGGGCTGGGCTTGTGCAGTAGTACAATCTGTCAAAAGTTAAATATGAGACCTTTTGAATATGAGCTGGAGTTAGATTCCGCCCCTTGGACTTTTAGTGTGCCATTTTTCAGTTTTGTTTTTAATTGCATTTGAAGTACTAGCCAATAAAGCAGCATGCTTGTTTATCTGCAGAAACAGTGAGCAAGGGTTGGATAAAAATGAATATAGTGGAGTCCAAGATTTTAAAGGCACAATTTTTGTTGTTCTTCAGTCGTTAAGTCATGTCCGACTCTTCGTGACCCCATGAACCATATCGCGCCAGGCCTTCCTGTCCTTCACTGCCTCCCTGAGTTTGCTCAATTTTCATGCTCATTGCTTCAGTGATGCTATCTAGCCATCTCATCCTCTGCCATCCTCTTCTCCTTTTGCCTTCCATCTTTCCCAGCATCAGGGTCTTTTCCAAAGAGTCCTCTCTTCGCATTAGGTGACCAAAGTATCTGAGCTTGAGCTTCATTATCAATCCTTCCAATGAGCAATCAGAGTTGATTTCCTTTAAGATTGACTGGTTTGACCTCCTAGCAGTCCAGGGGACTCTTAAGTGTCTTCTCCAGCACCACAAAAGGCACAATAAAAGCATACAAAACTTTAAATGATCTGGAAAAATACCTACCCTAAATTACCTATTACAAAAACACTCATTTCTTGAAGGCAACTAGCATTAACATAACATGTTTTACAAAACCAAAATAAATCACCAGTCAGTTAATTCCTGGAAATTCATAATGAATTTACTATTAAGTTAATTTTACGTAGCTTTACACAGTAAGTGAATGTTTAGTCTGCATGGATGTTAGCGTCATCTTCACATCCCACTAATCATGGCATGAACTCCTCATTAATCATCCCCATGACTTCATCATGACTTCTCATTTCCAGGCCCCCATGGAGGCAGCTTAAATTTATCTTCAGTTAGTCTGGAGTTAAAGGGGTGTTTTCCCTTTCCTCAAACATGCATCTCGCTTTATAAATGATCTGACTGATTATGTGATCAAAGAGGAGGTCAGGGGCTGGGATCTGCCCAGTTCCCATGGGTTTTTTTACACTGCTATGGGCCTGCCCCCTCCTCTCTAGTCTTGGGTACGTTTTTCCAGAGCCATTCACTGCTTTGGGCTATGAGTGAATCTGATTCTTTCAAACTAGGCTTTTAGCCTGCACCCACTAGGTATCCAACTGCTTTGGGCTGTTCTGTGAGATCAGAGACAGTGTGAGAAAAGAGCCATCAAGCCCCACTTTTTGTGCAATCCACCCAGAGCAGGAAATGGATCTCCAGCTGTCAGCTCTGGGAGTGGAGGCAAGAGATCGGGGTGGGGTGGGGTGGGGTGGGGGAATGACTCTTTCCCCACCAACAGATACACTGTCTCCCTTTGACACACCTGTGCAGAACATGTGCATAAAACTTGCTTCATCCTCAGCAGTCCTATCCTATTCTAATGAGCGATTGGTGGATGTTTGGGAAAGGAGAAACAAAGCCCGGGGAATCCACCAGTTGTTTTCATCCCACATTAAAGTTGTAAGCACAGCACAGCATGCTTTGTTACTGAGATATCCATTTCGGCTGCCTCAAGAACTGGAAGAAAACTAATTCATATATCTGTGAGGAAAAACCAGTAGTGGAAGTGGGAAAGGGGAAGCATTCCCCATCCTCTCTCTATAAATTGTCTTGATATTTATATTTTTAGAAAAATCCACAGTGGCCTAGGTTGTCCCCTAACCTGGGTCTGGAATGTGGTGGAAGCCTTGGATGACGTAGGTTCTTTCAAGTTGCACAAGAGATCAGATTCAATAGGAGAAAAGCTGCTAGCTCTAAGAAAGGTTTTTCTCTTTTTGGTTTTATTGTTTCTTGTTAATGCTTATATTTACTGTTTTACCCTTTGGTTGTGAGCTGCCCAGAAGTTGGTTTTAAGTTGGGTGGCCATATAAATGTTTTAAATAAATTAAATAAATAAAAAGAACAATTATCTAGAGAGCTGGTAAGTTCCCCTTCACTGGATGTGTTCAGATGGAGAAAAACAGCTACTTGTAGGGATACTGTATAGCCTAAAAGGTCCCCTTCCAACTCTATGATTGCATGAATATCTTCTTCAAGTTACATATCAGGCTGTGAGAGTCAGAATGAGAGGGGTTAAGAACGTACTCTCATCACCAGAACAACGAGGAAGAGATAAGAGGATGAGACTGGCCCCTCCCTAAAGAATGCAAGGGAGGTTGGAAGGGTGACCCTGGAAATTGCTCTCACTCTGAGAAGATTTCTGTAACGGGACTGAAGCCAATAAACCTTGCTGGATTGAATCTGTACTGTCTCCTGGAGTTTCCTGGGCTAATCCTGACACAGGCTTAAATAAAAATGGCAAAAGAGAGGAAGGATATGTGAATTATGGTATAATTGCAGAAATGTAGAAAATGTTAATTCAGCATCATTACCTTTTCTTTCATCCTTCATAAATGTATGTTCAGGAGGGGTTTGTGATATAGGTTTCATTCTATGCCACATTTTTTCTAAGGCCAGAGGATGCAGAGAGAGTGTCCACTGTCTTGCTTTTCCTTCTAGCATCCCACAGCAAAACATCTTCCCGTGAACTTTCTGACAAAGTGCTAGGGAAGTGAGTGGGCCACCCCAGAATGCTGGGGGGGGGGGGGCAAGTTTCCGATACCGATGCTTAATAGTTTGAAGGGAATTGGGATTCAATAGCCATAATAGTCAAGGCAATGGTGCAAAATGGACAAGGTGGCATCATGCATACAGACAGAGCTGGTGCTTTCTGGGTCGGCAAATGAGTCGTATTAAGCCTTTTTCTCAAAATGACTGCCTCAAAATGGCATGAAGCCGTGACTCTGAATTTTAGCAGCGTGGCTGGGGAAGCCTGCTAAAACTGCAAAAAAGAGTCAATCTCTGATCCAAGACTGTCTTTATCCTAAAGATGGTCTAGCCTTGGGGCAGCAGTGAAGAAGTCCTTGAAAAGGTTATACATGACACCAGTGGGTATAGTATATAAAGAAAGCTTTCTTGTGAATATCAGTGACCTTTTTCATTTTACTTATTTGTTGCTCAATGAGAGTGATTTTCAGGGAAGATAGAAAAGAAGATAATTCAAGTTTGCCTAGGAGGCAGATATTAATTAAGCTAAAGTAAGCTTTCAGTAAACAGGATCATTAAATGCTAATGCTTCACCTTTTCCCCTCTACCTGTCATATCTATATGCAACAACAAACATACAAACTTTGTACAGTTTGAAGTCCTAATGAGAATCTGCCAGCAACTGGCAGGTAACAATTTATGTGTTAACCTGTTAATGCAATTGTTTGTTAGATTTATATCCTACTTTCTTCTCCAGGAGCTCAAGATAATGTACATAGCATTCCCTACTCCAATTTCCCTGAGCTACCTGCTCTGTGAGGTAGAGAGAGAGTGACTGACCCAAAGTCACCCAATGAACTTCCATGGCAGGAGGTGGTCCAAGGCCAGAACCTCAACCACTACCTCACCCAGTGTACATTTTATTCATTCTAAGGCTTCGTTGAGGTTTAGTCTACATAGGTTGCAATCTCTGCCCACCACAATTTATGAAGACATATGCAGTAAAAAGTTTGAAGGTAAAATCTCAAGGGGTCATTTTTTAAAAATATGAGTAGCTACAAATCATATTGTGATAATCATCTGAACACTGTCTTTTCTTGAATATTCTTTTATGTGCTAGTTTTTCTGAACAACAAAGCAAAGCATCTTTCTAAAATGTTCCTATTTGCTGGCAATAACAGATCATTTATTTATGTTTTTGTAAGTAGTCAGACTGATAGGCAGGAAAGAAATGACGGTGATTAATAACTTCTGGAGTGAACTCTTATTGTTACTGTGAAACTTGAAAATGAAAGCCGGACTACTTCTTCAAACTCTGGGTGCAGTCATGGGATAAATCGTCTTGGTGAACCTTATTTGATGTATCCGGGCTATGCTCCAGTTTAGAACCAAAAGCAAATGCCAAGGGATTAAAAGGCCTGGGTTGCTGTCCCTGAATTTTTTAACTTTTCAGAACCATTATGAATGGTTCACAAATCAAATGGATGGTAAATGTTTGCTGAAATCCCATCAGTCCAGAACACAGCAAACATTTTTCACCTTGCAGAAATATGTTAGTAAGTAGTCTTGGCTGACTGTTTATCTCTATCCTAGTCTGTTTCCTCTGGGCTCCTAAGGAGGCAAGTGCTTGCCTTTTTTTTTTTTTAGGGTACTGTACCACAATCCACAGGTATGGCAAGTTCATAGGGCTGTTATCAGAGAGGCATTATGGCATTGCCAATCGAAAAGCAGCTTCCCTTCTTAATACATTTCCTCTGGATTGAAAACGTCACAAATGACGAGAAAAAACCAGAGGGGACTGGAAAATGGCAGACAGTGTCATCTGGACCATTTGTGAAATTCCATTGAGTTGGAATATGTTCAAAATGACCCCCACCCTCATGGATCTGTTGCTGCAGTGCCCAAGACCTGGAGATTAATGAATGTACCCCCCGCCATGGCACAGTAGCCCCTCCCTGCAGCATCAGTGTTGTAGTACTGAGAATGCAAGGGGAGGTTGTCAGCTGGGAGAAGTGGCTCTGTTGCCTGAACTCTGGGAGAAAGGGTAGGAAGACCTGTGTCCTATTCCTCTCTCTCCCACCTCACCCAATCTCTTCTCCCCCACTCCTCCCACACTTCTCTTGCCATGGGGAGAGAAGCAGCAGAGGTGCCAGGTCTTTGATTTTATCTCTGGATTCAGAGAACTAACAGCAGTTCAACAGGTCTTGTGCTACCAGTAACTGTCATCAAAGAAGATGTTCCCTATGTCACCTCTCTCTTTTTCATGTGGACAGACCCCTGTTCTGCTTCACTTCTAAGTCAAAATAGGGATCCACTTTTTTGAGCCACCGTACTTTGTGCGGGCTCCAATACTGGGGATAGCACTTCAGTGCTGCCATACAGAAAGCCTTAAAAGTCAGGCTTTTATGGGAAGTTCTTCCTTTACATTGAATACTTTTCTTTTACAAGTTAGTCTCTTTTATTGCTTTTTACCTCCATGCAGTTTAGTGGATTAGTGCATTTGAATTGTTCCATATTTAATCCATTTTTGTACAATGTGAGCTTACTATACAGGTAATCCTCGCTTAACGACTGTTCATTTAACGATGGCCCAGAGTTATGACAGCCTTGGAAAAAGTGTTTTACAACTCCTACAGTCATGTGATTGCGATTTGCAACCTTTTTTACAATGGCCGTTAAGCGAATCACCAAGGTCATTAAGCAAATCACGTGGTCATTAAGCAAATCGTGTTGTTAAGCAAATTCTGGCAAAAAAGTCCATTGGGGAAGCTGGATTCGCTTAACAACCACATGATTTGCTGAACAACCACAGTGATTTGCTTAATGACCATTGTAAAAAAGGTCGTAAAATCAGCTCTGATTCACTTAATGACCAAATCGCTTAGCAACCTAAATTCCGGTCCCTATTGTGGTTGGATAGTGAGGACTACCTGTAAGCTCTTCGTTGGCCTCAACCACATCTTACAATTGCTCCCTTGCCCTCCTGCTGAGCACTGCAACAAAAAGGATAGGAGATGGTCCAGTGTGAAGCATCTTATTCACCTGCAGGAGCCACCATTCTCTCTATTTTTTAAAACACCAAGAACTAAGCCAAAATTTTCAAGCAGACACCCGGGGAGAGCCTTGAAAGGAAATGTGTGATTAAAAAGGTCAGAGCTGGGGAAAGTAATAAGAACCTGATATCCCTCTTGTACCATTAGTACAGGCTAGGCTTTTGAATTACTCCTTATTGGCAATTGTGTAATATTGCCTTACAGAGCCATGGTAAAATAGCTTGCCATGTTTTTGCTATGAAAGTGGAGAAATGAGATATTTTCCTCAATATTGCTTTTATTTGTCTTAACTTAGCACAAAACACAAATTCAGATGAACATTGGAAGCTAAACTCTGAAAATAATACAGGCAGTAACCTTTACCAGTAGTCCTTACATACTGAAATACATACATAATTTTCCTAATCCTCAGTCCTTTGATCCTACATACGTACACATGGATATATATATACTGTATAATTTTTATTTAAAAATTTTAATATTAATATTAAATATTAAATTTTAATATTAATAATTTTAAAAAGGAGATTAAAAACTAACAAGAACTAATATAAACAAAAGAAATAAAAGAAAAAAGAAATAAAAGAAAAAGCCAAAAGTGCAAAAAGAAAGAATGAAAAGAAATAGAAAGAAGTAGCTTCCTATTTTCTTTACAGCAGTTATAAGTACAAATACAAAATTACCTCTTACTCTATGGTTACAAACTCTCTCTTTTCTATTACCTATTTTTTTTTTTCTAATCATCAAAACCATAAATCATAGGTTTACATATGGATCTTTTAATGTGAAATTCAGAGAGTTAACCATGCCAGTTTTACATACCCTACAGATGACACTGCCTTCCTATATTTAACCACCTATGTTTCATCTCCTTTCCATTAATCTTTCATCGAATGGGATAATCCTGTTATGTAGAAAGGCTGTAAAAATAATCAAGTGTTCAGGCTGATTAATCAACTGTGCATAGGCGCACATAGGTTCCACCAGTTGGGTAAAGGGGATGGGGTAGAGCAAGAAACCAAACTTGAGCAACTGATCCTCCTCTAATGATCAATGCGGCACATTGGATTACTGTTACTGAGTAACCATTCATGTGCTTTAATATTGTTACTCAATTACTATGGCTGGCCTATATGAGTGACAGGGCAAGTCTTTTAAACACACTGGAGTTAGTTCTTCCAGAACTTTCCATAATGTAACCAACAGAAAAATCTATTCCTGACTCTAGTGTCTTTTGTTTGATCAACAGAAAAGGCACAACAGTGGCAACAAAGAAGGAGGGATTGTAAAAAAGAGAGAGGGAATGAGAGCATGGCAGGTTGACTAGCTTTATTGGATAGATGAATGTGCTTGATAATGCCACAGGATTGGACTTTACATTCAGAGAGACGTGAACAATTTTTTGCTGAAAAATTTCTGAAATAATTGTTGAAAAAATATTGCCTGTTTTATGGGAGGCAAAGCATGCAGCTTATTAAGAAGTTTAAATGCCCCACAAATACCCCTGCAATTCAGGTTTGCAGAACTAGTTTTAAAATGCAAGAGCTTTTGATGTCATAGCCTTTATCAACTGCAGAGAGTTTCAGTTTTATAAGTGCAAACAGAAAAGCAAGTCCATTGCAGCTGAACTTAAAAAGCTGTCTAAACACTGCAAATTTGATGAAGGATTTGCATTAAGAAACATGCTAGCCTGTGGAATCCTGAAAGAAAACATTCAAAATTCTTAACACATAGAGATTTAATACTTAAGAAACATTTGAAGTTGCTATCTGCAGTTAGGACCAAAAGCAAAAATAAATAAGCTTGCAATAGCATACAGTCAGAATGTAATGGGTCAAAATGAACTGTGCTATCAATGTGGCAGAAGTTCATATAACTACCTAAATGAAAATTTAAAGGAGGAATGTTAAAGGAGAAATGTTATTAAATGTAATACAGAGAGATATGCTCAGAGAGGCTGTTGATCAGGGAAAAGCAAACCATTTGCAAACGTAAACCTTTGCTCAGTATACAATGAAGAATGTGGTAATGAAAATGAAACAGGGATAGCTTACCTGAAAATCTGTAGCATATAAGGTGAAATTAGACCATGAATATGGCTCACATCAAAAGTGAATGGAAAAGCCATGTGAGTGCTTTTGGACACCGATTCCGTCACATGCACAAACAGCTATGGAAATACTGAGTTTGGTTTGGGGAGTCAAATGCTTCAACTAATACTTGTATGGAATGGATCGTCATCACTTATCGCTCATCAGCCTTTACCGCGAGTCTTCAATCTACAAACAGGGCTTCTGCTTACCACAGCTGCTTAAATACAATAAATACTGGACTTTGTTCCTTAGAGTACAGTGTTGCAAAGTACAATTCAAAAGACCAAATGATCAAGCAAGTACTTTACAGATTGTCTTGTTTACTGCTTCAGGGTAAACAGTCTGAAACATCCACATCAGACAGGGATTCCTTTGACATGCTTTATCTCACAGAGAATGACAGGTTTCCCATCACAGCTAAAACGATTTTAAAAACTAGGAGAGATCCATTATTATCTTGTTGGTTTAGTTCAGTGTTTCTCAACCTTGGCCACTTGAAGTTGTGTGGACTTCAACTCCCAGAATTGGAGCCCCAAGGCTGGCTGGGGAATTCTGGGAGTTGAAGTCCACACATCTTCAAGTGGCCAAGGTTGAGAAACACTGGTTTAGTTTCTCATAGGAAAACGTTCCTCTGGGAGAGGGAAGAACTATAGGACTTGCATCAGAAGTGGCATCTTAAATGACCAGAGGATTCTGGGAGAGAGACTTGAGGGGTGGGGGTGGGGGGTGGGAACTGGAATGGAGGTGTAATGGCTGGAAAACTAAGAAGGATCTAGGTAGTGTTGTGCTGCTGGTTTTAGTAAAGAGCCATGGTGATAAGTAAACCTAAAATGGATTGGGCAGGGTTGCACTGTTGAAGTTTGGTTTTGTTCTAGGTATGATAGATAGCATCTGATGAAGAAGAGGGCACAATTTGGAGAAATGTGCTGAAGATATCATGGAAAATGAGTTACAGGGCATTTCTACAATGTGCATCATCCCTTAGAGACTAAGGCTGAAGGGAGATAAAACTTTCTACCAGCCAGAACAGAGAGAAAGGAGGCCAGCCTGAATATTTTTATTCACTGATTCAGCAGACGTCTACCTTGTCACAATCAAAGCAACTCTCAGCAGTTTACAATATATCTAAAAAGCAAGAATTAAAACATCCACAGTCACGTTAGAACCAGTCCCAGTCCCAGTCTCAATCCCCACAAACCCTAACAACCCCAACACAGAAAACCAGAAAAAAGAAGAAATAAAACTAAGGAAAAACACAAGCCTTTCCCTTAACCTTTTCCTTATCTCTAGTGTACAAAGTAAATACAGAATGGAACAGTTCAGAAAAAACCAGGTGTACCTGTATGATAGAGCAGCCTGATAGCTGGCAGACATCTATCTATAAAGAAACCTTAGGCCATCATATTCTGGAGTACAAGAAAATAAAACAGCTCACTTGCAATGTTTTTTTTAATCTCAAGCTGCTGAGCAGGCAGGCAGGAAAGAAGGGGAAGCAGAGATGGCCTCACCTTCTCCAGAAGGAAATAATCCTTGCTAATGTGGTGAATTTGAAAGCAGCTTGCATACTTTGATATGTTTTCTTAACAAATGGGGGAGAAAAATCTCTCCCCTCCAAAAGGAATTGCTGTTGCGCTGTCATTCGTCAAATCCCATGATCCCACAGGAAGCCCCTGTGACAATATTTTTTGTTTTTTGAAGATAGAAATATCCTACATACAGTATATACCTTTTTTAGATATTATTAGAACTATAACTAGTTCTGCGATATTAAGAAATATTTATTTTATTTTATTTTATTTTATTTAATGCTTTATGGGGGGGGTGCATGTGTGCAAATCTCTCAGCAGAGAAAGACAAGCACTATTGGACAACATTAAGTACCAACATTTCTGCCACTGTGTTAGTAGATCTTAGCAGTCTATTTCTGTTTTGCTGGAGATTATGTCTAGCTTTTAATTTATTTTGGCCTCATTTGCTTACGTATCCCTTTGTTCCCTTGCTCTCTACACGTTTGGTAGCACTCTAAACTAAAATCCTATTACCATCATGTTAAAATGTCATTATCCATGATAGAAATGTATTGTTTTTCCTATGGAAACTAATGTATATGCACATTAGTACCTCACTATACCTCCACAGAATAACCAGAGAAGATGCATGAGAAAAGTTCATCTCATCAGACATGGTTTTAGTCAGTCCATTAGCACCATAACGTATAACGGTGTCTGTCTATATCTAAAAACCCATTTATATCCATGTACCTCATATAGCCTTGCCTCTATTTTGCCATATGTGATTATCCGCAAACTTCATCACCTCTCAAGCATTGCGACAACGTTCCAATGCAACAAGAGTAGACAAACCCTAATAGTCTTAATAAGAGGCCATCTATGATACATAAAACATTAACATCATTTGTTACCAGCTTGTTTTCCCCACTGACTTCTTGCAAGGATAAAGAGAGCTTGTTTACCAGGGTATGATGCAAGGAAAGGCACATACGGTTCTATTGCTCTTAGGCATGTTTCGGCCAGTTTGCAGCAAGAAGAGGAATGTATTTATATCAACAGATTGTAAGGGGATGGGGACTTAAACAGATGGTGACTAAAGAAACAGCAATCACTGCAAGATCTTAGGGTCATTGAGAAGATAAGCCCTGTGGCTTACCAGGATTGCTAGATTTTCTTTTCCACATTGACTTATGTGACTTTCTCTATTTTCATCAGAAATGTTCCATTTGCAATAGTAGGTTCTGTGCAAAACTGAACTGATGCCAGCCAGTCCCAGCTAGCAAAACCAGGGAAACCAAGGTAGTTTCACAATAAAGAGATACCTAAAAGAACAATCAGATTTAATTTGAAGACCATCTCTAGTTTAATCACATTTCAGTGCTGGCATTCTGTTCCCCACAATGAGTTGGAAAAAAGAAGAAGGGAAGCAGTTGACTACATGGCTGAAAGTCTGTAAGGTAGATGGAAAATAAATGTAGAGGTTCTTACTATTCCCCACCCAGCCATTGTATTCCCAGTAGTGTATAATATGAAGTCATATTAGCATGCTTCACACACACCTGAGATGCCATAATAGAGAATTGGAGGGTGACCAGAAAGAATCGGTAAAAACTTTTCAGCAATTGGTCTTGACATTGTTCCATCAGAATGAACCAGCCTGCCAACCAAAGGAGGATAAAAAGAATTTTATAAGAATGAATTACAGGGAGCTAAACCTATGTCCTTCTGCACCGCAGTCCACACAGATTGCATCTTGATGTATAGTAAATCTTGGAGCAGGAAGTGCAAGATCTACACCACACCACTAAGTAGACATCACTGCTAGTAGTGGAATGGTGGATCCGGTGTTAGATGTGGGTGTCATTATTACTGATACATAGCACTGTACTACAGAAATTCTGTATGGTGGTTATTGCAGTCAGCCTCCAGCTAGACTCTGTCCAGGATTTTCACCAGCTCAGGGTATCTGAGCATCCCCCAAATGCTGATGTTTAGCTGCCGCCAATGGAGACTAGTGTCCCCCTGCTTCTGTTCTGAAATAGAACAGAAAGGATAATCACCACAGAAAGGAGAATTGGAAGCAAGGCCTGGAAAAAGGGGAAATATTGGCAGCTGCCTAAGACCAAATTCTGTTTCCTCCAATAGAAGAGAATATCTGTAGCTCAGGGTTGAACGGTGGAGTCCTTGGGGTTCTCTGAGCTTGGTTGTTTTCTTGCAGACATTTTGTTACCCATCTAGGTAACATCTGCACTGAAGATGTTACCTAGACAGGTAACAAAATATCTGCAAGAAAACAACCAAGCTCAGAGGACCCTAAGGACTCAATATGTTTCCTCCTTCTAGAAAGACGGAGGAAAAAAACAAGAGAGTGTTAAAGGGATGTAAAAGGAAGGGGCCCAGGATGCAACTGATGGAAGATCTGCTGGAAGTACTTTGCTAAACTTCCTCCTTCAGCAAATCAGGAACCATTCTGCTCAAAGCAACCAGTAAGCATCCCAGGGAACCTAAGCAAAGTCTCTTCACCCCATAGTTTGTTTGTTGGGATCCCCAGGGCAAGTAATGAATTACTCCTCCGCTGTTTGGGATTACTCCTCTTCTTTTCCTAAGCCTAGCCAAGCTCCTTTCTGCAAAAATGGTCACAGTTACTCTCAAGGCACAACCCTAGAATGCTGGGCTCAACCAGAGGCTGTCAGGACCCCCTATCTAGGGAGTAGTTTTGTCTATGGCTTGAGAGTGCTCTGATGGGTGCTCCCTTCACAGTTCACCATCCAGAAGAGACATTTCACATCTGCTTAACTGCATTTATAGCTATATTTTACCACATGAAATACAATAGGCACCTTTTCAACATTGAAGACAACCAATTTTGCGATTGAATAGCATCATTTCTGTACCATCTGCCCAACTGCAATTGACGGCAGCATGTTGGAAGAAAAAAAGACTTAGCAACCAACTTAAATATATGTTTACTTCTTGCAAACATTACATTTTTACTTTTCCATTAATATTTCAGCCTTTAATTACCATCACAATAAACAGATAAGCTCATTAATATAAAATGCAATGGCATTTTCTAACTCAGCAAAATGTTTTATCCTTTAATGGCAAACCTTCTCTTCTCCATAAATTAGCTGAATTCTTTAAAATAAAAAAAAAACCAAATGTCCACATTTCCATAAAATGCACACCCAGTCTCTAGCATTTTGCATCAGAGCCATAAACATTTCTTTGACACCCCATAATTCACGAAACTATGTAGCTGCAAAAGGCCTCAAAAGTAATCTAGGACAACCTTCTGCCAGTGCAGGAAGCCCAGAGCTTTGGTGGCAATCTGTGATGGAATAGAATTATGAAGGCCAGACTCAGGGAGAGAAACATCCTCTTATCTCTTCCCCTCCCTTCAGGAGATGAAAGAGGATATTTCTCTCCCTGAGTCTGGCCTTCATAATTCCATTCCATCACACAATCCATCCTTTGTTTGAAATCCTCCAACAAAGGAGAATCCACCACCCTCCAGGCAGTCTGCTCCATTGTTGAACAATTTAACCTGTCAGGATTATAATATAATATAATATAATATAATATAATATAATATAATATAATATAATATAATACAATACAATACAATACAATACAATACAATACAATACAATACAATACAATACAATACAATACAATACAATACAATACAATACAATACAATACAATACAATACAATACAATACAATACAATACAATACAATACAATACAATACAATATAATATAATATAATGAACTATTGTTTTAAATATTAACATTTAATTTGAACCCAGTGGTTTGGGCACTGTTGGACAATTGGAAAGCAATTCTATAATATTCTTTTCCCAAATTTCACTTGCACCTGCTCATCATTTAAAGGACTATCTTCATTGGTGGAGTCAGGCTTGCTGAGAGCAACTTCCACTGAAGTCGGTAGTGCTCGTTTCTAGCTCTGTATCCCTAAGTTTGCACTACATAACTCCGATCCTACAGATGCCTCCCAAAAACTTTATTTTTTTTTGTTTTAAATTCATTAGCAACAGAAAAAGAAAAAGAACCGAACACAAAGAGAATTACGACGCAAATACAGACATTCTCAAGAAAAAAAAACACGACATAAAAAGTGCTTTTAAAAAATGTAAAAAGAAACAAAGTATAATATATTGTTATAACAGTTAACAGTTACAATTCTCTATATACTTATCTAACGTATTATTCAAGTGCATATACTGTATATTTATTTCTAATACACTTATATAACTATCATTCTTTTTTTTAACCTACTCTATTTTGTATAAATGAGTTCCATATTTCATTATACTTGTCCATACAAAGTCTATGTCTATAGGCAATCCGCTCATAGGTGGCAAGTGCAATCAGGTCTTCAATCCATTGAATAAATGGGGCCATACCTTTATCCTTCCAATGCCACATTATCAGTCTTTTGGCCATAGTGAAGGGCACGGAGAATCCGTTTATGTTGTCCAGTTGTCAAATTCCACATAAAGAAAATCATCCTCAGAAGATTTTAGCTTTTGTCGCATATATTTTTATAGTCCACTTCTTTCTCCCAAAACTTAGTAAGTATAGGACGTTGTAAAAACATGTGTTTTTTAATACCTTCTAAAAACTTAATGGCAGTTCCACACCAGAGTTTGGCACTACTTCAGAAATGGCTCCATTCCCAATTATTCTTACAATATCATCTGTTTTGCAGAGGTGAATAGATTTATTTCTGACTCTGTTCCAGTTTATCAAATTCTACAACAAAGCCAGTACTTAACTTACTTTTCTAAACCCATGTGGTCAATCTGTTTTCTCAGATTGAGAAGTTTTGGCTTTCTCTACTTCCTTGTTCCCCCAAATGGAGGTTTAGCATGCTTTTGTTAGACCATCCATGGTCTCTTCATGTACCAATTCCCAGTCAAGCAACCATAGCAACAAGCGAGTGGTCATGGATATGAAGAGGCACTAACCATTTGTTTTATTTCCTTTTTGTGAATGTTACACCACAGCAGGAGGTAGCTCAGGAAGCAAGGCACTGATTGGATGCTTTTCTTTGTATGCTTCTTTGAACAGCTGGAGGGAGAGAGACTGAGCATGCTCCATTTTCTAGGTTTCCTTCCCAGTCATCAGAGAGGGAGTTGTACCTGCTTAGGTATTATCCATACCAGACCCAAAAGAAGGAGAAGGAGAAATAAATGACACTTACATTATGAAAATGAACAGGTCATATTACAAATTGCTTGGATGTAAGTTCCTTTAAATTCAGACTGCAAAGCAAATTTAACTTTTTTTTAAAAAAAAAAATTGTGGCTTGCATACATCGGTGCATATTCCTAAATCCACTGACCATCTGTTGCATACTCCAAGTAATCTTACTGCCTTTGTCGAAGAATTGAATTGCATACATAAGTGTGCAATCTGCAAACCAACATGCTCTGTAGGTAAAAATAACAAACTATATACAATGTTTAACATTTTCACTCTGTCAATGAAGATGGGGATTTTTCTGGAGGGAAAAAAAAGTCTGAACAAGAAATAGGTAAAGACTCATGCAGAGCTTTTGTTACAGATGGTGGCTGCAATCTCAATGTCTACTCACAGAGTAAACGCCATTTGACTTAAAGGGTCTTATTTCTGAGAAAATATATATTGGGATTGTACTGCACCAGAGATTCATTTAAGGAAATGTAAGAGGCCATAAGATTAGATTGGTCTTTCAATAATGTCCTCAATAACTGTCACAAATAGCTTTCTGTTTTGGCTAAAATTGCCCTTTTCAAAACAAACTTTCTATATCATGGACATCCAGCATAAAATCCTGCCTTCTGTTTGGCGAACATTCAATAACCATCTATGCTGCTTGACTTTAGACTTACCCATGGATTAAATATTGTAAGCCTTTTTCCCCTGTACAGTGGTATAACTGAAATTATGCACTGTTAAGTGTTCTCCAGGTTTTGACATTTTGATCTATAGTGATTGGCCAAAGTAGCTGGGATAGATAAGCACTGGATTAAATAACATATGGACCATGCCAATTTGCTTACTTTCTTGATAGGAAATTGTTTTGTTTGTTTGTTGTTTTACTTATATGGCTACCTATCTTACGGAATACAACTCTGGGTGGCTCACAACAATAATAAAAACCAAAAGATGGTAAAACCAAAACCTGGCATCTGAACTCACATTTTTCAGTCCATCTAATGGTACAATCTCCAGGATCCACTCTCAAATAAGAGAGGCATGGACAGAATTTAAATGGAATGAAAAGCCTAGGAAAGCACTAGCCTAACAATGAAAAAAGAACACAAGGAATCCAGCTGATCCGTCAATGCCCTTGAGGACATTTTCCCCAAAAAATCTCTGGGGTGGACCATCATAATTTGTTCACTGTACCACAGAATGAAAAGGCTACCAAGAAATTATCTCACCATGACAGTAGGATTGCCAAGAATCATCTTAATCTTGACCTCACTTATTGATTTGATTGTAAATTATAACCTAGAGAATGCACTGAAGAATGTCCTGGAATTATGGCAAGATAGATAGATAATAGTATAATCAACTCTCCACAGTAGTTTAAGAATGGAAAGCAACTCTAAACACATGCTGAAGTCCTCCAAAAAGATGGTCCAGGTATTCTCCAATATCATACTGAGACTCTTTGTGTGGAGGGAGTCATGAGCAGTGCAATGCATGGTAGACTAACCAAATGTCTAATCTGTCTCTTTAGTCTGACTTTAGGGACAAATGCTAAAATCTGGACTTTGATGAAATTTGACTCGTGGAGGAATTCTTCATGGATGGCAACAACCTCCACCACAAGTTACCAGCTGTTGTTGGTTTTGCACTAGTGATTCTGCATCCAACTGGGTATGAGTCAAGAGGAGATAGCAGAAAAGGATAATGTGCATAGATATTTTCCTGTTCTACCCTTAAAAGGGAAACTTCCATCCCACCCCACCCCACCCCACCCCACCCCATAACTTCCTCAAGCAGTGAGTTCAGTAGTAGGGAAGCTTCCTATCTCTCCTATAATGTTCAGTCATTGTTCAGGTACATTATAATTAAAATCAACCAGGTAGCAGTCAGTAAAAACCAAACCACAAAGTACAGCAAGTGAAATAAATCTATTAAACTGCTAAGCAAATCCATGATATTAATATACCTTTGCTATACAATGCAAGCAGCTAAAAAATACAGACAGCACTAAAAATTCCTCTAAGGGGGCACTTTAATGAACTGCACTTTATGGTAGGCAAATAACTCAAGACCCCACTGTTCTAGTAAACATCCTAAAGTACTGTGTTACACTCACACCTTGATATTCTGGGCAGTCCATACCTTAAAAATAAGCTGTAATTCTTTATACCTTAATGGAATAAGCTTTCAACTGTCATTCAGGAACAACACCCACAGACTGCGCTGTCATCCAGGGAAGCACTGACCTTTTCAATCAAATATCACTCAAAAGAGAGTGCAACCCCATCCAAAGGAAATATACCATAACTAGTTCCAACCCCAAAAATGGGTGTAAGGAAAGATGAACCCATCTCCCCTTTTCAGAAGCAGATCCTCGTTAAACACAGGCTAGTCTCTTGCAGTCTCACCTTGCATAGTCCTGCTATCTTCATTTCATCTCCAAAGCAGATTATGAGTTGAGAACAATGATATAAAAATGGTGAGTGCGAAGGCTGAATTTAATAGACAGCTTAATATCTGTGAACTCACAATAACCTTTAGAAGACAGCAAGCAAGCCAAAAGCATGATTGACTGTGACAATTGTACCTGGGAATCTCTCTTATTGCAGGAAGCTTGCTATTAATTATTTTTTATTAGAGTTCACTTTTGCATCATTTGAATTCTTCCAATGAGTCTCGGTACATTTGGTCTTCTATAGCCTGATAATATTAGATTATAATGTTGGGACAATACATAACTCCTTGTTTATATTTCTATTGTGATGCAGTTAGGCAATGTATCATCTAGGAAAATTGTTTTTTCCCATGATGAATGACCATCTTTATACCATTATCCTCTAAGCATCATAGAGACATTCATTACCCCAACATTTTCAAAAGTTTGGTTGATGGATGCAATAAAAAGCTATGCTAATAAAGATAAACATAGTACGGAAATAAAATAGTTATGTGCTGAAGTAATACTGAGTTGGGATTTTGTTTGTTTTGGTTTATAACATATGTATTCAAGAGTATACCATATATCAAACAGTGTGTGTGTGTGTGCACACACTCACCTTGGCTCCAAATAGGCATCCTCACAAAAAGAGAAAGTTGGGGTAGGGTGGATTGCTGCAGCTAGAGAGTAGAATTGATAGAAATGGAACAATTCCTCTTACGTGAGCAGATTTCTCATTCTTTATTACACACACGCGCACATAATTCTACCATGAATACCTTGCATAATAAGAGCATTCCAACCAAAATTCTCTGATTAAATCATTTAAGCTCAGATTCGCTGGGGAGACAAATCGGTCCCAACTCAATTTAACTTTTAGGGAAAGAAAACTGAAACATTGGGAGGATGTGTAAACCCAACCACCACCACTACCACCATTCCACAGAGCATTTCCCTACCATTCTCCCTCCCTTCCTTCCTTCTCAGAGCTCCAAGCTGGTGTGGCTGCATCCAGATGAAGGGGAGGAACTGGAAGATCAGGCAGCCTGGAGTAAGTGAAAGTGGTAGCCTTTCACTCCTTACAGAGGGAGGGGAGAAAGATCTCCAGCAACTGGGTCAGTCTAAAAGATAGCAAAACCAGGTGTTTTTGGCCACAGGATACCTTCCACTAGCTGGCCCTGCAGGACGCTGAAATACAAACATAAGCATAAGCCTCAGAGTTCCATAAGCAAGATGATTCAGACTGTGATATAGCATTGTATAATACAGCTTAGCTGCAGATGAGTAGGATTGCACCCACTGGCTCCTTCTGTAAGTAGGTAGAGTTAATGAACAACAGGCAGGTCCATTCATAGTTTGTTTAATATATCATGTAAACAGGGATTTGGGTTTACTCCCCTGCAAGCAAGTCAGGGGGAAAAAACAAAAAAACCCTCTATCATTTTTTTCCCCGGTTTGTTCAAGAAGAATAAAACAAAGTTCCTAGTTTATACAAGATATCAAATAAAGGTCATTGCCATCAGCCACATCCACACATGGAGGAACTAGCAGGCGTGGTCATGCTTATTTGTGGCTAAGCCACATGATAGACTGACCTTGTCTATTGATATGTGACATTGTTCTTGGAAAGCATACTTGGGACACTTCCGCCTCACTACCAGTTTCATCCTCAAAACCTAACAGTTTAAGACTGACTGATAAGTGATCTTACTGCAGCCAACCTTGAAATGGTTGGTCTGGCACCTGGGGGAAGGATGCTTTTGTTTTTAACTATGGTTGGGGTTTTTTTTTAATGGATTGTTGTGAGCTGCCCAGAGTCGTCATGTGAGATAGGCAGCCATATATGTCCTGTAAATAAATGTATGTATGTATGTACAGTATGTATGCATGTATAGCCCACAGTGCTCTTTCCAGCTGCCCAACTGCAGAAGACAAAACATGGTGCTCAGCCATCCCCCGTCCTATACTTGTTTTGTGGGTGGGTAGCAGATGGCATCATCTCCCTACTCAGTTCAACACTGGCACTCAGAAATAATGAAATGATGGCGGAGAGAGGAGCCCAGAAGCAGGAGTTTCTGCCATATAGAAAATGGCCACCCACAAGCTTTGCATGTTTCAAGTATAGGCATCTTAAACTGGATTGTTTGTGACCTCTGCTGTAGTACAACCTCAACTGAATGTAAATCAGCTCAGCTGCCTGACTACATGGGGTCACAAGGGCATGGCACCAATCTCGGAGTGACAACAAAACTTCATATGGAAATGCCATTAATTCAAGGGTCTATGACAGCTTGGCTAGAAAGAGATTTTCCACTAAGTCCCCTTTTCTCCCAATGTTTTCTAGGGCTTCAGATAGAGATCCCAGGGAAAGTCAGGGATTAGATATGGGACCTTTCTTGTTCTTTTAGTAGCAACCTGATGCTCAGAAATGTATCACACTTCCTGGCTCAGAGAGAGATGGCACAAAAAACTTCACCTATTAAATCTCAGCCTGCATGTTAAAGGGATAAAGAAAGGAAAGCCAAGTAAAAAGGCAGCAATTCAAACCATCCTGGACATGCTGCTACACCGAAGCCTGCTGTAGAGGGATGGGAAGGGGATAATCCATTAAGTGACCTGAAAAGCTTATAGACTCTGAGAGAAATGCACTGCACTAGCTGGCATTGTAAAGATGATGCCAGATAGTCCTACAATGTTATATACCAGGCCTGTACTCCAACCAAAGAAAGACTGTACACCACTCCGGGACAATCAGAGATAGTTCGTAATTCTCAAAGATATTGCTAACTCATCCTGTCCCTGATGCAAAGATCTCCTTGAACTTCCCCTCCAAAAAGGAGGAGGAGGAAGGAGGAAGAAGAAGGGGAAGGGAGGAGGGGGAGGAGGGAGGAGGAGGAGGAGGAGGAGGAGGAGGAATCAAAAGCCTTTTGCATTTGATCCTGTAGAACATCTTGAACGAATAGGGAGTGGGAAGACGGATCCAATTAAATCCATATCTCAAGTTAAAGAGACACTTGCAATCAGTACCCCATTGGTAAACCTAATCACAGCCTTTTCCAGAAGTGTCAAATCCCTGGGAGAGGGACTTCAGTGCAGGCAGAGATTCATTTCCACTTACAATCAAACCAGACCTGAAGGACAGACAGGACAGGAAAGGATCTTATTTATACTGACTCCATAAGGATGACTGGGAATTTGGGTAACTTTGTACAAATGGGCTGAGCTAGTGATTTCTGCTGGGTGGGTTTTTTTTAATAAAATGCAAATGACTGCAAATCACAGATTAAGAAATATGGTCCAGCTTGCAAAACAACAGAGTCACTGTCAGCTGAAGAAGCTGGCGAGGTAGTGTCTAGGTGGAGATTTGAGTCATGAATCTCAAGGAATTTCTCCTTAATCCTGCAAATCATCAACCTATCCTATCTTTTGTTATAGGTATGGCGTGAATAGGCATCTTCAGTTCTGTAACAAAGGCAGCATAGCAACAACAACAAATCTGGCATAGCTACCTATATGGAATTTCTCTAACAAACTTCTAAATAGGACTGGAAGTTGGAAGATTGAAAAAAGATTTGGCCACCTGTCCATTGCTGGGTCAAGACAATGTTTCCAGTTAAAGAACAAAGAAAAGGAAGAAACAGGCTTCAGGAGGATTAAACACACAGAGAGATGGAGTTCCTTTTCTCTTGATTCATGTTCTTGAGCTGAGAATGTGCAAAATCAACTAATCCCTGGATTGATCCTGTATGGAACTGCACTGTTACCGTTATTTTAACCAGACCTGCTTAGGAGTGTTATTGATATTTAACACAAACAACTGCTTGGGGATAACAGTTGCTGCAGGAAAGCGATGCTTCGAGAGTGCTTTGATGCCTGTGTAAACATGGATCCATTTTGTTCTAAAAAGCTTTGAAAACAAGATAATCGTGGGTGTATTTTCTTAAAAACACAATTGTAGGATCCCCCCTCACACAATATAACAGAAGTTTAATAATTTAGAAAACATATCACTACAATTTACTTCCCAAATTTACAGCAGAAAAGTAGAATGGGGAAAAAAGAAAATGCCATCCTCTCTTATATCTTATAATCATGCCAGAGATTAAGCCAAAGATTAAACAGAGCAGCTGAGGAGCTGCTTTACTTTCTCTCACTTCTCTCCCCAGAGGAGAGCTTAGAGCTTTGCCTTCCTCAGCACTGTGACTCTGCTGCACTCCAGACACCGAGGGTGGCCCAACCTCTAGGCTTTGCCTCTGGCACCCCAGTGGTAAGCCTGCCGTGGCCTTGCCGTGGGATGGGGGCTTCCATTCCCATGGAGAGATGGAAGCAAGGGGAAGCCAACCTTTAACAACTCCCTGGGGGGTGGGGGGAGTGGCTCATTTTGCTACCAGGAGAAGTGGCCTTAAAAAGACTCCCTTCCCTCCTTCTCTTCCTGCTTCTCCTGCCATCAGTTGTTTGCCAAACAAAGTGGGAGAAATGGGTTTTAGCATGGTGGGGGAGCTGACTCTCCCACTGCCAAAGGCAAATGAAAATCAATGGCCAAGGACCAAAGTGGGAGTGTAGGAAATGGTGGGCAATAATTCAAGTGGGCAATAACTGGCTCCCATCCTTAAACTTATCTTGGAACAATTTGCTGCCAGTGGAAATTAAAAATGTCACTTTTGCAGTGAAGTAAGAAAAGACTGGCAGAGGCAGCTTTTGGGATTGGCTGGGGGCCATTTGAGGATGACTATGCATGTTCATGTCCTCCACAAATGATTAGTTGAAGGGAACTGGGTCTCCATCTTCTCTTCGATTAATGTAGCTGGCATTGGTTTGGCATTTATGTTCCTTCCTTGTTTGCTTAGTTAAAAGTTGTACAGACTTGCTGCTGTGAGTCTCTTGATCTAATTTTTACCAGGGGCCTACTTAACCAGCCAATTCAACAATAGCAATGACATGTTGTCTAATGTTCTCTAGCAGCCCAAGAATGCCCCCCAAAAGGGAGAACAATTAAACAAACTATGCCGTTTCATTGTCACCAAAGACAAAGAATGAAATTATCATCCAAGGAAGAAGGTTGTTCAGCTGGGCTCAACAGCATTGCCGAGGTCAGCAGCAAACCATGATTTATGCAGATATTCTATACCCTCCTTATGGGAATGGTGGTGACACTGGAAAGAGTCAGTAGAAGGATGGAACCTTGGAACCACTGCTGGAACAACACCATCTCGATGGCAAGTATTGACAAAACACATAATTGAGAGAATACATGAGTGGAATACTTCAGAAAACAGCAGTTCCAGATCCCATGAATGGCAGGGACATTCCTGCACAAAGAGGTCAAAGTGAAAAAAGCACTCAAGAGACAATAGATCAGAAAGAAAGAAGATACCAGGTATATCTGATTTTAGTTTAGTTTAGTTTAGTTTAGTTTAGTTTAGTTTAGTTTAGTTTAGTTTAGTTTAGTTTAGTTTAGTTTAGTTTAGTGGTATATCTGATTTTAGTTTTACATGATGAAAATAGAAGTATCGGGCTACTTACACACATATTCCAGGGCTGCCAGGTAGACTTTAAGAACATAAACAAGGCTTGAATTTGCAGATCTGGCCAAGCAAAGTTGGAATATAAGCCAGAAGCAATCAACACAGAAACCATTAATTCAATAAACCTGAATGATAATAATCCTCCAGACATTCAGGCTATGCAAACTGTGTGAGTGTATCCTGGATGGTCATATTGTGTGTGTGTGTGTGTGTGTGTGTGTGTGTGTGTGTGGTCTTTCTTAAGTATGGAGTAAAGAATGGAATTGTGGAGAAGGAAAAAAGGGGTCAGGAAGGATAGAAAGTCCAAATCAGCAAAATCTTTCAACAACTAACTTGCTGGTTATGCCACTAATGCAAGCAAGGTCTTGTCCACATACCCCAAAGGTGTTGGTGATTGCCGTATGACCTAACCAATGTTTTCTGGGCTAAGACACTGGTAGGCAAGATCAAGGCTACAGCCATCAAGCTTGATGAAGCCCTTCCCCATCAGAAAATGAGAATGAGAAAACATACTAGGACCAACAATAGAATATTGAAGGTAGGCACACAAATAAAAGGGAGAGGATTAAAGCTCCCAGTTAGCCATGCTAGCATGAAAGCATTCCAGCATGGGATATTTGGGGAATACAACCAAGGAAAATATCCTAGGGTGAACTTGAAGTTTGATTATGATTATGACAACTACTCAAGGCCCTACATAAGGACTTCATGTCCAGTGAGATAGGGAAGGCAAACTTCCTTTTGCTCCAATCATTCAGGGGCTCCTCAGCTGGAAAAAAGGACACAGACAACCTAAAAATTCAGGCAGGTAGAACAGACGGTAGCAAGAAATACTTCTGTTGACACCAGCACTCATGTCGTGAGACTTGCATGCACTCCACTGCCCCACAATGCTCTTAGATCAAGAATTGGAAGGCAGCATGCTACTTCTGGGGGCATTAATGAGCAGGCTTTCAGATATGCATTGCTTAAAATCATTTGTACCTGTTGTAGACAACAAGTGCAACACATTATCTCATCTTCAAGAGGAATGGGTTCAATCCCTGTCTATCCAGCCCTGGAGGGTCTCTGGGAATTTGGTATACCAGACAAAAGGAAAGTAATCACAATTTCCACTCAAATTGCCTGCATTGATGCTGCAACCTTGTTAACTTTTCCAGGTCCAAAGAAGTCCCAAGCAATAGGTCCATTACAGAGAGCTTGGTCTTGCGTTATCTGGCATTACAAAAAGAGAAAGGGCTAACTCAAAAAACCTATGACCACTCACCTTGCAACCATATCCTTCATCAGGGTATATGGAGTCAGGAGACCTCTCAAGATTCTCCAGAAAACCTCTGAAGGCTGGAAGAAGGCAAAATCAGGGAGCTTAGACATGTGGAAGCCCATTAGCTTCAAATTACGCAGAATATTATTTGAGGCCACTAATTTGATTTGCATGTCACAATTAGAAGCCACCCAATTATAGGCAACAATTTTGCTAGCCTTCTATGGAGCATTCAGGACTAGTATCATCTGCATTTAGCATTTTCAGACAACCTATTGGCTTCTTACCAAATTTAATGTCCCAAAACACCCCTTCACATCTGCACCCCCAGCAAGTGAGTACCATCCCACCAAATTCTTTTTCAAACATTTTAAGTTCTTATTGATTCCAGCAGAAATGAATGAATTAGGTATTTAACTTTTTCCCTGAAATCTTAAACTTAAGATTTTTAAGGTTCTTAAACTTTGGAAACTTAAATGTATGTAAATACAGTTAGGCTGTACCAGTAGTGATTTGGAGGCATGGGCCTGCTCACTTACAATTATTTTGGGAGAAAGTTAAAAAGTATAATTGAAAATGGACCTTGGGTTTTTAACCCTGTTGCTCCTCCCTGTGCAGTTCTAGTCCTGTTAAGCAAAAATGTGATACATTTGATGCCATAGAACAACAGTAGAAGATGAATGAATAAAACAGGAAATGGATTACAGCCAGTTGACAGTTCATTAAATGCAACAGATCATGGCAAAGCAACAAGAAGTTGTTGGCGGGCTGGCACGAATCTCAGCAGTAACCTGATTCATGGAGGCTGAAGTCTTTGCTTCCTTGATTCACAGCAGTTCAGCTGCTCATCTTGCCTCTCTTGAGTCTGAAAGCATCGTTACTAAACTATGTACGCATAACAGGCATCCTTGCTTTTCACGTATGAGAAAACAAAATGTTTTCCCCTGACATATAGTTCATGCATATTACTAACTTCCAAGTTACGATAAACATACTCTTGAGATGAGCTCAACTCCGGTCCATTACTATATGGACAGATGTCCATGTTCTTTTCTTGGCAGCAATTCCAAAGTGCTTTACCATTGCCTTCTTGCTTTATATTCTTTTAATTTCTAGTCTGGCCTATAGCCTGGCAATTTGCTGGTGACCTCCCTTTCAGCTATTAACCACACCTGAGCCTGCTTAGCTTCAAAGCCCAAACATTGTCAGTCAGGTACTGCAACCTGCTGAGACTCACCTTTGTGTCTAAAATAAAGAACCACTCACTGCTGTACACACAGCACAGTCCTCTCCTTTTAGATTACAGTGGGGCTCAGCCTAATTTTGTTCAATGACCCAGTTGACTAGCCATATGACCCCCTAAATATTGCCTTCTGTATTCCTGTTTACAACATATTTAGTGTTGTAATCTGCCTTCAGTGTTAATATCAACAGAAAGGCCAGGTATACTACTACTGTATAATAATAATAATAATAATAATAATAATAATAATAATAGTATCATCATCATCATCATCATCATCATCATCATCTTAAAGTCCAAACTCAGTGGTGGAAATACCATCAAGGCGATTAACATCTGAGCAATTTCAGTCATTAAATACACAGCTGGAATAGTGGAGTGGACTCAAGCAGAACTAGAAGCCCTGGGTAGGAAGATCAGAAAAATGACAATGAATCATGCCCTTCATCCAAGAAGTGACGTTGACAGACTCTACTTACCAAGGAGCATTGGTGGGCATGGATTGTTGCAAGTACACCAGACAGCTGAAGAAGAAAAAGGGGCATTGGAAGAATATCTGAAGGACAGCAAAGAAGATGCACTGAAGCTAGTACACCATGAAGTCTTATTGAATACCAAAGAGACCAAACCGGCCTATAAGAAAGACCAAATGAAGAATAGAAAAGAGACATGGCAAGGCAAAGTATTACATGGCCAGTACCCAAAAAAACTAGCAGGCAAAGCAGATAACAACAAGATCTGGAAATAGCCAGGAGCAGGAAAGTTGAAGAAAGAGACAGAGGAGCTAATTCTGGCTACACAAGACCAAGCCTTAAGAACAAATATATACAGAACCAGAATTGAGAAGACAGCAACAAACAGCAAATGCCGCCTGTGCAAAGAAGCTGAAGAAACAGTGGGGCCACCTAGTCAGCTGCTGCAAGAAGATCACACAGACTGACTACAAACAACAGCATGACCAACAATGGTGCATTGGAATATCTGCAAGAAATACCATTTGCCTGCAAGCAAGAACTGGTGGGACCACAAAACAGACAAAGTAATAGAAAATGAAGAAGCTAAAGTGTTCTGGGACTTCAGAATTCAAACAGAGAAGCACCTGCCATATAACACCCCAGACTTAACAACTGTTGATAAGAAAGACAAAAAAGTCTGGATAGTGGACATTGCAATGCCTGGAGACAGCAGAAGAGAAGAGAAAGAAATGGAGAAAATCACAAAATATAAGACCTGCAAATAGAAGTAGAATGACTGTGGCAAAAGAAAGCAAAGATAGTACCAATCCCAAAACTTTGGAGCACCACTTGAACACCACTGGCATTGACAAAGTCACCCTCAGTCAATTGCAAAAGGCAGCTTTACTTGGAACAGCTTCCATCCTGCGACGATACCTGTAACACCATCAAACAACAACATCTGCCCATCCCAGGTCCTTGGGAAGGACTCGAGAGGTAGATAAAAATACCAAATCCAGTCTAAACAACAGGCTGACTGTGCAACCAACAATAATAATAATAAATAATGCTACTTCCCCAGAGGGAATGCATCCTCTTCTAGATACGGGACCAGATGAAAATTAGAAATTAACAGGAATGGAAATCTTTCCTGACAGCTGCAAGAAGCTTATGTCATATGCTTGTGCAAGGCAGCTGCAGTTCGCCTTGACAAGGCATTCTGTGCTGTGGCAGCAATGCCTCTTCAAAGCACTTCACATCATTGCAGCTGACTCCTCCAGCATATCCAGTAGCCCAAAGAGGCTTTTGTGCACTGATTGTCCTTGCCATCACATCTGCTGTGATGGCATTCACATTCAACATTCAACTTACATTTCCTTAGTGTGCAGCTTCTCTGTTGTAAACACTTTTAGTCGCCCCCCACCCCCTTACATATTTAATCCATCATACCATAAGGAGACTGAGTGCTCTTCTGTTTCCACTCTTTACGCTTTGAGCCAGCCAGGACTTAATTCACCATGCAGGTATGACAGAAAAACCATTTTCTACTCCTATTTCCTAGCTCCCACTGGGTTCTGTGTTGTGTGCACAGGAGATAAACAGATGGATGAGGGGAGATATGGAAAGGAAGAACAACAGTAACTTTTATTTGCTTTTGGTGGAGAGAAAATGAGTGGTCATACAGGCAAGCCCTATCTTCTCACACATTTCTCCAAGAGTAACCTATGGAAACTGGGTAGGGAATTCATATTGGTCAATTTTGGACCAATCATGTTGAAACTTCATTGGGTTCTAACTAGTCCAGATAAAACATAGTGAGACACAGCTCTGAATGTTGAAGATCATACAGATTTAGAATCTTTAAAGTGTTCTTTCTTGGAAACATATATGAGAAAAAGGGTTTTAAAGTAGCTTCTAACTTGCATTTTCCTCAGGAATGAGACCAAAAACTTTGAAGGTTGGACACTAGGGGGAACTAGAAGGAACCAAAGATTACAATGAAAGGAGAAGAACACTTAAATTTGACTTACTAATACAGAATGGAGCAAAATATTTTAACGTTGGATATATTGAAGAATATTTTTGAACAATGGACCCAGAAGTTAATTTTAAAAGTGTCTGCCTCTATAGATAAACTGTGTTTGAAAGATGTTATGAAAGAAGAACAAGTTTTATCTGTTAAGATTGATACTGATCTGAAAGTGGATTTACAGATGACAGGCTACAAGAATGATATGAAAAAAATGCTACACTGGACATACAAAAGAAACTGACTGATGTCTTAATAATTAAAAAGGATATACAAACAACAAACCAAGAGAGTGACTTGGATAATTTTCCTATATTGGATTTACAAAAGAGATTGCTAAAACTTTTAAGAATTTTGTGAGAAGGGACAAAGACAAAAATGAAAAGAAATAAAGTTCTAGGACATTATTTGAAAGGACTAAAGATCAAGATTGTTAAAAGTAAAAGGAAGGAATATAAGTTGGTTTAGTTGATCAAGGTTAAAGTAGATATGTTGTTATCTCTGGTAACCCTTAATGGACTTTTGCTGACACCAGGACTGAAATGATGATGCTTTACGGCTTTGTGTATGGATAAGAGATGGGATATGGGAAGAAGAGATCATTTGTTATATTTTAAGAGAAGGTGATATTGTTTATACTCATCATGATGAAAGGGGAAGTAATTTCTTTATTCATTTCTTTTTATTTACTATATTCTTTTTTTTCTTTTCTATTTTCTTTCTATTTTCTTTTTCTTTTCCACACCTATTTTTTCTTTTTATTCCTCTATTTTTTTTTAGTTTGTATTAGTTTTTAATCATAATTTTTAATAAAATTACTATTTTAAAAAAAGAATCAATATCACTAGCCTTGCCTAAAATCTTGGATGCTGCTTCCAAGCCTACCCATATCTAGCAATGACAGCAGTGAATATTTTCTTAAGCATCCATTACAACAGAATTGAAGGCAAGCTTAATGTTGCCTCATAGAACCAAAATGTCCACTTTGTTTGAGTATTAATCTTGCTCAGTTCCAGGGTCATATTGTGGTGGCAGATTTGGTCATGAGCCTATACCTCTTAAAACCTTGCCTGTTAATCAAACTTATGCACAAGTTAGGAAGTCAAAAGGCCAGCCAAAACCAGTCAAGGTATCATCTAAAATATTCACACCTTCTTTAACAAAATAAATGATGTTCCTGCCAAGAAGAAAAAGAATAGGTAATGCCCCTTCATTTTAAACATAATGTACTAATGGTTGACTGTCACAGCAGATCCACAGACTCTTCAGTGTTCTGGCTGAAATGGTTGGCTACATCTGAAGGGAAAAAATACCGTGGGGAAGGGCTGTAATCACAACAGTGGTGTTGTGTCATGGCTGAAAGTGAATTGAATTTATCTCAATATTTCTTAACAAAATTCTGCAGCAGCAGCATAGAAGATAAACTAGCAATGAGTTACAATGAGAAACAAGTAGTAAAAGTAACTGCTGTCTGCATTCACTTCATCTTTTTCTTCCATTGTTGAAAAGGAAGTTTTAAAATAATGTCATTTAAAGCCACATTTTCTGTTGAAACCAGGTGTCTGTGGGAAAGGCTTTCAAGATAACTATGCAAGGTAATTCAGACTTTAGTTTCCATTAGAAGCACTGAGGTCTTCAGCAAACAGCTTTCCAATTATATACATCATCTAATGCAAAGGTCTTTTGATCCCTTAAAGCTGATCATTGAAGGGATGGCCTACATGGGAAGATGCAAAATGTTAGGTTATACATATATATAAAAAAAATTTCCCTCTCACCCCTATGGGTGGTCTGTGTCTTCCTCAATCTCGGGTCCTCTACCAGAGGCCTGGGAGTTTGAGGGTTCTGCGCAGTATCTTAGCTGTTCCTAGCACTGCACTCTTCTGCACAGAGAGCTCTGATGTTGTTCCTGGGATCTGTTGGAGCCACTCTCCCAGCTTAGGAGTCACGGCCCCGAGTGCTCCTACCACCACTGGGACCACTTTGGCCTTTACTTTCCACATCCTCTCTAATTCTTCCTTCAGGCCCTGGTACTTCTCCAGCTTCTCATGCTCCTTCTTCCTGATGCTGCTGTCACTTGGCACTGCTACATCTATCACTACTGCCATCTTCTGGTCTTTGTCTACTACCACGATGTCTGGTTGATTGGCCAGCACCTGCCTGTCCGTCTGGATCTGGAAGTCCCACAGGATCTTAGCCCTGTTATTCTCCACGACCTTCTGTGGAATCTCCCATCGGGACTTGGGGGGGTCTAGCTCATATGCTGTGCAGATGTTCCTGTACACAATGCCAGCTACTTGGTTGTGCCGTTCAGTGTATGCTGTTCCTGCCTGCATCTTACACCCTGCCACTATGTGTTGGACTGTCTCTGAAGCCTCTTTGCACAATCTGCATCTTGGATCCTGTCTAGTGTGGTAGACCCCTGCTTCTATGGATCTGGTGCTTAGTGCCTGTTCTTGTGCTGCTATGATCAGTGCCTCAGTGCTGTCTTTTAGTCCAGCCCTTTCCAGCCACTGATAGGATTTCCCAATGTCAGCCACCTCAGCTATCTGTCGATGGTACATCCTGTGCAGGGGCTTGTCTTGCCATGGTATTTCCTCCACTTGAACTTCCTCCCATGTCTGCTGCTGCCTGAGGCATTCTCTCAGCAGCTCATCTTTGGGTGCCATCTTACTGATGTACTCCTGGATACTCCGGGTTTCATCCAGGACAGTGGCTTTGACACTCATCAGACCCCGCCCGCCCTCTTTGCAGCTGGTGTACAGTCTCTGGGTGTTGGACTTGGGGTGGAAACCTCCGTACATTGTGAGGAGCTTCCGGGTCTTCACATCAGCAGCCTCCATGTCTTCCTTGGCCAGCTCACTATACCGGCAGGGTATCTGATGACTGGCAGGGCATACATGTTGATGGCATGGATCTTGTTCTTCCCATTGAGCTGGCTCTTCAGGACCTGTCTTATCCTTTGGTGGTACTTGGATGTTGCTGTCTTCCTTGCCTCCTCCTCATGGTTCCTGTGTGACTGTGGGACACCGAGGTATTTATAGCTGGTCTCTATGTCTGCTATGTGGCCCACTGGTAATTCCACTCCATCGGTCTTAACTACCTTCCCTCTCTTTACTATCATCCTGCCACACTTCTCCAGTCTGAATGACATCCCAATGTCCTCGCTGTAGATCCATGTCAGGTGGATCAGTGAGTCGATGTCTCGTTCACTCTTAGCATACAGCTTGATGTCATCAATGTAGAGGAGGTGGCTGATGGTGACTCCACTCTTGAACTTGTACCCATATCCAGACCTTGTGATTATCTGGCTGAGGGGGTTTAAGCCTATGCAGAACAGCAGTGGGGACAGTGCATCATCTTGGTATATGCCGCACTTGATGGCCACTTGTGCGAGCTGTCTTGAGTTCACTTCCAGTGTTGTCTTCCACAGTCCCATTGAGTGCTTGAGGAAGGTCCTTAGTGTCCTGTTGACTTTGTATAGCGCCAGGCATTCACAGATCCATGTGTGCGGCATTGAGTCATAGGCTTTCCTGTAGTCAATCCAGGCTGTGCTCAGATTGGTCTGCCTAGACCTTGAATCTCGGGTGACTGCTCTATCTATGAGTAACTGGTGTTTTGAGCCTCTGGTGTTGTTCCCAATGCCCTTCTGAGCTATGCTCATGTACTGGCCCATATGGTCTTGTAGCTTGGCAGCTAGGATGCCTGATAGAACTTTCCATGTTGTGGGGAGGCAGGTTATTGGCCGGTAGTTGGATGGTGCTGTTCCTTTGTAAGGGGCTTTCATGATCAGCACTGTCCTTCCTTGTGTTAGCCAGTCCGGGTGGGAGCCTGCTGCTAGCAGTTGGTTCATCTGTGCTGCTAGGCGTTCATGCACTGCTGTTAGTTTCTTTAGCCGGTAGGTGTGGATCATGTCCGGGCCAGGTGCTGTCCAGCTTTTCATGTTCTTGACCCGCTGTTGGATGTCTGCTACTGTGATGGTGACTGGTTCCTGTTCTGGGAGATTGCTGTGGTCTGCTTTCAGGTACTGCAGCCACTTTGCACTGGTGTTATGCGTCTTCTCTTTCTCCCATATGTTCTTCCAGTACTGTTCAGTTTCTGCTGCTGGTGGCTCAGCTGTGGTTGCACTGCAGTTGGGAGTACACTTTGGATGGTTCTTTGGAGAACAGGGCATTTATCTTCTTGGCCTCTGCTTCTCTAGTGTATCTCCTTAGCCTGGTAGCCAGTGCTGTGAGCCTTTGTTTAGCAGTCTCTAGGGCTTCAGATAGAGTCAGGCCCATGTATTTTTTCAGTAGCTGAGTCTTATCCTTAATGTACACACACACACACACACACACACACACACACACACTATATTTGGACTCTAGCTCAGTAATAGCAAACCTTTTGGGCTCAGCACGTCAAAAATTCGGAAAATGCCTAACTTGACTCTGCTGGTGTGTCACCTGCCCCTGAACAAAAGAGAAACAATTCTTTACATATTCATTTATTTTTAAGAAAAATACAGTCCAACCATGTGTGGTGCTATGTATTACATAAAGAAACATTAAATACAAAAATGAAATACAAGTAAAACAAACTCAATTTCTTTGGTAACTCAAAAGGGGGAATAGTTGTTGTCAGGTGTTGGTGGATGCTGGTGTGTCACCCAAAACGTCGTGGTGTGTCATCTTTGACACACGTGTCACAGCTTTGCCATCACTGCTCTAGCTATATCTAGCTTTGTCCCATCTGTTCATTTGGGTTTTTAAATATTTTCCTATTAAAGCCATGCCCACTGAAACCCTCTTAGAATTAGTTTCCTGCAATCTGCTAATCTCACATTGACTAATCAGACAGCAATTCAATGCTCTTACAATATAAGAACCTAAGAAGAGATTTTGCGTGATCAGACCAAAGCTCTAGCTAGTCCATCATCCTGTTTGCCACAGTGGTTAAACAAAATCTACAAGAAGGGCAACATAACTCTTTCCCCCCTTCTATTCCCCAGCTACTGGTATTCAGGGCAATCTAATCGTGGAGGTAGCATTAGATATCACAATTAGTATCTCTTGGTAGTGGTATAAATTTGGCAATTAATACTGTATATCAGTCCTACCTCCACTGCCTTGGTTGAAATACAGGTCACAACCCAACCTTTTTGTTTGCAGAAAGGAAGGCACATAGTTGTTTGAGTGCAGCTGTACTATAGGACCTCCTGTGAGGAGCAGCCTAAGAGTAGAAAACTATAGTTATAAGGTATCCAACATAGGTAATCTGGATTCAAATTTTTGTTCAGTCACAAAGTCTGGTTTGTGGTTCTGGGCATTTTTTTATTTTTCCCCCCTCATTTCTAAGCCACTCCAATCCAGAGACTCTCAGCAGTTTCCATAATGTATAATAACCAAGTAAAACATCTACAATATTGCAACTGTAAAAACAGTAAAACACTACCACCCAAACAGGGGGAAAAAAAAAGTAAAATAGAAAAAGAAGATGGCATAATAAAATCAGGAGAAGGCTCTCCAGAACAACTCCATCTTTAAAAGTCTCCAAAATGTCACTGAGGAGAGGGCCCGCTTGATCACAACCAGGAGGCTGTTCCACAGCATCAGTGGTGCCACCAAAAAACAGCACCTCCTCATGTCAGCTCCCCAGATCTCCTGAAAATGTGGGATCAGTAACAATTTCTTTCTGTAACTAGTCACTGGTTCTCACCTTAAGCTGTCAAGTTATTTGGCCTCACTCTAACGTATCTTAATATTTTTTTTTACTGTAAAAATTAAAAAGGAATAGAAGGATGAAAATCAGTTAATCTGAAAATTCCCAATAGTCTCTATCAGAGTTGTGCCCTTTCCCTTAAGGGAGTAGTGGGTAGCAAAGAGATGGGAAGCAGGAGAATTGCAGGGAGAAACCATCACTGCTGCCAGCAATTACCATGAGCCACTGTACAGAGAGGATCACATCTCAGCACAGCTGCCTACTAGTTCTGAGGAATAGGGGGCAAGAAAAAGAGACAGCTGAAACAGCATATTATGGTCATCCTGGTTCCAAAAGCTGTAAAATTTGGTGGGCTTGAATGTGTCAGGTACTCAACTGGTCACACATCACCCCTGGTTACAGGTGGAAATACATAGGGTCAAGAAGCAAACTGAGAAAGTTCAGCTGGATCATCTAGAACTCGGTAACTGGACCACAGAATAGCAAGTACATTTAAAATAAAGTCCTATGTAACTATATGCTGTTGAAGCACTAACTAACCAAAGAAAAAACATGCTCAAGTGCATTAAAAGATTGGCCAGTATTGTGGCAATGAAAATGTGAAATTCAATAGCAAGAGCTGAAAAAATAGCACTCATTATATTACTATTATATAAATTGTGGTGTTTCCACATTTAAAATACTTTGGGTAGTTCAGGTCACTCCAGAACAGTATTTGTGAATTCTGTAGAACAAAGATACATTTTTCATAGAAATAAAATGGATGCATTTCCAATCTTTTGTTCTATTTACTGAAGTTGGTCATTAGAGTATACTGCAAAATGGAGAAGAAAAAACTGCAAATTACTTTTTGAATGGGTATGACTCAACTATAGAGAAAGCATTAGTCTTAGCTCCTTTTCTCTATCCCATTGACTTGTTCTATTTTAGATGGCTATTTGGTTGTGGGGGGGGGGAGGGTTCTGCCCACCAGATTTCTCTATTTAACCTTCCTTCAAAAATATTATCTGAATATTCGTCTAATCTCCATTTCCAAAAGAAAATAGACAAAAAAGATGAAATAGCAATGGTAATTTTCTGAACACAATGTGTACTTCTGTTCAGAAGTAGCACTTGGGTTTTTGGCATTCAAAGCATGAAGAATGATTAGCTTGTTGAAGTGGGCTGCTGAGAAAAAAAAGAGAGAAAAAGAAAGAAAGAAGGCTTTAAAAATTCTAAAAGACACAAATAATAGTATTTCTAATATTTTAATATATTCAACAAGTATACCTGTGTATGTAACATTTTTAGAGTCATTTCAAGCAATAAAAATGCTATGGGTCCTTGCCTTCAGAAGCATTTTTTGCCAGGCTTGAATCCAGTTTTGTGCTTCCTTCTGAGGAAGGACTTTTGCTGTTTGCAGAAGGCTTTTTAATCAAGGGATTATTAATAAAAATAATGACCAAGTAGTAAACCTTGTGTCACCTTATCCAGTTTGATAAGAAACCACCAAGGAATACTTTTTGACTATTGTATGAGTTTGAAGTGATCCATGTGTTGCCTTAATTGTCATGTGCTTAACAAGCCTAAACTTAACAAGCTTCTGAATCAGAATACCATGGGATAATCTGTCAAATGCTTTGGTGAAATCAAGATATGTCAACTGCATTTCCACAATCTATTGTAATATCATCTTTAAAAAAAAAAACAGAGATAAGGTTAGCCTGACAAGACTTGTTCTTGAGAAACCCCTGCTGACTTCTGGTAACTACTACATTGTTTAGAAATGCTTACAGATCAATCTCTTTATGATATGCTCTAGAAACCTCCCAAGTATCAATGTCAGACTGATTGGTCTGTAGTTTCCTGGATCTTTTCTTTCCTCTTAAAGACAGAGACCACATTTGCTGTCCCTCAGCCATCCAGCAGATCAGCAGTTCCTCAGGAATCCTCAAGGAGGACACTTAAAAGCAAATGTTGTGAAAAGAAGCTCAGCCGTCAAGGAAGGGAAGAGTGAAGACAAAGACAGGAGGAGAAAAAGCTAAAGGAGAAGGTCATTCAAAGTCTTGGAAATGTTTAGAAGAGAGAATAAGGGAAATGTACATTGCTTAATTGGCAGCAAAGTTCTCGGCAAAATTGAGAGGATGGAGCAGATGTGATGAGAGAAGGTGATACCATAAAGGAGAAAGTAATTAAGAAAAAAGCAAGCGGATACAGGAGCCAGTATTTTAGCCAAGGGGCTGGGAAATAGAGGGGAAGATGCTCATGGTGCTGTACAGAAAAAAAGGGACACGGCTTCAGAACAGAAATATAGGAAGCTGACTTGGTCTAAGTCAAGCCACTGGTGCAAATGGTTAAGTACTAGGACTGTGCACACTTTAAGAATTATTCAGGAGAAGTAATTTGGGCCTCTTGTGAGCCCACTACCTCTCTGTTTTTCATTAAAGCAGCACAACTCTTTGTTCCGGCTTGACAAACCTGAAAAAAAAAGATGCCAGTGCATTCAGAGGCAGGTATTTTTAAAACTCAGGTGGAAACATGAAAAGTGTGGCTGCGTTTGTGATCTGCACAGCTCTACTGTGCTCTTGCGAGGCCCAAAGCACTCCATCCTAATCAGTTTTGAAGCATACTCAGGCCTACCAAGTACTGTCTTTTCCATTCTCAGTCGGAAACTTTCCAAAATTTCAGATGAAATCATTTCCAACCCCAAATGGTGGCTAAACCTGGGACCTTTTGTATGCAGAATGGGTGCTCTTCCTCTGAGCAATGCATGAAATAAATCTAACCTAGCTTTACAAGCTCCATTTCTTGCTTGTTTTGGAGGTTTTGGAGACACTCTTCTGGAATATTATTTTTCTGTATCCAATAAATTATTTTCCAATCTGTTTAGTTGTCCTTGTAGTGTGTATGCTTTTCTCTAAAAACCAACTCACTCAGTTCTTCTCTATTAACCTCTTGATGGATTTGAAGAGTTTTTAGCAAGCAAAGTTAAGGATTTGCCCCTGAGCTCCCAGCTGAGATTAATGTGATAAAAGGAGAGAGAGGGAGAGAGCATAGGAGGGTTTTCAGGAGAGCACACACGCATTCTAACAAGCAAGAAACCGGGCTCTAACTATTCCATCAAGCCTTTCACTCCAATTGTGAACGAAAATATGGAAGATGCCCTGTTTGTAAAGCAGCTATGTATTGTGAAGATATGAATCTCAGTTGAAATCTTTTCTCCAGATCATGGGGACTAAACTCTAGATGTGGGGTTCCAAATCCCCATAGCCTGGGCCTATTGTAAAGCAGGAAACACAGGAAAATTGTAGCGTGAGCCAAAAATAAGCTTTAACATTAAGCTTATTTGAGGGCTGTTCCCGAAGAACCATTAAAAGAACCATCAAAATATTGCCCGCTTCTGTTCCAGAGAGATGACTTTTTCTTTATCAGTAACAAATCGAGCTAGCTCCAAGGCAAGCACTTCATCTTCAGGATTCTCAGTCAAAGGATCACCTTTCAAACAGCTGGTTCACTGCCACCCCAAATTTAGGAGGACATTTTTGCACCCATTGACTCCTTGAGCTAGGTGCATACTCTCAGCCGGCCCCCTCCTTTTTCCTTGCTTTTCCTCTCACCACAGTTTTATGGCAAGGAAGGAAGCAGGCAGGCAGGCAGGCAAGACAGACGCCACTATAGGGAAGGAGGGTGGGGGCAGAAAGCCATCCTTTAAAGCAGTGTTTTTCAAACTTGGCAACTTTAAGATGTGTGGGCTTCAACTCCCAGAATTTCCCAGCCAGCCATGCTGTCCACACATCTTAAAGTTGCCAAGTTTGAAAAACACTGCCTTAGAGTAGCCCAAACCCAATGGGGGAAGAGCAGCAGGAAGCCAAAGGGCCTTCACTTCAGGAGGACAGGGAAAATCTCCAGAGGTGGGAGCACTCACAGATGAGGACCTGTCCACCAACCAAATGCAGAGGAGAAGAGCACAACTCTCTTCTGTGCCTTTCCTCTGGAGCAGCAGAAACAGAGTCACTCAGCTTCTGAAGACTGCCAGAAGCGTCACGGTGTTGTGGGAAGCCCAGGAATGGCCTTGACCTCCAGCTAGCATCCTCTTTGAACACAGAACAGCAAGGAGAATAATTTCTGGGAGTTGTCTGGTATCTTGGTAACAAGCTTAGAGCCCGTTCATATATTATAAAGCTGCACACTTGGGTTTGCTGGCAAGTATACTAAAGGGGGGGGGAGCATATCCCAGTATGCAGGTTAATGTATTTGTCTGATAGGCATCTGTTAATTGCATTTCCATTTATATTTTGAGATGTCCATTAAAACAGTTCTTAGGTACATACTGGTGAAAACATCAATAATCTGCAAAGAAGCCATGAAATCCCAGATGATAGTTATTTGCAATAGCCAGGATTTCTCTACTGCTGTTATTTTCTGCTTGCCGCAGTGTAGCATTCTCTTTGCTCCAACTTTACCTGTGATGTGATGGTGTTTTTGTCGTTTTTGTTCTGGGATTCCTAAAGCTCTCGCTGAAAACACAACCTACAGAAACACACAAGGAAAAAAAGGGGGAAGATTAGTTGTTTTGCATTCAGCATCTCATTCCATTGCTTTTATTGGCTTCAAGGCTACATTTGCTTTCAGACAGAGCGGGCATAGGACTTTATGCTGAGATTTCAAGGAAGGCTGCTCTGATAAATTAGTAAAATGGGTGACTCATATCAGTGTTCTGTCTGATGTTGCTACCAGCCAAGCATAGCAGTCAAACATCTGTGTGAGGTACAATGTCCCCTTGTAGTCAGAGTGTCCAGAAACCAGAAGTGGCAGAGAAGTACTGCAGTTATAACACAGTGATTCAGACAGCAGAACTGAGCCTGTCAGGTTGCAAAAAGACAGGAAAAAGTGTGTATGTATGAGAGAGAGAGAGAGAGAGAGAGAAAGTAGGAGAAAGCAGTTGCCTCAGAAATGATGTCCTAGAATCCAAATCATGTATTTAAGTGTGATTGGGTAAATTAATTTATTTATGAAGGCACAGATGCTTTTACAGATACCAGTATAAACTATGGCTTTCATGATATTATATTGCTTAAATTACATTTTCTCACAAAACAGACTCTGGCAGCTCTGCTTCAAAGTTGGGAATTTTGCAGGGAAGCACCATTTGAATAAGAGCCTTTCTGGTCTGGACCCATCACATTCATATCATGTGCACTCCAGACTCCCTCCCCATCTGCCTGTACCTCTGGAATTAATACAGACTGAGGAGTTACTCTGCACTAACAGCTTATTTTTAAAGGAATATTTTTTAATGTTTCCAGAATCATTTAGGAACCATCTGCTAATACATAAACCAAGATTCTTCTTTGAGGTCTGTGGTTTAAAGTAAAAACGTTTTATTTCCTCCCTACTTAGGACCTTATATCAGCAGTCCCCAACCTTTTTGACACCAGGGACCAGTTTTGTGGAAGACAATTTTTCCACGGACCTGGGGTGCAGGGATGGTTTCGGGATGATTCAAGCGCATGACATTATAGGGTTTTGATATGAGTCTGCAAGCAATTGATTTATTATGGTCTCTGTGCAGTCAAACCTCTTTGCTAATGATAATCTGTATTTGCAGCCGCTCCTCAGTGCTATCATCACCGCCTCAGCTCCACCTCAGATCATCAGGCCTTAGATTCCCATAAGGAGCGTGCAACCTAGATCCCTCACATGCACAGTTCACAGTAGGGTTCACATTCCTATGAGAATCTAATGCCACTGCTGATCTGACAGGAGGCGGAGCTCAGGTGGTAATGCAAGCAATGGGGAGTGGCTGTAAATACAGATGAAGCTTCGCTCGCTCGCCCGCCACTCACCTCCTGCTGTGTGGCCTGGTTTCTAACAGGCCGCGGATGGGTACAGGTCTGTGGCCTGGGGGTTGGGGACCCCTGACTTATATGAGAGTTTCCATTTTTGCTTTTCCATCAAGTATTAGAAATATGCCTCTATACATACCTCAAATTAGCAGCCCCCAAATGATGCCCTCCAAACACACTGGAGAAATGGGATGAAGATGGTGGGAATTATGTGCTCAATATGTTTGTAATGGCCCATTCTGGGAAAGACTGCTCTGGATACAGTATTTATTCTTAGACTGGCAAAAGAAACTTAGATGCTAACATAGACCTGGCCCAAGGTTTCTTCCAGTCTCCCCACTGTAAGGAATGAGACTGGTGAAGCAGGAACCTCATTAATATGTGCACGTAGAGAACCATTACATTTCACATACATCAGGTGCCTCTCAATCTCAGGGCCATTAAGGGAATAGCCAAATATCCATTGACTCAAAAAGGCAGAAGGGAAAAGCCTAGAATGTAAACCCTGGGGTGTAGACCTATGGTTAGGCTTTAACTGCTATGTACTATAGTAGGCAATCTTCTGAGTGGCTTCATTCTTTAACACAATAAAGAAGTGGGAGGGGTTATGTTTGTGAGACTTGTGGATGGAAGTGCACATAGAAGAGTTTGGAAAATATGAACTCTTCCTTCACATGTGTAGATAGAGGCACAGCTGTAATAGAAAAGGGCAGTTTTTTCCCATGTTCAGTGATTGGGGGGGTGGGGGGACTACACTTCTGGAAGATTCATGTTTTTTCCCTGTGCAGTACATTCAGAATTGTTCTAAAAGAACCAAGAATCTCTGCATCTTCTTTACCTCCTTGCCAGTTGCTGATAAACAGAACTCAGAAGGAGATGGATGCCTGGAAGGTCAGACTGCTGAGTGGTTGGATGGTGCTGGAATCTGAAGTGCACTGGAGAAGAAGCTGGCATATCTGAGCCTAGAGCATATGAGTTCTTCTAAAGAAGACAGAAGAAGCAATGCGGAACAGCCAGGATAAGAACTGAATCCTTGTTAGACTGACAAAAAGAAGCAGAATCAGTCAGAGCTATCACAAGCAAAGAAGAAATGGTCTACAGCTTCAGATGAAAGGTGCAGTTTACTGTTTGAATTGTCTAAAAGAGAGAGAAAAACAGATTTCCTACAATGTAAACCAGCAGGCTGAGAAAACACTGTGTAAAGGGACGGTAGAAGTAAAAACATGGGGGTGGAATCTCAATAGCATATAAAAGAAGCAGAGTCAGAAATAAAAGTGGAGACTGTGTGTTATTTGAACTTGGGTTACCGTGCTAAGAGGAAACACAGAAAACTTTGCAAATAAGTTAATAGGCTTATAGGAAAATATCTAGGAAGGTTAAGTTAGGTGTAAGTGTATGATTAAGATCACAGTGCTGTCTGCCTATCTCTGAATCAATAAATAGAGGGTGTCAAGGAATAAATACAACACAGTAGTTTTGGTGTGACAACTTTTATTGCTTTGGCTTTCAAGTGAGGAAAGCAAGCTATCTCTTTTCTGCTCTGTCTTAATCATCAACTGACAAACGGTTGTATACTTTATTGGAACCATGCTTATCAGCAATCAGCAAAAATCCAAATTAGCATCAGTAAAAGACACTTAGCAGCCTTTAGCCAATTAATAAAGAAACTTATACTTTTTAAACATACCAGACTCTCAGCTGCCCCTCTGACTCATATAAGGAGTTGATTTTCCCTTGCTTTGGTCCTCTAAAGGTCTCCCACTTCCTCAACGCCCTCAGGATGCAGCAAGTTGCTTTGCCTAATTCAGCTACTTCTTTACTGAACCTCAATTAGGTTGTGGGCCACTCAGGCACACAGGTAGCATAATGGCCCAAAATCCTTCACAAGGGTGAAGCCTATGCCTATTCATCTGTCTTGCCAATTCCTGAACCATCCCAAGTGAACCCATGACAAGACTACTGCTGAATCACCAGTTCCTTACTAAGTGTTTAGCACCCAAAATGCTGAGAGCTGTAGCCATGCCTTTTTGAAGCCCGACAGCTAGTTTTGCCCACTGCAGAAGTCAAATCAGCATAGGAAATTCAGGAGTGAACAGGATCAGGGTCCCTTGCCCAAGCTTGACATAAGCTGCACAGATATGCAGTATAGCATATTGAGATAAATCTGTACAACATTGCATAGTAGAATGAGTCCCCTTTAAGTAATTGGTTGTCCTCTGTCAACATGAAGATGTAGTCCAAATCTGGCAGTTCTTTCTCCCATGTTGCTCAGGGGATCTAAATAGGTAGTCTTCGCTTAGCGACCACAATTAGGACTGGCAACTTGGTTGCTAAACGTCATGGTTGCTAAGCAGAAAATCATGTGACCAGACAGGTTTATGACCTTACTTCCTCTTTGGTTGTTAAGCAAAACATTACAGTCACTAAGTGAAACATCACATGACCACAACTTACACTCTTACTTCCGTCTTCTCTATTAACTCTGCTCGTCACACACTGGTTGCTAAGTGCCCAAAGGGTGATCACATGACTGCAGGATGCTGTGATGGTCATAAATGCGAGGATTGGTCACAAAGCTTTTTTTTATATATACCATCATAACTTCAAACAGTCACTAAACGAGGCAGTTGGTAAGCAAAGACTATTTGTACCTTGTATGGGGTTTCTCAGAATTTATGCTAGGGGACAGTTGGTTGTTCACATAATCAGGAATCCTGGCCAAGAAACTCTGGTTCCCAGTGTTTTTCCCACAGCCTATGAAAATCATACACTGGGTTCGATTCTGCTCTTGGTCCACATTTACAGTTTTGGTATTGACTAATAAGGCTTTAAACAGCTTAGGATCAAGAATACCTGAAATAACTTCTTAGTTATAATTTGTGTTTACGGTATTTGAAAAGAAGTAAATTGAAAACCATAAATTGAAAACAACACTCCCCCAAAGAAAGAGACAGAAAAAAAAATTATTTTCAAAGATTACTCAATTTCCCTGCCTTGCCAGCCTAAAATTGCAGCTCCTGGAGACTTTTCCTGCCCAGTGCACATGTGACCAGGTTATATATGTGAATGCACGTATGTATGTCTGTGTTTATACCTGCAATTTATACACTGCAAAAAGAGTCAAGCATAGGATAAATAATAAATACATATTAACTGGATTATTTACAATTACATGCCTGTAAAATAAAGTACCCCATGTACAGAATAAATTGATCCACATCTACATATACCAACCATCATGTCTCTCACATATAGAAACATACAAATACTGGATGTTTGACATCAGCTGGAAAGAGTACCTTTCCTTTTATGGTGCCCACTTTCTGGAATGTCCTCCCCCAGAAATAAGCCCAGTGCTGACTTGGTACCCATCACAAATTTTGACCTGCATCTGTTTGATAATATACAATATATTCAGCTTTGGCCTAGTAATTATGTTCAATAGTTACATTAGAAGGGGTTTTTTTGTCTATCATGTACATTTACCATGGCATTTTAGTATTATACAGTGCCTAGATCTGTTTATATAATAGTCAGTATAGAAATAGTCAGTATAGAAATACAGTATAGAGGTTTGACTGAAAGATAATGACAGCCTAGGTTCATTCAACTAATTTCAGAGCTAAATGAAGATTTGAATCCAGGTCTCTTTGTACTAGCCCAACATTTGAACCACTGTATTACATTAAGAAGCACCATACATTTCAAGGAAATGTACAGATCACCATCTCTTCATGGGCTAAAACAAGACCAAACTAGGTAGACCCACCTGTTTAAACACAGCAAGCCCCAGGAGAAAGAACAACACTTACACTTCAAACTATTGCACTAGAACTATAAGTAGAGCGCTATTTACATTACCATTTAGCAACTTTGAAACTCCAGAGATAAATTGGCAACATGATTTTTGTGACAGCTGTTCACCAGCATTTAGAAATGGTTAAAAATGGAAAATTATCCTAGAGAGGAAACATGACCTTCTCATTATAACACGAACTGAGACATGGAGTGAATGAAATAATACACTTATTACATTCTGGGTGATAAACTAAAATGATTCAATGACTTAAGTACAATTTAAACCTCTGCTAAATGAAATTGTTTGGAAATGTTGGTGTTACTGCCTAAAATCTCTGCACAGTTTAATGATATCTTTCTCCTGAAGGGAAAAAAGGGCTAAACTAGAGAGAAGGTAATGTCTTTAAACCTGGATCTAACCTAACCCAATCAAAAAGGGATATAGGATTCCTTCGTTAGTGACAACGTTGCTGAGGAAACCAGAGGAGTGTGCCCCGTTCAAACATATCCTTGCCACCTTTCCTCCAAATACTTTTCTTCAGGTTGACATCACACTTGGGGTCAGGGGTCTGCCAAGACAAATTCTTGGAGGAACAGAGAGGATGTCAACGGTAGATGAGAGAACATGCTGTACTTGCCCTCACTTGCCCTTTGCTGGCAGAACTTCTTCTCCTTCCTCTCCTCATCCTCCTCCCTCTCCTCCTCCACCGCCACCACCATTTCAGTTTAAATCCTGTGTTTCTGTCCACATCCCCCCAACACTTTCCCTTTGACTGACTCAGAGCTAGTTATCCTCTAATGTATCTTTAAGACAAAAAGCCACGACAAGGTAGGTTTCAGTAAACAGTCCACAAATGTTTACAAAGTGAACTAAGTTGCCAAACAATTTTATTTATCAAAAGCTTAAACTCTACTGAATCATTAATCCAGGTGGAAGCATTTTCAGTTTAGCACCCAAGAGGTTGTGTGTTTTTAAGTCATTCCAAGACTTAGTCCAATTATGAAGAATAGGGCCTGTTTTCTCACTAGGATAATTTTCCATTTTTAACACTTTTCCAATGCTGTCAACCTGCTATCACAAGGAAAAATGTTGAAAATGTTATCACTAGAATCTGTGCAAACTGCAAATGTAAAGCAGAGCTCTGCTTAAAATCCCAAAGCACAGAAGTGAAATGTACCCCCCCCCCACACACACACACACACTTTGGAGGCCTGGTTTTGCAGAGACAAAAATGGGGCATAAAATTTTGCAACTGTAAGTAAAAGGAGAACGGGACCAGTATGATAGTATGCAATCAGTAGCCTAAATGGATCTTTCTGATTTATAATGGATATCTCAGATATTTATTTTTATTTCTGCCTAAGAAAAAAGGACATTTCCCTATCCACTTTTAAAATAGAACTGGCTATAATTCATGTCAAAGGTGGGTGACTGTCAGTTTTGGTTTCTTTCTATTTCTGATTTTTCAAGTATATCAAATATATGTCATGGAGCTAGAGGCGTTCTTTGCTTATGTTAGCACTGAAATGGGTGCATGGTTCTTCAAACACATGCAGTTTTGTTTCACAAATAATTCTTTAATTAAGTGTACTTTTATGCAGATGTTTTCCCAATATAAATTTTAAATAATGAATAGTACTGCAACGATCAAAGAGCTGTGTTTTTTTGAATGGTAGCTAAAGTGTGGGTGGTGTCGCAGTCTAAAGATGCAACATTAGGTATGTTCACCTTCAAATGCAAGCTGAAGAGAGTCCTCCCCCACCTCCAGCCACAAGAGACCTCAGCACCAAATAGCTTCATCTGGCTCATGAACCCACAATATATGCATGGTGGCTGTGGGGCCAAAAGCAGTCAGCTCTTGGTTTGGACCTGAGACCAGTTCATCAAAAGAAAATCACAGCAGACCATACAGAGTTGCCCCAAATAACCAGGCTCCAGAACTTGCACAGCCAACTTCCTTGCAACAATGCCCGCAAAGTAGGAGGTGGATAGAATGAATGGCCCAAGAGGTAAGACACAAAGGCCAAGGTAAACAGAACACAGTATGAGAAAGGGCGATAAGCAGATATTTGCAGCCATCAGGAAGAGGAGAAGAGGCAGCAGGTGCACAGACAGGAGGCTGGAAAAGATAAACGAATTGGGCTGGAAATCTATACGCTAATTATAATGACTACGGAAGAGATTACAGGAGGCTGCAATTAGATATCTTCGCTCTGCTGCAATTCTCTTTGGCCGGTGTCTTTTGCTGGATATTGATCAGCTGAGGAGGAAGGAAAGTCACCACAGCAGGCAAGAGTTGGGTGCACGCAGATATGCCTTGGCATGGAAACATGAAAGCGTGCCAGTGTGTCTCCTCTCCCCAAAGCCCAGTGGCAGCAATAGCTTCTTCAGCTTCTCTCCTCACAGCAACCAGACCTCCTCCTGTCCCCATGGTGGGCATCTTTTCCTTTAATGTTAAAACAGACTGAAGCATGAACCTTAAAACCAGATTTCATTATTTGTTTCATAATTCTGTTTCATCTCACTTCTTAACCACTCCCTTTATGGCTTCTTCTTTCTCCCCTTCTGGGGTTGTATTTCCCTTGGTCCCAGAAAACACTCCTGGGCGATACCTTCATAAGTTCTTGAAGGTGTCAACACTTAATCTGATTTAGCTTTGCTAACTAGTTTTTATAACAGTCAAGAATAGGCTCTTAATCAGATTACAGGAATAAAAACATAACATTGTAACTTCCATCAACTATATCCAATTATTTCTATCTCTGGTTTGGTCCTCTCATAAAGTATAGCCCTTAGATCAGGAATAAGTAACCTTAAATTACCATTTTGCCCTGCTGCCAGAGAAACACCCCCCCCCCCCCCAAATCAAACTTAATTCAGCAGTGAGATGGCAATTGTGGTGCACTTCTTCATGGAAATAAACTTAAGGCAATTATTCTGAGGGAAAAGAAGTATTTTTTTAAATAAAATTTCCCTCCAAATCCCCTGATAGAGAATGAAATTTTTGACACATCGACCCAAAAGGAAAGGAAAAAAAAACTCATTTGACTGAAGTTGTCTGCTCCTGCCTTAGATGAAGAAAGAGAGAAGAAAGCCATAACCCAGACCCTAAGGACAATGTAGCCTAAAATAAGCAACAATGAAAACCAAGCGACTGTAGCTGTATATTATTAAGCTTCCCCCAAATACCCCAGGGCAGTGCTTCAGGGTAGATTTTACGGATAGATAAAAACACTAGAGTTGAATAGAAGATTTCAAACAGGTTCACAATAACAGTACTGTTAAGCACAATGCCAATTAAGACCACAATTAATTTAAAGTTATAGTCAGCAATTACTCAATAAAGCAAATGGAAAGGCAAATAGTTTTTTTTAATTGACAAAAACATTAAAGTTTCCAAAGAGTCAGAGGAGAGACAATAGGCATGACAGCTGATAGGTTTTTACTCCTTCCCATGAATTCTTTACTCCTTTCCACTAGAGTATCTGAAAACAAGGGCATTCTAGGTAAGCCAAGTTCATTTTAACCATGATTTGTTGGGTGTTACCATCACTAGGTTCATAATATGCTAAGCCATAAACCATGCTAAGCCATAAACCATGGTTAATAAACACCATGGCTGTGTTCATACTCCATAAGCCAGAACCAAAGAAGCTTCCTTATATGTTAGTGAGAAGTGTGAGCCCAGCCTGTGCTTATTGATCACTGCTCAAAAGGCCCTTATTCAGGCAATTGCAACATAAGTTGGTCTTCCTCAGTTTTAACATCCCCCTCCCCACCCCGCTCTTAGCTGCCATTATCCCTAGTAAGCCTGGGAGTCTGTCTGCTCCAACAGAGAGAAAGGCAAACAACATACATTTCAAACTCTTTCCTCTGATTATCCCATTTCCCTTGCCATCCCCCAAAGAGACGTAGCTTGGTCCAGGCCAAACAATAAGTCAATAGTGAAGGTGGCTCTGTAGTCTTACTTTAATTTATCCAATCAATCATAGGTCTTGCTGTTTCAACCTTTTCCCCAATTATCTCATTCTTCCTTCCATTCACCAATGTGAAGCCAACAAATTACCTAAACTTTACATAGTTGTGTTCTTTTCCCCTAAATATTCTATTTGCCCTCAAGACACTGAGGTGAGGGTTGCTATATTACTGTAGCCTCATATCCAGATGAAAACTAAAGGCAGAAGAACAAAAATAGTTCTTATTAGGCCCACCTGAAAGAAACATATGAATGCATGGTACGATATTATGTGCAATGAACTAATGGTTTATTTAAAAAGGAGGAAGAACCTGTACTTTGCCTACGTAAGGTTCAGCTTCAATCTCTAAGATTTTTAATTAAAAGATCTTAGGGAACAGAGTTTTATTCTACTGACTTTGGAGAACCAAGGAGGCAATATGGACAAACAGTATGAAGCAGTTTGTTATGAATGATGGCTTAGGTATTCTTTTTGTAAAGCAAATTAATGGAAAATTAATGGTTCATGATGCTTCCTTAATGAATAGGATCTCTCTGAAATGCTCTGCAGAGAGACAGCTATCTGTCTGAAAAACCTATAACCTTCAAGATATTGTTCTTGGTTAACTTATATTGTTTCTAACTATGGCCAGAGCTGATTAGACTGGAGGTCAAGAACATATGGAGGAACACCCAACCCTGAACTGGAGAAAAATAATACCCCCTCCAGTTAAAGTGGGAAGGGTAGGTTTGTGTGTGAGAGAGCAGAGAAACACTCAAAATAGTTTTGGAAGAGAGGAAGGCAGAAAGTTAACAGAAGGGGAAAAAAGCATCTTGGGATACAACCTTCTCTGAGGATTGGATAGCAGTGGGTTAGTGCTTCTAGGATTCTTGTACTATCTGTTAACATTGTTGTTCTACTTCTAGATACTAAAAAATAATGCAATGGGGCAAATTTGGGCATTTTGTTTTCACCAGATTTTGTAATCATATCAGACGAAATCTACTCACTCTTGTCTTTACAAGTACATCTGAAAAGGAAGTACGCTTCTTTTCAACTATTTTTTAAAGCTTCATTGTAATAATTACGTTGTAAAAACTTGCAACAGGGAAATGTTTGGGTCAAAGAACTCAAGTAGAACATTTACATTTTAAAAAGTTTAATTAAGTTATACATACTGTCTACATAAATTAGGGAAACATGTTAGGAGACATCGTAAATATCCATGGTTATTATTTTTCTGCAGATTTTAGAAAACAAGTTTTATTTTAAAAACCCATGGCCTACAATCTTACTAATCTTACAAATATGGATGGTAAAATCAGTCAGATATTTCCTAATCTGAACCATCCTATTCGTTTGAGCCATTTGAATATTACAAAAATATCATTTGTCTCTGATAATCTGTCCCCTAACAAAAAGCCTGGAAAACATGTAACAGTATCACTGTACCACAAATTTTCAAATAAAGAAATGTAGCTGAAAGAAGATGGCTCGTATAAGGTGATGTAGTGAGATAGGACCCTCAGCAAGGCCTCTCTCCCAGATCTTACAGCACGGGGTAGATTTACTTTGGAGCAGGCAGTCTTGGAGATAGCTTCATCCTAAGCCAGATACAGTTTTAAAGGTGATAACCAACTTCTTGAATTGAACCTGGAAGCTGACTGGCAGCCACCGCAGCTCATAGAGTAGAAGTGTTATGTGGGCAAATCTCAAGGTCTCCAACACTGCTTGGGCTGCTGCAGTTTAAGCTTTGGTATATTTTTTAAGAGCTGCCCCATGTACAGTGAGTTGCAATAATCTAGTCATGAGGTATGAAATACTCCTGGTCCAGGAAAGGTCACAGATGGTGCACAAGATGTAGTGTGTGAAGACTCTCCTAAGCACAGTTTCTATCTGCTGCTGAAACAGGAGCCATGAGTCCAGGAGAATTCCCCAAGTTGCAAGCCAGTTCTGTCCAAGGGAACATCATTCTATTTACAACTAAAATTTAGGTATTTCCACATCCACAGCCATTTCATGTTGCTAGGATTCAGCTAAGCCTGTTCCTCCCCATTGGGATCTCCAGGTTCCGAGTCAATGTATCACCTGCCCAGCCAGGGGTGGAGATGACAACTGGGCATTACAAATCTGAAGACTCTGAATGGGAGGTTGAAGGGCTTGTCAGGTTCTGACCTTGCAACTCAGGAGCCAGTCAGATATCTGCAGATGAGGTTCAGAGAGAGAAAGACCTGTGGAGGATGAGCATAACTGGAGCAGGGAGATAATCAGCCACCTGTTGCTGAAGCACAGCAGCAGGATTAGTCACCCAACCTAGAACCTGAGCAGGAAAAGATCCTCAGCCCTGCATACACAGAAAAATCAAGTTAGCAAAACTAAGAGGTTTAATGAGGCATGATTCAGGAAGATAGGCATTCCTGAGTCAGTGCTATAAAAGAAGCTCTTGGGAGTCAGTTATTGGCAATTACCGTATTTTTCCGACTATAAGACGATACTTTTTTCTAAAATCCTTACCCTAAAAATTGAAGGGCGTCTTATTTAAGGAAGTCAGCGAGGCAAAACTGCCCATACTTTGTCTCTGCAGGCAGCTTCCTCCTATTGCTAGCCTCCAATCACGAGTGAAATAGCTTGTCTCCCAAACAGATGTCCTCCAATCACGAGCCTTATGTAACTGATGTCAGCTGATGCTGAACAAACCAATTAGAGGAAGGCTTTTGCAGAGAGAAGCTATGGGAAGTTTCACTCGTGCTTGAATGTAATCAGTTATGCAAAAGAGCCTGGAAATAGAGCTGCAGAGAGACAGTTTGGACCTCCTCCCACTGAGTGTATCAGGTCAATGTTAACTAATTACTAAATAAAAATGTGTTCTGCACTATCTTTAAAATATTGATTTCTTAGTTTGGGGTTGGAAAAATGGGGGTCGTCTTGTATATGGGGGCGTCTTATTGTCGGAAGAATACGGTACCTTTCTAGTCTTGGACCTGGCTTCCTGACCGTATGTTGCTTCCAGTTCCCTGCCTGCCCTCTAGACTGCACGAGATGACACCCAACTCTGTTTCTTGGATCTTGGATTTGTCTGCATTGAACTTTGGCTCTGAGGTAAGTTTGTTTGTTTTTCCTGAGGTCTTGCATTCCTGTAGGTTGTGAAATTTATAGCCTCCAAAAAGTCTGACCTCTTGCATTTGTAATTGCTAGCACAGGACACTTGTTGTCATCTGCATATTGATGATGCTTCATATCATGCTGGCATATGACCTCATCCAGCAGCCTCATGTTGATATTAAACGGTAGCAGGGGAAAGGACCAAGCCCCTCCAGCTCCATCAGATAATTAGGGCACAACAATCTAATAGTCCCTCTCCCCTGCAGGTTGTCGTGACCCCAAGAGAGATCCCAGGCAACCAAAGTGATTTGACCATGATTAGGGAATGATGGAATTGCCCCTCATTTTCAGATCACATCTCAACTGCTACAAGATAAAATTCGGGTCTAATGTGTGGCCCCCTATATGGGCCAGGCCTAAGATAACTTGGGGAAAGCTGTGTCTTCACACAGGGAAGATACATTGAAGTCTCCAACACCAAAAGGCTAAGAGACACTAGTATCAACCACACAATGAGTTCCAGCAACTCAGATAGTGGTGTAGCTGTGCAACAAGTAAGTCAGTAGAACAGCAAAAATCCCAGCTTGTCCTGATGGCCCATCCTTACATATAAGGCCTCATATCTGGTCATTTGTGGAACAGCACCTTTGGCCCCTGCCAGGATCTCCAGGATAGCAGTTGCCAATCTGCCTCCTTGACCCTGGAGTTGTGGCTGATGGAGCATCTGAAACCCAGATGAGCAGATCCCTACTCTTTACCATCCAGGTTTCAGTAATGCGTGCCAGGTCTGATCTCTCCTCTACAATTAAACCATGGATGAGAATGACCTTATCACAGACAAACTGGGTATTTATCCACATCAGCCAGAGCCCAGAGTACTCTGAAAGTCTACTACCTAACATCAAGGTAGAAACAGGAGAGCTGGAAATACGAATTAAAACAAGGTCTTCCCCACCTTCCCTGAGTGTGAATAACCCTCTGACTCCTACCACATGTCCCTCTGCCAATCCCTATTTCAGGGCACCCTCTGTTTCCCAACATTCCCTCTCCCAAAACAGAAATGTCCACTCCCTCCCAAATCCATCAGGGCTGACAAAATAACAGAATAGAGGACAGAGTTAAAACACCAATAGTCAAATTCTTCCAATATATTGTTCTTAACCACCTTCCCAGGCTGCTTTAATCAAGTTAATATGCAGCCAGCTGTCTCATGCAATCACCCACTCTCTCACACCATCTCAGACCTCCCCCGCTTTCCATTTTCTGATGTGAAGTGACCCATTCCAGTCCATATCAGTTCCCTGATTCTCAGAAAGTCAGTGCTCATTCTTGATGTTTCTGCTCTGACAATATCAGGTTTGCCTCGGTTCATGGCTCTGACATTCCAAATAACCAATGGTATCTGTATATATCTTTGCAGCATCACATTTTTCTTTGCCTCTGGGCACATCAGCAGTTGGACTTCCTTTCAGCTTTAATCCCACCAGATGATGAGCACATTCCTGTCCTCTGCTCTTCCAGTAGTTCATTGGATACCTTCCAATCTGGGGGGGAGGGGAGGGTCATCTTCCAGTATCAAGTTGGCATTGTGCTGTTATAGAAGTTAAGATGCTTAACTTCTATAGCAAGAGTATCAGTGAACCTTAAACTATGACTTATACAACAAAAAATAATATTTAGAATTTATTGGACTCCACTACATCTTTATAGAAAAGGATTGTCAAAAACAGCATTTTGTTGGAGAGTTAATAAGGACAATGCCTCTTTAAAGCATATGTTTTTACAATGTCCTATATTTATTATGTTTTGGGAGAAAGTAGTGGACTATATAAATATTATTGTACGACAAAATCTAAAATTTTCAGGGGATAATATTCTTTTGAACTATATACCTAGTACATGGAACTTTAGAACTGGACAATATAAATGGATTCTCCATGCCCTTACTATGGCCAACAGACTGATATTGTAGCATTGGAAAGATAAATGTATGGCCCCATTTATTCAATGGATTGAAGACCTGATTGCACTTGCTACTTATGAGTGGATTGCCTATAGACGTAGAGTTTATATGGACAACTGTAATGAAATATGGGACCCATTTATCCAAAATGCACTGGGTTTAAAAAAAACATGATAGTCATATAACTCTAAAAGAAATATATACAGTATGTACTTGAATAATGTTTGTATTAGATAAGCATATATAGAATTGTAACTGTTATAATAATATATTAACACTTTTTTTCTCTTTATTAATTTTTTTCACTTTGTAAAAGCACTTTTATGTATTTTTTTCTTCTTTTTGTAATCAAAAATTTTAATGTTGGCATTGTGCTGTTATAAATATCCATTCTAGCAGAATGCTGAGGTGGGTTATCATTCCTTTTTCCAGTGGATCAATCTGACCTTCATCTACAACCTGCCCATTACGGGTGGCCCTTCTGGAAGTGTACCCTCCCAATGACAGAGCTCATAGTATCATTGGGATATGCAAGCCCTCTCAAGAGTATTAGGTAATGATCATAAAGGGAAAATTTTTATTAGAAAGATTCAAAACTCACCATTGAAAAAGCCAAAAACTTCTTAGTGAGTCAAAAAAGAAATTGTCAGTGACTCGATCTGGGAAGCAGTTCCCTTGAAAATATAGGTTTTCAAAACTATTTGGGAATCTCACCATCCATGGTGCTGTTTTTCAAGTTTAGAGAAATATATTGTTATTTGAGAACACAGGATCACCATCATTTCCACTCCAGTTCTGTGGAAGCATATTTCTCCAACATCCACATAGACAGTGAGCCTATCAAAGGTGGCACTTAGCACTGTTACTTTCCTCTCAAAAGCTCTGGTTTGCTTTTTCATCAGTGTATCTCTTCTTAGGATTTCTGTGCTGTTTTTCACCTGAAGAACCAAGTCTTCCAACTCTTTAAAGGGACAACATTAATTACATTTTAAAAGTGGCAATTACTATTATGCGTTAAGCTTGTCCAACAGCTGACATTTCTGTCTTATCACCCAGCTAGTAAGCGTAACAGTCACGGCCTGTTTGTGTTATCTTTAATAGTGCACAGATCTCAGATTGACAGGGCACTATTCCAGCATGCCCATGTATATTTCCTAGGCTATGTTTTCCTTTGTTCTCTGTTTGACTTCATGCAGTGTTTGCCTGAGCTGTGGGCCACAGAAGAGCACTCCACTCCTTTCCTCATCTTCTGAGGACCTGTATGCACGTACACAATTCTACCCCAATGAACATAAGAAAGGGGAGAGGGATTAGGCAATGTGCCACACAACTCAATTATCAGGTCCACCGAAGGGTCCACAATCAGCAATGCTGAGGGGAAAAAGGAGCTTGAATGCATCTTTTCAGGGTGTGTTTATTTATTTATTTATTCAATTTCTATGGCCACCCATCTCAACAAGTGACTCTGTGATCATAAAATAAATTAAAAACAAATTCTCATTGGAAATACAAAAATTAAAATACACAGCAGCCAAGGAAGATATCACTACTGCTGATTGTTAGCACAGCCTGGAGATGGGGCCCCATACCCCAGGCCCAGAACCATTTAGGGCCTTATGAAAGGTCAGCAGGGTCGGGCCATCCTAATCTCTGGAGGGAGAAAGTTCCATAGGGCCAGAACTACACAGAAAAGGCACGCTTCCTGGGCCCTGCCAGCTGGCATTCCCTGGCTGATGGGACCCAGAGCATGCCCATCCTGCCAGACCAGATCAGACAGGTAGAAACAACTGGGAAGAGACGGTCCCTCAGGTAACTCAGTCCCAAGCCATGAAGGGCTTTAATTGCACCTGGAATTGCACCTGGAAACACACTGACAACCAAAGCAGCTCAGAGAGTAGTGGTGTTACATGCACTGAGTAACCAACACTATTTACTACCTGTGCCACTGCATTCTGCGCTAGCTGAAGCTTCTGAATGCTCTTCAAGGGCAGCCCCATGTGTGGTGTCTCTTTCTCATTAACAGCGAATATATGACACTGGATGGGATAGTTGGTAGTCAGGATTACCTGATACCTGGCTGTTTGAGACAGTTCCTGTAAGAGGAGCAGCAAGGTTTGAGGGTCCCTTGGAAAAGGCTTTCATGGGCTTTGATCACTTCCCTATACTTAACCCATTCTCCCACCATCTACAATTGCCCCAATGTCTCTATTGTTGCTATCATTGTCAGAGTTAGAAAATTGCTGTAGGTAATTTCCAGTTCAATTTAGTTCCAGCATATCCAGATCAGAGCCACTCAGTTCAGCTAGCAAAAAATATATAGCTTTATTAAACATCAGCAAACATCAAAAGTAGTTATCTGGCAAAATCGGATAAAAAGGCAGTCAAAAGGTGGAGAGAGGGAGGGAGGGAGGGAGAGGAGCAAGAGCCAGGAATTTACATCATCTATATGTCTGTATCAAAAGGACACAGAACTTTCAGAGCCACTAGAAACAATAATTGGCATGGACAGTCCTGGAACAGCCTTTGGTTATTCCAGCTTTAAGCATGTTATATATGTAACAGCAGCAGAATAGGGATGTAAAGTAGGTGATCCCTCCTATATCCTGCACCATGAAGAAAACAATTTAGTGGATGAGGATGATGTACCCAACAATTGTCATCCCCACCAACTTGGCAGTCAGTACATACTGTGAAAATTCTCCATTGGCCAGCCAGTTAGTATCGAAGATATATTTGTTGTTTTTGCATGGTTCTATCCATCATTGTAGGCATCTGGAAAACTAGAATCTAGATTTTATGTATGCTTGTATTAAATGAGAGAGCTTGTCTTTCCAATGATGGGTTTTAGTTCTGGCACCAAAATGATAGATTGCTGAAGTACTCAACTTATTTCTGATTTACATTCATGGCAAGGTGGAACTTGAGGCTTGGAATACTAAAGTCACCCTGACCTTTTATGCAGGAAATCCAACATGGTTTCTCCAGCATATTGTACATAGGCTTTGTTTCTAGTTGCCTAGCAACTGTTAATATTTGTCTCATGCTTAGGTCAGTGGCATAGATTCTCCTTTATGTGATAGAAAATTCACATAAAGTGTCAGTAGTAGCAGCCTGCAAGTTTTTCAATGTTCCCTATTTTGCTCTAGTATTAAGAGAATGAAGAGGATATGAGCTTTCAGCGAAAAGAATTTTGCAAAGCTAATGAAGGCTAACCTTCAAAGTAAAAATAAAAAGTCAAATATTCTTCTGAGGATGACTTCATGTACTACATTTTTAGATGTAGACTGATGATGTTATGAATGTAAAGAAAGAATATGGTGAAAATGTGTTTACAGATATATGTATCAAATGAAGGTAGTCATGAGGACACCGAAACAGCTGTGAAACCATTGAAGTATGGACTTGAGACTACACCAAGACAGTAAATGATAGATAGATAGATAGATAGATAGATAGATAGATAGATAGATAGATCAGGATTTTAATAAGCCAATCCTACCCATGATGATGTAATGGTAAGCCCCACTGGGTACTTTGGGCTTCCTCCCATGTAAATGGTTATGTGATTTCAACCTGCTTTGTTCTATTACTTGACAGTAAATGAAAAAAATAAATATGACCCACTATTATTATCATTAACAGTATACCATTTTTATTTCTAAAATCCCTTAAGTATTTGCTATATACTGGAAGTGTGCATACAAGAATTAAACTGTGTCCTAAAATCTGAATTTTTCCATGGAGAAGTTTAGATAAGGCAGAGAAACTAACAATCACCCTCAAGGACCATAGAGATAAGAGACATCTCTGATCCTGATCTACATGTGATATTTTTTTCAGAGATTTGGGTAATTACTACAAACACTTGCTTTGAGCAGGAGAGCTAAATCTAGCCGCCTGTGCTCCATGCTAAACAGCAGATCAGCACTCTAGCACTGCAATACCACCATTTACACTCCCCAATCCCTCAGAAGCAGTTTGTACACATCTCACAACTGTTTTCTCTGAGGCTGGTTTCAAAATGCAGGGAATATACTGAGATACCATGAGCCCATTTATGCACATGCCAGCTAACTAATAGGAGATCCGGAAAACTTATTTCAGTCAGCATCCTGCCCCTGTGCTAATATCGTCTTGAAGTAGCAAAATCCTTTCACCCTCACTAAACATAGAAAAGAGAAAAATTAAACCACAAGGATCCACACAAACTCCACTGTCAGTAGAGTTTGTGTATATTTGTCTGGTGGTTTCCTGAAATATCAAAGTTGTTGACTCCAGGATACAGTTTCCTGGCCATGAAATGGCCATTCTTCTCTGAAACTATCTTTCTTGCTTCATTTAAATGCCCTCTATAAGCTGTGAAGATAGAATGACGTCATGGTGGAAGATTTGCAACCTGTAGAGGTTCGGCATCTCATTCTGGGAGCCTAAAGTGTAGGTTTATCTTCCTTTCCCCCAGGCTGCCCAGCGAGGTAACACTACCTATGTGGCCTTGGCTGACTTTCACAGGCTAAGCAAGGTCAGACTGGGTTAGTACTTGGAGGGGAAGACTACTAGGCAATCCCAGGACTCTGGGCTAGATTGGGAAATTGAAGAAAACACCCCGGAAGGTAGTAAAGGCAATACCCTTCCATCCTGTTGCCAAGGAAACCGCTTGGTTTATGCATGAAGTAGAAACAAAGAAAGTTTGACTTTATTTTTTTTAACCTCTCTGATTCCAGCTGTTGAAGTGGCCTCCATAGCACACCATTAAACTGACAGAGCAGTGGTAGTCCTGCAAAGGTTTGGTTAGCTGAAGGTGATGTAAACAATGTTGCTTAAGGCATGGGCAACCTCTACACATGTCCAGGATCTCCTTCCTAAGCATTCCAACAGAGTCCTCTGACGGAGATCAGTTGGAGGAAGGTTATGATGGTGGCCAGCATGTAAAGCCCATTTCAGTTGTTAAGAGAAAGAGGGATATGGTAGGAGTTCCTGACAATAAGAAAATTCTCTGTAGTTTCAATGAACCATCATGCAAAACACCTACCCTTTTCCAAAAGAGCAGACATGAGATTGGTGTGGTCCAACTGCAAAGCTGATCTCAAAACTGGCCAAAAGTCCTCTATATACTGACTAGAAATTCTGGGAGTTGTAATCGCTACACATCTGGTGGATAGAATTCAGAAATAGCATCTGTAGAACAACTGGGAACATTTAATTCTTACTTCTGAAAACCATATACTCAAATCCTGCACTGATTTACTGCTGAGAATTCACAACCTAGTTAAACAGAAATCTAAGGTTTGGGGTGACTTGTTTCCCTTGAGAAATTCAGAGTAAATTATGCTACCTTCAGTTTAATTGGATTGTGGATTGAACTGCTAACTGGTCTTCCTTGAGAAGTTAACATTCAGACTCAACTCTGAGTTTCCTCTTCCATTTTAATTTTTGACACTGTCTTTTGGCAGTGCCCAAAGCATTGTGGGAAATGGGCTTTTATTGTACACCGCCCAGAGTCACGTTCTGTGAGATGGATGGCTATATAAATGTGAGGAATAAATAAATAAATAAATAAATAAATGCATAAATAAATTTATAAATTGAATGCCAGGAGCTGAGAATCCAGGATGCAGCCAGGCCCTAATAGAATGCTGTGCCCTCAGCCGTTGTCCTGGGACTTGTACAAACTAGTTGAAGAGACATGGTAACCATTCAAATTATGGACTGAATGTCTCCATCAATGGTAGGCGTTGTCAGAATTTCACTGAGATAAGCATGATGGGTGGCCAGTTGGATTTCCTGGCATAGCATAACCAGGAAACATTGTTGCAAATTAAATTGAACGAGGAAGCCCCACCAAAAGGCAATTTGTAAGGCCTCTCAAAAATAGTTAAACATTTACCATCACTATGTTTGTAACCATGGAGATGGTGGCCAGTCACCTCTAACTTCTTGTCATCGAATTTGCCATTGCCATTCCTGCATTTCCATATGAAGCTGTGCCACAGAAAGAACTTCTCATCTTGTTCTTATTTTGAAGCACGTCTTTTTCGAAGCAAATATGATGGTTACAAAATAGATTTCAGCATCTGTTTACTTTTTCTTTCTTACACAGATATTGTGCACAGTGGCATGACCATGATGTTGTTACACAAATGCTGTGATTGCATACATGATAATGAGGTCATACACATCCACACTCTGGTTCCTCCCCTAAATGCACATTGTTATGTATTTCTTTCATCAATTACCAATTGCTCTTGGCGAATTATTAACTTTTTAGTAACAGACCTACTTTATTGTTGATGCTTTCTATTCATGAGTTATTTGCGGGTTCCATGTGGTGCTAAACAGCAGCATGTCAAGAATATAAATTTAATACAAATATATTAAATATAAGTATTCTACTTTCAAGATATGTAGTACAAACTATTCAAAATTAAGTATGCTACTTGGCTTTGAAAATAACATGGAAACCATTGTGGGAGGTAGATGATATTGTACAACCTGGAAGACATTTTATGGGCCAGTTCCCTCAAACAACTGGGTGTTACTACACAATTTATCCAACACATGAGTTAAAATCACTCTCTAGGTTTAGTGAGCAATGTTAGTAAGACTTTCATGTTTTATTAATTTTGCTTTCTGTTTTGTTCCTGAGAAAGGATAGACTGAGGACTAACAGCCTTTGGGTTTCAGAGCTGGGGCAGATGGCTAAAGGTCAGCTACAGGCTCCATCTTAAGACTGACTTTGATCTGTAGAATACACAGTTCAGACACCTACACCACTATGTGGACTTTCTTTTGTTTCTCAGTGGGCTATTCTTGACTGAGCTTGGAAGCTGAGTTGATTTGGACTGGATTAGTATTTGGATGGGAGACTACTAAGAAACCCCAAGGCTGTAGGTCAGATAGGGAAGTCAAAAAAACAATCCAGAATGTGGCAATGGCTAAACCGCTTCCTCACTAGGGTCAAGAAAGCTACAAGGATGTGCAGATGAAATTACCAGGAGCTCAGCTCAACCTGAAGGAGTCTTTCTCTTTCTCTTTCCCTTTCTAAACCATTCCCCACTTTTTGTAACGCTGCACCTGAAGAATTCTGGAGAATTGTGGTTGCCTTAATGAAGGTAAGACCCTTTGCTAGGATTTCAGATTTTTCCCCTGAAATGTAATTATTTTTATTCCCATGGAAGGAAATGTTTAGTGTTATTGATTTTTGTAAATTCTTTCATGACCTGATTGAATAGTCTGTTACTTCAGAGAATAGCTCTGATCATGATGTAATTGTTCTCTGTTTTAGCTAAGGTTTGATTAATCTAGCAGGATTCACAAATGAAAATGTATATTTGCAAGCAAAAGAGGAAGGAAGGAAGGAAGGAAGGAAGGAAGGAAGGAAGGAAGGAAGGAAGGAAGGAAGGAAGGAAGGAAGGAAGGAAGGAAGGAAGGAAGGAAACTCAGCTGTAATTTGGAAGCAAGAAATGCATTTTCAAGAAATAATGGTTTGAATTGTTTCAGTTTAGTAAACCTTAATGACCACCAGTGGTTGGTTGCTTTTTTTCAATTTGCAACACCATTTGGTTATCTCACCATGAGTCTGACATTCGCTCACAGCTCAGAAGATGCTGTCTTTCATTTGTATAATGCAAAGTTGATGAGAAGCTGGAGTTTCTTTATAGCAAGGCTTGTGGGTGGATATGGTGCTTTTTCTCTGCAGCATGTTTAACAATATGCGATTTGTGAGGGAAGGGCACCACAACCCTTTTATCAGGCAATAACGCCCCAGCCGACAGACATTACTTCACCTTTCTTTCATGTTCTAAGAAGGCTCTTTTTAAAAGGTGGACTTTTTTCTCTCTCCCTCTTTGGGTTGAACGTTCTGAATCCCTTTGAGCTATCACATCTGGATCGCAAAAATCCCAATGGCCACCAGATGGCAGCAAAAAGATAGAGAAAACATTAATTCTTTGTTACCTTCTACTAATTGTCCAGATTTTTGCAGCCCTAGCATCCCCACCACCACCACTTATCACAACATATGCTGCACAAAGAGAACATATAGCTGCTAGTGACACATTCACTTTCAAATGTGAATGTTTGCACCGGAAGAGACCATTTTCTGCTGAAAGACAGTTGGCAGGATACCGCCCTGTGGATGATGAATCATACTGTTGAATCACTGCCATTTGCAGCACCTAAAATCCACTGCTCTCATTGACTGATAATATGGCACCCTATCAGAAATGATGTTTATTTAGATTAGTCTTCCTCAAGCTGAGGTTCTCTAAATAGATTGAATTTCAACTTTCAGAATCTTCTGGGGTTTCTGAGAGTTAACACATCTGGAGGGATCCGTATTGTCAACTTTGGAGATTCATTTAGGAGGAGGGAGCTCTGAATTACTATTAGAGGTGCATGCAGTCCATATCCACAGAGACACTTTCATACATATGGTCTCTTTATCCCTTTCTTGTGCTTCCAGATGACACTTGCATCATGCAGTCATCTTGCCTCATTCACAAGGATCCAGATGATATTGTCGCCTACATGTGACTGTCCTGCATTTTCCCACAGTGGCTTTTGTGTTTCTTTTTTAAACTCTCCTCAAAGAAGCAAAGAGAGCAAATACACAAAGTAGTGCAACTAGAAGCAGTCTGTCTGGAAACCCTGTTTCATTTAGTGACATGTCAACCCAAGCATAACACAGCCTTCATTTCTATATCTTCCCAGAAAGGTGTTTCAAGGCTCTGGCAACTTTTCCCAGTCTGGTATCCTTCCAACAAGTTGGGATTTCAACTCCCAGCAGTACCCCATATCCCTCAAACTACTTAGGGTCAAGTTTCATGTGTGGGGCCCTTCTCACTGTTACCTGCAATTCATACATTTATGTAATGTAGCAGATTGCAGGTGGGCTTGGATGGCCACCAGCCCACTGGGCCTGCCACCAGATGTTACTCTTTTGCTCCCTGCAAGTCCTGTCAACAGGCCATAGCCATCTGCTTTTTTGAAGGACTGAACTGCAATTCTGGTAATGGGAAGAGTCACCAGAATTGCACATTTCTTTATTCTTCAGTTAACGTGACATGCAGAAATAATCACTCGTGCCTAATATGAGCCAATCAAAGCTCATCATCATTTGACACCAAATCAGTTAGAATGCCCACAGTTGTCTGATCCCTCCCTGATGCATTTGCCTTAAAGTACCTTAAAACCACCATCCTACCCTTTTCAGTTACGCTTCTCACTTATAATTTTGTTAAATCTCTGTACAAAGTATTTCTTTCTTGCTTTCAATCCTGAAAAGTCATAAAGGCATCATCATAGTTTACTTGCTTTGCAAGTTTGTTCTCCACTGAAAGAAGAATCAAATGGTTCAGACTATTTTCCCCAATTACTAATGACAAGCCATTCTTAATAAACTTCAGCTTACTAACACTGCATTCTCTATAAACAGAGGCTGGCAAGGCAATGAGCATTCTCAAGGAAATGCATACCTGAGGGATATGAGATTTGAGTCCTTCCTGATTTTATAAAACAAAGTTATTCTTGTTCCCATTTTAGATCCCCTGGGTTTCTCAGTGGTTCGATCGACATTTCACAGATCTGAGAGGAGCGTATCTGTGGCTGTAATGAAATTTGCAGAGAAAGTTATCCTCGGGGGAAGAAGATATATGTTTTATAGTGGATAGCTCATCGTGGAAGTGCTTCCTTGTTCAGATTCTTCTGCATGTTTTCTTAAATTCAGTAGTAAGACCCGGACCTTCAGCAATGGCTTTAGCTTCTCTGGGAAAACTTGGCCAGGAATCATTCAGCTCTTGGATTTCTTCCAAGAGGCTTTTCATATGTTGCACTCTTTCTTCCATGGTGAGTGGGATGTTTGGACGAGTTTGCTTTGGATATCAATAGAGTGCAATATCTTGTGCCACACCGTGGTGAGAAAGATGAACTCAAAGGTTGCAGCCCCTCAGTGAGACCTGAAACTTCAGCCTGAGTTTCTGCTGCCAAGTCCAATTCTTCCTCAATTTTGAAAAGATGATTTTTCACAAGGAGGCAGACAACATCAATTCTAAAGCTCCATCTAAGTTGTTGAAGTACAGCAAAGAGTGTTTTGCAATTTCTTGAAAGATTTTCCATTTGCAGGAATGTATGAAAATACATTGTACAGCTTTTGCGTATTTTAAAAATATATGTTGACTTTGGGACTCTTCCTCATGGCATGGGTACCTCTTAGATTTAAAGGGTATGTTATATAAGGATTGATTTTGGTCACATCTCAAAAGAGACAGCATGAAAGCAAACTGTCCAGATGTCTTATGGCTCCAGATGGTTCTGTTCTCACCATTAGGCAGAGTCTTGTAGACCACAGAGGTAGGGTATAAACATTTGAAAAAATCAGGAGGATAACTTGCAGAGTTGGGTGGAACCATTAGTCCCCACTGAAGTTTATGAATATGCCCCCAAGTGACTGGGTCATCACAGACCATTAAGTGCTGATGCACTGGAACAGCAGATTTGAAAAGGTTTGTTTCTCTTCCCTCAGCTTGCACCATGAAACGTGATTCATGTTCACAATTTTCCACTACATTCTCACTGCAGGCTTCCTCCTGCCACTTCTGATTGATTGATTATATGCCATTAAATCGGTAGTGACTCTTAGAAACCACACAGATAGATTTTTTCCCCCAGATCTCCTCTCTCAGTTCACTCCAGCAGCCTTGTCCTTTGACCCAGACCCAATGTTCCCCAAGATGTGCAGTCTGGAGTAGAGGCAAGGGCCAGGGGAGGGGCCCAAAGCAGAGACCTTGTGGCCTCTCCCTTTGAGAGGCCCTTGACTCCTAGATGTCCCAGCCAACATGGCCTTCGCGCACCCATATTTTTAAGCACAATACAAACAAGGAGTCCATCCCAAATTTGTACATGAGGAAAAAGAGTGCATTGAGTAGGCAACAGAACAATTTAAGCATTTTGGGAAATGTTTAAAAAGCTTTTATAATCCTTTTATGTTTGCCTAACAAAACCCAACCTGATTTGTTAGTATGCCACATATAGCACCATTACACTTCCCATACCTCAAGGATGGGCAAGCTGCAAGCTGCATGCAAGCCCATCCCCAGCTTAAAACAACACACAAAAAAGTGGCTCACCTCCGCCCAAGACCTCAAGAGAAATCATGGCTTTTAAACCAATTTTCCTTCTGTTTTCACTTTGCAGTGTAGATATTTTGCCAGCTGGATAATGTGTAGAATGAGCAGGCAGAACTTCTCACTTTCATTTAATTTTCTCAAATGAGCCAAGTGGCAAGCCGACGTAAAATGAAAAATACCAGAACCAAATGAGTGATACGGAGACCCAAAGCCCACATTGGTGGTTTCAATGTGAACAGTTCAGGTTCCATTCTTGGCATAGTCATTCAGGGTCTCTGGGTGGCACGCCTCATCTTTGAACTCCAGAGGACCCCCCAGGCCTGTGATGAATGGAGGTGAAAATCCTTTTGTTTGGGATCTTTGAGCAGAGAGCACAAGGCAGGATAGCCACAAAGCCTACACCTGTGCTTAGAGTGAGTCCAAGGCTGGAAACAGGAGCCCATTCTGCCCTCTTGCAAAGTATAAAATAAGGAGCTGAGGGAACTTAGTTGGGATTGAGATATACTGTATCCCTGGTCCTGGGTTGGGGCCACCAATGAAATATGTAGCACAGAAGCAAGTTGTCTCTTTAAAAGAATGAAGCAAGAAAGAGGAAGAAAAATGAAAATGGGCTTTCAAAAAGAAACAAAATTAGGTTAACTTTTTTTCTGAGAACAAAATTGTAAGAATAGTCCCTTTAGAATTTTATAATATAGGTTTACAGTTCAAAGGTAATTATTAGAGCAATGGATAGGGGACAGGTCTATCAGTTATGATTAGATGCATGTGGTTCCTGCAACAGAAACGTAGAGGGATGTTTTTATTCAGGATTCTAACATTCTATGGGAATTAATAGGTTTATAATGTTCTTCAAGCTTCTTGAGGAGGTTGTGGTTTCAAAAAGCAGATAATTCAGCCAGCCCTTCCTCCAAAAGAGGCCTTCCACTGAATTATTTGGCTAAAGAGTTGGGTATTCTCATCAAAATTGTAGTATGGACCATTTTGGGTCATTTAGGATTCTCAAGCAGTGAGCTAGTCTCATCCCTTGGACTGGCCTCCAACACACACACACACACAGACACGACTGGAGGAGCTGCACAAGACTTCTTTGGGGATGGACTCTGATCAGTAACTACTTTCTTGGCACTAGTTTTTATATATTCTTTGGTGGCTCTAATTTGTAGTTTTGTCCTTGGCCTCTGACTTCTCCTTGGCATAATTCCTGATTTTCTCACCCTGTTCTTCTGCCTTCTGGATGGCTCAGCTCTGATTCTAAATGAATAATAGCTTCCTATCTTTTAATGTTATCACAGAATCGACTGCATGAGATATTCCAAAACTTGCTTCCCTCTCATTCGGCCTGCAGTAGAATTTAATCTTTATGCATTTTATCTTTCAGGCCTATTCTATTTTCTCCAGCCCACTGTCTTTTTTATCAGTTCAGATTGCTGATGTGGCTCTCCTAAATAAACAAAATAAAAATAACTTAACTATATGGATTTAAAAAATAAAACTTGCTGGCTAATGTTACCACAAATAATGCAATATGATGTATATGTGTGAATGTGAGAGAGACAGAAATAATAGTAGCACTTCCTTTAACTGAGGTTAACTTCTGCATGGCTACTTCATGCAGTATTCCAGGATCACTATTAGGAGCCACCTTACGTCACAAACTACTTTATTGATGAGTTCCTTTAAGATGTAACCTAAGTTGACAGAAAAATGCACAATTATAAGACGTTTATTCTTTAAATGCTGGCTAGAACATCACTAAGTTCCTTGATGTTCAGTAGTTACATGAGAAGGATTCATTAGATTAGTAAAAGGTGCAGTACTATTAATTAATGCATTAAATCAAATTAGTATGTAAGCCTATGGGTATACTGTATGTGAGTTACTTCTATACTACATATAGCATGATCTCCTTGCAAATTAGCATGCTTGACAAAAGAAAACTTTCACACTATTTTAAAATAATAATTATTAAAACTATATGCATATTATCTTTCAACTTATTTACCAAGCCACAAAATATTACCATAATTCAGTAGTATTTAGAGTGTAATTTATCATTCTCTTACTCTATACAAACAAGTAGAATCTACTTAAGGAGAATGCAAATAACAGGAAATTCTGTGTTATTTGCATACTTGCAACTATTGTTAGTGTTTTGGAACCTACAAGACAAGTACCAATGGAAAATGCCAAGTGGACAAGTACCACGATGGGAGTAGTGTTGCCAATGTTTCTGTTCTGAAAATTTCATTTTACTCATAAAAAGGTTAAAACAACTCTCCACCACTCACCACTCCTACAATTCTGTTTCTGGTTACACATCAACCTAGAAGATATTTTGTATGTAAGAGTGCTGATTTTATATTACATGTGGGAATGAGGGTTGAGAAAATTGCTTAACCAGTGATGACGTGAATGGTTCCTCCCCCTGCAGTATAAAATATTAAGGGATGGATCTCTGGGATCTTCCAGTGTTGTCTTCAACAGTCCCACTGAGTTCTTGAGGAAGGTCCTTAGTGTCCTATTGACTGTATATAGGACCAGGCATTCACAGATCCATGTTATGGCATTGAGTTTCCTGTAGTCAATCCAGGCTGCACTCAGACTGGTCTGTCTAGACCTTGAGTCTTGGGCAACTGCTCTATCTATGAGCAACTGGTGTTTTGAGCCTCTGGTGTTGCTCCCAATGCCCTTCTGAGCTGTGCTGAGCATAGCTCATAAGGCTATGATGCCTGATAGGACTTTCCATGTTGTGGGGAGGCAGGTTACTGGCCAGTAGTTAGACAGTGCTGTTCCCTTGTAGGGGTCTTTCATGATCAGCACTGTCCTTCCTTGTGTTAGCCAGTCTGGGTGGGAGCCTGTTCTGTTCAGTTTCTGCTGTTGGTGGCTGTGTTATTACTGTGTTGTTGCACTGCAGTTGGGAGTACACCTTGGATAGATCTTTGGAGAAGACGGCATTTATCTTCTTGGCCTCTACTTCTCTAGTGTATCTCCTTAGCCTGGTAGCCAGTGCTGTGAGCCTTTGTTTAGGCTCTAAGGCTTCAGATGGAGTCAGACCCCTGTATTTTTTCAGTAGCCGAGTCTGCCACACCCTTCTTTCATTCCACCAGCTGATTAACTTCTCTCCAAGTTGCCTTGATCTTAGCCTCCAGCCTCATTTTCTGGAGGGGTGGTTATGTACTGCTTTTCTTCTTCATTGTGTAGCCAAGCATCTCCAGGATTGCAGCAGCTGTAGTGTATACCAGTTCATTGGTTAGAGTTATAGTGGTAGTAGGGATTGTCGTGAGGGCTCTATTGGCATCTTCTAACATACTATCTGATGGTACTTCTCCACTGAACCTTGGTAATTGGTCTCAAGGATTGACTGTAGCTAGTTTATCTATGATCTTATGTCTCATATCAGCTACTGTGCTCGGTAATGGAGGAAATGGCAGTGATGTTCCAGCTTCAGGTATTAGCTGCACATCCAGTTGTTCTTCCGAATCTTCTTGAGTCCGGGATGCAATGTGTAGTTGGTCTATCTCAAATTGTGAGAGCAGCTTCCTCTTTACTATGTTGGGTAACTAGTTGTTTCTCAGTTAGCGTGGATATAGGTCTTCTGTCCATCCATAGTTTCCTCATACATTTCAGATATCCCCTCTCATTAGATCTACTGTTGTAGTAGCATTCCATCAATTCCAGGTTCTCTTCTCTTGTCCAGTACGGTTTGTTCCAATTGTCAGATTGTCCTGGTTCCCCAACATCTGGTGCGGACCTTGTTAATCCAGGTGACATCCAAGCCGGCATGACTCTCTTAGTTCATGGCACTCTCATATCCAAGATAGGCAGGTGAAGTGTTAGGGGGTTTTTGCCCAAGGACTCCTACTGGTAAAATAGGTATCATCTGGGATTTGAAGCCCGGTCTCCCTCATCAAAGGGCGGCACTCTAACCACTACACTATCCAGCCACTATGCAACCACTGGAAAAGGTAACATGTAGTGCAAGTAACTAGAACACTTATTATTCAAGATGCAACATGCTTGACAGAAACATTAACCATCATGTTTTACTTTTTCCTGCCTCTGAACAAAAAATTCTCCAATTGTCAAGCCACATCTCTGCTTTATGATGGCAGCCCACACGTACTTTCTTCTTGCAACTTCATTGTGCCTCTGGCTGTCATTTTGACAACAGAGTCAATCCAGCTACATCTTCAAAAATTTTCCTGGCATTTTTCTCCAAGAATTGTCAATCTTCATAACAACAAGGCAAGGAAAGGTTACCAGTTACAAGAGTGATGTCGGTTCCCTTAGTACTTGCTACAATGGCAACACTCAGCAACTGTTATGTGTAGAGCTACAATATCTGGGCTGCAATAATCTGGATAACCACGAAATATAGGAGCAATTAAAAGGTTTATACAGATTTACACATTATACACATCAACTATTGATGTCTTTCTGATAAATTTATTTTGCAACATTCTACACAAGTTAGTTCCAAAGTTCCTCATAAATAAATGCATTCCAGATGTTTGGGATATAGTTTAAATATTAACTTCCTTCCTAGAACCTGCTTCACCATACTTAAGAATATTCAACCAATATGTATCAACCAGAATATATGGCTATATCATGTGTGTTTGTGTTCCCTTCAAAATGATTGCATCTGTGACATAGAAAGGTAAACAACCAATCCTTTTTGAACATCCATTGAGGGCTCCAATATTTTTTTTCTGAATTAGACTTATCTTAAGGCTTTTAAGAAATATATGAAATAGTTTTAAGGAGTGAAACCATTGACTCATTAAAATAGGAAAATCCATTTCTCTGTTCCAAATTTCTTGTAAGTTATTAATATTTATTTTAATAAGTTTATTTTACTGATAAGATTAAATTATTGGTTTAGCCTTTCAAAAAAACATTAACACACTCAAAATCCTAAGTTTCCAAGGCTTCCAATGTATCAGCTTTAAAATGAGAATTTAGCAAATGTTTTATCTGAAGATAGCCATTCAGTGGTTTCAGGCAGATAATATCCTTTTTGTAGCATCTTAAAAAAAAAATTAAAACTAGCATTAACATGAGATGATCGAGGGAAACATTTTAAGCCCCAAATTTTAAAAAATGAGATTTACCTGACATTTTAAAATAAGAATTATTCCAGACACTCAATTTATCATAGGAGCAAGAATCAAATTTTAAATTCTGATGTGCATAATCAAGTTTCTCCAGCATGAGTCGAGACCACTGAATGTTTCTCAGGCAAGAAAGAAAGATGTTGTTCTCTACCTGTCCCTGACCCACCAGGAAGGCAGTCTTCCTTCTGCCTGGAAGACTCTGCCTGTCTTTTCGTGTTATGCATCAAATATCATGTGCCAGCACACAGGTGGGGCTATCTGCTTCTTCTGCTCTGTTCTGTTTCAATGTAAGCAAATGCCTGCACTCGAACTGATTCCTGTGCGCTGTGGCAGGAGCAGCCCCTCCCATCTGGTAACTGCTCAATGCCCTCCACAGTCATTTTGTGCTGTTGGGATAGCTCTTCCTAACCTTTAAAAAAAAAAAAAAAACCTTTTCACCGAAAGAATGGTTCAAGTATAGTGTTCTTCCTGTTCTGTTTCTGTTCTAAAAAGTTCACAGGTGAAAGGTGGCCTTTTTCTTTTTCTTTTCTTTTTTTCAGAAAGGAGGAGGTGAAAATTGACAAAAGTCCTGCTAGCTTCTCCTTCTAGAACAGTGACAGGAAGAATGGTGGAATTGTGTTTGCTATGTTTTGTTCTGTTTTTTGTTGTTGTTTTACTGGTCCACCGATAGATGCACCTTATAGGAAGGTGTCAAGTACATGGGGGAGTCAATGGAGGGGGACTCATCCAAAAGATCTATCAATAGGAACTGGGTGTCCTTAAAAAGCTGCCCATGGGAAGGAAAGTAATTCATGCCTGCTTTCCCAACATGAGGAGTACAGGAGCAGGGGAATCCACCAATTGGGAGCTGTGATGAACATGGTCCAGACAGAATGCCAGGCTATTACCATGGCCAAAGGAGATTGAAAACCAGAAAAAAATTCTTAAGCCAGCTTTTTTTCCAGCTAGTTTATGCATGGGAATCAAGCAGCTTAACGCTGCAGCATGGAAAAGCCCTGTCTACAGGGCTGCTAATAGAATTCTGAGTATAATTGGAACCACGTATCTGCCAAGATTCCAAAAGTTCCAGAAAATAACTCTTTAGCTATGCCCATAATGGTGATGCCATGCTTGATCTTCCAGTAAAAAAGATTAATACATATGCCCAATGATACAACTGAAAATTAAAACATCCATGTTCCGATGGGAGGCACAACTTGGAAAGAAAGGACATTGGAGTCTGACCATTCCATAAGAATGGAATCATTAACATGTCAATCTGTCTGCAACAGCACAGCCACCCATCCTAAATACATTATATACCAGTCTTCAGGTTATATTCATTTTTATAACATTTATTCTCCCCATAGACTCATAATGATATATTAATATCACTATTCAAGTTTACCAATAAAGATATTATATAATAAGACTAGTCAAGGATTCTGAAACTAAATTAATTATGAAATGAAATAACAGATATCCTGACACCATGATTAGGAAGAAAATAATCCTACACTATTTGTAACTATGTCAAAATGATTCATATTTATAAAACAATGATAAATAATACACATTAATACTAGAAATAAAAATAGAAGGAAATCCATTGTTGTACATGACATGTCCCAAAAATGTAATCTGTACCATATCTAAGGCTTTTTCACATCCAACAAAGACGCAACAGCAATTTCAAGAGTCTCAAAATGGACTTGTAGAATATCTACCAATAAACTCATATTATCAGAAGCTTAGTGTCCTTTCATAATACCATAGTGTGCAGGATTTGTTACTGATATTGGCATTTTTTTGCAACTGATGGGCTCAAGTTGCAGTCAAACATTTTGTAACTACACTTAACAAGGTTATTGGGTGATCACCTGCAGAATTTGTAGGGCCTTTATCCAGTTTCAAGATAGCCATTATTCAAGGCTCATAAAGGATAAAAGAAGGATGCCTTTTCCAAAAGTCTTATTCTCTGACAACTCAGTGGCCAAGCTTCTTTATATTTTTGTACCATTGTAATGGAAACCCATCTTTAGGGTTTCTGCCTGATGCATATTCCCATTCTTCTAAACCAGAGGTCAAAAAGTGCATCCTGGGGATGACATGCAGCCTGCCAACACCCATTTAGTGGCCAGCAGAATTGTCCTGAATAAGTGGGGCAACAACCTTTAGGGAGTTGAGGAGTTTTAAAAAAGCAAAATAGGTGCCTTAATTCTTACAAGTGCTTAATACATCCATTTCACTCTTCAGTATTGCCAGCATGTTACAGCCACAAAAATGGGGGTGATCACTAGATAACAGTAAAGAAATGCAGAAAATTCTAACTTGTTGCTGCCACCTAGAAGCTGTGTGGGTATTTGCAGCCCAAATTTATTTATTACATTTATATCATCCCACTTTGGGAACCTGGGCCTCAGCATACCACACAAAGCCTGGTGCAGCCTTTGAGCCACTGGAAGTTGTGCATTGTTGTTTTAAACCAGTCTTTCTCAACCTTGGCAGCTTGAAGATGTTTGGACTTCAACTCCCAGAATTCCTCAGCTAGCATGGCTGGCTGAGGAGTTCTGGGAGTTGGTCCACACATCTTCAAGTTGTCAAGGTTGAGAAAGATTGTTCTAAACAGTTTCAGCTGCTGTAGAAATTATGCAGGCAGAAATTCAGCAGTTTCACAACCTCTTTCCATAGATACACCTAATAGATTTCTGACTCAGGCATAGTGATATCACTCATCTTATTATGGAAGTGAACTTCTAACTCTAAAATGTCAGATTATAGATGATTACCAGTAGCCATTAAAAAACAATTGACAGATATGACCCTGCTATTTTTGCGCAGGAGTCTCAGCATCCATTCCCAACCATGACAATGCCAAAGTGTGCATAGCTTCACACACAAATACATAAGGGGTGGCATTTACATCACAGGCACAATGCACAATTTATTACTTGCCCCCCTTGCCCTTACAGAGAGCAGCCATGCGTAGATGAGGCACTGAGAGGTAGAGGAGTGATTAAAAATATATTCTTTAAGTTTAGTTAGTTATTTATTTTGTTTATTTAAAAGATTTGTGTGGCCATCCATCTTAAGGAAAAGAGAAGTCAAAGGAAAGGGACTGAGCCATGCAAAAAATTACAGTTGTGTTTCAGAATGAAGAATTATTTTAATTAATTTGCTTAGTAGAAAATGCCTAGAGCTTTCCTCTACTACTTCATTATGTTTCCATGTACTACTTTGGCCTTGCAAAATGCCTCAGGGCAATGCTGGGGGAATAGGGTGGTGATATGTGCAATAGCATGGAAAGTGAAACGTACAGGCAAATGCAGACTCACTGATATATGAATGTACTGTTCTTTCTGAAAGCAACACAATACCCATGCTTCTTTGAGAGATCTCTTCATTTGGACGATTGTGAAGAACTGTTCATTTTCAGCAGCCTAAGATTCACTAATATCTGGCATTGGAAGGCTGGAAAATGGCAACTGGGTCATAAACAATCACCCTTTGCTAAAATGGAGCAGGGAGGGGAAATGCACTTTCAAAGGTCATCTTAAACACCACCTACACTAACCCCAAACAGCCCAACACAATGTAACAATACAAATATATTAGCATGCAAGCCAATACATATCTGCTAAGAAGGAGGTATCACTCAGTCTAATAGGGATTCCTCTGAATGTGTGAGGGTAGAATTGCCCTGCTAGTGACCTGCTGTATTCCAAAATGCCCTCTGTATAACTTATTGTTAGTTGCTTTTGACAAGAAGGTGTGGTAAAAGCAACTTCTATCCATCGGGATGTCTGCAGGGTGTGGGTGTGTCAAAAAAAAAGTCACGATAGCAGCCATGACACATATAAAAAAGGGCTTTGCTCACATGGTCATGGCCCTTTGACTTTTTTACCCTCCCAAACACTCATTATTATTTATTTAAAAAGTAATATGTAATTTGAAGAACGACAGAAATATCTATCTTTTCTTTTAGAACAAAATAAAATTCCTCCATTTTTTGTAAGATCCTTGCTGCTCTTTTCTGAATTAGCTTTTCAATTCACAGTGTTGATATCAGGTTCAGCTGCCATAAGCTCCACCTTTAGTTCGCATTCCAAGTACAGTAGCTAGGAGAAAGTTGCCACTGACTGTGGAAAATGTAAAATTAAACACTGTAAGCTTAGATAAAGGAATCAGGACTCAGATTTTATTTTATTCATGAGAAAAACAAAAGCCATCTAGATCATTTTCATACCACCAGTGTTCTAAAAACAAAACAAAAAACTTGTGGCTCCTTAATAAACTATTTAATGTATAGTGTAGATCTTGGTGAATTAGAAACAATTTCATTTGATGGAATGAACTCTTACTCACACAGATGTTTGCCATAATAAATGTGGTAATTTTATAAAATGCTTTGTTTTTACTGCAATACCAACTGCGGTAATAAATTTACTCTTCTGGACATTATGGTAAATGAAGGCATACATTTTTTACAAGTACTGGTATTGTATTCCTAATTATGACTCTTAAAATAAAACAATACTTTCCATGTTGAGATAAGTTCATGCTGTAATTCCTCTCAAAACCAGAAAACTAAAATGTATGCTATATTGTAAAAAGATAACCATCACATATAGAATAAAATGTACTAGCCAAAGTAATAGTCAGAGCAATTACGGAGGAATGCTATTTGCCCTACCAGAAGTGAATACAATGAAAGTCCCATGGAATCCTATGTAAACCTACAACCTTACCAAGAACAGAAGAAGCATTTTAGAATCAACAATGAAGTTCTTCTATAAGCAAACCTGGCTGCAATATTACAAACATTTACATAAAAGTAAGCATCAAAAGATAAAATGTGATATACTTCTAAGGAAACATAGACCATCATTATTGCCAAGGAGTCTTTTTCATGTTCAGTTATTTAACATGGAATATTTAACCTGTGGTTTATTTTTTTCCTAGTGTACTGTAGTTTAACATGTAGCCTTAAATCAATGCAAAATCACATTTTAAAAGTCAATACTTTTAATGGCTGCTCTTCCTTCAAAATGCTTCAAGATTGATCATGTCATAAGAACATTCTTCTTAAAAGCCAAATGTATAAAATACCCCCCCCCCCATTTTTGAAGTAATTTTGAAAGCTTTGATACAGTAAACCCCATTAAATAAGCTTTGTAGTATTAAACCGGTGCTCCGTGATAGTATTCGGAACTATGTGGGAAAGATCTGAATTTGCAGGTTCTTCAGATCCGCAATCAAATGTCGTAACAGTGGCTGAATTTTTATCCTCATTATTTAAGTTTATTAAAGCATTATACTATGGGGACAAACAGTATAATGTAATAGAAAAGAAGAATATATCATTATTTCAAATTTTCTCTCCCACTAAATCAAATTGTCTGAGAATATGTCAGTGCTTCAAAGCTTGCTTTCAGAGCTTGCTTTCAATTCTTGGGCTGTTTAGTAAAGTCTCTTCTTTTGCCCAGCCCTGAGTGATGAAGGCTGTGTAGTAATACCTCATATTCAAAGAGAAACAGGGTGTGGGTCTGTCTGAGGTGGGCCAAGGTGCCCCTCCTTTTCCCCATGGTTTCCAACTTTTCTTCCAGTAGACTAAGCTGCTGAGGTGGTGGCTGCTGTTAGCGCAGACTGGGGACATTCTTGAATTTTGGATAGAAGTTTCAGTGGTCCAAATTCAAAGGAAGTGTATATTTACCTTTCCCAAAATTGTGTCCTGATCATGATTAAGTCAATACTTTTTTTTTTAAGTGCTATATTTTGAGCAAATCTAAATTAAACTTCACAAAATTTTGCATGTTTCTTGAAGTGACCAAGGATTTCATACAACTTGAGATGTATACATTTCAGGAATTTTTGATCAATTGACTTTTCAGAAAATGAATGCAGTCTCTATTATGATTTAAAAAGAGTTCTGTTAAGGTTCCTAGATATGTAAGTAGCTAAGCATATACACCACACAGAAAGAGAGACAATACTACATTGATAAAGACAATTTCAGCCATTTGATCCATCCTGAAATGAACTGCATGAATGAAGTAAATTTATTCTGAAGGAAACAAATCAGGCTGACTGCCATTTTCTTTTCCCAACCTCTGAAGTCTTTTTTAATTTTATAAAATTTCAAATGCTATATTCTTGGCTGCTCTTAAGAAGGGGGTCTGTCACTAAAATGGTCAGCAGGTGAATATCTACAAAAGAACAGACATTTATATACTGAGTACATTATCCCTCCAATAGTTTATTTTATTCAAGAGCTGCAGGAGGCAGTCTTGTTCATAATATAAAGTCACAGGGTACCATTCCATACAATCTGAATTTTGAAACATTAACTACTGAATATAAATTATTGGGTGAATTAGCAGTACAACAAGCATAAGTAAATAATAAACAAGGGAGATTTTTTTCTTATTTTTGGACTGCTTTATGATTGTAAAAAAATTGGTAAGATGCTTTATACAAAAGCCAGCCCTAAAGGTTTTGAAGACATCTCACATTATTTCTGTTTTGTTGTTGAGGACAACAGGTATATACCATAGATGAACAAGGCAATGCTATGTGTGCAAATAAATTCAGAGAGAAACCCCAATTACTTCAGAATAAACATGCTGAAGAGTCAGTAAAATTTTGAGAAACCACAATGAGGGAGGGACCATTTCACAAAACCATTCCTCCTCAAACTAATGAGTCAGTTTCATGAATTTATGGTCAAATCGTCATTTTAGCCCAGTTATTTAAGGTTTGAAAACAACTTTATTTGACTTGGACTAAATCAGAGGCCACTCAGCTGGTGGCCAATCTAAATCAAAGTTCAGAAACCCAAATCATGTTGCCTCTCGTTCAGCTTTATCCCAATTGCATCTCACCATGTACGGGCATCCCCTGGGGACACCTTTATTCTCCCAGGGTCCCATGACACTGTCTTCATCTCATCCTCAGCCCATGCATGAGATAGCCTTCAGACATGGTTAGCTACACTGGTGCTAAAGTAGTGTTTCCCTTAGCCACTAGCTGACGGTGTTTACCGTTTGAGGTTAGAGTGTTAAATCATATTTCAAAACAGCTGATTACCAGAGTGGGGGGTTACCCAACCCATCCCATGGTTCTGCTATTTGGCAGATGGATTTGGGATTTGTCAGACAGCCAAGCCCACAGCTTTACCTATGATTGGCTAATGGTTTCCCAGGAGCTGATGAAATCCAGAAAGGGGTGGGAACATACCCTAAATGAGGACACACCATGTGACAACAAGGCAGAATAAAGACTGTAGAGGCAGGATAGGGATCAGCAGTGGGGAGAGCAAATTTTATGCCAGCATAGTTTTCTGTCAGATCAAGCCATGGGAGAAAGGTCCATTAATTAGCATGAAATATATATAAATCACAGTAACTATTATTTTTTAATACAACTGAATGAAATTTGCAGGCTCAGCAAAAACTATGGGGATGAAGCCTAACAACTTTCAAAGAAAATCTGTAGGAATGTGAATGCCAGGCTTCTATGTATTTTTATTTTAATTGTATTTATTTAATTAAGTGCCTATAACTTTAAAAAATAGTCAGAATTGCCATTTGTTATCCTTCTCTATAATGCCTGCCAAATTTCAGACATTCAGGTAGCAGGATTTCTATGCCAATTTTTTAAGGTGAAAAAAAAACTGCACTAATTCCTTTCTATTGCTTGATCATTGCTGCTTTTTAATCAGAAATCCTGAACATGAGCAGGGAAAGAATATATTGGGTTTCAGGGTGAATGGATAAAAAGGAGTTTGGTATATGAAGTATAGTAGGAGCATAAACATAAAAGCCAGAACCTGGATTCAAAACTTGGCTGAGTCTAGGTGTGTGCAAGTATTACAATAACTAGGACTTCAGCAAAAAAAAAAAAAAAACACCAAATAAAGGGTTTTTAGAGCTGTAGATGAGGAAGAGACAGAGCATCTCATGTGGACAAAATCTGAAGAAGGGGAAGAAGCATAACAGTGTTGGAACCAGAACCTCAATAAGCACAAAAACAATTTTCAGACCATGGTCAGAGTGCATGGGTTTTGAGCATCCCAAATGTGAGATAATAGTTAAGGCATACTCTAGGAGAGGATATAATGTGTAGCCACAGACGCTGTTTTTTTCCCTACAATAAGCAGTTAGGACTGAAGGCTTCCTCTCTATGGATGTCCCTGTCAGGGGCCTCATGTTATGCTCCTCTGCTCTAAGGCAGCATCGCTGTCCAGAACAGTGTTTCTCAACCTTGTCAACTTTAAGATGTGTGGACTTCAACTCCCAGAATTCCCTAGCCAGTGCCTGATCCCCAACTGATCAAGAAGAACAATGGAAAGTTGTTGCAGGGAAAATGCTGCTTCCTTGTTCTAGAACTCAATCAAGAAATGCCTTTTGAACATGCTGTAGAACAAAAGGAGGCATTGATCAGAAGAAGCCTGTACCTCACTTCTGCATTGCCACCCTTTCTCTCTCTGGTCTCTCTGCTTACATATGAAAGTAAGGCCAAACAATGGCAAAATCCTTTTTCCTTTGGCTAAAGACCATTTAATCACCTTGAACTGGTTTGCTGTGGAGACTCATGTTTCATCAGGAACATCATGTCCTGAGCTTCATTGCTTGTCATTATAAAATAACGCTTAGCAGTTTCAAGTAAATTTTATTTAGCTACATACAGGAGACCAATCAGCCTTCACAAACTCATACATTAGCCTACAAAAGACTTTGAATATAACTGTATAAATATATACAGTTTATATATTTATAAACTGTACATTTATTTATACTACTGTAGAAGTGCAATACATATATTGCACTTCTACAGTATTTGGAAAAAGTCCATGAAGGTGGACATAACAGAATCCTTGGCTCATAAACCAGAAAAGCAGGTGGGCTATCAACTCCAGTTTGGGGCAGAAATAAAGAAATCAAGCAGGCAATTAGTTCCAAGGTACTGGTTGCTTTCAAGAGAAACCAGTGGGGTCAGTTAAATGGAATGTAATCATTAACATTGTCCCTGTAATCTCACTCCATGGCTTCTCTCTACACGCTGAGAGAAGTAGCACAAAATGCAGCAGAAGCTTCAGAAGGACAGACATTTTGCACCATCCACTGGAATACATAGAATAATCACTTGCCCTGGAATCAAGCCAGGGTCCAATTACACCACATATCTGAACTTTCTCTTTAGTTCTTATGCAGCTGTACCTTGTTTTCTCCATCCTCTTCAACAGCAAACTTGGAAAAGAGATTTTGTTTTCTTTAGGTTTTTCCTCAGTAGGGAGGAAAAAAGTTGGGTCAACTCACATTTGTCACATGGAGAGTCAGCAAGGGTTCTCTGGCTTCCAATATAGATAGACACAGCTTCTTAAAAAATAACTAAGTAGAAGCCCAGAGCCTCTAACTGGAAGTAGGCCCCTTAACAACACAGCTAACAAGAGCTTTTCCTTTTCCCCTGCTGCCCTAAGCAAACAGACGTTCCTGCATGCCCCATCTACAGAACACAATTCTTCATGCTTCACAATTCTGCAGCATGCCAAAGGATTCTGGGCCAAACTCAATGTGATAAATTAGGATGGAGAGTCAATATTTCCTCCCTCAGCATTTATAATACTTCTGGTATACGGGTCTTCTCCCTATCTTCACAATGCTTCCACCAGAAGAAAGGGTGTATGTACGTCTTGTGGGGAATATGTGACACTTGTAGAGCGGCCCATATATAGAAGACTGAGCGGACTTTACTCATATATGCCACTGTGTAACTGGACAGGATGAAGTCATTATATTACTCACTTTTGAGTAAACAAGGCTAGGATCAGGCCAATAGGACTTAAATTTGTTAGGTGGGTTATAAAGAGCTTTCACCCAGTGTGAGAGAATAGGTAAGATGTACTCTCCAAGAACATATATGGTATGGTTAGCTATATTGGTGCTTTTCCTGAGATAAACAATTGGTCTATCAACTCAGTAACGTCTACTCTGACTGGCAGGAGTTTTTCAAGCATTCTGGCAGAAGCTTCTCCCAGCCTTATACCTAAGATCTCTCCCACTAACAGTGTCAGAATTGATGCTGCAATCATTCACAGCTGTAAAATACGTGCTTAGTGTATAGGAAGCTGCCGTATGGAAAATACTGTATATGAACAGGACTTTGCATCTGAACTTCACTTGAGGATGGCAGTCTATGTATGCAGCACGTCGCCACCAACCTTGTGTTTTGAACATGAAAACAAGACTAGGAAGCTATGAGGAGTTCAGGCAGGGAGAAGCCTCAACATGCTAATCTTTTTATCCTTCAAAAACTGTACTGTCTGAATAGGTTTGCAACGTTTAAAACATATTTCTGTTTAACAGTCCTGGCTTCATTGAAAGAATATCTGGAATGATTGCTTAGTGAGAATGTTCAGAATTCATGAAAGCATGATAATTAAACCAGTTTGAAGCTACAATTATCCACAGGCATTTAAGTGCACGTTCCATTGAACTCAGTGTGGCTGATGTATGAACATGTGCTGTGCATCTCTACTGTAGGTATGTACTAACAGAAAAGCTTTAAAAATATGTGCACTTTAAACATTATGCTTCTTTTCTTTCAACCTGATAATCTACAAAATGCCCAGCTTTCATCAAATACAAAATTGTGTCATTACAATACCCATGGGTCTCTTTGTACATGGTCTTAAAAGTAGAGTGCTGGCTCTGAGAGTAGTCCTCAACAAATTAAGCAGGAAATTAAGCTTTCGGACCAGTCTTCCCCGCTGTGATGTATTGAATTGCATTTCTTTTTAAAATTAAGAGTTACTAGTCAACCCTGTGACCTGTTGGGTCATCCTTTGAGAGAAAGGTAGTGCAGTCTGATGTGACCAGAATGAACATTAAATTTTAGGCTGACCATATTTTTTTAGCCCAGTACTGGACGGTCCTGTGATCATCTAAGAAGAGTATATATCATAAATAGAAAAATAATGGTAGTGGCAAACAAACTTCAATAATAAGTCAATATTTACTTACCTAAACCAATAAAAAGAATGAGCACGAGTGGGCAAAAAAGCAGTGGGAGCAGAAGCAACTTCCGACTTCCTGCTGGCTTCCCCATTGACTTTGCTTGTGGGAAGCTGGCAAGGAGTGTCGGAAATCACATGACCACGGGGATGCTGCAATGGCCACAACTTTGCGAATAAAACTGGTCTGAACGTCATGGAAATTTCAATTCCACAGGAGTAATGGGTCCTGGATTTTTTACACATTCTTTAAGTTAGAAGATTTTAGGTATCTTGATTCAAAAATTGTTGTGGCATAATGCACCATTTGGGCTTACTTGAGGATACAAACAGACAAAGAGATAAACACAATGAGAGTTTTAGTAGTATATAGATGGCAACAACATGTGTAAATATGCATTATGGGTGGATCCTGAATGTGTGTCAATACGTTGCATGTACATCCTAGTTAATGGAATGTGGGCAACTGTATGTTGGGTTGCAAAGTAATCTCAAAATTAGAAATTCTAATTTGCATAGAACACCATGGGCATGCTTGGGGTAAAACTATGTTTGTGGCAAGCTGGTTAAAATATGTCAGAACAGGCTGACACATTCGTTACCATTATCAGGGAATGCTACATGTGGCATGTCTACAACTAGTCTGAACGTAGTCTGTATCTTTTCTATTATACTAAAAAGCATTATGTGAAACCCTTGATTGACCAAAGCCATGATGGGTGGCAAGAGGTCAACCATTACCTATAGACCCACTCGGTGATCATAATGGCATATGAAAATTGTAACTTGGAATCTCCCAAGACTGTCTCAAGGGTTCATGAAACCAGAATTATTTGCCAGATATTAAAGATATTTGCAAACATTTATAACAATGTCACTCTTCTCATTATTATTTTTATTTGTTAAAAAATAGGGTTTTTCATGAAAAATATGGGTTTAATATTGTTTTTACATGATTCAATAAATAAATATTCAACAAATGCATCAATTTTAATGTTTAATATGGTAAATATTGATAAATATGACCCATAGAAATTAAAGCTCTTTTGGGGTCCTCCATAACTTTTAAAAGTAGGAAGGGGTCCTGAGAGCAAAACATTTAAGAAACACCAATATAGACCAAGAGACTTTTCCCACAAAACTACACAAGTATAAAACTTGCTGATCCCTCTCCTGACATTATTTCTTCTTTTCCCATTCCTGCCACTTGGCTTCTCTCCAAGGCAAAGCCTGTCTGATTTTACCCCTGCTTGAGGCTGCTCTTGAACAGTTTTGGAACAAGAGGGAAAATACTACTTTAACACCAATCCAGCTAAGGACAATTTCAGCCTGTGTTACTTAAGGGTTGGTCAATGCTATGGACCCAGAAAAAATGCTGTCGCCAGGCATGTTTGGGCCATGGTCAAGTGAAAGTGGACCACAGCTTCAGACTAATAGTAAAGAAGTCACTTTCAGACATTCATTCTCTACATTGCCGTGTGCGTTCTTTTGTAGTTCTACTTGTCGTTATGTAAAAGCTTTTCTCCTTTCCTATTTCGGTTTCTTCCCTCTGCTCACTCATTCTTCTTTTTTTTTTTTTAATATAGTTTTATTGAAAGTTTTAAAATGAGTAAAAATAGAGTAAGAGGGAAAAAAGAAAAAGGAAGAAATAAAAGAGAAAGTGCATAAAGAAAAAAGGAAGAAACATAGAAAAGAAAAAAAAAGATATAAAGAAGTGGCTTCTGATCTTCTTTACAGCAATTATAAGTAGAACTGTAGATTTACCTCTTTCTCTAAAGTTACATTGTGACTGTCTTCTTTCTATAATCTATCCTATCTAACTGTCAAACCCATAGATCATAAATTCATTTTTTTCTGTTTTACACAAAAAGTCCATAAGGGGTTTCCAGTCAACAATAAACTTAGATGCTGTCTTTTCCCTAATCAAACAGGTTAATCTGGCCATCTCAGCAAGTTCTATCATCTTCACCAACCTTTCCTCCATTGTACGTATTGCCAGATCTTTCCATCTTTGTGCATACAATAATCTTGCTGAGGTTATCATATATAAAAATGAAGTTCCATGACTTTTTTCCAACTATTTATCCATCAGTCCCAAGAGGAAAAGTTCTGGTTTCATTTGTATATTAACCTTTAAAATCCTCTGAATCAGTGTATGCCTTTGAATCCCAAATCTTTTAGTTTTTTTACACATCCACCAAGCATGGTAAAACGACCCTTCCTGTTGTTCACATTTCCAACATAGATTTGAAGTACCTGTATACATTCTAGATAATTTTTCTGATGTCATATACCAATGGTACCTCATTTTATAAAAGTTCTCTTTAAGATTATAACATAATTTATATGTAAATTTCAGTCCTTTCAGCCACATATTTCCCATCTTTCCATCTGTATATTATAGCAAAAATTTTAGCCCACTTTATCATCCATTCTTTCACTTGCTCTTCTTCTGTTTCAAATTTCAATAGAAGTTTATACATTTTAGCAATCACATGTTCATCATTTGTACACAATTCAGTTTCAAATTCAGTCTTACAATATTCAACACCATAAATTCTTTCGTCTACTTTTAATTTTTCTGATAAGTGTAAATATGGTGAAAACCATTAACAACTATTTCCCTCTGCCATCAGTTGTTCTCTTGATTTTATTTTGTATCCCCTTGACAGAATTCTAGCATTTCACGGTACGTTAACTATTTGTGCTTGCCTATTATTTCTCATCTATAAAATGCTTCTTGTGTTGAGAGCCACAAAGGTGTTTTTGGCACAACCTAGATTTGTATCTATTCCATATTTTCAATATGGCACATCTAACATAGTGATTTTTAAAATCTACATTAACCTTGACTTTATCGTACCATAAATATTCATGCCAACCAAATCTCAGGTCATGTTCTTCTAACTCTAAAAGTCTTCTATTTCTCAGCAACACCCACTCTTTCACCCAAACCAAAAAGCAGGCTGCAAAATACAATTTCAAATCAGGTAAACCCATTCGTCCTCTTTCCTTCGCATCTTGTAACATCTTATATTTAACTGGTGGTTTTTTTCCCTTGCCATACAAACTTAGAGATATTTTTTGACCCTGTTTAAATGGTGCATCAGTTGTCAAAACCAGTATTGTCTGAAACAAAAACATCACTCTAGACAAAACATTCATTTTTATCACAGAAATTCTTCCCAACAATGACAATTGTAATTTCTCCCATCTTAACTGTCTTTTTAAACTTAATTCCATGTCTTAACATAATTATTTTGAAATAATATACAATTGATATTTGTCATGGTGACACCCAGATATTTTACTTTTTTTTCAATCTTAAAACCCATTTTCTTCATCAATTCTGTTTGATCCTCTTTTTTCATGTTTTTTGTTAATCTTAAAACCTGTTAATGTACCAAATTCCTTTAATTTCCCATTAATGTTTCAATTCCCTTTAAAGTATCCCCCAAAACGAACACCAAGTCATCTGCAAAGGCCCTTAACTTATAGGTTTCTTTTTTAATCTTTACTCCCACAGTTTTCTCATCTTGTCTTATATCTCTATACAATATTTCAAGAACTAAAATAAACAAGAAAGGAGACAATGGGCATCCTGTCTTGTTCCTTTTTTATCTCACAAGGTTTTGTTGGATCTCCTTTAACAATTATTTGTGCTTTCTGTTGATCTTACCCATTTAATAAAATTCTGTCCAAAGTTCATATCTTCCAGAACTTTGAACAGGAAGGCCAATTCAAATTGTCAAAGGCCTTCTCTGTGTCTAAGAAAATCAATGTGGTTTATTTTTCATTATGTTGCCACAAATATTCTAAAATGTCTAACACATTTCTAATATTGTCCTTTAATTGTTTTTTAGATAAAAACCCACATTGATCCTCATGTATAAATTCTTGCAAAATTATTTTCAATCTCCCAGCCAAAATTGTTGTAAAACCAGGAGACTGTGAGTCCTAGGCCTCTCTTAGGCATGAAAGCCAGCTGAGGGACTTTGGGCCAGTCACTCTCTCTCAGCCCAACTCACCTCACAGGGTTGTTGTTGTGGGGAAAATAGGAGGAGGAAGGAGTATTAGATATGTTCACCACCTTGAGTTATTTATAAAAATAATAAAGCTGAGATAAAAAAATCTATTAAAAAAAAACCATATAGTCATTGGCCAATAGTTTCTTGTTAAATCAAATCTTGTCCCTCTTTAGGTATTAATGCTATAGTAGCCTCTTAAAGCTGTCTGGCATCTTTCCTCCGCATAAAATAGAGTTCATCATATTTTGTAAAGGTTGTGAAAGTTCATCCTCAAAACATTTACAATAAGATCCTGGTAAACCATCTGGTCCAGGCATCTTTCCTGTTCTAATCTTTTTCATAACTTTGCAAACTTCCCTTATTGTTAAAGGTCCATTCATTGTCTGTTTCTGTTCCTCTGTAATCCTCGGTAGATTTTGTTTCTTTAAGTATTCATCTATTTTCTCCAGAGAGATGTCTTTTATATAATTTGGAATAATATTGTTGAAATGCTTTTTGCATAGCCACATTATCTGTTAATGCCCAATCTCCCTCTTGTAGTTTCAATATAATTTTCTTTTCTTTTTCTTTTCTTAATTTATATGCCAACCATTTCCCTGGCTTGTATGCAAACTCAAATTTTTTTTGCTTTGCATAGTTCATTTTTATTTCCATTTCTCTTATGGTTAACATAGATAATTATCACTGTAGAAGCTTCATTCATTGAGCAATACTTATCTTCTCTGGAAATTTCTTTAATTCTTCTTCTTTTCTTGTTATCTTATCCAAAATAGCTTGTGTTTTTTCTTGTCTCTTCTTTTTTAGCTCACTGTTATATTGTGTGAAATAACCTCTAATGAAAGCTTTACTTGCATCCCAAACCATTCTTACATCAGTCTCTTTATCTAAATTATTTTCAAAGAAGTCTTTTAATTTCTATTTACAATCCTCCACTATTGCTTCTTTCTGTAACAGCATTTCATTTAACCTCCATCTGAATGAACTAAGTTTCCTTTTATAAACCAAACTTACTGGATTATGAACTGAAAGTCTTTGGTAATGTCTCTACTTTATAAACTTTGGTAATCAAATTCTTTAAAATCCAAATCATATCTATTCTTAAAAAAGATGTGTCTTTCAGAAAAATACATATACGCTCTTGAATTGCCATTTTTATGTCTCCATATGTCAACAAGCCATAAACTGTCTATCAAGTCAAAAAAAAAAAACTTTTGGTAATTTGCCTTGGGTAATTTTAATATTTTGCTGTGTATTTGTGGGGAAATCACTCCATTCCAATCCCCCATTAAACACTAATTTTCATAAGAAAAGCCCATTAGTCTATCCATAAGTCCTTTATAAAACAATATTTTGTCCTCATTTGGGGCATAAATTCCCAATATCAGAGTCCTAGCCCTATGTAGACTTCTACCCCAACATATCTACCATGCTCATCAGTAAATATATGCTCTGGTTGTAGTTGGGGGTTTATATACAAGACAACTCCATTTCTTTTTTTAATGCCTGCTGAAATAAATTCTTCACCCAAATTTTTATAAGCCAAATATTTTATGTCCTTTTTTCTGTTATGTGTTTCTTATAGGCAAATTATGTCTTATTTTAATTTTTTCAAATAATGAAATATTTTTTCTCTTTTGAGGAGCATTTGCTCTGTTTATATTCCACGTTAAGCACTTATAATCCATAATCAAGCCAAACATTTAGAAAAATCAATACCTGTAGCATCTAATTCAGTAACATCCCTTTCACCTTCTCATTGCACCTGTCAAGGTTTTTGTATACTATCATCTGTCACCTCCATTTGTATTTCCTCCAACTCTTCTTTAAATTTTCCTAGAAATTCTCTTGCCTTCTGAACAGAATTCAGTTGAAACCTCTGCTGTTTAAAAGTAAAAATCACTCCTTCCAATTTGTCCTATCAAAATGGAATCTTTTTCTGTTTAAGCCTGTCAGTCAGAAAGAAGTAGCCTTTTCTCTTACACAGTATTCTAATTGGGATTTCTTTAAGCACAATTACATCTGTGTTATCAATCTTCAATCTTGTATTAAAATGCTGCTGGAAAACTTTATCTCTTTTTTTCTGACAAAATGTAACAAAACATCCCTTGGAACACTTCTTATTCTCACAAATCTTGTATTTATTCTATATACTTTATCAATTTCTGCCTCTGTATCCTCCTCATCCTAATCCAAAAAAATTGCTAAAGCTTTAATAAACTTTTCTCTAATATCATCACAAGAATCCTCCAGGATTGCTCTAAATCTCAAATAAAATTCCTTCCCTCTCAATTCCAATAGAGCCAGATTATCTAGTTCTCTTTCCAACTCTTTATCTACAACTTCTGTCTTACTCTCCAGAAATTCCACTTTGTCATTAATTTGTTTTACATCTCCAGTCACTTGTTTACAGAGTTTTCCATCTTCTTGACTTATTCTTTCTTCTCCTCTTTCATCTTTACAAGTCTTTCATCCATTCTCTTTTCAAAAGCTGTCAATTTGGTATTAAGTGATTAAGACACCCTTTTGCCTAATTCTGCAAACATTTTCTGAAGCAACTCTGGTATAATTCCTCTTTCTGCAGGTTGCTCAAACAATCCTATCCTCCCTTCTCCTGTTTTTGCCACTTTTCTGGTAGTTGCCATTCTAACACTGTAATCCAAAATTGGATTGCTCATTCACTTATTTTGTAAACTTTTTGCTCTCAGGATTCCTTCCCACTTTTAAAAATTACAGGGGATCCCAAAAAAACCTTTTGCTTCTATAGGTTATATTTATCAATATTTACCATCTTAACAATTAAAATTGACACATTTGTAGAATATTTATTTATTGAATCATGTAAAAATAACAATATTAAACCCATTAGATATTAATATAAATGAAAAAAAAATTCATGAAGAACCCTATTTTTTTACAAATAAAAAAATAATAATGAGAAGAGTGACATTGTTTTAAATTTTTGCAAATATCTTCAATATCTGGCAAATAATTTTGATTTTATGGGTCCCCAAGAGGGTCTTGGGGGACCCTCAGGGGTCCTTGGACCACGCTTTAAGAAACACTGCTCTAAAGTGTTAAGGTGTATTTTACCCCTACATTTTGGCAGATGAATAGTGGGGGGTTTAGAGAACCTAAAAATGAGATAGGGCTATGAGTTACTTGTGGAATATCTCATTTCTACTAACCTTATTTTGTCCAAAGGTTTTCCTCTCTCACAGCATGGCCTGCTTTAGCTTCTTCCCTCTGCCCCACTCATCCTCATAAAATGTCAATGCATCTCAAGTTGTATTAATAGGCAGAAAAATAATCTGAGTATCTGTTAGGATTGTTGGTTCCAGCAGGGACTCATCTGCAGCTTTTTATGGGGGGGGGGAGGACCCCAACTTTAATTGCTTACTGTAAAGCAATATCTTTTTAATGAGGATTTTTTATTCTATTAAAGAATTTACCAGATTGGAGGGAGGCAAATATAAAAGGGGGGAAGCCATCTGACCTCTGGACCCTGCAATCAGCATTTATGTAGGAAATTCATGAATTCATAGATGATGATGAGAATGAATTGTTAAAGTGAAGGGTCATGCTCTCTCACCTCCTTACCTGCCCTTTAGTAGATAAACTGCTTCCTTGGGGATTGATGTGAACATGTGCTCACGGCTGCTCTCTTCCTGCCCACAGCTTCAAAGAGCAGCCAGAAAGGGGGGAGGGAACATGCCTGCCGTCAGGTCCCCCCTTTCTTTATTTCCTCATAAATGCATAATCTTTATTCCCTCTTCCTGTGTCAGGGTCTAGAATTTTTAATATTTTCCCCTCTGGGCAGGTTTAAGAATCAACATTTCATGTTCCATCAGGGATAGCAAGAAGAGATTACACTCTTAGAACAAGGAATGGATACCAAGCGGTACCATGAGATGTGCGTGTTAACCTCAAGTAATACCAAGATCTGGGGCTTTCCAGCTGACACAGAAAATGGCAGAGCATTTTCTTCTGTCCTTGTTTAATTGTTTAGATGATAATCTTACTATCTTTTGAAGCTATACACAGGTAGAGTCATAATAATTGTAATTCCAAAATCTTTGAGATACAAAATGTGGGCTCTGCAAAAATGAAGTAAAAACGTATAAATACTCTTAAATTATGTTTATTTAAATATATGGAATTAAAGCAATATACCACAACTCAGTAAGGGCATAATCTAGTAGTGTTTTTTATGCTGTTGTATCTGCCTATCCTCAGACAATAACCTGTAAACGAGGAAGGTTTTTTAAACTAATAAATAGGCAAGGGGAGTCTATCATAAAACAGCATGAGGCAACTATCACAGGCAGTTAATTTGTAGGGTCCTTAAAGAACAATATGTTGTTAGGTATTTAATTTATTGTATTTCTACTAAGGAGGAGGAAAAAGGCATCTCTGGGCTTTCCTGCCTCATGTGTCAAAACCTGATTGTCCTTCAGTGTGATGTAGCTTGACTTTGAGAGAAGATGCCTTCTGCTGCTGATCCTCAGACTGCAACATTTAGGGGGAAGGGAATGTTGTCATGACCTTGAGCTAAGAACTCCCAAGTTTTGTGACTCCCTAAAAGAGCAGTCAAAGTTCTCAGAAGATGAATGGGCCAAGCATCCATGATAGAGTTCCTGCACAAATTTGTTAGGTCACATGATAACAATAGGACTGCCATGTCTGAACTGCAAAAATTGGACAGAGAGAGGCTGAGATCCTTCAGCTTTTTTATCAATGGAAACATAGTAGAAGGTTGCTAGGAAAAGAAATAAAGCTGAACTAAACATGTTCTCTTAGTGCCAATATCCCCATTATGGTATCAGAGGAACATAAAGATGGTGGCATATATTAAGAATTATTGCCTTTCTAGGCCTGCCATAGAGATCATCAAATCATCCAAGCCTAAGATGATTCATACCCAGGACCTTTGATACCAATTACAGTTGAGCAGAATTTAGCAATTTTTGAAGACATTTTGATGGGGTAATCCACTAGCAGAAAGTACACAGCCTGTATTTCAGGCCAGCCTATACATTTAATAAAGGAATATTAACTTGGAACATCAAGTTGGTACAAGAGTCAGCACAGCAAGATGTGTGAAACTGTCTCAGGGCTTTGTCTGAGCAGAAGCCTTTTCAATATGGATATTGAACCTCTAATGCTTTCGAATGTAAGGCATTAATCCTCATTACTATAAATGCTTTTTATAATAGATGGAGGGTATATTAGAAAAATATATGAAAATGGTGAAAGGTGTACTGGGAGGCCTCCATAACAATTGTTTGAAGCTTTGGACCTCTCATTCTGAAGGTCCAAGTCAAGATCCCTGTTTGACCTAGCTTTCTCAGTGACTGAGAGATTGCAATTAGAGAGATCATAAGCTATTCTTTGTTTTCAAACAAGAGATAAACTTGTCAGTGAGAACAGACTGGCCCAGGAAATTTGCCCCAGCCAGTATTCGAAGCAACAAATTCTCATGTGGGCCTCCATAGAAGCACAACCCAGTTCCACATAAAGATGTACATTTGGTACAGCCCAAGGAATGTGAAGGATAATTGTTACACATTTTGACTGGATTTCTTCTAAGGCCATTATATCTTTATAGGCACAATGTTGTGGGCTGCACAACAGAAGGCTTAGCACCTTGGGCCTAAATAATTTAACTGCTGCAAGGACAAAATTATTACTGTTGCAACTAGTGAATGTAATTATAGCATAGGAGCCTTTGGGACATGTAATTTCTCAAATTTGTTATTTCCAAGTAGTGGAAGATTGAAAATAGATTCCTAAATATTTAAAACCTTGATCTGCTCAGTTTGGTTGCCACTGATTTTCCAAATATGGTGGCAGTGAATATGTCTCTTACTGAATAAGACCATCTTTGTTTTAAAGCAATTAATTTCTAATTTTTCATTCTTGCAGATTATTGCTGGTATCTGAAGGTTCTGCCACAGACCACTCTGAGTCAGGAGAAGAATGACTGAATTGTCAGCATATAGGAGGATGCAAAGAGGTCTATGATTGAGTGACAGGAACAGAACTCACATTTTGAGAGAGCTTGTATTATGGAATTAACATAAACATTAAATAAATTAACACATCCCTGTTTAACTCCCTTCAGAGCGGGGATTGCTGCAGAAAAGCCTCCATGAGCAAACCATTTCACCTACATGTAGGTATTCTCATACAATATCATAATTAGTTGGAATAAATGGTAATATGTAGCTAAGGCTGCAAGTTTCCTCCATAGCACCTCTCTAGGGATCAAATCAAAAGCCAGTGCCAGATTAATGAAGGCAGCATAGAGAATTCCTTGTGGGTAGATGGAATATTTTTCTGCCAGGTGATATAAGGTGATGCACTGGTCCAAAGTTGATTGACCATCTGGTTAGCTAACACCTTCTCTTGAATCATCCAATCAAGCAATTTATCATAAAGGTATCTGCAAAACAGATTACTCCTAATGCTTAATAAATTAAGCGGTCAGTTGTTGGCCAGGTTCGATACATTCTTTTTTTAAAAAAAGATTGAAATTGTTATAGATCAACTGCAGTTGACCTGATAAAGGTGGGCATCTAATAATAAGTAAACAAAAACAACATTACTGTCCACTTTTGAATTGACAACCTTCCCTTTGCTAAGAAGCAGTGCTGGTAAGGAGCAATAAAGAAACAATTCAAGTGGATGATAAACATTGTGAATTGATACCCTTGTGAAAGGGTAGTCCTTTCTCTGCAAAGCAGCCAGTGAACTGCTGAAGTTAACTTGCAACAAACTGAAGCATCCTAGCCTAAATGAACAAGAGAACTTGACATAACATAACATGGAAAAGTATAATACAGAAATGAAGCAGAGGAACGCATTCTGTCATCACTTTGAAGATAAATGGAGGTTTAACAGAGGGCAATGTCATCCATTTCTGCCTTCCAGAAACAGTTGCTTGCAAGTTCTGGCAATGGACAACTGGGCTGTATGGATAAGCTCTTAATCTGGGAATTCAGACTCAGTCTCCTCCAAACCCTTCTGGTCCTGCCTGCACATTAGGACATTAGCAGCAAAAATTCCAATAAGTAGAAAATGATTACTGTCAGCATAGAGAATTATATGGTAGTCCTTTGGGTTCAAAGAAGACACACTGCTGTGCAGTTCACCTGTGGACATGGAGGTGGCTCTGCAGTCCCAGTCTGGAAGCACAGAGTCCAGCACCATGGGGCACTGCAAGTCCATGGTTGTATTAACTGTGTGTGTTATTCTGTAACGCCACTCATGGTTTTCTATCAGTTTTTGGTGGTGCCTGTCTTCAAAGCTGATGGAGGCTTCATAGCACAGGGCTTGCCAGTGGGTTCTGTCAGCAGCTGCAGCTTCTAGTTCCCTTGGCTGGATGTCACACCTCATGATCTCTTCCCAGACTCCGGCACACTATAGAGCAACTGGCAATACATACAGTGGTCTTCCATCCTGATGACATGTCCCACTCACTGCATCTGGGCTCTGATAATCAGGGACTTAATGCTGGTGGACTCTGTGCAATCCAATGAATGCTGAGGATGGAGCAGAGAACACACATGTGAAATTTCTCCAATTTTTTGTTGTGCCTTCGGTACAGAGTCCAGGACTAACATCCATATAGGAGAGAAGGGATAACCATAGCTCTGTAGACTTTCAGCTTTGTGGAGATACGGATATTGTGTTGATTGAGCACTCTAGTACACAGCCACCCCAGTGCTGGCTGGCCTTGCTGATCCTGGAGTCAATTTTTTTGTCCAAAGACCCATTACTTAAGATGATGCTTCCCAAGTATTTGAAGCTATTTACATCTGTCAGCTGGGTGTCGTCAACAGTGATTTTTGATTCTACGTGGTTGGTATTTGTCACAGGCTGGTAAAGTACTTCAGTCTGGTTCAGGTTGATAGTCAGGCTGAAGAGCATAGGAGCATCTGAGAATTTGTTCAGCATCAACTGTAGATAACTGTCTTTCTGCACCAAGAGCGCACAGTCATCAACAAAGAGGGTTTCTTGGATGACTATATGGAGGCACTTCATCTGTGTGTTCAAGCAGTGAAGGTCAAAGAGAGAGCCATCCAACTGGAACCTAATGTACACTCCCTCCTTCAGACCCTGGACAGCATGTGACAACATGCAAGCGAAGAACAGATTGAACAGGACTGGGGCTAGCACACAACCCTGTTTTACCTCATCGGAAATGGCAAATGCAGTTGATGTATCACCATTGTAAAGAACCTGACCTGTCATTCCATCATGGAGTAGCTGAATCAACTTCACAAATTTCCTCGGGCATCCATAACATCTCAGGATGATCCAGAGAGCCTCCCTGTTTATAGTGTCAAATGCCTTTATCAGGTCAATGAGGACAGAGTAAAGAGGCTTGTTCTGCTTGATGCACTTCTCCTGGATTTGCCTCATGGCAAATACCATATCTGCTATATTCTGTTCCAGCTGAAAGCCACACTGTGCCTCTGGGAGGTTCCTTTCTGAGCCAGTGACAAGTCTATTCAGGAGAATGTAGGCAAAGATCTTGCCTGCAATGGACAGCAGTGAGATACCCCTGTAGTTTCCACAGTCTGATTTGCTTCCCTTATTTTTGTAGAGATCCACAATGAGGGTATCGCAGAGGTCGTCAGGCATCTCCTCTGTGGACCAAATGTCTTCCAAGCTGTCTTGGAATGCCTGTAAGGTGTTTGGGTCTAGTGCTCTGTAGATCTCATCAGGAATGCCATCTTGCTTTATTTGAATTCATTTGTGAGATTGGTTTCTTGATCTCATCAGTAGTGGGAGGCAGGTTTGGGCATCCAAGACTGACAGCTGAGAAATCTGCTGTAAGACATCATGATCAACCATGGCTGGCCTATTGAGTAGGTGGAAAAAGTGTTCATTCCACTGGTTTTTCAGTCCTTCTTGGTCTTTGATCAGGATACCCATCAGATGGACCATAAGCTGCCAGACATCTCTGCTGCTCCCAGTACTGAGATGAACAACCACTGGTCCAAGGACCACCCATATGCAGGTTTGTGACCACAACTGCCAGTGGTCATCTCCACCTGTTGCTTCGCCACTCCCCCATCACTGCAGGGCTCAATGAATCAGGTTTGGACTAAGATGATTTGCAGATGAGTTGTAGATAAAGTTGAATTGCACAACAGAAATCTGTGCATGATGGAGTTTTAAGTGGAACAGCCATTGCACAGGAGCAGTCCCACTCTCTCGGCATAAGAGACCTTAATCCAGTGGCATGGAGAACCATTACAGCTGGAGACCTCACCTGCTGCAGTGGATGACCAGGATGTCTAAGTGTCTTATTGTGCTCTTAGCATTCCACAATGTCTGCTGGGCCTTCCTTCTTGACTGTTGGACCATTGATCAGTCTCCTTCTGTCATGAGCCATAATTCAGTGTCTGACACTGAAGATGTTGCTCCAGCTGAGCCTGTGGAATGTCAGCCTCAGGAATGATTATGCTATGATGCATCTGAGGATGATCAGCCACAGGCATTTCCTGATCAGCTGGAGCAGTCAGATGATGAGGCATGTCCCCCAAGCCCCAGATCCAGATGCACAGAGGCGAGTAGAGCAGTGTCAATCAATGAGACTCCTCACAAGACAAAGGGTGAGGCCTGAATAATTGCAACCAGCTGATTTACAACCAGCTGATTTGCAAGCCAGCAGAGAGATTTATGTAGCTTACTTTACCTTCTGTCTCTGTTAGAAACAACTGTTTGGAAACCTAGCTTGTATTCCTGTGTATCCTGTTCTTGGATTCCTGACTTCTGGACTGGCTGGCTACTTGATCTGGCTTTGTGACTTTTGGCAATGTAACTAGACTACTCTTTTGCTACTTGGACTGCAAATGGTACTTTTTAGGCAAACATGCTTTGTTAAATCTTTGATTTACAACCTGTCTGCTGTTATCTGCTTCTGTTCCTTGGCAACTGTGTCTGCAGTTATCTGTCTGCTACCTTGAAACAGAACACCTCCGCTCAATCTGCCAGGGCCAGACTTCACATGGTGGAATAGACAAATCCCCTATCTCACCGAGAGTCGAAGACCCATAGGCTACCCTCACCTGGTTTGGCCTGTCTGCAGAGATGGTTTACCAGGGTGTGTCCACTGCATGTGTTACAGCTACTTGGAGCCACAGGTGAGAGCTGAGTGCAGGTGGGGACCAAAGGTGAACAACCAGCCCTAGAAAGGGCTTGGTAGGCCCATCTACCAAAGATGCTACCCCTTCCTGCACACCCCATATACCCATAGAGAATTACCTCAAAATCAATACCACAGGTGGACAATTTCTAGTATATTATCATGCAATCAATCACACTGGTACCTAGGTCTCCCCAGAAAGTGAATTTTCCCTCAACATCAATAGGACACAACCACTTTAAAAAACAGATTACATTTAATGGCCAATTGGCTACATTCTATCCTCTATTATTAATTCCTTCATTTATACAATGGTGAAATCTAAACTGAGGTACCTGTCAAGATTAAAATTTACAAAGTAACAACAACAAATAGGATTCGTCATCAGGACCCAGCCTGCTTTAGAAATCTCCTGCTAAAATCAGCTCTAAATTTGGGGATTGGGAAATTGATTCCAATATATAGCCCTTAAGGAAATCCCCAAAATCATTAATTTGGGATAGCAACCTGTGAGGATGGAAATAAACATTAACTAGCCGAAAGTTTTGTCCCTCAGTTTGTAGTTCCATAGCATTAGCCAGAGAATTATGAATAGGCACAGAGGCAACTGCATATGATTTAATAGAGATTAGAATACTAATGCCCCCTTGAAAATGGCCACCTTTTGAGCCAGGGGTTGCTTGAAGTGAAAAAGATATCTAAGCCTCTAGTTTCACAGGTTCTTATTTCAAGATTACTTGCAAAGGAAACATGTCAAATTGCCTTAATAGGCAATTAAAAGTAGGATCTCTGTTTAGAACATCAATCTGCTACATTCCAAGAAATCAGCCATAGGTTGGGTGAGGTATCCAAATGTCATTCAGCAAGAATTGCCTCTAGGATTGCCTTGGGGTGGTTTGCTCTTGTAGGAGCAGAAGAGGCTAAGGCACGCAGATTCAAGTTAACCTCCTGTAATCTAGTAGCCAAAGCAGACATGTTAGGATGGGGTCCCCAGTGGACAAATCTGTCCTCCATGGATTGGGCTGCTGCTTGGTTCAATAGGGGATCTGCAATATGAGAATCTGACATTTCCTTCTAACACTTCTCTAAAAACAGCTTTTAACTAGGTTTCTCACATGATTCAGCTTGATGGTAGTTAAGGCATGATGAACAGAAGGAGGATTAGACAGAATTGTCTGAGTTTACAGGATTGACTTGTTGATTTGGCTCCTCAAAATCACAAACTTTGGAAGTGGATGTTGAAATAGATTTAAAAGGAGATTATCTCAGTGTAAGTCCTGACAAGGCTTGTTTTAGTCCTCTTATCACTGTAGGATGACAGTTTGATCCTTCTTTGGCAGCTGAGTGAAAAAGATTTTTTTACAAAAAATTTCCTCCAGGACAACACTGGGGGATAACAGAGTTAAAGGCTCACTAGATGAGTCTCATTTTTTTAGTGCTGTTTTATCTAACAATTTGGGATCATCTGAAGTTGGTTTCACTTCTTGGCTAATTAATTAAATATTATACCCGTGCTTTTTGTTAGGCAGTAATGGTAATCTTGATATCCAGACCACAAAAAAAGTGTCAGAAATGTCCTCATTTTAAATAACATGTGAGATCATTGGAGTTTTAAATTCAATTAAGATTGTATAGCCACCAAAAGATCTATTTACCAATTCCATATTAATTTGGGGCATTGGAGCATGAAGCAGCAGACTCAGAGAAAGAGCAGTTGCTTTATGAGAAAACCATCTATGCTTACTTTTGATGTTGTTTCTGATAGAAAACCGTATTTGAGATGTTTGAAAAATACAAGTAGGCGAAGTGTCAAATAGGTCATTGTGGAGGGCTTCTGGACATTGGCTGAACTTCTTCAGGAGTCGGCAAATTAGAACACTCCCCTGCTAAGGGATGGGGCCCTTCAGCAATCTGATAATCAGGAAAGCAGTTTAAAAGCTGATATAGAGTACCAAGTTTCTCATTAATGGCTGTTAGTTTTTGAAAAAAATGAGGGACAATACATCTGCTGTGAGAAAGCATTGATTTGCCTGAGAGTATTCTAATACTGGATTCTTGTGCAAGTAATCTCTTCCTAATCTATTTAACTTTATTTGGAACAGAGCCCAGATTCAGGGAAGAAGCAGAGCAGTTATTCTTATTTCATCTTCAACTTCTGTTGAGTTTAGGAGCTCAGATTGCTTGCTTAAAGTAAATAATTTGTTCGCAATTGCTGAGATACAGTCCATCGGAAGCTGCTTCTCAATTTTCAGTTGTTTAGAAGATTTCCAAGGGCTTTCCTGTCCAGAATTCAGGGCATTTAAATTGGCACAGGTGGAATATAATTCTGCTAGCTGGCTGTAATAAAGTGGTGGCTAAAAAGAAATTAAAACTGAAGCCAATAAAAGTGTGTGTGTGTGTGTATACACATACATACATACATACATACACACACACACACACACACACACAGTGCTCATCCATCAGAGCAGTTGATCACTATCAAAATAAGATAAAATACTAAACAAAAGGCCACAAAATAAGGGAAACTAAACCTGATACATCTTTATTGTCATCTTGGAGGGGAAACTATCTTGAGGAGGTAAGTGGGGCAGAATATTTTTCTAGATCTCAAAGGCTTTGCTGTCTTTTCAGTGAGTTGAAGCCATCCGGGAAAATACTTAGACCCTTCAATGGTTAAACTCATACTAACTGTTCCTTAGCAGTCAAATAAAAACACACACACATTGTGGAATATGATAGAAATCACACCCACAGGTTTAAATATGTGATTGTGTCAGGGGCTAAGCCATCTCCTTGGCATACCAGACTCCCTTCTTTTCTTCTTAGCCAGAAAAAGAGCATGAAAGGAAAGGTGACAGAAATGATTAGAGCAATGAAGCAGCTGAAGTCTGAAGAGAAAGGAGAAACACCAAGCTGATTATAGTAAAACCAAGTTACATTTGGGGGCGTGGGGGAGGAAGATAGAAATCTGCCAGAATAATGGATAGTTCTAAAAATATCATTACGCAAAAATGAAACTTTTTAAAAAATATGTGTTTTATATATTAAGGTGGGCCCTAATTCGTTTATTACAAATCCAGCACTAGAAAAGTCAACGTGGGAAGAACACTGACTTGGCAGAACAAGATGAGTTCCCTTGAGACTTTTGAGTGAATTAGTTATTACATTGGTTCAGGTACTATCTAAAGATACTGCCCACTTCTACAATGTTGGGCAACCTTTTTGTTGCTGGGAAGATCTTAATATTTGGGGGTAAAATCAGGAGCCACAGAGAGTGGGGCAGTGTTGATTGTTGGGCTGGCTTAGGACCCTAACCCTAACCCCTAACCCCTAACCCTAACCCTAACCCTCTTGATTTGGAGGGAGGGGGAAATTGAGGGCTATTATTTTTCAAACAGTAAGTCCTCTATATAGGATTTACACTACCGTTTTTATGTGTTTTTTGTCTACAAATGAAGAAAAAAATTGTCATCAGTTTTCAGCAATAGTGGCCAGAGTAAACTCCAGTGGTTGCAGTTTTCCCATCCTGATACTACATGTTCTGCCACCAAAATTATCTTCTGATCATACCTCAGATCCAGGAAAAAATGACAGTCGCAAAGTATGAATTCTTCTGTGGAAGTGTTTTTAATTACTTTAGGGTGTTGAGTGAATACCATCTTTGAAATCTAGAACATTTTTGTATAATCTGCCATATGCTGGGTTTATTATGTTAATCCTCTTTGCTCTTTTAACGCTCACGTTCTTAGCTGTTTTTATTTACTTAGTTGTTTTTCTATACTACCTTAGCCATTTTTATAGACAGACAAGATAAAAAGTGCTTTAAACAACAAACTGACTGCTTCTGTATTCAGGTTAAATGAACAAATCCTACTGTGCCCTTTTTTGAATGGAGTAAAAGAATGGGTAAGGACCTAATGACAATCAGGAGAACAGAAGCCTCTGAAGTTTGGATTCACAGACAATTATTTAAAATACTTGGGCAGAACATGTACAAAATGAGATGGAATTCCAAACAATTTGTAAAAAGTGGGAAATTGTAAATACCATTCAGGAAAGGAAATTGGAATATGATATGCAGTGTTGAGAAAACTCAACTACTTCTGTTAATAATATAAGGAAAGATGCAAGACACACACAGTGCTGGAATAGGATGGAGATTCTGGTAGAAAATTCTACATACAGCATCCTTATTTTGCACAGTGACATAAAATAATAGCACTGATGGTTGCAAGCTCCAGTAGAAAATGGAACTTTAAAAATGTTCCTTTTTTAGCATTTACGTTAAAGTCTCCTGCAGCAATAAAGGCTAACAAATGGAGCAAAGCACCCATTTTCATGGGCTACAGTTCCTTTCACTGAAGAAGGGTGTGTCTATGCACTACTGCAGTGTGTTACTTTTTTAAGGCATAAGCATCTCCTGCAGAATTCCACGGCCACCTTTAATCCAACAAGGCACAATTATTTGTCCATGTGTTGTTTGCAACTGGCATGATACATGGTTATTTTACACCCATGGAAACTGTACATGTAGATCCATTTTATTTTAAGGATGGAACTCTTGGTTTAAGCTCTGCACTGCAACTGTTAGACATATTTAAGTGGGAAGGCCCTCCCTGTGCAATGTACATTCTCTAAATGCCATCTCTGTAAGCTGTCCCACAACATCCAATATGCCCAGCAGGCTACATTCTTGTTCTCTTCCTTATTGTCTGTCATGGATTTCTGAATACCAGCCAAAAGGCAATCTATTTTCTACCACTAGATGGCCAAAAATCAGGTTGAGGTTTTGCATGAGATGGTAAGATAATTGGTTTAATCAATCATATGGATTTACTCTGAAAGATCTCTTGTAAGCCCACTACTAAGCATATGGAATGTACATGATGTTTTTGTTAACAACCAAAACTTTGCCTTCTGCACCATAGCAACTAAACCTACTTTAGATTGTTCTAATCCTATCTTGAATTAGAATTATGTCTCAAATTCACACACGGAGCTTTCTGGCAATTACTAGAAGCAGTGCTTAGTCAAGCAAGGCATGTCCAAGAAGCATGTCTGAATACGACACCAACATTCTTTTCCCCAGTGTTGTTCACAGACCTCTCTTGCAGGATCAATTCCATACTGCAGCACTTCAGTGAACACAATTGGCCATACCAGAGGAACATTTGGGTGGCAAATCACACTGGAATATTGTGGGGCAATTAAGAAGCTTGATTGCCTCCAAGGTCTGCATACATTAGAGAGCCAGGACAGTTGGACTCGGACCTGGGAGATCCAATGTGTGACCCTGACTTAAACTCTTTCACACTCTCCTACGGGGTATTTTTTTGAGAGGATGATATTAGGGGAGACCCCTTTGGTACACCATCGGGGTTCTCAGAGAAAAGGCACAGTAGAAATGCAGTAAATAAAACATGTGGGCAGACAGAAACGAGCTAATTGCCATGGCTTCTGCCTTATGCAAATGTAACCTCCTTACTTATTTCTACAGGCCGATCAACAAACTGTAGGTCATGGCTGAGACAGAGTTTCCTTTGTGTTATTGAACCTGCATAAAAATATAGAGATTCATTTTTGAGAGGGGGCTGGTAGGGTACATACGTCTAACTGTGAGAGAGAGATGGGTCAGTAGTAGTAATATATCTTCCCCATGCTCTAAGGAGGATCTTGATTGTGGTTTTTCTTCCAAAGGTGCCAGGTTTCAGTCCCAAGTGCAAAGATCTTATGCAGAAGGTTTGAGGGGAAGAACCTTTTGACAGCATCACAGTCAAGAGGGATAATGGTTAGATGTCTCAGCGGCCTGCTTCACTCATGCAAAGGCATATGTTCATTGGAAAGGAAAGTAGAACTTACAAGTCCTGTTTCTGCATGACTCTCTGCATTCTAAAAAGAAATAATGAATTAGATTAACATTTGTCTTATATTGAACAAGTCCATAATTGTAACCTGTGTGAACTAGCCTTTAGGTATCATTGAGCATGTACTCTTAACACCAATGCTCAGCATATTTCTTCTTGCTGTTCTAAATCTTATTCCACAAGGATCCACATCCGAGAGGCAGACTTCCTAGAGTAACACATGGCTAATATTGGAAGAACTTGTCAAGATAAAGACAAGGAAAAGAAAAAAATCTATTTGGGCTTGACCAAAGTAATAATCAGAAGTAGATTTTTGACAGAGCAAGATGAAACAGTATGAGGTGTGGAACACTCAGCTCTGCCTGAAGGGTATACGTTAAGTCAAGAAATGCCACTCTGACAATTGGCTACAGTAAAACAAATCCACAGAATCCTACCACAGGAGTATCCTAGTTAATTCTACTGCAACCAACCCAGTTTACAGTATTTCTGAGGATATCTGAAACCAACTAACCAACTTAGATAAATAAAATAATTATAAGCAAGAATCACTTTTGATGCTTTCATGATTATTTCTCCAAAAATGACCCTTCAGCTTTCAAAACTGCTTAAGGCAAACCTATATAATATATTCAGAAAATATTTGCATTCACTGCCTTATGAAACTCAAAATAACAGAACAGTGCTCTTTTGTCTCCCTTCCAAAATACACTGAAAGTCAGGGAAGTAGTACAAGCAATACATCCAGAGCTGAAGAGTGTCACAATTGTTGACCCTAAATGTATTTAATTCAGTTTAATAGATCTTGTAGTCTTCTTTTCAGAATAAAATCTAGGGCTACTGTATCAGGGCTGCAATAATCCAGGGGACCCAGGATGGAAGCAAAGTGCTACCAAGAACTCCAGCTCCTTCCTGCCACCTGTTGGTCACCTGAATTTTGCAGCCCAGATACGGTACTGTAGTCATAAATCCCTTGTAAAATGCACTATCACTTAAAAGTACATCTTTATATTTGCTTAGTTATGGGCCATCAAGTCGTTTTCGACTCCTAGCAACCACATACATAGATTTCTCCATGACTATCTATCCCTAACCTATTCTTTCAAGTCTCCCAACAGTGCACTCATTGCCCCTGTAACTGAGTCCATCCACCTTGCTGCTGGTTGTCGTCGTCGTCTTCTCTTTCCTTCCACCTTTCCCAGCATTAGCGCCTTCTTCAGAGAGCTAGGGCTTCACACAATGTGTCTGAAGTAGGATAATTTGAGCCTGGTCATTTGTGCCTCAAGTGAGAACTCTGGGCTGATTTGTTTCATGATCAAGTTTGTTTTCTTGGCTGTCCACAGTATTCTCAGGAGTCTTCCCCAACACCAGAGTTCAAAGGCATCAGTATGCTCCCTATCCTAAAACAATATTCAGTATATAAATTATTCTAATAACCAACAAATAGCTGTTCCCTTTTCCATCTTGTTACAAGAACAATACCTCTTTCAGTCAGAAGCTTAGATGCTTCTAGATTTGTCTTTTCCTAGGAAACAGGCCCTCTTACTACTTCTGTGAGAAAACTGCATAAAAAGTAACACTGTACTCTATACGAATCCTGAAAGAAGAAAGGTGAGGAAATATGATTTGGGACTTCGTAAAGCAAGTGTCTAATTGATCTGTCTGTGTAATCAATACCTTTCCCACTCAGATTGTCCACACTTTCAAAATAATAATGGCTGAAATTTAAATTCTGGGTTCTTTGCCCCAGTGCTGTTTCCCACTTTATCCTATGAAATCACTGTCATTATGTGTTGAACACCTTTTATAAGCTTTTGTAGCTATCATAATAATAACTGCTACATCTGCAAAAAGAGTAGCATTAGCCCCCAAAGCAATAAAATTTAGCTCTCTATTCTGAATAGCTCCCCCATGGTGCTTCACTGCCTTGCTGTGGGCATTTAACTTTTTGGAATCCAGTGGATGCTTAACTGCTTCTTTAGAGAAACTCTGAGAAAGGCTAAGATATTGTTCAACTTTCTCAACAATGGCTTCGAACAACTCATAGAAGAATTTGAGTGAGAGACAACAATATTTCCCTAAAAGCAGAAGTTGGTTTGTTATTGACTGATAGATAAGAATGCTTCTAATCTGCCTTTTGGTCCTCATAATTATTTCTATAATTCTCTATAGACTGCCCACTTCAACAAAGGATGCAAAGAGGTTTACAGTCAAACAAAAACAATTAAAATAACAATGGAGAATCTAATTTAGCTATCCCAGGCATTCCTAATCTAGCTAACCCAGCATTCACAGTTGGAACATTGGAGTGTATAAAGCCTTCATAATGGCCAGGAAGTTGGGGCCATTCCTCATCTGGGCTGGCAGAGTGTTCCAAATGGTTCCCTGTTACTGAGAAGGCCCCACCTCCATTGTCTCTTGCAGGATGGGGACCCTCAGAGTACATTCCTCCAGTGAACATACAAGTCTGATTGAATTTGGGTGAGAAAAATCTTTTCGTAAGTACTGGGGGGCTTAGCCATGCAGGGCTTTAAAAGAGGTAACCAGGACCTTGAAATGGACCTGGAAGCAACCTGGTAAGCAATGCAGTGATCACAGCAGTCCTATATGTACTGCCTCCACATTTTCTATCGGTTGAAGCTTCCTAGTTATCTTTCGGGGAGTCACCCCATGTAGGCAGCATACCAGCAGCCTATAATTGAGGTGATATGGGCAGGAGTCATTATTGGCAGGCCATGTTGATCCAAAAAGACCTCAAGTAGTGCTTTTTGGGAGTTGGGCAAAGTGCCCTCTGGCTATGGCCTCCACCTGCTGCTCTAGCAGGAGAACTCCAGGAGGATTCCCCAAATTATGGATCTTCTGCTGCAGGGGAAGTACAATCCCTTTCACAGACAAGGTTGGAACCTGAATCAAGCCAAATCAATCATCAGCAAACTGGAACTCCCTTTCAAGAATTCAGTCTGAGCTTGCTTTGACCCATACAGGCAAAAGCTCCTCACAAAATGTCAGAGCAGTCTTCAGGATAATCTTCATTCCCATCTTTTTCCCAAGACGGAGTTGGTAACCTGAACAGGGTTGGTGGACATAAGTCTGAAGATGTGAGAAGAGCAGATAAGAAAGACTGCCACTCCGATCACCATAATATATTCCTGTACATGGGTACCCAATCACAATCACGCAAGTTAATTTCTTGTATTTTTTCCATCAGTCTAAGCATTTCTTCACTTGCTTCATCTCCTGCAGCTGCAGTCTCATCCAATGCACTCATCAATATCATGTTGCTGGACATGAGTCTGAAGATGTGAGAAGAACAGAGAAGACAGACAGTTACATTTCTATCTTCACCCAAATCTCTGCAATACAAGTCAGTTCCATGTGCTCGTCCACCACCACACCATGAATAACCAAAATTGTTTACAATATATTCAAATCCAGTGCAATCACTAACCCAAGCTTATCATTTTCAGCATAATGAAACAGATATGAAAAAAGAGGGTGGAGAAGTTAAGACATCAACAGATACAAGGCTGAAATTCAGATCCATTTTTTAGAGAACTGTTTCTGTCCCCTACCATCAAGGTTAATCTAAGCTCAGGAGCTTCCGTTGAGGATTCATGGTGAACTAGATGTCCCCAAAGGAGCGGGGATGACATTGCAGCGGAGATCAGCGGCCAGATGGTGAATTCTGGCCAGTACAGTCTTTCTGGATAAAGGAGAGATTGTGAGATATTCCACTTGCACTCCAGATGAGTAGACTGCAGGAACTGAAGTTTTTTGCAGTTGGCTCGTGAGTTGAGCAACTGCAAATTGAGGGATTTCAACCAAGTTCACAGCCATAATGCAGCCTGTATGGACCCAAAGTTCACAAGAGCCTCATTTCTTAAACACTTTAGGATATAATTAATTTACAGCTAAAGAGAGATTTTCTGAGTGGCAGGGGAAGATGAGTTATTATTTTTTATGGATTACAAAGCAATAAAGAAAAAAAGGTTTTAAAGACTTAAAAACTTTTGGCAATGGGAAATTTAGAGTTATCAGAAAGATTGAAAATGGACAAAAAGATTTATGGTATGGAGCAAAGTATGACAGAATTTGAAGTACAATTGTGCACTGATGATGAACGTGCAATTGCTAAAATGTATAAACTTTTGTTGAAATTTGAAACAGAGGAAGAACAGGTTAAAGAATGTATGATAAAGTAGGCAAAGAATTTTGGTTAAAATATACAGATGGACCAATGGGAAAATATGTGGTTAAAAGGGTTGAAATTTATGTTGTGTTATAATCTTAAAGAGAATTTTTATAAAATGATGTATTGTTGGTACATGACACCAGAGAAATTATCTGGAATTACAAAGGCACTTCAAATGTATGTTGGAAATGTGAACAACATGGAGGGACATTTTATCATGCTTGGTGGACATGTAAAAGAGCTAAAAAAAATTGGATTCAAATACATACTTTGATACAGAGGATTTTAAAAATTAATATTCAGTTGAAGCCAGAACGTTTCCTTTTAGGACTAATGGATAAACAGTTAGAAAAAAAGCCATGGAAGATTATTTCAGTATATGATTACTGCAGCAAGATTATTACATGCACAGAGATGGAAAGATTGAATGCTACCCACTATGGAGGAATGGTTGGTGAAACTGACAGATCTTACTGAGAGGGATAAATTAACTTCTTTGATTAGAGAAAAGACACTGTCTACATTTATTGGTGACTGGAAACCTCTTATGGACTTCTTGTATAAAAATAGAAAAAACGAACTTGTGATTTATGGCTTTTATGATTTGACAGGATAGATAATAGAAAGAAGAGTATTATGATATAACTTTAGAGATAGAGCTTAAAATCTAACTGTACTTATAACTGCTGTAAAGAATATCAGAAGCCACTTCTTTGTATCTTTTTTTCATTCTTTTCTATTTTTCTTCAACCTTTTTTTCTTTTCTTGCACTTTTTGCTTTCTCTTTGCCTTCTTTTTCTTTTTCTTTTTTCTTCCTTACTTTATATTAGTTTGTATTCATTTTTATCTTCTTTTTAAAGCTTCCATAAAAATCATATTAAAAATTTTAAAACTTTTGGCAAAAAGCTTAAGAAGGAGTCAATGTAAGAAAGTTTAAAAAGGATTAATCTAAGTTCAGGAAGGAATTACAGACCTGCAGTGCTGCCATGGAATAGATGCTGCTTTGTACTGAGTAAACAGAGCATTCATACTTTGCCACTCATTACCACAAGACGTAGTAAACTGGATAACTTTATTAGAAGATTGGAGAAGTTCATAAAGGATAAGGCTGCCAGTAGCTACTAGGTCCTATAGCTATATGTCATTTTCAGGTTCTGAAGCAGCATGTATTTGAATATCAGTTGATGGAAAGCTACAGTGCTGGATGGCTAGAGTAGGTAAGTCCTTTTTATAGCAATGGGGGTACTTAGGTGAATGTTCTACAGGATGAAATTATTCAAAGATTTGCAAAGACCTAGATATACTACAGCAGCAATTTTTTTAAAAAGCATTAAAAAAGAAAGAAAAGGAAGAATGCTACCAAACATAGTTTACCTTGAGTCTCTTTGGATAAATTTGTTGCCTTTCCTGAAGCAACCTCCATGCTGGAGAATCCAAATTCCATTCTTCTTTCCTCTTTGGGGACAACTATTGTCATATGGGAACCTTTGATTCCGATCCATTTGGAGATGTCTTTTAGATCCCAGGCTAAGCTCAAATGGAGCAATACTGAAAAATCCCATTATCTGAGTGGTGCTTCACCTTCTAAAGACACTGTCCAGAACCTGTTTCCAGAATTACCCATCTCATCCTGGAATTTCCCCAGCAGAATTGAAGGGGAAGAGAGGTCTTTGTGAGAAGATTGAGTCCCTGAGGTCAGATGTTTTGAAAAACCCTTGCACTGGAAGAAATAATGCAGGTTTAATGAGAACATTCCTGTCAAGATGTCTTAGATACATTCCAAAAGTTCTCTCCTAGCAATTCTCTTGCAGCTTTTAGAATATCAACTTTAAATCAACATAGTACATTCTGTCAGGAAATACAGTAAAGGAACTCATGCAGTCTCCTCTTTCACACTAAAATTATAACAAAGAGAGTTTTAAAATATCACATCTCTGTGCTTGTGCACAAACATACTTGTGTAAATGAACTCATCCAAGAGATGTGTTACAGATTTATGATGCACAGCTCATTAAGTTTTGCTGTCTTGTTCACCAAGCTATTGGCAAAGAGTGACTGCCATATGCAAAGAAAAGGAATGGAAATTAGCCAAATTATTCCATGAAGGAGAAAAACTTCCCAGGCAATGTGAAACAAGGCAATTGTTTTAAATCAATGTGTTGAGATGATTTATGTAACATAATTTGGTCTGATTATATTTGGTAACCCTTCATCATGCAATGTTTATTTAATCAAAGAAAGGAAAGGGAAACATAAGCCGTAAATTGGAAGATTCATCGCTACTTTAACAAGGTCTGGTCTTGCAGTGTGGCTTCTATGGCTATTTGGGGACCAGAGGCCTCTTTGTTTTGTCAGCCTCATCTAAGAGGATTGCCCACTTTTCAGAATTCATGACAAATGCATCTGAGAGAGACAGACAGAAAATGAATGAATCTCTATCCAGAGATACTGTGATTATCCATCTTTACAAAGACACAAGATCTATAGTGCATAAATGCAGAGAACTAGAACAGATTCACTGGTTTATCTTATGCACAAAAGCATCATCCATTTTCTTGGACATGATTTAGTACATGTCACAAAAGAATGCAGATAAAATAAAATAAGACCATTTCATTTACATTATGTTGTACTCCTGGTCTAGTTAGTGCCAAACTGAGGTAGAAATGTCACAGAACATCAGTGGAATGCACCAAGTCACTCACATGTAAGTGGTTTAGAGACATATGTTTATTCCATGATTTAAAAAAACAAAACAAAAACCTGTTGGTTTAAGACAGATTTACTTTGTTGGGCTCCCCCCGGTGATGGTTTAAAAACCAGAAGCCAACAAAGCAAAGCAAAGCAAAGCAAAGGTTAACATCTTAACAGATATGCCCCAAGATCAGCAACAATGTTCCACAATGTTGCTCAATGTCACACAATGTTTCATGATATAACACAGGGCCAAGACAATGTGGGGCACCAGGCCAAGTGTTCCATCTTACCTCATTCTAGATTACAACTTGAACTTCCAGAGAAATGCTAGCATGATTTAGGATATTGTGCAGTATGATTACTGATCAAGAGGTACATCCATTGACCCACGGGCCTCAGCATCGCTGAATTTGAATCAACATGAGGCAGTCTTAACTTTGGCCTTGAACTGTCAGTCACAAATACATTCGGAAGAGAGGTGTATAAATTAGCATGACAGATAGGAGGCATCCCTAAACACTCTCTGAATAAGGCAGGAGAAGTACATCATGAAACTCCTGTACAGAGTCTACTTCTGCTAAGCCTGATTTAGGGCTTGTAAAGGGTAACAGGGACAGGAAAGCACAAGCTCTAGGAAAAGAAAAGACTGAGCTGAGTTACAGAATTTGCTTTGCAGTGTTGATACTCCTGAAAGAACTGGGTCTGGTGAGCTTTCAGTTGTCTGTTTTTCAACAGCTGGTGTTCAGTGTCACAGTACTTTCATCAGTCTCATTCATAAAAAAAATTATTGGAACACCAGATTGGAACTTCAAAAGTGGAGATTCTCCAGACAAGTAAATGGGAGTAGAATAGAAGAAGAAAGGTTCATCCTTTTCCTTGCAGCGTCTCCCTGTCATCCAGGTTTTGTTTTAATGGTCCTTAATGTTTCCTGCTCTCTTGACCAGCCAGTCTGGACTTGTGGCAAGGAGGAAATTTTGAAAATCTGACATACCAGAAGTATATCTCCTGAATTTCCTTACTTGAATTTCTGTCTGCCATGCCTCCACTGATACCATCCAAAAATCAGAATGCAGAAGACTTTGGCTCTTTCTGGAATCAAGGTACATTGGAGGCACAGAGTTTCTTGCCACGGAATTCTGACCAGAAGCAGGATCTGATCTTAAAATAAAATGCCTCTTGAAAGAAGATAAATTGGAGCTGTATTTATACATGACATTTATGATGCAATGAACCAATGCCAATCCCCTAAGGCATGGAACTTAGAATCTGGAATAAAAAACTGTTCTTGATTAATTCAAACCTGTTTTCCCAGTTTCTCTCAAAGCTATTTTGCCTTATTGCAAAATGAACAGTAGAAAGTAGAAGAGTATCACCAGATAGACAAGCTAATGCAATCTCCCCAAGAACTACTCCCACAGTATCCATGGCAATCTGCTACAACTGATCAATCACTACAGATCAATCCACCAAAGGATCTTTCTGGTCCTATTCCCACATTCCTCACCCTGTTTGGTTTTCTACATGTCACTGATCCTGAGAATATATGGATATATATGAAGAAAAGGACTATCCAGCAATTTCCATGATATGTGAAAATATCAAAATAGGCCTGGTGGTTCAGAATATGATCTAAATGTTGAGAGTCGGGATAAAGCATTCCCCACTTTTTCTGGCATTTCCAGACCCCGCCCATCTGCAATTTATGGTATCCAGCCATTACCGGATGAAGCAGCAATCTTTCTGCATTGGTGCCTATTTCACATCAATCTGTAGGAGACATTCCAGAGTTCATTGCTAGGAAGTGGTTGGCTTGGTCCTGACCATTAACAGGACTAATAGATACACCGAGGGGCATTGCAGAAGCAAACACCAGCCTCAGATGTGATATCTTGGTGATCTATTCTGGCATTCTGCCAGGTAAACTGAATTTAATAGCCCATGAAGGAGAAGGTAGATAATACAGTTCGAGTGAATTAGCTGAGTAAATGTATTGGCTGCAGGCTACAGGAAAGCATATTGACATCAGTTATGCGGTATTCCTGTAACACAAAGACCAAAAAATTGAGGATGCTTTGGGTTTTCTTTTCAATTACTGACTAGACATTACATTTAAAATGACACCAAGAAAATTAAGAAATTGCTAAAGGTTTGGTTGGCTTTTTTAAAAAAGAAAAACATGCTTTAAAAACTTTTATTTAAGCCCTTTAAATAAATTGTGTCTTCCAGTTTGAAATAGCTTACTTCACGTTTAAGCAGGCACTGGGAAATGTTGAAGTCTTGTAATATTTGTTTCTGCACAGATAAACACATTTTGAAGGCAGACCCCTAAAACAGACCGGCAATTCTGCAGTTTTAGAGCAGGTCACCAAACCATTGATTGCACCTTAAGCTTTTTCAGTTTCAGCCAAGCCTCACTAAGAGCATTCTGATCTCCATCTTCTTCAGTGTTCCAGCCCAGGTAACTTCTTCAAACTGCCTTGCTGCCCCTCCCTCAAGCTGTGATGGAAGTCTCATTCTAACAGTCAAAGACAGAGGTTTTTAGCCATCAAGGAATACTAATAATTTTTTATTAAATACCTGAACATCTATCAATTTGTTTAACCTAATTGCAACAGCAGAGCTATTCATACTAATCAAAAGAACCCAGCTCACAGAGAATTTTCTCTCACACACATACTCTATACACAAACGCACAAACCAGGTAGGATCAGGCAACACAGCAGGCTAAAAATATGACTGACCAGTTTGTGAGTTAGCATTTTGTATGATTCCAACCAGTATGGCTAATTCATGATCTGCCATGTTATGCAACCCCAGCCCATTGGATTAATTCAGTAAAACACAGCTTAGTTAAACATGGATCAGTGTGCTATGTGAACCTTACTGCAATGCATATACACCTAGATACACAATAGGAAAATATAGATAAGCTGTTAATGCCTGCAAAAACTCTTGTTTCATTAAGAGAAACACTATTCTAAAGATCTTGATTTTTCTATTGCTCCACAAGGAAACAACAACATATGAGTTGAATAGTGTTAATAACTTTTTCTACCATGTAGTCTTGCACTTATAAGCCAACTAAGCTTTCTAATTCATTTCATTCTTAGCTTAATACACAGAGCAAATATTACTATGCATAACTGCATTTGGAGTGCAGAGGTTAGATGCTAATGTCTTGTTTTTAACTTCATGTCTCCAGAAATTACAACTACCATTGTTGAATATTAATACTACAGTGTAACCAACAGATTTTCAGTTGAGCTGCCAACTCAGGCATGTCAGTTTTTGCCAGGGGAGCTTACAGTTTGATTACTGCAAGTTACCGGTAGACCACCTTTCTAGCAAAATGTGGCAATTATGACTTGCAGTCTAAATATATAGCTTCCTTTTTGGGGAGATGATTGGAAACATACCCAGTTAACAACATGGAGCAGTGCTATTAAATGGGCTGGATTTGTTTTTGTTTTAATGTTTCATTTTAACTTACCCTAAAAATCCAAGAAACCAATTACTCACCTCATCTTAGTTCAAGCAACCCGCTTGCATGAAATTATTCAGTAAGATACTGAAGATGTCTCCATAAGAAATACCTCTGAAGGCAGAAGTTGTGGAGTAAGAACAGGTGAGGTCCAAAAGCAACAATGCAACACACTAACACAGTTGAACCTTCCTACCTTCCAACCTTGGTTGCAGATTCAGCCAACTGGCTACATGAGTCCTTTGCTTTGTACTCATTATAGCAGGCAGAAGATTTCTGCTGGATGGATGATAAAGTAAGATCCAGGCAGAGCTACTGGCAGAGCTTATGAACAAGTATATGCAGTGCTTCTTTTCTGACTGCTAACAGATGAATGGGATAGAATGGAGAGCAACCTGAGTCATATGCCACCACAATTTGGCTTGTGCCTTCCATTCTTACAGGGAGATTGGTCTCAAGAAACTACAGCAGCTAGAACAGAATTTCCTGTTGCTTCCTATTGATCAGCTGCATGGAGCAGATGTTATCCATTGACACACAATTATAGAATCATTTAAAGTGTGAGTTAGAAAAAACCCTAAGGGACATCTAGGGATTTAATCCAATCCATGTCAATGCAGAACCATTTGCAAGCACCCTTTGAATGCAGTTGCTCAGCCAGTTGCTGAATCGACATGATTGGAGCATCATCTAGCCCACATTTATTCAACTTGTCCACAAGATAAATAAATGTCAGGAAAGACTGTCAAATACTTTAGGGAGATCAAGGTAAACCACCCTGCGTCCCATAGCACAGCATTCATTTAGTCCTAAAACATATTAAGTTATGGACAGGACCCAAGGCACTCTCCTCCTTAAGGAAATTTGAGTGTTCTCAAAATAGCCAGTTGCCAGGCTTATGGTTGTTATCTGTGAAATAATAGCGACCTGGGTCTATAAACCTTGGCTTAAAAACAGCAATAGCTTGGGTCCTGCAGCACAGTGAGCCAAAAACAAAGAGCCCACATTATGGCACAGCACAATGTGAAGCCAGCTACAAAGAAAACAGGAAATAGAAATGTTTCTTAACCACTACTGCCAGGAACCAAATACTTTATATATGAATACTTTCCTGGGGACAAAAGGGTCTACTGAAGGGAGGCAGGATTATTTATCCCAGCGATAGTAATGATAATGATATTAAGAGGTGGCACTCCATTTCAGGGTGCTCTGTGGCATCCCCTTGCGAGAGCACACATTTAGGGACTTCTAGAATTTGATTTGTCAGTACCTCCTTCTTAAGAATGTAAAGCTATTACAAGCCCAGAAAGCCAGGAGGGTTTTCAGAGAAAGCTCACTGCAATTCTCCATGCCGATATTTTACACGCGCAACAAAGAGGAGGGAGGGAGAGAGAGAATGCCCACACATTGTTAATCAATGAAGACAGTTGTGGACAGCAATGAGAGGCAAAGTAATGAAACAACGAACTGTGGCTCAGTTGTGATTACTAATGCTACGAAGGTACTTCTCCTGCTGTTGTCTAATGCAGCATTGCCCAGAGGAAGTGTTGTGTTTCTCTCCGCCTTACCCTTGGAGACTTCCAGAACATAAGTGCCTGGTAGGCAAATAATCAGATCTAAAAAGTCAGACTTTCTCTATCCATCCCTCACCCTTTTTGATATAGATGAACAATGGGATCCATTTGAAGAACTTGCGTAGTTTGTAATTCCATTTCAGCCATACTTTTGCACTATGCCATTGCATAGGCTTGCTTTTATCAAAGCCTATGCTTTCTATGCTGGAAATTAAATATTAATGAAATACAGTGAAATAGATTTATAACAATTTTCCCCAATCTGATATCCTCCAGGTGTTTTGGTTATAGCTGGCCTTGTGCCCAGCTACCATACACCTATGCAGGAAACAGACATTTGTTGATGTCAGTCAGTCTACCATGACTTCTACAAACACTTTCTAGGGCAAATGGAACAATTATTGTCTGAACTTTAAGGAGGAGGGGAAGTAATTGACAGTTCTGGGAAAATTGGTAATCTTTCAGGTAGAATGGAATTTCTCCAATAGCTCTTTTCCCAGGAACTGTATAGCAAAGCATCATATTCCATAGCATAGGGCAACATCATTTGGCTATGCTATTTGTAACCAGCAATTTCCATTTGCAAAACAGAATGAAAGCTAGCTCTTTGAGCAAAAATGTCAACCTGGTTGCATATATAAAAGTTAAATGTTCATTTTCAAATGTATAGTGAGAGAGGAAGAAGAATTCCTAGAATGCTTTTCACATACGACACCAAAGATAAGCTGGCATAAGACTGTAAAATTAATAGCCAGACCCAACATACCCTCTTTCCTACTAAGAGGCTAAATTACTAGTCAGATCTGAAAACTGCTTCTGCATCTGGGAAGCCGTTCTTCTCTTTTTCGATAGTGTCTTTCTCCATCTGTAATATGGGGATAAAAAATATTTACCTTGTGGTGTTGCTTTAGGAACTGTAGCAAAACAATATTCAGTTGATTGCAGAAGCAATCAACAAAAATAATCCTCACCAAAAAATATATATTAAATACTGCATTGGTTTGAATGGAATAGAATCAGCTAATTAAGAACAGGGCCCTCTTGTGGTTCCTACCCCAGACTAATAATTGTTATTCATGCAGGCAAACCAAGGTCCAAGTAGTAGTTTTATGCTATGCACAGCCATTATTTCTGCAGAGCAATAGGAGAAAGTTCTCCATTAATGTTGCTGTGATTCCACTCTTGATTTGCCATTTGAGGCTGATAAGAGAACAAATCTAATGGACGAGACACGAGACACATTGCAGGGAGAACAGCCTGTGCACTCCAGGCTCCTTAACAGCTAATTACAGCCAGAACCATCAATAGATTGTAGTGAAACTTACTTGAATGGAATGTAAATAGTGTTTGGTCTAATCTGTTGGATAAGATCTTTGCAAGGATAATTAACATCTTTGCTCCTCTCTCTATCAGCATTTGTTCACTCTAGTTTGGAGAAGGTGGTATCAACATGGTTCAGTAAAACATGGACTGAACATAAGAACACATTCCTGAAATAATGGGGAATTACCACAGAGGAATTTGAGCATAATCCTACTGATTTTCATTTGAAATGGGTACATGCGCACTTGTTTGGCTAAGCTTCTTCCTTCTACTTACTAAGGAACAAAATCAGTATTGTTTTAAAACATGTTTCAAACATGAGGGGGCAATGGGTGGATAGAGAGGATTCTTCATGGGAACAGATATCTGCATCCCCCCTCTAGTTTTGTTTCTTCCAATGTGCTCTTTGAAGCTCTTGTGAAAAATTACAGAACTTGTTTGGCACAACCAGGAACACTGTAAAGCAAATTTAAAAGTGGCTTCAACTGGCAGAACAGCAAGTCTTCAAAATTCCCAGGTTAGCAAAGAAACACTCAGCCGCAGCACTGTTCTTGTGCTGATCCCAATTCAGTATCTTCAATATAACACACATCCCCAGATAATTTGCTGGAGTGGCAGTTAATCATCTTCCTGAAGAACAGTCATACAGCTACTTAATATTTACTATACCCACATTAGGGCAATACTCCAGCACTGCTATGGCACATAAAGGAAACATGGGAACTAGACCTCATCTTTCCTCCAGAGCCTCTTTTTTTCTTTCCGTATTCATTTCCCTATTCCATTGACATCTCATTATCTCATATCCCTCCCTGCCCCTGAATAGGCAGGTAGCCTTGATTTTATCTACAACTTCTGCTTTTGTTCCCCATCTGCACTCTGCTATGGAGCCAGGCTTCTTCTTTACATGTTGCAAAAATATGGTGTTTCTCTCTCCTCAGCCATATCTCTGATCCATGCCCTGTCCACTACCTCTCTCCTAAACTTCCATCATCTTCTCCTCATCTTAGTGCCCCCATAACCCTAACCACAAACCATGCCTAAACCATTTGCATCAAAGTGATCATGTGATACCTCCTCCCCCACCCTTTAAATTCCTCCACTAGGGTTCTGAATACCTTCAAAGCCTTCAGACCGACAATACTCGCTTCTCCAACTCCACTACCTTGCATTATCAAAAGGCAGTGATCCTGCTCCTTCAACCCTTCTTCCAAATGCTTGGAACTGTTTTCTGGAGAAGATGTACGATGTCACTTTTGTCGCTTCATTTACATTTCTCCTTACAATCCAACTTAAGCCTGGATTGCCATCAACTATCACAATTCAGCCTGTAACTAATCCTCAACACCTATCACTGAAACATCAGGGCTATCTCAAGACATTTTGAGACAAACAACAAGAGAGTCAAATGTCATCTCATCCCTCTCCTCCATTCAACCCTGCTGAGCTTTGGGAAAGCTGTAAAAACTTGGCTTTTTAAGAGATCCCTGAGAAGGGAAATGGGATGAGTTGGGAGCCTCCACCCTGAGTTGTGTCTGAATGTTTATCGTTCCTGGGTAGCCATAGTTTGACTTGTCATTGATGTACTTTTGTTGTATTGTTTTATTACTTTACTGTTCTGACTGATTGAAGGGACGTGAGCTGCTCAACATTGCCTGGACTGGGGCAGCGTTTAAGCCCCAGCAAATAAAGAAATGAGTGTCACACACAGAAGGCAACCAAGCTGGAGTTTTACTAGCACTAATTATAGGACAGAAGCCCACAGGAGGGGAGCTGGAGGTTGCCACAGCTGTCCCCAGATATACTGCCCGAGACTCTTGTATATTCGGATTAATGACAGGGTCATAGACAGCATCCTTATTTATCTTGCCTCCACATTTATCCCTTCATTTACAGTTCCCTGTTATTTCCACTGTGCCAGACTTAAATTATCAAATCTTCAGGGTAGGAGACTTTTGCCCCAGAAAACATCAGGCACCCTGATGCTATTAAAAAGTGCTATTAGCATTAATAATAGAAACATTGTTTGTACCTACTGTTTTCCATACTATATTTAAACTTTCTGGAACTGATGAGAAACTGTGCTCCTCACATGTGGCATCACCTCAAGCGGAGCACATTTTTCAATATGAAATGTTCCCCTCACCAGCAGTAGCACAGTCCTGGGCTCATCTCACTTATGCCTAATAAGGCCACAGGCCCTATGCATTAAGCTTTTGTCACAGGCACACAGGAATCTCCAATATTGTTTGATTATGTGCCATCAGGTTGGTGTCAACTCTTAGAGACTGCATAGACAGATTTTGTCCAGGAGGATCTGTTCCCAGCCTGGTCCTTTAAGTGCACCCATTGCTGCTGTAATCAAGTTCAACCACCTTTCTGCTGGTTATCCTCTTCTTCTGTTTCCTTCCACCTTTCCCAGTATCAGAGCCTTTTCCAGAGAGCTAGGTCTTTGCATTATGTGTTTGAGACAGGATAATTTGAACCTGGTCATTTGTGTCTTGCGTGAATAATGAAATTATGCCTTTCCCATGAACACCTCATCCATCTTCAGCATCTTCCTGTATTGCTGTTGCCCAATCTGGTGCCTGCTTGCTTTAGCTGGGCAGCTGGGATGACCTTCACACCTTGGGTAAACATGCTGGGAGCATAAAATCTTGGCATACACCCCTGGCATTCTTCACTCATCCTTCCCAGAAACACACACAGACACACAACCCACCATGATGCAGCACAGCAGGACCTGGGGAGGAATTTATTGCAATAGATCTCTTAGAATAACAATGAATATATTCACTAAAGATACAGGGAGAACTGTTTCAGTGGTAGGGAAATTATATCATGGCAACAGAAGTACAGCTTTCGGGGGATGACATTTTCCTGTAACAAATGATGAGACACAATTATGCATTTATTGCACTATAAGTCAATTGTCTGGAAAAGCCCTCAGATCGCTGGTTTGATTCCAGCTGTTACCAAAACTTATTGCCTTAGTAGTTGTTAAAACAATTTACCTGTCAAAGAGCTGGAAATCAAACAGCTTCTCTGAGCTAGTGGTTTACTGAAAATCAGTGCCAGAGAAGGTTTAATGAGCCTCTTACTTGCAAGAAATGTAGCAACAACAGCTGAAAGTTAAGGTAAGTAGAGCAGAAATCAGGTCAAGCAGGGAAGAAACTGGACCATTGGAAGACAGGCAATGGCTTCTTGAAATGATGGATAACAAACCTACACTGCAATTAAGCAGAGGAGAAAGATACACCATCATTACATCAGAGCAACACCTGTCAAATTCAGATTAAAGCAGGAGGGGAAGCATGCTACACTGAAAAGCAGACTATGAGGGAAATTGATAGCCACACTCACATTTTCTACAGTAGCACTAGTCTAGTAGCCATTGTTACAGCCACAGCCACAGCCCCGTCTTCTTCGGACATGTAAGGAATAGAGACATCTGCCAGGAGGAGTCAAAAAGATCAAGATGGTGCCCATATTATCAAAACCATGCCCACTTTTTATTTGCATAGCATCCACGACATAGATAAAAAGGAGCGGGGCTCCAATCACATGGGCATAGGTACCATCTTAGCTTTTTTGACACCCATCTTGAATTCTCTTGATAGAAGGTTAATGGGTTGACCACATCAGAGAGACAGCTTGAAATTGGCATTCACTCACAGACCATAGACATCACATACACCCCCACTTCCCTTCCCCACTCAGTTCCATTGGTTATTGCAATATAGGCTGCAATGACCCATTGTTCAGAGTGCATTGGGAAAGGTGTAGGGTTTGGCATAAATTTCCTTCTCCCTTTTCCAGTCATCATCTCTGCTGTGGTTTAACTATTCTGCTAGTGAAGCTGTGTTTGCAGAGTGTATAAATTAGCATAATGTCCCTGAAAACATTTGAGCCATTGTGCAGATGGCAGGCATTCCACCTCCTGTTTCATCAGTCTAGAGCAGTCTTTCTCAACCTTGGCAACTTTAAGATGTGTGGACTTCAACTCCCAGAATTCCCCAGCCAGCACTGGTCTAGAGAGTTCTCCACCATCTCCAATGCCGTTTAAGTGTTGTCTTTGTGTATATGTTCTGATGTGCCAGAAAGATAAATGGACCACAATGCCACCTTAATCCTGCATTTCAGCCTGAATAAATATGGTATGAGTTGCACTTTCTTGCACTTAGAGGGAGTGTATGACTCCCAGGACATTTCCAAGCTAGCTATGTCCCATAAAGACATCCTGCATTTGAAGCTAGCTATGTCCCATAAAGACATCCTGCATTTGAAGCTAGCTATGTCCCATAAAGACATCCACAAAATGTGAAAGTTGCTGTCCTCCCATGCAAGACTGCCTGACTTTTAAGATTTGAAGGACTTCTGGGAGACGGGGGGTACCACTTTTTTGTGAACCACCCAGAGTCATTGGGAGTTGAGCAGTGTCCAAATTGAATGAATAAATAAAGTTTTTAAAAATCATCTTTTGAAGACAAGTAATGAGGATTCAAGACAGTGGCTGCTCCCTGAAACTCCTTGCCAAGAGAGACCCATCTGTTTCATTTTCAACTTTCTGCAGGTACAAATCATGTTCCCTTTCATACAGATACATCTTTGGCTATGAAGCTGAAAGGTAAATATTATAATGATATTGTACATAATAAAGTACAATGTAATTAGCCGTAAAGCAGGAACATGTGGTCCTCCTGATCTGGCTGAACTACAGCTCCCGGCTGGGAGGCTCTCCTGACCCTGACTTGGCAGTAAATCTCCAATCCCCAATGTTACATGGCTGTTTAGGGTTGAACTTGGCAGAAATCTCTCAGTCATTTGACAAATCTTTATCGCTAGCTAGAATGAAGCTATTGATTATTAATCTGTCAGTGTGAGGGTGCAGTTCCCTACTTATATTTGTGGCAGTTTAAACTAGTTGCTTTTTCTCCCCACCTTTCCCATGTTTCAACAAAACCCATGACACCAAGTGATTGTTGACATAACTGACACCTCTGCCCTAAGAATTGTTGACTCTTGGCTGATCTCTCAGAAGGCAACTACAGCCTGCATTGCTAGTGGTGAATGATGCTGTTCAGCCACCTATGGAAGACCTCAACTTTTGATCCCATGGAGAAAAAAATCCTAATGGTAATAAAAGAATCCTCTTCTTCTATGTCTAATAATAGTAAGGAAGAATGTGTGAAGTTATTTTAGAGTACAGTGCCATTGAAATACAATAAAAAAACAAACTGAGATCTAATCTGAATTGTTGATACAAGTCAACAAATCAAATCAATTCAAGTTTGATTCCATTTCATGTTTGAGTCAATTTAATTCAAATTTATTTGGTTGACAAAAAGTGTGAACTTATAGCAAAAATTTGTCAAACTGCTGAATCAGTTTGAAGGCACCTGATTTCATTTGACACATTGAATCAATTCAGGTAGAAAATTCTGTACAAAGGGGTGATCTTCAAATAAAATGTTTGAACTCCATACAGCCTCTAATAGTCAGGATTTTAGCGTGTATAATTTCTACATGGGAGGTGACTACACTCTCCTTTCTGCACACTGTAGTTTATTGATATAAAATGAAGTGGCAGATCTTCATCCGCTGTTACATTATTAGAAATCTAACAATCTTTCTAATGCCATACTTAATGTCTCATCATGATTACCCCTTGCTTTGTCCCAGAAAAGTCAGAAAATAAAACATAGGTGAGATACTGCTGCATACATAGAATTAGGTTTAAAATATGTTGAACAAAAGACAATTTCAGGTTACTCCTTTATCATTTATCCATATTTTTTTGTTGTGACAGCATCATCTTTACCATCAATTTCTGTATAAAAACATCACCAATTTAAAATATAAATGAAAAATGTTGCCTCACTTTGAACCTCAATGTAGTTTTCAGGAACCTTCTACTCAAAGTAAGAATATCATCTCCCTTTCAGCTTAAAGGTGGAAACATTTTTTTCCTGTAGTATGAAAAAACAATACAGAATTATACACAATTTATTAATGTTAAAGGTCCCAAATAAAGTCTTCTACATATCTTTCTCTTCCCTCTTCTCTCTCTCATTAGTTTAGGCAAATTTTTAAAATAACAGACTAGCTGAAAGGAAAAAAAATTGTAATGAAGCCTTTTCTATTTAATTCCTTAATCTTCTGAACATCTTCAAATGCCAGAACTGTCCTTTCAAGCACAGCTGGGGTATAACAGCTGCACTATTAAAATAGGCACTCTAGAGAAAACTCCTGAGTTTTGTTCTGAGTTCTGAGTTTTTTAAGTCATTCACTTATTTTCACTCATTAAGTTCTGAGTTCCATGTTCTTTAAGTCATTCACTTTCACTGATATTTGCTAAAGGCTACAGCATAAGCAGGCCCAAAATGAAATTTCTTGATTCAGCCTACCTTTTCTCCTCCTTAGACAGGTGATTAGGAAATGACCTGGGGGAGGCTGCAATTCATAAATGCTTATTCTTTTGCCATTATGCTCTGCAGTCCAGAGACATACGACCTGAGACATGAACATTACATATGGGCAAGAGTCTTGGGTGTTGCCCCAAGGCACGATCAAAGTTGCTACCAATTTGTAATGTTCAGTGAGAAAGGAGCAGAAAATTATTGAACAAATTCAACTGCATTTAACAATTTTAGCTTTAATTACATTTAAATAAAATGTATTTAAAAGCTTGTTCCCATTCCTTTGTCTTAGGACCATGCGCTTTTGGGAGGGCCACCTCATTATAACATCAAAAGCCAGGTGCAGCTGTCAGCTCAAAAAGTTACGTAGCCCTGTTCCAATCTAATTCACTAATCTGCCAGTTTATGCCTCTTATTTATAGGTGTTCATGGGGGAACAAGGGAGGCAAACTGTAAAATAAGTATGATATCATAACACAAACCCCATGACTTACATATTGTGTCCAGAATGTAATTCTGATAACCTGTTAACCTGCATTCTCCTAAAATGGCTGCCATGATGTGTGTGGGAAAATACATTTTCAAGAAAGCAAATTGATGAAGTATTTCCTCACCACTCCTTTAAGCCTCCAGGATGCTTTCTACCACCTCTCCTTATCTTGATCTTTTTTTCTGGGCAAATGTCATCTATCTAAAAAAACATTACATTTGTTGCTTTGATCACGTCTACCCATTCTTTTCTTGTCTAAGCATGCCTCTGGGGTGTCTGGGTGGCCTACAGGCATCTTTAGCCATAATGGTTTAGCCTGAGGCTGGTATTTTTTCTTTGTATCCTGCTAGAAATTAATTATTTTAATTTAAATATATAAACAATTAAATTATGTAGGATGAGTACAAATTGAGGCGTTGCAAGTTTTCTTGCTAACCATAGATACCGTGGTCACATACAGTTTATTTTATTACAGCTTGTATCAGACCTGTAAGAACATAAATGGCTCACAATAGCAGAATTATCTCCAGTCTGACATGTAACTTCTTTATCCTAAGGAAAGAAGGTGAAAGGAGTTTAAGTTCAAGCTAAGGCAACCTTTATGGATCACTATCATGTAATGGAGAAGAGACTTAAGCATCTCAGTGACACAATGCTCTAAACCATTGAGTGTCCAACCCCAGAAGGCTCACTCATGATCGGCAGCTTATAGTTCAGTGGTCAGACTAAATACAGAGTGCAATCCACTGGAGAAGAAAATGGCAATCCACTCTAATATTCTGCCAAAACCAACCAAGTGGACATTTACAACCAAAACAATAGTTGTTAATGTGATACCAGATGATGAGCCCACGGGCTGGAAGGTATCCAACAAGGTACTGGGGAAGAGCAAAGGACAGATGGGATAACACTGGTGCTTATGATATGGCTGAATTAAACCTAAAAGGAACTCCACAGGTGTCGAGCATTTCAGTGCTACAAAGATATGGAATGTCAGAACCAAAAACTAAGACAAACATGATGCGTTCAGAGCAGAAGTGTCCACACTGAACACTGATATTCTGGGAATCAGCAAACTGAAATGGGCTGGTATGGGTTTCTTCACAATCAGGACGACATCAGATCTTTCAGTGAGCTTTAGACCTCATGAGAAGCTAATGATTTGGAATAATACTTATTTGAAAATGAGAAAAAAAAATTAAAAAGCATGGGCTAAAGGGGGATAATTACTCTTAATCAGTTAATATGTAAAGACACCTTCAAGACCTTAAAAATTATAAAAGTAATATACTTTATCAAAAACAACTGACTATATTCAGTAATATATTTCTTCGCTCTTATTGCATCCTCAGAGTGTCGCCCTGCAGCCCTGTTTAGGGTCACCCGGGCCCTCCTGGGAAAAGGGGGGGCGGAGGGCTACTTGCAGGGTCATGCAGAGGAATTTGCTGAACACCTGATGGATAAAATTGCTCAGATCCGTTCTCAGTTGGAAGCCAAGCGTGGAGTAGGTCCAGAGGAGTTGCCCAGGGAGCGTTCTTGCCCAGTTATCTGGGAATGGTTTGATCCTGTTGTCCCTGAGGAAGTGGACAGGGTCCTCAGGGCTGTCAGTACAACCACCTGTGATTTAGATCCGTGTCCCTCCTAGTTAGTTAAATCTACCAAGGAGGTGACCTTAGGGTGGGTCCTGGCGGTGGTTAATTCATCCTTGCAGGAGGAGGTGCTCCCAAAGCCTTTCAAAGAGGCTTTGGTCCTCCCACTCCTCAAGAAACCATCGCTAGACCCCACCCTCCTGGACAACTTTCGTCCAGTCTCCCACCTCCCCTTTTTAGGGAAGGTGGTAGAAAAGGTGGTTGCGCGGCAGCTTCAGAGGATCCTGGAGGAAACGGATTATCTGGACCCCTATCAGTCAGGATTCAGACCCAGTTATGGGACAGAAACAGCATTGGTTGCACTTTTAGATGATCTCTGGCGAGAGTGGGATGGAGGGAGTGCATCCATCCTTGCTCTTCTTGACCTCTCGGAGGCTTTCGATACCATCGACCATGGTATCCTTTTGAGTCGGCTGCAGGAGTTGGGGTTGGGTGGCACAATGTTGTGCTGGTTCAGCTCCTATCTCCAAGGCCGAACCCAATCGGTGTTGATAGGGAGCGAGAGGTCCAGCCCCCAGCTCCTACTTTGTGGGGTGCCACAGGGGTCAGTGCTTTCACCGCTCCTATTTAATATCTACATGAAACTGCTGGGTGAGATCATCCGGCACCATGGGGTGAGGTATCATCAGTATGCTGATGATACCCAACTATACATCTCCATCCCAGGTGCCCTAAGTGATGCTGTGACTGCCCTTTCGCAGTGCCTGGAGGCTGTGGGGGCCTGGATGGGGGACAACAGGCTTCAGCTGAACCCTGGTAAGATGGAGTGGCTGTGGATACGGGGAGCCTCAAGATCTAGGACTTTGTCATCTTTGGTTCTTGACGGGGTTGCACTACCCCAGACAGACCCGGTGTGTAATCTGGGGGTTCTCCTGGACTCACGACTCCTGCTCGAAGAGCAGGTGGCAGTTGTGGCTAGGAGGGCCTTTGCACGACTTCGTGTGGTGTGGCAGTTACGCCCCTTCCTGGATCAGGGGGACCTCCACCCGGTCACTCATGCCCTGGTCACCTCTGGGTTGGACTACTGTAATGCGCTCTACCTGGGGCTACCCTTGAAGAGTATCCGGAAGCTACAGCTGGTGCAGAATGCCGCGGCGCGGACAGTTCTTAATGCCCCTAGGAGGGCACATATAACACCGCTGTTGCGTGAGCTGCATTGGTTGCCGGTTTGTTCCGGGTCCAATTCAAGGTGTTGGTCATTACCTTTAAAGCCCTTTATGGCACGGGACCAGGTTATCTGAGGAACCGCCTCACCCTGGTCACTTCAGCCCATCCCACTCAGTCCAGCAGAAGGGGCAGGTTGCAGACCCCACCAGTCAGGGAATTTCGATTGGTGGGGTCTAGGCAGAGAGCCTTTTCTGCTGTAGCGCCCGCCCTATGGAACATCCTGCCTTCTGAGGTCCGGTGTGCCCCCTCCCTCATGGCCTTCAGGAAAGGTATTAAATCCTGGCTCTGCCAGAAGGCCTGGGGGCCAGAGGGGGGCCCGCACCTGTGGAGATGGCTGGTGTCCCCCCCCCCCCCAGCATCTTACAGGTTTTTTTTTTTAGGGCCAAAAATTAGAGGAGGTTTTTTAGGGTATTTTTAATATGTTTTTAATTATTTATAGTTTTTAGCCATCTTGGAGAGAACTGTGTTTTTTATTGTGAGCCGCCCAGAGTCACCCGTTGGGGCAGATGGGCAGCATACAAGCCGAATAAATAAATAAATAAATATTAAGTTAACAATTTTGCAATGTTCCTTGTTTAGCCTGGATGCTAAACCCCCTGAAGTTTTAAGCAAGTTGGAGAAGGTTTTTGGAGAGGTGAAAGCAACAATATTGTTGGTTTTTTATTTAAAAATGCAAAAATAAATTTGGATTATATACGAGAAATCTGAAATAAAGAATTCTTGGATTTTAAGAAATGTCAACTTCATTTCTTACGATTAAAAAACCCAGTTAGTTCAACAACGGCTCTGGGGGGAGTATATTGGATTCTCCAATTAACGTTTACGAAAGATTGGCTGCCATCCTTTTAAACAATGAAGGGATTCCTTCAAGTCAGTTTTGACTCCTGGCAACTGCCTGGAGAACTCCCTGCAGTGTTCTTGGCAAGATCTTCAGAAGTGGTTTGCCCTTGCCTGCTTCCTAGGGCTGAGAGAGAGGGACTTGTCCAAGGACAGCCAAATGGCTTTGTGCCCAAGGCGGGCCTAAAGCTCACGGTCTCCTGGTTTCTAGCCTGGTGCCTTAACCACTACACCAAACTGGCTCTCCTTTTTATACTGGAGGTGTAACAGATTGGAAGGAACATTAGTACACCTGCTTTGGCCATTTCCATTGGTAGCTCCTTTTTGATTAGATATTATTGCTATGATGAAGCAGGTTTTACAAAGAAATTAAGGTTCAAGGATGCTAATATGTTTTAAATTAGATCCCCCAAATGTGAACATTCTCTATTCATGAAGAGCTTTGAATATACTGAGCCTGCACCATTACAAAAAAAAAAAAAAGTAATTCTATTCTTGGAAGGATACATCTATATGGATTCTAAAGACTGGCTCAGTGAAAATTTGTCAGCCCTCAGCTTCTGAAATGGTTTTGTGTCAACCGAGTGGGATGATTGGACAATATGATTCCATAGGGACTGAGTTCAACTCATTGTTTAAAAAAGAATATAACAATTCATATAAATATAATATTGTTACTTTGATATCCCAGAAAAGTAGTGAAATTAGAGAAAAAAATCAAAATTTTAATTGTATCACTGTATTGGTTGTTTTTATTATTTTCTCTATAATTTTTAGTGTTATTTTCATTCCCATTTTCTTCTTTCATTTTCTGGGGGTTTTGTTTTGTTTTGTTTTTTGCTATTTTTATTTTTAGTTTGTTTCATTTAATGTATGCAATATATAAATAATATATTATTTCATTAAATGAAATTACTTTTATTAGGCTTGTTCTTAATAATATTAGTTGCACTATTACTTGTACTGGGTCAAAGATTCAATGCAAATTATTTTTTGGAAATGACCTGCCAGGAAGCTACAGTTCAGACTGAATAAGGAACAATGTGTGGGAGCTCTACCAAAGGTTAATTCAGCCGAGGTCACCCGAGCTGATGGCACAGGGCAGACACAGCAACAGAGATTTTATCTTCCCTGATTCCTAGTTTCAAAAATTCATAAGGATGGTGGCAGTAGCCATGAAATAAAGAGGTATGTGCTACTTGGGAGAAGCACATGACAGATTGAGACAAAATGCTAAAGTGCAGAGACATCACACTGACAACAAAGATTGTTGAAGTCATGTTTTTCCCAGCTGTAATATACATACATCTGTGACAGCTGGACCACCAGTAAGAGTGAAGGAAGGAAAATCGATATCTTGTTGAGAATATTTTGGACCACAAGAAGAACACATCATTCAATACTAGATAAGTAAAATCAGTGTTTCACTGGAAGCACTAAGAATGAAACGAAAGCTTTTGGACATATAAAACAAAGGCAGGGCAATTGAAGAAGACATTGCTGCTTGAAAAAAATCAAAAACAATGGCTTAATATGCCATAGAAAGCAAGATGGCTAGACACTATCACTGATGACACAAGTATAAGCTTACAAGAAACCAAGGAAGCAGTTACTGACAGGCAATCCTGGTGAAATGGTGTCCGAAACGAATGAACTACAACACAGCAACCTAGAGAATGTTCGGGAACCACAGAATGGAGGGCAGCAGAAGAACCAGGGTTAGGAGCTCAAAGTGTAAGGATAGCCAAGACTTGGTGCTGAATGAATTCAAAGTTTAAAAAAAAAAAAGGGACAGACCACAGCAGGCAGAAATGGTAATCGATGAGCATCAAACAGCATATGAACAAAAAGAAAACAGGAAAGAAAGAACAATGGGAAGACACAGATTCAGTGGTGTCTTAAGACAAGTTGCCTAGATAGGAAGCCAAAAAAAAAAAAGCGCCAGAATGCTGGAATACTGAAATAGGGTTCAATAAGAGAATATTTTGCCATTCAGATCACTGGGCATGGTTTCTGAGTCGCTAGTGTTGAAATGACACTGGTCCTGCACAACTATTGCATGGGAAGGATGGTGCACAGGAAAAGGTCATGTGCCTTAGGCCCAAGTACACATCAATCAATGGATCCTGTGCCAACTATGTGCCAGTCAGTTCTTGCAAAACTGCATGCCCACCAATACCAGATAACTGTAGGGTTTTTTTTTTTTAATCTGCTTAACAGTCATTACTGACCCTGCAGTGACCGCCCCCTAGCGGTTTTCAAGGCAATTGCATCTTTCTAGTTTCGGAATTAGACTTTGCCAGAGCCTAATTCCTAGAGCGTCAGCCCAGCTGGCAGCACAGGAGGCGGGATTTCCGTTGCTTCGCGCCCCCTTTTTCGGACGAGCGCGGTTTTTCGCGCTTTTACCGGCAACTTGTCCCGTCTCTCTGTTGAGCCTCTGCCAGCATTTTTCCTCCCACCGGAGTCCTCATTTATCTACTCACGTATGTTTTCGATCTGCTGAGTTGGCAGAAGCTGCGGGTATAGAAACAAGAGCTCACCTTGTTAACGCGAGGCTGGACTCGAACCGCTCTGGCCGGCACTTTCAGCGTCATTAAGCCGCTGCGCCACCGCGTCCCCAACTGTAGGGTGGTATAAAGTAAAAAGCCTGACTTAGCTCAGTGAATATTAGAATGATGCAAGCTTAAATAATCTGGGACATTTTCTTAGCTGGAACATTACCGCTTGCCTTAGATTGTTCTCCCATGAGATCACTTTCTCCACTAACCCCCCACATGCACTTTAGTTTTATATTCTTAGAAACACATTTGCCATTTCTACTAGAAAAAAGACCTAGTTTCACAACTAGGAGAACTCTGCAATAGGTCTTCACAAGAATCAGAAAATGTATCTTTATTGAAATCCAGGGAATAGCCCATGGGAATAAAATGGCCATATAGCTAGAGACCATCATTCAAATTAATAATAGCTCCACTCCCAGGGTCATATGCTATGTTAATATTATTGAGACCTTTTAATAAATTTCATTAGAGACAAATACAGTTAGTCAGTCACCTACCAACAGCACCTAGGTTTCTTATAATGTGTGTGTCCCAAAAGCACAAAACATGCATGCCTGTGTTTTTCCTTGCTTATTTTCTAAAGTTTGTGTGATGAAAGGTCTAACAGAAGCCATTAGCTTTATAACTGTGTGTATATGTAGATGGGTATACAGGTGAAACTCGAAAAATTAGAATATCGTGCAAATGTTCATTTATGTCTGTATGGCAACTCAAAAGGTGAAACCAATATATGAGATAGACGCATTACATGCAAAGCGAGATATGTCAAGCCTTACTTTGGTATAATTGTGATGATTATGGCGTACAGCTTATGAAAACCCCAAATTCACAATCTCAGAAAATTAGAATATTACATGACATCAATCACACAAGGATTGGAAATAGAACAATATCGGACCTCTGCAAAGTATAAGCATGCATATGTACTCAGTACTTGGTTTGGGCCCCTTTTGCAGCAATGACTGCCACAATGTGGCGTGGCATGGATGCTATCATCCTGTGGCACTGCTGAGGTGTTATGGAAGACCAGGATGCTTCAATAGTGGCCTTCAGCTCTGCTGCATTGTTCGGTCTCATGTCCCTCATCTTTCTCTTGGCAATGCCCCATAGATTCTCTATGGGGTTCAGGTCAGGCGAGTTTGCTGGCCAATCAAGCACAGTAATCCCATGGTCATTGAACCAGGTTTTGGTACTTTTGGCAGTGTGGGCAGGTGCCAGGTCCTGCCGGAAAATGAAGTCAGCATCCCCATAAAGCTTGTCTGCGGAAGGAAGCATGAAGTGCTCCAAAATCTCCTGGTAGACGGCTGCGTTGACCCTGGACTTAATGAAGCACAGTGGACCAACATCAGCAGATGACATGGCTCCCCAAATCAACACAGACTGTGGAAACTTCACACTGGACTTCAAGCATCGTGCATTGTGTGCCTCTCCATTCTTCCTCCAGACTCTGGGTCCTTGGTTCCCAAATGAGATGCAAAAGTTGCTCTCATCAGAAAAGAGGACTTTGGACCACTGGGCAACAGACCAGTTCTTTTTTTCTGTAGCCCAGGTAAGACGCTTCTGACGTTGTTTGTTGTTCAGGAGCGGCTTGACAAGAGGAATACGACATTTGAAGCCCATGTCCAGGATCCGTCTGTGTGTGGTGGCTCTTGATGCACTAACTCCAGCCTCAGTCCACTCCTTGTCAAAGTCCCCAACACTTTGGAATGGCCTTTTCCTGACAATCCTCTCCAGGCTGCGGTCATCCCTGCTGCTTGTGCACCTTTTTCTACCACACTTTTCCCTTCCACATAACCTTCTATTGATGTGCTTTGATACAGCACTTTGGGAACATCCAACTTCTTTTGCAATTACCTTTTGGGGCTTTCCCTCCTTATGGAGGGTGTCAATGATGGTTTTCTGCACAACTGTCAGGTCAACAGCCTTTCCCATGCTTGTGATTCCTACTGAACCAGCCTGAGAGACCATTGAAAGGCTCAGGAACCCTTTGCAGGTGTTATGGATTCATTAGCTGATTAGAGTGGGACACTTTGAGCCTAGAATATTGAACCTTTTCACACTATTCTAATTTTCTGAGATTGTGAATTTGGGGTTTTCATAAGCTGTACGCCATAATCATCACAATTATACCAAAGTAAGGCTTGACATATCTCGCTTTGCATGTAATGCGTCTATCTCATATATTGGTTTCACCTTTGGAGTTGCCATACTGACATAAATGAACATTTGCACGATATTCTAATTTTTCGAGTTTCACCTGTATGTTCACATATACCATAATCACGCAGACTAGACAACATTGCTTAGCCTCCCAAATGCTGGAAGGAGCATTGGTCATGTGTGTGTCACAGTCAGTCTGCAAAAGCAGCTGTTGCAGTTGCAGGACGTTATTCTTACCACTTCTAAACTGTTGATGCTACTTCAGCATTCCTCTCTTATTATTACTTCAGTAGAAATAAACCATGGTTCAATACAGCCTGCACAGCTATTACAAGAGTAGAGATCCAATGGGACTTAAATAGGCAGATTTTAGGCTTTTTCTCCATTTCTCATGTCACTTATGAGTGTACTAGTACAAGAGGAGGAATGTTGAATTTATATTATGGCCAGGTATACTAATGACACAAATAAGAGTAAAAAACAGGTATAAGCCTTGTTTGGGAAAATGCTTTTGGATCAAGCCAAATAGTCAGTTGTGTTTTGCAGAAAGGAGATAAACTCTAGTCTTGTTTTCTCTCTGTTCAGAAAGTTCAGGCTGAATTACATCATGGTGGGAAGACCAGTTTCTAACCTGATCCATCTGCATGTTCTCTAAGTGGTCGTGATGCTCAGCTGGGCTGAAGCTGCTCAAAAGAAGGGGGCTATGCATGTCGTGTCTACTTCAGCACCAGCAATAATGGAATGGTCAAGAATATCTCAGAGGCCCTGACTTGACAATTCTCCTGGAAGAGGATCTGATCTGATCTGACACTGCACAAAGCCCCTGTGGCCAGATGAGCTAATGATGCATCCTCCTCTCCCAAAAGCCAAGGAAAACTGTGTGATAGTTTTGTTTTTCCAAGGAGACCTATTCATCCCATCTGTCAGATATCATTCTGGGACCTTGCTGAAACACATGTGATGTATTTTAAAGCAAAGAATGTCGGAAAGACCTGACATCCGCCAGAAAGGGTTGGAAGTTACATAATAACAGTTCTGGACATTAGTTTAACGTTTTCTCCAAGGAGAAGCCTATGCCTTTGCCTTAGTCAGCTTATTCTACTTCATTCTGGATGCTGGAAGCACTAATTTGCTTCCTTTTTTAAAGTACACATAAAAGGGACTCAACGTGAGCAAGGAAGCCTCCACAATTTGGTAGAAACCAAGGACTTGCGAAGGTCACGGTGAACTTTACCTGGTGCTCAGAAGTGAGCTCTCTGGGCTTAAGAGTTCTTTCACATCTCTTGAGAGAAAATGTAACCTATTTCAAAGGAAGCCCTGCAGCATTCAGTGCGCTCCTGCCCTCCTCCTCCTCCCTCTAATTATAGTATGGAATCAGCTTTAGAACTGGAACACAGATTAACTTCTGTAAAAAAGAAAAACTCACAGTACTGTGTCTGCCAGTCAGGTCTCTTACAAGTAATGCCGTTTAGAAATCAGAGATAGCAGGGGGATGGTGGGAAAAGAAAATGCAGAAAGTACTTTTTTTAACCAACAATCAGCCATCACACAGTGAAAGCTTTAATCAGCTGCTTTTCAATCTCACGAAAAACACCACATGGCTATAAGGAGATGAGTGCAGGCAGTGTGTGGCCTCAGCATTATCCTCTAAAAGGCCAAATCTGTACTTCATTGAGAGAGTCAGAATGAAACCCAAAACTATTATCACAGATTCCAAAGGCAACCCAACAGTGTTGTTCACAGCTTCCACAAAGGATGAAGTAAAATGAATGAAAACCCTCCTATAGAGGGGACAGAAAAAAGAAGGAAATAAACCATAGACATATTTTAGGATGCAGAAGTCTGGTGAGGAGGAAAGAAAACATGCATTTCAATAGTAGAGAATGGGCAAAATTATCCATTTTAGGAAAAGACATTCTTGGTGGGGGTGGGTTAGTTGCCTAGACTGACTGACTAACTAACTAACTAACTAGTCAAAGCACTTCATATACATTCTCTAACCGTAATCCTTAAAACAACTCCATGAGCCAAGTCAGATAAGTCATGATCAGCTGTGTGTCAGGCTCTGTGATTGTAGGACTGTAGTCTAGTCAGCTGTGGTGGGTTGTATAACTGTCAACAATTGGACAGCTGTTGAAAGCAAGCATAGGTGTGTGGCTCTGGCAGACCCAAATGCCAATTTCATCTCTATTCTGGCAACTCGATTACAGATTCTAATACTGTTGCACATCTGAGGGATTAGACATCTGCTCCCTGTGTGATGTATGGGATCATCAGTCAACAATGCCCATTACAACTTACTTTGAATGGGCTCATCCTTACACAAAAGAATCATGATAATTTATAGAAGTCATCACTCATCCATATATATGGCCCCACAAATAACAACATCCAAAAACTAATGGGGAACATTGTAACTTCACAGAATACTTTGTCACTGATTTCACTGTGGCTGTCCATCAAGAAAAGGATTACCAAGACTGATTACATTGCAGAAAAACTGAGCTGAGAATCCATCAGGAGATTTAGCACTATCTCTAAGTCTTCTTATCATCCTATATGTGCCAATCAACTCTTTTGTAAAGAAGCGTTTGTGTCACACCTAACAAGTGTTGTGTTAATGGCTATATGTTATAGGTGGTTTGAACTGTCTGCACCTCCTAGATTTCACTTCTCTCTGACCTTTCCTTTTTCTATAGCCTCGATGCTCCAATAAGGGCTACATACATGTGTGTGTGAGTGTGTGCTTCCTCAGATCAATATTTTTCTGATGAAATAGATTGAAAATGTATGCTATACTAAATATATTAACCTTTAAGATACCATGATACACTTTAAAGGTTTGAACCAGAATTTTCTGTTACATGGCTTCATCTGAAAATCACTGCACTGCACCAAAATAGTCATTTATAAGGCAAACTATTCTGGAAAGTTATCGGATTGTTTTGTTCCCTCTTTTCCAGTCTAAGATAAATGCTCGAATATCACATTGCTTTGGAGAAGTCAACGCACTAGAATGTGACCCGATCACTGTGGAAATCTCTTTAAGTGGCAATCAGTGTGAACTATGAAGCCTTGCAGTTCCCACACCCTGGGCACCCTGCTTCTTTGTTCCTCCATTAACTCCACTTGGTGTAATCCTACACTGGCTAGTGGGGACTACTTCCAATCTCATCAAACTACCTCTTGGATTTTAAAGGAGGAAAATGCCATTTCAGATCCAGGCACCCAGCTTCGAGGAATGGCTTTTGAGAGGAATGGCCATTACAAGTCTCAGTGCTCCAGTAAGGAAGTGCTCTGTGAAAGGAAGATTGCATGGAAAAGTCTTTCTTTCTATACATGTTTTTAGAACATATGGCTGCAAACATATGGCTGCAAACATTTTGAAAAGAGCAATTCTTTCCCTCCCTCCCCCTTTTTTGTTCCTTTTGTTAGAAGCTGATGTAGAGCTTCTGGAAGGTGAAAGTCCTTCCCCGCTGAATAGATTCTAGACTCTCAGCGCTTTCGCTGCTTCCCTGGCAATCAGCTAACTGGAAGGAGCTCCAAGGAAGCAAGATGAGGTGAGGGTTGCTGCCTGAGCTGGCTTGCACCTGTGTTTCTGACTACACTTTTGCCAGAAGATTGTAGCCCTTCGAGGTAGTCCAGACAGGAAACCAAAACCATGAGTTACTACCACTACCTTTATTGTAAGGTTACAGAAACAGAATCTTGCACGTCTGAAAGCACTTCTCCCCTCCCCTGCCTTTATTTCCAGAGAACTAGGGAGGGTCCCTTCCGAGACGCTTTCTCTGCCCACATTCCTTCTCTGGGCTGATGCACCTCTTGTCTGACCACTGTCTAGGTTGCAGCTCCTCCGCCTCCTGTCTCCCATGGTTATTCTCACAAACCATTACAGATGAAGAAAAAAGATGACTCAAATGTGAAGAAAACAGTGGAATAGCTGGAGCCTCAGGGACCAAGCAGAAGATAAGCAGAAACAGCTGCCAGCAGCTTAGGGCAGAAGAAAACAGTCTTGCAAGAAATAAAACAAGGAAAAAAGCAATCGTCTGACAGAGGGTTGGAGCTCACTATCAAGCAAAGCCCCCAGCAAACAATAATCTGCACACAGGAAAGCAGAGCAACGGGAGACAGCCAGTAGAGCAGAGGCTGCGGGGAAGAGATTGAAAGCAAAAGTTAAGAGAGGGGCTGGAGGGAGGGCAATAGCACTTAAAGAAACCAGTCACCAGTTTTGGCCGAGGCTATGTGATTGCTTGATTTATAGGCCGCTGTGTGCATAGCCTCAGAAAGGGCCCTGGAAAAGGAAAGATGTTTACGAGACTCAGTGCACAACACGAAAGAGAAAATATGAGAGCAGTCTGGAAAGAAACTCATAGGTTAATGGGAATAAGCCTGGGGATTAGGAAAAAGGATGATAGGTATAGGAGCAGGAAGTAGGTTTGGGACTTCATGCTAGGAAAACAAAAGTTCTCCTTTTGTCATCATTGAGCAATAAAAAAAAGCCTGTATGGGAAAAACATCCCTGCTCATCATCCTCTTGTGACTGTACCATCCAAAAATGAACCTGTGACTACTGACAGGCATGACTACTTTGAAAACAGAGCTGTGAGAATGTGGGAAGGGAACCACATCCCTCAGCATAGTGCGTTTCCTTGTTGCTTCCAGTTTGTTTCAGGCTGAGTGAAGGCAGTAGTCCGTTGGGAAAGAAAGAGACCGTGTGGGAGGAAGCCCAGACGTAGGTGCCCTAGGGTGGGATCTGCAGCATCTCTGGCCAGGAGGCAAGGAGGCCAGCCCCTGTGGATGAAGGAAGCCAGGTGGATGGCAATGGAAGAGGAAGAGGCAGGGCAAGCAGCAGTGGGGACAAAGGATTAGTAGGGGAAGAGCATTCATGAGGACCCAGAAATGCCTGGAGCCTTGCATCCAATTTGGGAAAACATCCCTCTGGGCTACAAACGATAATTTAGTTCTTCAGGCACCTAAGTGGGCTACTTTTGGGCTACAAACTCCAATCCATACCTGTGGTTTTCTGCATTTCTAAATGACAATTTATCTCTCTGTCTCCTTGCATTAATCCATAGAATTGCCTTTAATACATCGTCTGAATATATTTTGATATCAACTGTTCTTTCTTTCTGGATACAACTGTCTTCTCACCTTTCACTCTGATTATCTTGTATTAGTGTTGTTTCTGTAGCAGGTTGTCCTAAAGGCACAAATGTTCCTTTCAGATTTTTTTTTTCAGCCCAGCTTCAGGCTCTCAAGTTTAATCAAAGGCATTTGATATAGCCAAACGTTATCCTCTTAAAAGGACTCTGCAGATAAAGAAAAGTAACTTCCATACACTATCATCTGGATTCATTTCATATTAAACATCCATGATATTCTGTCAGCTTCAGATCAACTCCTGAAAAAAGAATCCATACTGAATAGATTTGTAGAACCTCCTTCTAAACATTCCTATCACAAGTACATTTTATTTTTCATTCTTTTTTATTTTATATCAATACCTCTACAAAGCATCTCAAAGCATTTTACAAAATATGAAGCACTTAATAAAAAACAGTAACAACTGTACACACACACACCCTAAAGACAATAAAAAAGAGGGGAAAGACAGGAGTGCCAAAAAGGTCAAAATGGCACTGTGAGAGATTGGAAGGAAGTAGAGGAGGAATATAGATAGGTGAGAACAGACAACGCAGCCCAGATGTGACAGCCGTGGAAAGCAAGCATTGCAAAGAGACTCCACCCAAATTAACTCACTCTAAGCCTAGTTAGAGAGCCAATTTGGTGCCGTGATTAAAGGCACCAGGCTAGAAACGAGAAAACTGGGAGTTCTAGTCCTACCTTAAGCGTGAAGCCAGCTGGGTGACCTTGGGCCAGTCATTCTGTCCCACCCTTTGGAAAAAGACAAAGGCAAACCGCTTCCGAAAATGTTGCCAAGAAAACTGCAAGGCCTTGTCCAGGCAGTTGCCAGGAGTCAAAAGTAACTTGAAGACAGTCCCTCCTCCCCAGAAACCCATGGTTAGGAATTTACTCTTACAGTTTTAAAGATTACGTTTTTATCCCAGACTAGCGTTAAAAATGCCTTTCTGAAATCTGTATGGTTCATGCTTCTTTGGTTTGTCAGCTATGTGGAGATTGACTAGCCGGTACAAGTGTGCAGTTGAAGCCATACCCTTTTTTAACATGGGGTTCAATCACATGTCACATTCACCATCTTGACTTTTTTGACCAGTATTCTGGTCCTAAATTGTTCAGGGCTCAAAATGGCAAAAGGAAAACCTTGAATCTGCCTTGGTAGGAAAGTGGTGGCCAATGCAGTCGCTTCAACAGAAATATAACAGCTATATGGCCAGTTGCCCTGTGGAGCAAGATGGATGATAGATAGATAGATAGATAGATAGATAGATAGATAGATAGATAGATAGATAGGAGAGAGAGAGAGAGAGATGATAAAGAAACTCAGAAAGAGAGAGATTTGTCAAATCCAGGCACTAATCCATCCAATTATTTATTTTATTGAATCAACTCATACGCTGCCCAGTCATGAAGGCAACTTTAGGCAGTTGAAATATTAGGGCTAAAAACAATGACACAATAATATAAATAAACAATAATATCTATGCAGAGGTGAAAAAACCAGACAAGACCCAAATAACAATAGTAAAGCATGAATCCAATCCAGTAACAAGGAGCATAGCATAACATTCCTTACTCCAGGGCCTGTTTGGAAGAACCAGGTCTATAAAGATTTGCAAAAATGCTGTAAGATTTGGACCATTTGGCTAGCAGGAGAACGTTGTTCCATAAGGGTGGTGGAGTCATAGAAGAGGCTTATCTCCTAGGCCTTGCAGGATGCCATTGCTTTACAGATGTGTAACAGTATGTGGGAATGACCCTGGGAGACAGGAGGAAGACCCATAGCCTGGACAACCATCATGCAAAAGGTATCTCAGTCCATCCATAGAAGCAGAGGGGCTGTGGGAAGTGTTTCAGAAAGGACCCTCCCTAGTTTTCTGGAAAGTAAAAGGAAAGGAGGGGAGGAATACTTTCAGACTTGCAAGATTAATGTCAGGGTGAGATATGGCAAATTGAAGACGGCTCCACAAAAGCAGAGGTGATGACTACGGCAAAGACCAAGGAACTGGTGAGTAGAATGGTTCCTTGGAACACCTCTGGATAAGGAAAGGATGGGAGATTGCTCACATGTGCTCCCAATGGCTGGTCCTCACAGGAGGACCACAGGACAGTAGTTCTCCACAGATTTGAGTGCCAGGAGATGATGGAATCAGCTGTCTTGCTCACAACCATGGTGGAGCCTTTTAAAGGATGCTAAGTTCACAACCCTCACTTTCTAATCACTTTGTAAATTGCCTGTTAACCATCTATTAGAGACCTTTAGAATGACAAGTTTGAAAAGCCTTCCTCAGGTGAGTTTATTTTCAACTCTGAACAAAAGAAAAATTAATTATAAGCTTAAGAACTTAAATAATTTGAAATAAACAGCAAAAAGCTAAATAAGATTTTGGTCTAAGAAAGTTATAAACAGATTAAGGATCCAGATAAATTTGGAATATCGACATTTTACTGTAAAATTTTGGAATTAACTATAAAAGATAAAACAACTTCTTATGGGAAACAGACTTATTTTGGCTATCCTGGCTATTGTAAGCCATAACAAAGATAAGTTACTTTATGATTTTAGAAACTAGGCATTAGAGGGGACTAAAGATTCTAAGCAGAAGAAAAAAAAAATACAAGCTTGTTCTTGATGTCAGTTAATATGGGACTTACAAAACGACACAAAACTTTATAACTTCGGAAATATTGAAGGAGATCTTTGAAGAACAGAGCCAGAAATTAGTAACTACAATGTCAACACTGTCAGTAATGATGTCTGCTTCTATGGATAGACTACATCTAAAAGATGTTAATGAGGGAATGACAGATGTGGAACAAATTTTATTTGACAAGACAAAATACCAAAAATGGATCTACAAACGACAGGCCAAGAGAATGATTTGGAAAAGGACATTTTACTGGATATACAAAAGAAATAAGCTGAAGTTTTAATAATTAAAGGGGAAATACAAATAATAAACCAAGAGAATGACCTGGAAAATGTTTTCTTATTGGATCTACAAAAGAGGCTTGTTAAAGCCTTGAAGAAATCTGTGTGATGGGATAAAGAAGAATTGAAGAGAAATCAAATCCTATAACAATATTTGATTGAATTAAGGATTAAGCCTGTTAGAAGTAAAAGGAAGGAATATAAAGTTGGTTTATTTGATCAAGATTAAAATAGGACTTTTTTTTCGCAAAGTTCTGGCAACGCTTTATTGACTTTTTGCTGACACTAGGATTGAAAAGTTGATGTTCTATGGATTTGCTGATAGATAAGGGATGGAATATGGGATGAAGAGATATCTGTAAACGTCTAGGGGGTGAAGAGTTACTAAGTGTACTTGTGATGAAGTTTGGAAGTCACTTCTTTATATATTTCTTTTCTTTTTCTTTATTATATTCTATCTTTTCTTTTTCTTCTTTCTTTTTTTCTTTTTTCCTGCACTTTTTATTCTTTCTTCCATTCTCTTCTCTTTCTCTAAGTTTAGTTTGTATTAGTTTTTACTACTGTAATTAAAATTCTTAATAAAAATTATAGTCAAAGATGTCAGCCTTTTGAGGTAGCCCAGACAAGAAGCATATCAATAAATACTAGCTCTATCTTTATTGTAAGGTTACATTAACAGAATCTTGCAAGTTTAAATGATGAAAAAGTAATAAGTATACTCTTATATTGTTTGCAATGGGCAATGGGCAGAATTCTCCAGCTTAACCTCAGAATTACTCTGTTAGTTAATAAACACACACACATACAGTGCAAAACAACCTAGACTGAGTCATTTGGGCACCTGAGGTAGGACATTCCACAAGCATCTCTCTTCAAGAGTAAAAGCATAGTGCATAATTATCATCCGATCATAAAACCAATGACCTAAGCCAATTGCTCTCCTCTGCCTAATGGTAGGGCTGGCCTTCTTTTGCCTGCTTGACTCCCAATTATCCTATAGAATTGCACCAAGACAGTATATAGATGCAGCCATAACGGCATGTCACATTAATAGGGACTGAAGTTCAACTGTTGGTCTTCTGTCTTTTTTGTCCTCCACATTTGTCTCCTTTATTAGCATGCCTACCTTTAGGACATTACATTACATCTTCCCATGGTGGATCGATAAGCAGGATCTTCTTCACATTGTCAGGCTTGAATACTAGCACAACAGGCCCAGCAAACTGCCACAGTGGAGTTCCTTCTCTACATTGCATGGAAGTTAACTCTTTAATTCAAATCTAGCAATGCCAATATAATTTATATAGATCTCTATTTCTTTTCTGGCACCTTCTATGTGGTTTGCATAAAGAATGGGACATAGATCTTTAAATGCTAATTTGCCTTGGTCTTACTTTTCTACAGTACTGAACATGGGCTTGAAGTGCTGAAGCTCTCCCCCTGCTCTGCTCAAAATCCTTCCCTATAAAAACATGAGTGCCTAACCCTTTTTTCTCCTCTCCCTTTTCCATTCACCTCTCCTACCCCAGCATTCTTTTATCTGCTTAAATATCCTTGGCTGCAAGACATCCAGTATGGAAAGTTCATCCATTTTTAATTCATTTAATACCCTAGGAAGAGCACACTTTTGAACTGGAGGGCCTCTGACAATGACATATATAGCAGTTGGCCTCCTTTGTTCAGGGATGAGCAGTTGTGGACACAAAAGATACAGCTCCAATGAATAGTCGCAGCCCGTTCAAAGGAAGGAGTGCATTTTCTCCCTGAACTGCAAGAACAAACATCTTCAGATAAAGGGCGCACACACACAAATGCTGCCACATTATCCATTATTGTCAGTTATTGCCAAATTATCTGTAATACCTTACGTGCAAGCGAGCTGTACTCACCCCCAAATCTACATAAACAAGCTGATATTTTTCCACTCCTGGAGATCAGAAACAAGCTATCAGGCATTCAGAGTGATGTCTCAGGGATATAAGGTCAACTGGTGGGAATGTCTGATTCACAGTTCTCTAGCTAGAAAATTCTCAACCTCCACAAATTAAGCTGCTGGAAAAGAACATCTGGGGAAACCCAGAGTAGACTTTTGCAATAATCAGTGCATGTGAGCTCGGTTCATTCTTGGGCTGTACACATGCTGGTCCTTGATTCTGAATGGAAATCTACCTGCCAAGCAGTGGAACTCATAAGTGCTGGTTAAAACAAAATAAATCCTGCTACTCTGACACCTGCCCATTTCTGCCTTGCCTTGCCTTTCTTTTCTAGGCACCGCAGGGATGTTGCTCCAAGGCTGGGATGCTTGAAGTAGCAATTATGCTATTGAGAACACCTCTGTGAACTGATTAGCTAACAAGCTGGGATTTAGGAAAGGTTTCTTAATTTATATTTCTTTGCTATCATGCTAAACAGGAGGCTCTTGGAGAGGCTCCTCCAGCCTTAGCAACTTCTAAATCTGTAGACATCAAATGCCAGAGTTCTCAGCAGAGGTCACACCCACTGAAGGCTCTCTGGGAGGGGAAATCTATACTGCTAGAGGGTATGCAGGTTGCTGAAAACTGGCTTAGGGTTATACTTAATTCAGCCTAGAAGCACGATACTAACAGGCATCATGTTCTATTTTTCATTTTGTACACATTTAAGCATTTGAATGAGTGAATGTACCTTTTTTTTTTAATTGCCCTTATTTCTTTGGCTTTCTGTCTGGCGTGGGAGAAAACCTTGAGTATATTTCAGATTAGAAGAAGAACCCATGTTATATAATACCTCATGTGTCTATTCAAAATAAAAGTGCCACTGAGTTCAATAGGATTTACTACTAAATGGGTGCCTACAAAATTCAAGGTGAATGAATATTTTTATTACAGTCACGGACCAGAATTGCAAACAAAAGCACATTAAAAATAAAAATAAAGTAAAAGCAATACAAGATAAAATATTACAATTGGTGGTGGGTTTGTCAGTGAATAATCAGTCTGCCTAATTTTACAGGCAGTATAACAAAATTCAGTTGTGTTCAAGGTTAAATCTCTTGTTTTTAATCTCAAAGGTGGCATTTTTTAAATGCTAACAGAACTTTAATGCATTCGGCATCTACACGTATAACATGTGGTCATATAACATCCACACTCAGAGACTGCCCTCTGGGTTGCTAAAGACTTCCATTTCCATGATCATCTTCAGGGTCCATGGACCATAACTTTTCAAAAGCCATACCCCTCCTCTGGAAGAATATCTCCCTGCCATTTAAACAGCCTCCTACCTCCTGGCTTGTAAAAAAACTAGTGAAAACCTGGTTGTTTTACCAAGCCTGGAGACTAGGTTATTATGATGACATCTTTAGATGATCTGTTTTTAATTGTTCTGAATATGACTTCCATTGTTATATGATAATAATATAAGGTTTTGTTCTTAATTTGCCTTGTATGAGTTGCTTTTAGTCCCAGTACGTATTGGGGACTGTGTGCCACTTGGAGTCAGTAGACTGGAGTGGTCTCTAAGCAGAAGACAGGGAGGGAGGAACAGAGGAATATGATGTGCATAGAGCAGACTATGCACTATTAATTTTGCTATTTAAGGAATACCTATTTCTGTTTCCTAATATGCAGACAAAACAGATCAAAGTGCATCCAAACTCACAAACCACAAGCACTTGATTTCCAAGCAATAGAGAAAGCAGTTCAGACAAGTTTGCAAAAGATAATTCGTTTATTTAGGAAGGAAGCATAGAAAAGCAATCTTCCATTTTACAGAAAAGGAATAAGAGGGTTGGTTTGTAAATTCCCCATCCCTAATAAGGGAAGAGTAGCATTTGGCCTTTGAATGGTACACTGCTGGTGCACTCCAAAAATAGGCAGGGCTAAAACAAAGGAGTGGGCAGAGCCAGGGCAAAAATGGCTGAAAATAATTAAATACATTTCATATGACCATTCCCTTTATTAATCCCTTCAATATTTTATTGGTTGGAATATCCATCTAACCAATAAGAGGCCTGGTACATAGAGACATGCAAAGTAAGTCTTTTAGACGAGAAAAGGAAATAAAAATGCAGCATCCCTCTACATCTATGGCCTATAGCAGTGTTTCTCAACCTCAGCAGCTTTAAGAAGTGTGGTCTTCAACTCCCAGAATTCTGAGCTTCCCCATGCCAACAGCGGGAAATGTTGCTAAGGTTGGTCTATAGTTTTATAGGTGCAGAATGCCAGTGCAGGCAATATTAAATTCCAACTTATGAACAAGCAGTCTAGTTTTAAATAACCAAACTTAAAGATAGAAAAGAAATACAGGGGAGAAAATAGCCCTTCTCCATTATGATATGGTTGAGTCACTGGGGAAATTTCCCCGGTTGACAGTTATCCAAGTCAGGGGAAACTTGGTTGCTGGTGAAAACAGAGAGTGTGGGGGTAAAAATGATAGGCAGTGATGGAAAAAGAGAAGAAAAAGAAGAGTGGCTTATAATTACTTCTTCAGCGTCTGGGAAATACAAAGGACCATGTCCAGGTTGCCCATGGAAGACTAAAAATAATCTCTGCATACAGGTGACTTCTAGAACTTCCATTTTAAAGCTAAACTTCTGAATGGAAGCCAAGTGGTTCCATTATTTTAAAAAAAAAATCCCTCATGATTTGGTTAAAAACCAGATTTTAAAATATCCAATAGTCATAATTACCCCAAAACATTAGTAGCAATATCTTTATATCTTATTAGCTGTTGCTTTCTTCCTTTACCTCTTCATTAGGTTAGCCATACATCAGACATTTCACTGAATATGCAGAGCTGCACAATGTCATGCACGGAACTGATTCAACATGGGCTTGATAGGTGGATAAAATATTCTGAAGGCTACAATATAAAAAATTTTTACAAAAATAAAATATAAAATATTCCTTTCTGCAGCTACTCCATCCCTCATCCTCATTGGCCAAGTACTGTTCTTGCTATACTCTTCCAAACTATGAAAGCAATGCCATTCTTCATGTTCTGGGTAGTAAACAGTGTGATCTTCTCACTGAAAGTGTTCAATTCTAGTCCATTTCAATGTGTTGATGCCTAAGATGTCAATGTGTAGTCAATTAATTTCATCTTTCGCTGTGTTGAGCTTTCCCATGTTCATGCTTCTTATCTTCCACGTTGTCTTTGCAGCTTCTCATTTTCTTTTCCTGCATGGCAACCACAGCAGCTATACATCCCAACAGCTATAATCTGGAGGATTATATATTCTTGGCATATATTCCTGGTATTTTTCTTGAAAACGTAAGGACCATATCATCAGCAAATAAATTTAATAAATAACTTTTGCCTTCTATATTTAGCCCAACATATTTGTTTATAATGCTATTGCTAACACTTCTGTAATTTGAACAGCAGGAGGGATAATGAACTTCCCTGTTTAGTGCCCCTTAAAAGTAGACATTTTGAAAAATAATTATTAGTTCTTATTTTTGCTTTTGTAACTATCGTTTCCCGAAAATTATGGCTAAGCATGGTTGCAAATATATACACTATGCAGATATAGCTGTCAAATGTTACAGAGGTGATCCAATGTATGACTGTTCAAAATAAGTACCTTAAACCTTGATTTAACAGACCCTCATTTAACAGAATTTGGATGCAATGAATGAATATTTTGTTCAGATTTCCCTCTGAAATGATGGAGAAGTCCATTATATCAGGAGTAGATTAAATAAGACAGTTAATGTTACCTTAATTTTATGATATTCATGGCCATGTGCCATTTGCTTAATGATGTAATTTCACATATTACATCATTCATCTTAATTTATATCATTTGCATAATGACGTCATTACACATTTGACTCAAATGGATGCAAATAACATAATCTGCAATTTAATGGTGTGTATGAGTTCAGAGACCTTAACTGAAAGAGACAGTGCAGATAGCATTCTGGGGAGGAGGGGGTGTCCCCTTTTATTCAAGCTTCTGATAATACATAGCAGAAGCAGTTTTGTTTCCAGCTAAGCTTTGCAAGTAAAATTTACAACTAGTTAATTACCTAACACTGCTCAAGTCCTGCTGTGCTGCTTCATTGTGGTGGCGCTGAGGTGTTCCTGGGAGAAATGAACGAAGAATGCTGGGAGTGCATGTATCAGCCCCACCAGGTAGACCAGACCAAGAAATCAGTTCCCCAGGAAGCTTAAAACTACTTATATTGAGATTGACTATAATAACAGAATCTTGGAAGTGTGATTGTACTGTACCTTCTCCCCTTTCTGATACTCCAGCGAATTAGGAAGGTGTCTGTCTGAGCCTCTTCCAAATATTTTCTATCTGTTTTGGACTTAAGATATACTTCACCCCTTCTTGTTCAGTAACAGAGCTTGCATATCTCGGTTAAGGTCATCTTCCTTGCTCTCTATAGTATTCCAAGAGCATATACTCCCAGCAGGGTCACTCAAGGTGTGAAGATCATCACAGCTGCACAGCTAAAGCAAGAAAGCACTTATATTGGGTAGGAGTGATATAGGAAGATGTTGGAGACAAATGGCCATTTTGCAAACTGCAAAAGCATAATTTGTATTGCAGGCGAGAAGGCAATGGTAAACCACTCCTTTATTTTACCAAGATACACAATTTAAAGTGGTTGACAATATAGTATTGGATGATGGGCCCCCCAGGTTGGATGGCATTTAGCATGCTACTGAGGAAGAATTGAGGATCTTTTGGAGTACTACAGGTAGTCCTTGCTTACCAACTGCCTCATTTAGTGGCCATTCAAAGCTACAATGCCTGGAAAAAAAACAGTTTTGTGACCAATCCTCACATTTCTGACCATCACAGTATCCAATCATGTGATTGCCATTTGCAAGCTTCACAAGTGGCTTCCAACAAGCAGAATTAATGAAGAACATGGAAGTGAAATTGCAAATCATGGTCACATGATGTTTCGCTTAACGACCATGGTGATTCACTTAACAATGGAAGTGGAAGTGAGGTCATAAGTCCATCGTGATCACGTGATGTTTCACTTAGTGACCACGGTGCTTAGCAACAGAGTTGCCAGTCTTAATTGTGGTTGGTGAGTGAGGACTGCCTATAATGGTATTTATGATGTGTCTAGATTAAAACCTTCAAGACATTTAGCTGCTGATGTTGCCATGCAGGAAAAGAAAATCCAGAGCTGCAAAGGCAGCATTAAGTGGAAACAGAACATAAGAAGGAAAGCTCAACATAGTGAAAGATGAAATTAATTGATTACATCTTGACATCTTAGGCATCAGTCAACTGAGATGGATGAAATTGGTTGCTTTCAGTGGGAAGACCACACTATTTACTGCTCAGAACACAAAAAACAAAAAAGGAACAGCATTGAACTTGTGACTGAATAATATCAATTAAACTTTATGGACAACCCTTTAATATAATGATTATTCAAATTTATGTTCCAACCATTGATCCAGAAGAAGAGGAGGTTGATGAGTTGCATTATGTAGTTCAATTTGAAATTGATAAAACATGCAAACAAGATGTGCTGCTTGTGGTTAGAGACTGTAATGCCAAAGTTGGAAATATTAAGGATGAAAATATAGTTGAACTGTATGGCCTAGGAAACCAAAAAGATGCAGGAGAAGAACACCAAGGTGATGGCACATAATCAAACAATAAATCATATTGAGCTAAGAATATTTTTTTTTAAATTGAAAACTTTCCTATAGTGTGAGTGAAATACTAAATAATTATAAAAACTCTCAATTAATTTGCATCCATACCCCCAAAACTACAGGTGAAACTCGAAAAATTAGAATATCGTGCAAATGTTCATTTATGTCAGTATGGCAACTCAGAAGGTGAAACCAATATATGAGATAGACGCATTACATGCAAAGCGAGATATGTCAAGCCTTACTTTGGTATAATTGTGATGATTATGGCGTACAGCTTATGAAAACCCCAAATTCACAATCTCAGAAAATTAGAATAGTGTGAAAAGGTTCAATATTCTAGGCTCAAAGTGTCCCACTCTAATCAGCTAATGAATCCATAACACCTGCAAAGGGTTCCTGAGCCTTTCAATGGTCTCTCAGGCTGGTTCAGTAGGAATCACAAGCATGGGAAAGGCTGTTGACCTGACAGTTGTGCAGAAAACCATCATTGACACCCTCCATAAGGAGGGAAAGCCCCAAAAGGTAATTGCAAAAGAAGTTGGATGTTCCCAAAGTGCTGTATCAAAGCACATCAATAGAAGGTTATGTGGAAGGGAAAAGTGTGGTAGAAAAAGGTGCACAAGCAGCAGGGATGACCGCAGCCTGGAGAGGATTGTCAGGAAAAGGCCATTCCAAAGTGTTGGGGACTTTGACAAGGAGTGGACTGAGGCTGGAGTTAGTGCATCAAGAGCCACCACACACAGACGGATCCTGGACATGGGCTTCAAATGTCGTATTCCTCTTGTCAAGCCGCTCCTGAACAACAAACAACGTCAGAAGCGTCTTACCTGGGCCACAGAAAAAAAGAACTGGTCTGTTGCCCAGTGGTCCAAAGTCCTCTTTTCTGATGAGAGCAACTTTTGCATCTCATTTGGGAACCAAGGACCCAGAGTCTGGAGGAAGAATGGAGAGGCACACAATGCACGATGCTTGAAGTCCAGTGTGAAGTTTCCACAGTCTGTGTTGATTTGGGGAGCCATGTCATCTGCTGATGTTGGTCCACTGTGCTTCATTAAGTCCAGGGTCAACGCAGCCGTCTACCAGGAGATTTCGGAGCACTTCATGCTTCCTTCTGCAGACGAGCTTTATGGGGATGCTGACTTCATTTTCCAGCAGGACGTGGCACCTGCCCACACTGCCAAAAGTACCAAAACCTGGTTCAATGACCATGGGATTACTGTGCTTGATTGGCCAGCAAACTCGCCTGACCTGAACCCCATAGAGAATCTATGGGGCATTGCCAAGAGAAAGATGAGGGACATGAGACCGAACAATGCAGCGGAGCTGAAGGCCGCTATTGAAGCATCCTGGTCTTCCATAACACCTCAGCAGTGCCACAGGCTGATAGCATCCATGCCACGCCGCATTGCGGCAGTCATTGCTGCAAAAGGGGCCCAAACCAAGTACTGAGTACATATGCATGCTTATACTTTGCAGAGGTCCGATATTGTTCTATTTCCAATCCTTGTGTGATTGATGTCATGTAATATTCTAATTTTCTGAGATTGTGAATTTGGGGTTTTCATAAGCTGTACGCCATAATCATCACAATTATACCAAAGTAAGGCTTGACATATCTCGCTTTGCATGTAATGCGTCTATCTCATATATTGGTTTCACCTTTTGAGTTGCCATACAGACATAAATGAACATTTGCACGATATTCTAATTTTTCGAGTTTCACCTGTATATACTTTGAACTGTAGAAATATCTGTAGTACAGCCATCTTTTAAATATGTACATATATTTTTAAAAACCTTTAGAAGTTGTGTAACATTAGATATGGTCTGATATGGAAAAAAATAAGCAAGAATATATGCTGGAATATCAGTTTCTTCACTTTCTTAAACTGAGTTACAATCTCTATCTATTTATTATCTATCTATCTATCTATCTGGAATATATGGAAGATGGGGAATATACTTGAAACTATATTATCACAAGCAGTACAATCAGGCTTTATAAATCCATTTATTTTGAAGATTGAATTAAACAATGTAATGTAAATAGGAAAAAAATCAGTATTTGCATGAATATCTAAGCGCTATCTTCTTCCTCTGAAAAGATCTACATAAAATGAGGAAATTAAATAATGAGTTAACTCAAGTTATAATCCGATTGTACAGGAAAATGTATCCAACGCTTATAACAAGCATTTCTCTTTTAACTCCTCTGAAAATATATCCAGGTTTTTATAATGAGGATAGAATAGCACTCCTGAAATTGTAGAAAGAAAAGCTTCTATACAGAATAAGGAACTTTTATAAAGAGGCAGGAACTTACAGTAAGGAGACAGCAAAGCAACAGTTAAGCTCTAAAGTGCTGTGGCTACTTTGAACTCAGGAACATTCATTTTGATAACCTATGAGGGCGATGAAATTTGTTAACTTTCCACTAGCCAATTTTGCAAAATATATTATTAACTATTTTGCCCAGCCCAAGGATATAATAAATCTTCATATACTGTAGTTGTTGGAAACAGATATATTAACCCTACATTAGGTTTGAAACAAGTTTCAGAGTCAGGTTTAGGCAAGCAGTTGAATGATGCAGTATGGCAGCCCTTGTGGAAGTCTGGGAAATGTTCATTTGCTGCAGTGCAGACATTATGTCTTAAGATCTTACATCACTGGCATTTAACCCTATAACAATCTTACATCTACAAAGTGTTGAAGGGCTATAATCAAAAAGGGACTTTATTTCATCTTTAGTGGGAATGCAATAACTTTGGAGGGAGGTCCTTAACAAAATGATAGGAATAACTAAACAAATTCTCACCCAATTTAGGCCTATTACTTGCATTTGATGGAAGGAATAAAAGTTACCAAGCAAGAAACTTATTGTTTACTTGCTTTTAGTGGCAAAGTCAATCATGCCTAGCGTGGAAATATCACAATAACTTTTCACCTGAAAAAAAATGGCTGAATAAGATTTGATTGATTGATTGATTGATGTGCTTGAGAAGGTCTCCAATAAAATTCGATGCTTAAAAAACCACCTCAGAAATCATTATTTTACCAAGATTGGCAGGCTTTTCTCTGTCCTGTAAATGACAAAATGAATACTTATTTTCCATGTATGGAAAATTTAATTGGCTCGATAAAGGATTCTTTGGTGTAGAAGCTGTTGTGTGTCATGTATTGCCATGTAAAGAAATAATCTTTCTTTTAACAAACTTGTTTCTTACATTCACACATAAGATTGCAGCTAAGCTCAGAGGCTGATGGGAGCCATGCACTTGGAGATGGCTTGCCACGGCAGGAGAGTGACCCCTCCCACTCAGCTCCCCAGGTGGTGGGGTGGCGCCTTGCCTTGTGTTTTCTCCCTGGGGCTTCTGAACTGAAAAAAAAAAGTAAAAACTGGTTCTCACAAACTAGACCAAACTGGCTAGACAATATCCCTGCCACTGGGTGTTTATACCAAGTCAGATGAACAGCAGACCACCCGCAGAAATTCTTTGAAACAGTACAGATCTCAGCTTCAAGGAACAGAGAATTTTGATATTTCAAGATGTGTCTGTATTCTGAACAGATGTGAACTCCTAAGAGATGCTGCAGTTTCCATCCAAACTCCTAATTAAAGTAGAAGATAGATTTATTCCTGCATCTAAGCAGGGACCGAGCAGCAGAGATGCTGAGGAAACATCACCTAGCATTCCTGGGTATTGCAGGTTCCCAAAAAAATTACTGCGCTGCAGAAAATAGGTAAATGAGTCAAAAAGTATACAGCAACAAAATTAAATCAGGTAACAGCTTTGAGTCAACTACTCATCTGGAGAAGATGCTATTTTATAATAGGAACAAAAATGTTAGATGAAGTTGAAGGATGTAACTGTTAATTCAAAAAGGTAGGGCTAGGTTGCTGAATGGTGCCTCTTCTTGAAATGCTGTGAGTTACTATGATCCTGGTCACTTCTGATGCCACAAAAAACCATGATTGTGTGACAATCTTTTTTCTCTGCTTTTAAAAAGAAGTTTCAGCAAAACAATGGTAAATTGCAATTAGTTAAAATTATACAGATGTAGTTCTAGCTGTTTATACTTTCCTTTACTGCCACTGAGAATAAGGAGAAAGTACAATGTCCTATACTTTCTCAGATCATTTGGGAAGGAAATTTGTAGCCACCTCAGTTTTCATTTATTAGTTAAGTTATTAGTGGAATCTGCTTTCCATGACACAATAGAAGAGAATGATACCTCCAAAGCTGGTAGAAGTAATGCAATTACTTATGTTCATGTAGATGTTACAGTCATCTACCAAATCAATAGATAATATTAATATTTTTCACTAAATGTGAGAGAGAAGGGGAAAACTGTAAAAAAGCTAGATTCATCCCACTGTTAAAGCAACAACAGTCCCAAGATCATAATGTCTCAGGAAGTGGACCAAAGCTATTCCATAGAGCCTCTATTAAAGAAAGTCTAGATAGAGAAGCAAAATAGTACCAAGGATACTAACTGCCGAACATTATCCTTTCATTGGCACAGCAGTCTTAAAAGATGACAGCAATTGTTTTATTTTTATGGCAGAGACAACAGCAAATGTGAAATTTACTTTAGCCTCAACATACAGCCCAAATACAATTCAGCTACATGTTAACAAAAACATTAGACATTGCTCTGCATGAAATACTGGAAACCCAGAATAATTGGAAATGTAAATAGGACTGCAGATCCAACTGTCCAATCCCAGAACAAAACTTCAGAGATGGAAAATTGAAGGGCTTTCCCAAGACCTGGGGACTAAAAGATGTGTGGCAATAACAATATCTAAACAGGGGCATCTGTGGTGGTGGTAGATCAACCACATCAAAATGGAGCTGGGCAATTGAAGCCCACTGCTTTTTAATGTGTGTCACATGCACCACATACATGTAAAGGGGGTGGGGCTTCAGTTGACCTGGTCATGCCAACTATTTTGATGCTGTTGACTCCACTGCAGACCCCCCAGTCCACAGGACAGAAATTATACTTTTCACTCTAAGAATACAAGATGTACTCTTAGATCAATTATTTTTCATTTCAGAGTCCACATGGCAATGGACAAAAAACAGCCTAAGAGAATCATCGACAATTTCTGACCATAAATATGCCAGGCCCTGCGCTGAAGATTTAACACAGAATTAATTTTCAGAGCTAGTATAAAAGGCAAATTTAATAAAGAATTAATCAGGATTTTTAATATAAATTATACACCAGAGATACCTGTTAGCACAGTTTGGGATATTATGAAAGCATATGAGAAGGGCTAAGTCATCAGCAAAGCTAATCACATAACTAAGCAAAAAAACCAACACACTAAAAAAAAAGTATGATTATAAAATACAGCATTATTAGAAGAGCCTCAGGAAAAAGATCAGGAAAAGAAGAACTTCAGAACACATTTTAAAAAAAAGAAGTGAACTTGAAATTCATTCATTGTATAAATACATGACTCATACAAATCAGAAATATTATAAATTTGGTAATAAGAATTCCAAACTCATGGTAGTATTGGGCTCTGAAAGCAAGAAACCCACAAACTGTGTAACAAGCATCCATAATAATCACAAAATATTACGTTACAAACTTGAAGATATTGATTAAAAAATTCCAGAAATTTAGTAGAAAATTATAGAGTTTGAAAAATTCAGAATCAACAGTTAGCTGAGATGATAGATAGATAGATAGATAGATAGATAGATAGATAGATAGATAGATATAGACAATTGAGAGAGAGAGATTTAAAACTTTTTTCACTGCAGCATCTTAAAGACTGTAAATAAATCCAAGCTGAAAAATTAAGTATTTGGCATTTGAAGAATGGCAAGGGACCGGGTGCATCAGGACAGATTTTTAAATGACTTTATAAATAGTTCTAAGAAAATTGGCCTTGAAACTTTCAATCTTTTTAACTACATAATAGAGGAAGAGGCAGTCCACTAATACGAAAAGATGCCAAAATCATTATTATTTATTTAATTATTTAGTCAGTCAGTCAGTTAAACTTTTTGAATGGCCACTCATCTCACTTCCATAAATCTGGGCAGCTAAGAATAAATTAAAACTATAACAGTAAATTCCAACCCACCTAAAAAACCTCTATGGACTATGTGTTATCCCACAATACATGGTCCAATATAACTTATTAATTAAAATGTCAAACCACTATGCTCCAGTGATGGTTAGAAGACTCAGGACATTTAACAGAATCTGCTTGATTAGACCAAACTAACTGCATAACTTACAGACACATGTAGGACTCAGGAAAATTCTTGTTAGCTTTATTCTTCACTGTAATTTTTCTAAATCAGGAGCTTGGGCATTACACACACACACATACACACACACACCCCTTTTGATTCCAAATTAAATTTTAGCAAAGCCTTTTTATATTTACTTTCTCAACTATATTCCCAGTTGAATGATCCGGTAACTGAAGGCAGGGGAACCAGGCAAAGATGCCTTTTATCCTCAGCTGCATTTGTTTCAGTGATGAAAGTCACAGAATCCTAGAATGGAGAGGTACCTTGGAGATCTTCTAGTCCAACTTCCCCCACCCCCACCCAGTGCTGGAACCCACCACTACAGCATCTCAAACTGATGGCCATCCAGTCAGTTCCATTGTTCAATAACTCTTGCCATTAGGACATTTCTCCTGATGTCCAGTCAAAATCTATTTCCTTGCCATTTAAACAATTGCTTCTTGTTCTGTCTTCTGGAGCAACTCTGAGCAAGTCAGCCCCATCTTCTACACGACCGCCCTTAAGATACCTGAAGACAATTATTATGTCTCCCTGCAGTCTTCTCTTCTCCTATAGCCAGCAAACTGCAATGATACTAAATATGACATGTACTTCAATGCATGTCATAAATGCTATGATTATATTTTTAGTCCTGATGTCTGACACAAATATACAAAGTTTAACATTTGCATAATGCCTTATGCATGTTTCATATTTGTCCCCTTGACACCCATAAGGATGCTCATGCTCCAACTATTTTTTTCCAGGGCCTTTATCATCTTGTTTTCCCTCCTCTGGATGTGCCCCTTTGTCAATATCCTTCTTAAAATGTGTTGTGCAGAACTGGGTACAATATTCTAAGTGCAATCTGACAAGTGCAGAATTGACAGGAGCAATGACTTCTCTTGAAAATCTTGGTACTTAAGACTATATTTGCATTTTTTGCAGTTGCCTCAAACTGTTGACTCATGTTCATCTTGTGATTTACCAAGACTCCCAATTCCTTTTCACATGCGTGTACTGCTGCCATGGTCTCCCTATCCTCCCTTTTGATTTTTCCTACCCAAATATTATACTTTGCATTTTTCCCTGTTGAATTCATCTTCCCAGTTTCTGGCCACTGTTCCAGCTTACCAAACTCCTTCTGAACCTTGAAAGTGTTTTTGAAGGTTTTTGCTATCGCCCCTATCTTTCTGTAATCTGCAAATTTGATAATTTTATTTTCAACCAAGTCACTTATAAATAGCACAGGACCTAGAAAGAAGGCCTGCAGTACACACCTCAAGAGTTCCCTTCAGCTCAACACACAGCTGTTGGTGTACACTAAATGGGCAGTTGTCAACCAGCTCTGTATCTGTCTATAGTCCAGCCTCTTATTGTTGTCTTTATGTTTTGTCAAGTGCTCTGATGAACTCTAGATACACAAGATCCTCATTCCAACAATAAACAGAACTGGTTAGTCAATCAAAAAGGGAGATCAGGGTCCATTTGAACACAATTCCCATGTTGGGGAATGACCAAAGCCAAGTAGGAGTTCATGAGTTCTACCCTCTTCCCATCCTGTTACTGTCCTTCTTCTAGAAGCTCTTCCGTTTACTAATGACATAGCAAAATAAGCGCTTTTTGTTTCATTTAACTTCTTTTCTATCAATTACCATCTAGGAGACTATATTCTTGGTTATCACCTGGATTTGCAAGAACATATAGTGAGAAATCAATTGGACTTCTTATTAACAAAAGATTTAGAAACTGTATATTGTGCATAAAAACATACCCAGGAGCTGATGTAGATTCTAATCATAATCCAGGAGTGACAAAATGAGGATAAAGCTGAAAACCATCAAAAGAAAAAGGAAAATACAAGAACTGATAGGAACTACAGGATCCAAAGGTTATCATATCATAGAAGCAAAGCAGGATATAGACATTATCTTGAAACACATGGAGGAAAATGTTAACAACAGGAATGATGTGAATGAAAACAGGACACGTTTGGTATGACTGATACAAGGTAGCAATGAAAAGCTCAGATTGACATGGATAAGAAGGAATGGATAGTAAAATTTTAGAACGAATGAAGAACATCATAAATGAAAAGCATAAATATGAAAAAATATAAAGCAATATATCAGAAGATCGGAGAACTATTTGATCCGCAAAAGAAAATGGGTGATAAACATAGGAAATTGCAATACTATACTAGACGCTAAATACCATACTTGTAAATAAGCATAAGAAAATAAATGAAATTAGTGCACACCGAACTCAACATGCCAATATACTGATTGATAAGGAAGGGAGAAAAATAATGGACATTGAAGGAAAACTACATACACGGGAAAGTATATGTGGGAGCAACTTTTTTGTTCCACCCCTACCCTAACAATGGTTAAGAGACAGGTTATATATGCAGATGATGCAGCCACTCTTGTTCTCAGCTTTAGGACTAAAAGCCCTCTGGGCTTGCACTTTCTACTGTTCTGAAGAAAAGCTCCGTATAAATTATTTAAAGTCAAAACATATATTATCTAAGCATCTAATGAGATATGGCTGGCAAATCAGTGGATATAAAATAGAACAAGTTAAATGTTTAGATATCTGGGTGATCTCCTCCAAGCTTCATATTCCTGAGTATTATGCATGCTATGGTGTTTGCTCAGAGGTCTGTGGCTGTGATTTTCACATTCATTTACCAAAATGGGATTTTGTGTATCCTCTCTACAATTAGAGTTTTTTAGGGTAAAACCAAAATGTTATCTGGTGCAGGCCTACATCTGCAAGGACTACTCTCTTCTAGAGATAGTTTAATCAAAGTTCTTGAGATTTATCTTTGGGGTCCCTCAGTAGGTTCTCAATGCCACCCTTCAATTGCAGGCAGGTCTTACTTATATACAGAAGCACAATTCTGGATAAGTAAGATCACTTACTGGCTTAAACTGACATTCTTCCCCAATGATTTAGCTCCACTGACACTGTTAGATAGCTTCTACTCAACTTGGAAGAAGACCTTGAAGGCAAAAATATAAAATATCAGTCTGTCTGTGTAACAGCCTGCATTCTTTGAGTTTTGCCAAACCCAAAGAACTTTTCAAACAGCAAATGATGGAAATCCACTGGCAAAGAGATAATGCTAGATTATCCATTTAAAAAAAAAAGGGTAACCTAACTAAACCTTTTGTCCCAGCTAAATGTCTGCATAATCTTATTACTGCAAAATACTATGGGGTCTTTACCTTAGCACATTTTAATATATTGCCTGCAGCCTTGCTGGAAAGAAGATACCAACATATCTACTTTATGGAGAGATTTTGTCCCTACCATTCAGGAATGGCTAAAACTGTGTGCTGTGTGTTGTTATTTTGCCGATTGTATGATGAAATTTGCCACCTGTATTTACCTCAACTTCTAAGGAAGTTTCCTGGCAGACCAGACACATTCTATATCTCATTTCTTCTCACAGATCATCATATTTGTGTCACTTTAAAGTTGTCCAATTCTGTTTCAGAGTTTGTCTCACTTGGAAACAGGTAGTGAAAAAAGATCATTATTATTCAACCTTCATAGAAACAAAGGGTGCAATTTTGTAACCCAATATAAATTTTATGTCACTGTATACTATTCTATTTTATAACTATGTTCTTTTTTTACACTTTTGCAAAGTAGTTTTATAATGTAATAATTATGTTTAGGTATCTTAGTTTTTTAGCGCTCTCCTACCTGAATGTTATTATCCTCCTTTATTTTTATTCTGTTGTCTTTTCTTCCTAATTTGATTAATCAGTTTTATGTACTTCCATTTGAGTTCTGTAAATTCTATTACTTAACTGTATATTTTTCTGGTAAGTGATCATAGAAAAAATGTTCTATTCTGACTGAACACATTACCCATTTTTTCAAGACAACAGAGCATCACAATATAATTATGCAAACTCCATATATAGAGAGAAGAATAAAATCAATTAAAACATTTAAAAAATGGCAAGGTGGTGGCATCTGATGACATATCTGCAGAAATATTAAAACTAATGGACAAAATTGGCATATACCTTTTAATAACATTGTTCAATATAATCTCTGATACAGGGATTATTCCAGATGATTGGTTAATACCATATCTATTACTCCGCCTAAAATAAACAATGGGGAAGCATGCAATGAATACCAGAAATCCTGGGGTACCTGGGATACAAATCTGTTTTTCTCAGCCATGGAATATTGGTGTGCACATTTCACATTTTTTCAACTGAGTAACACCAATCTTCCAAAATGCCTCTGGAAGAATTGCTCCCCCATAATATTCTGATGGAGCAAAGATACTGAGTCATGGAGTACACCCATGGTAAAAAAAAAATTGCATTATGTTATCCATCATTTCTACTCCCACATATTTTTGTGGGTACAACTACTCCAATGCTCTTTAATCTGGTCTCCTTACTGGCACATTTATCTGCCATCAGCTTGGAGCTATAGCTTGGTTTTCTGGCAACCTTCCCCTTTTCACACATCTCCTTGGGTAGAGGTGTTAAAAACTTCTTATTAGAATCAGGCTCTTTTTTTTCTTACAGTAGTCTTATCTGATTCTTTTCCCTCCAAAGGACCTATTCCTGTTCTTTTCTGTCCTTATCATTATACAATTATTAGCTGATATTCTGTTAATTTGTTATTGTTATGGCACAGTCCATCAAGGCTTTCTAGGCTCCCAAGCTTATTAACTGTGATGGCATTTTCATAATCAAGAGAACAGAAAATATAACAGCAATATCTCCTTTGAAGAAAAAATCACACCAGCAAGATGTGAGCCGGTGAACATCGCAGAAACTCCTTATTTCTGCAAGAGTGCCCTATTGTATTTGCAGGATGCTGACCTTCAAAGATAGAAATGCCAGTGGGCTGTTCATCCTATAAAGTAAGGCTCAGCAGACATCACTTTTGTGGGATCCATTTTGGTTTTTTAGTAGAACTTCAATAATTAGCAACTGGAATAAGTTGCAAGGATATAGAATGAAACAATGGGAATCATGACTCCAAAAATGTATTTCTTCATTTCTGGATGAAATGTTGGAACTGTTTTTAAGCTAAAGGGGATAAGAAAGTTCAACTCCATGATGCACAATTTTCGTGGAGCCAAAGCATATACCAGCCTGTTCCACAAAAGAGAAAAGGGCTTCCCACACACAAAAATTAACAAGTGGATGGGATCAAAATTAAATCAAATGTATTACATATGAATAGTAGCTTTATGCAATCAATTTAATTTTCATATGAACACTTCTAATGATTCCCCATCTCAAATGATTCTCAGTTTAAAATAAATTAAGAAGCAAATAAGAAAAAAAAGTTCCATTCTCTCATTCATTGACTTACACACACAAACATACATGAATTTCTCATGCAAAAATTGTGCCACAGCATGGCAGAGAAAGATCTCTTGGTCGATCCAGATTTCTTTCTGCTGTCCCACAAGGGTCACGCTAACAGAGATACTGGATCTTAAAGCATATTTCAATGAAAAGTTACAAATGCTGAATTTCTGCAGCCAGTGTGGTCTCATAGCATCCTAACAACAAAATAATGAATGTGGCTATTTAGCCTAAATTATGGAAAACTTTGAGCAGGCTACTGACAATAAAGTTGAGCTCAACCATGGTTCCATCTTTGTAACACAGAGATTTTAATATCTTTTTGATCATTTTTTGCTGGGTTTTCCTGATTTGGATGCCTTTCCCCAGCAACCACTAGCAGTGATTTTAGGGTTGTTAGCCAGCTTAACTATCATAAGACAATTGGTGGAGCTCTATCCTTGTCTGTACTGATTGGTAAGGTTTCTTCTCTAATATATGTCACTGATATGCCATACTGAACTAGTGCAGGAATTTTGAATTTGGAAGAGCGTGTAAGGAATAACATCTTGGAGTAAATTTCACTAAAATAAACATTTTAGTTTTCAGTACACTTCCTACAGGATATATATGAAAAATGGATGGTCAGGCTTTGAAGAAAGTTTTCAAAGTTGTCTATTTTGTTTTGCAAATTACAGTTCATTTAAAACGAAACTCTTGCTTGAAAATAATCTATAATTATATGCATCATTATTTTGCAATTTTAGAATTTCATGGAAGGTCTAAGTTATGCTTCTCCTGTGTTTTCCAACACCATTTTTTTTTCTTATTACAACAAATAAATTTCAGAAGACAAAGATAAGATACTTTCATTATACCTTGATTACTATCACCAGAGTCTCCACTTCGAAGCATTCATGGTGGCTCGGCAGTCACAGTTTAACCTTCTGAGTATTGTATTTATTCAGTATAATTTCAGCTATAAGGTTTTCCTATATATTAACTCATGATTTCAGATATTGTTCAGTGGCACAGAGTTAGTGGCAGAGAGTTAAAATGAAATAACAGGACATTATTTGCTGATGTTTCACTTGGCATTTGTGAGCTTGACCTTGCTTGTTACACAGCGTTAGTCATTATAAAGGTTTATTCCAAGAGTGATTGACAACCCTCTCTAATTATGCAAATTGTACTGTCTGCTTTCAAATCCTTGGGGTTTTATTTGTAAGTAACAAGAGGAATTAGTTATGTTCACTTGAGTTTTCCCAAGTCTTCAAATGAATTCCTTCATGCATTTAAATGATTTGATTGCCTTTGGACAAAATGATGGGAAACTACCCATGTAATATAGTACATCTGGCCTAATTTTATTCAACAGTAGCTTTTGCTAACCTGATACAGTCCAAATACGTTGGAACTAGCTATCTCCACGGTTTGTTCGTCTCCTCTAAGGCAGGTGACTGAGAGATACAAGGAACAAGTTCCTTAATTGGCAGATGAGTCAAGGAGTGCATCACATTGGGCTTTCATCTGGCAACAAGCATAAATATAGTATGGCAGATACCTGGCTTGGCAGTTATACATAGGAAAAGCATCAGGGCTTCCTTGTTGAACATAAGCCAAAAGGGTGATGCAACTGCTAAAAGGATGTATTGATGGGAGCGTAGAGTTCAGGTCACAGAAGTAATTGTCAGACCCCACTTGGAATATTGGGTCCAACAAGTACTGCAATGTAAATATATATATATATTTACATATATATATTATATATTATTATAATATATACATATATATATTATATATATATCAGCAAAGTAAGGAGAGTTCAGAAGACAGTTATCCAAAATGGTGAGGAGACTGGAAACCAAGTCCAGTGAGGAAGAATTAAAGGAACTGGGTATGCCTGGTCTGCAGAAGAAAAGACTGAGGGAAGTTATGATAGCACTATTCAGATATCTAAAAGATTGTCATATAAAGGAGGATGTCAATATGTACTTTATTGCCCCAAAGGACACAACCAGACCCAATCAGTTGAAACAACAGAGAAATGGATTCAGGTTAGAAATTAGGAAGAATATCTTGACAGAACTATTAAGCATGGGAATATGCTGCTTCGTGAAGTGTTATGTTTACTGGAGGTCTTCGGAGGGTAAATAATCATCTATCAGAAATGCTATAGCAAATCCTGTACCAAGCAGGGTGTTGGATTTGGTATTCTCCAACTCTATGATTCTATGACTACCCATTCTGTAATTCCCAACCCACGTGGCCCTTTTGGAATCTCATAATAATGAAGAACTTCCATCCTAATTTGCAGCTCTAAACAAATTAGGAATCACGATAGGATTATTTCACGCAGCACTAATTGGATGAGCAATGTGTACTCATGCAAGAGTTCTATTCCTCCTCCATCCTGTTTTTACATTGAGCTCAGTTTTTGGTTTCCTTCTTCCATGAAGTATTCACTTACTCTAATTGTAACTGTCTTCTGGAAACTGGCAGTGGAATTATGTGATATTATATAGTAAATAGAAATCTGCCATCAAAGAAGTGGGCGGTTAAGTGAATTCAATCAAAAATTTAGATTTGCTTTTCTTGGGCCCCTTCTACTGTTTCATCCCCACCTTGAGTTGTAATGCTATAATGATAGTTGGAGATAACTGGAAAAGTCCTTTTTCTTACAATTCTTTGAGCAGACAGTAACCTATCAGGATCTAGACTGTCACCAATCTGCCACCAACTCTCCCAGCACTCCTGAACTGCCTACTCTTCTCTGCAGTAGTAAACAGTCCCTCTTTTTCACCACCTTTCCATGGTCTTTTGCCTTCATTCTATTTCTCCTTGTCTCTTCCTTTCTTCAGCCTGGGAAGTATTAGAAGAGTGGATCATTGAATCCACTTAAGAGGAGGTAATCTTGAATTTCATCCTATGTGATGAACCTAGTGCAGGATGCGAGTACCATTGAGCCTGCTGAGAATCATGTCTTGGGTCTATCAAAAGTCATTTTCATTCAAGTGGAAAATTCCCAGTTAAGTCCACCTCAGTCCTATTTGATTTCAAAATGTAACAAATACAGTTAAGAAACAAGAAATTCAGTTCTCTTCAAAACACTTGGGAGCTATTTATGGCCATGATCATAGAAGCTCAGCAAGAATGTATACCAAGGGCCAGGAATGTTATCATCAATTCCAGGTACATGAGTAGAATAAAGAAATCTATGAAAAAAAATAAGGCTTCTTTCAGAAAATTGCCTGAATGAGAAGAAGCAATTCAGTTGTGGTTGTTCAGTCGTTAAGTTGTGTCTGACTCTTCATGACCCCATGAACCATATCGTGCCAGGCCTTCCTGTCCTTCACTGCCTCCCTGAGTTTGCTCAGTTTCATGCTCATTGCTTCAGTGATGCTGTCTAACCATCTCATCCTCTGCCGTCCTTTTCTCCTTTTGCTTTCAATCTTTCCCAGCATCAGGGTCTTTTCCAAAGAGCCCTCTCTTCGCATTAGGTGACCAAATATCTGAGCTTGAGCTTCATTATCAATCCTTCCAATGAGCAGCCAGGATTGATTTCCTTTAAGATTGACTGGTTTGACCTCCTAGCAGTCCAGGGGACTCTTAAGAGTCTTCTCCAGCACCACAGTTCAAAGGCATCAATTCTTCGGCACTCAGCCTTCTTTATGGTCCAGCTCTCACAGCCATACATTACTACTGGAAAAACCATAGCTTTGGCTCTGCGGATCTTTGTCGGCAAGGTGATGATGTCTCTGCTTTTTAATATGCTATCTAGGTTTGCCATAGCTTTCCTCCCAAGGAGCAAGTGTCTTTTAATTTCATGGCTGCAGTCTCCGTCTGCGGTGATCTTGGAGCCCAAATAAATGAAGTCTGTTACTGCTTCCATTTCCACCCCTTCTATTTGCCAGGAATTGATGGGTCCAGATGCCATGATCTTAGTTTTTTTAATGTTGAGTTTCAAGCCAGCTTTCGCACTCTCCTCTTTCACCCTCATCAAGAGGCTCTTTAGTTCTTCTTCACTTTCTGCCATTAGGGTGGTATCATCTGCATATCTGAGGTTGTTGATGTTTCTCCCTGCAATCTTAATTCCGGCTTGTGATTCTTCCAGCCTGGCATTTCTCATGATGTACTCTGCATATAGGTTAAATAAGCAGGGTGACAGTATACAGCCTTGTCGTACTCCTTTCCCTATTTTGAACCAATCGGTTGTTCCATGACCGGTTCTAACTATTGCTTCTTGGCCCGCATACAGATTTCTCAGGAGACAGGTAAGATGGTCTTGTACCCCCATCTCTTTAAGAATTTGCCACAGTTTGCTGTGATCCACACAATCAAAGGCTTTTGCATAGTCAATGAAGCAGAAGTAGATGTTTTTCTGGAACTCTCGTGCTTTCTCCATGATCCAGCGAATGTTGGCAATTTGATCTCTAGTTCCTCTGCCTCTTTGAAACCCAGCTTGTACATCCGGTAGTTCTCGGTTCACGTACTGCTGAAGCCTAGCTTGTAGGATTTTGAGCATAACCTTGCTAGCATGTGAAAGGAATGCAGACTCGCACAAAATAAATGCAATGAAATGCAGAGATGGGAAAAAAAGGCAATTTCAGTAGTGTATTGCTTACAATATGCTCACATGCAACAGAATCAGAAAACCAGCTATGGAATTGGTTGGACTATTGAATAATAAGTAGCTTGGGTCAAATAAAGAGGTTGCAGGGAAGATTAATCAGCTCTTTGTGTCTGTCTTCACACAATGTAAGGCCTGAACTGATACTTTCAGGAAATAAGCCTGAATGATACAAAATGTATTAGAGTTCTAGGTCTTATTGACAAAATGAAAATTAATCACCTGGACCAGATCATATCTATCAAAGAGTTCACAAAGATCTCTACTGTGAAATTTTTGATCTAACAACATATATAAGATACCCTTGAGCAGCCTCTAATGTAAAGCAGCCGGTATAACACCAATGTTTAAAAAGGACTCTATAGAGTATTCCTTCAGCAGAACATCTTTTCTGGATGAATGATTGGAAAGTTTATTTTTATTTCCTCGTGCAGTTTAGAGGCAGCCCTGCAGACAGCTCTGGGCAGCTTACACTTTAAGAGGGAGGAAACAATAAAATAGAAAAACAGTTCATATACAAACTCTACAGGCACTCACAGCCACTCTATCCCAAAGCCTGGGAGAAGAGCCAGGATTTCAGAGACTTTTGGATCATCATCAGGGTGGGAGCCCTATGGATCTCTGGGGGGCGCTATTCCAGACGGCAGGGCCCATAACAGAATTGTATTAAAAATTTATTAAAGATAAAATATGATTATGTGCTATCAAGTTGGTGTTGACTCTTAGCTATCATAAAGATAGATTTTCTCTGGGAAAAAAGTAAAATGAATCAAGGTATTAAAGGATAGGCCTTGTTATAGCAAATCAACATGGTTTCTACAAGTCCTATCTTACTAACAGCCTTCCAAACAAGTGGATAGGAGTGATCTGATAGGCATTGTTTAACCAGATTCTCAAACTTTTTTAATTATGAATCCTCTCTGAAGATTCATAAAGGATCTGGAACTGAGAATAAGCAATGACATGATCCGAACTGCTGACGACACCAAATTATATAGACTATCAGAACAAAAGAGGCAAGGGTACCCTTGGTAATGTATTAGGTTATTGTTATTTATTATCAAGGTGCCTGTGATTTAGGCGTTGTTGATCGATGACCCTGACCTGCCTGTATATGTTGTAAATCTTGCCAACTTACAGGCGTTAGATCATGTAGATATTTTTTTTACTGAAACGAAGCTTCAGTAAAACATATTGCTGACTCTCATGTTTTGGTCTGATCAGTAGAAAAGACTCAACATTCTCCAAAGAGAATGGGCAAAAAAAGGGGGGCAAATATGATTCAGAAGAAGCAAAGGTAAAGTGATGCATACTGGAATGGTTCACTCAGATTATAAACCATAAACCTTTTGATTTGATTTAACCAAAATCCTACTAAAACTGTCCTCCCCGACCCCAACCTCTGCCTTTTATTTCAGCTGCAAAATAATTTGAAGCAGCCCATTGTTCCTTGTTGAGGCTTCTTCGGTTGCTTCTTGAAGCAACACTTTGATGGCAGATTCCCAAATTCAGATGAACTCTCCTGAGTGCACCTTCCTGGCAAACTTTCATTATATCAGAAAGCCATTTGTATAAACCCTCCAAACAAAAGACAAATCAGGCAACAATTGCATTGGATGCTGCTGCCATTTTTGTAGTGGATTGTAAAAAAAGGTACTTACTATTTAAATACAGTACATTTTTTTAACATTAAAATCAGATTTTTGAAAGTCAACTAGATGTCTTTTACAAAATCTAGTGCCTTCCAAAATAGATTTCTGTTTATTTCAAACTCAATCAAGCACATAGATTTGACCCAGCACTGTTTACACTGCCAATCATACCTCGTTACATGCTCAATATGAGGATGACTAAGTTGAGAAAATTTCTTTTGGGGGTCCTGTTTACCATTTATGTGGTATCTCTAAGCTGCAGTATCAGCCTCCTAAATGTCATTCATGATTAGCAGTTTTTCATCTACCTTTTGCAGGTTCAGCTTATGCATTCTTAAGCCCTCAAAAGGAATCACCAAAATAGTAAGCACAGTTGTCCTTCAAACTGATACCGCCTTGCATGTCTGAATGTCAAGTTATTGCAGGGGAATTCCACACAGTTCTCCAATTAAAAAGTGCAGGATATACGTTAGGGAAATATGTACAGCACAAAAAGCATATAACATGAAAATAATGCACAAAATATATTACTTCGGGTGAACTTGCTTTCAATAAATGTGTCTCAGGCTTACATGAGCACTAAAAATATTCATATTAGGAGATATGCTGATACAATCTGTCACATATAGTGTTCGAAAAAATTCTCAAACGCATGAGGAAAAGGCTAAATCCTAGTCATTCACAAAGGAATTATTGAGACTCCCATAGTTAACTGGGGCAGAAGAGGTAGGTGATATAAAAGTAGTCCTTCAGGAGGCAGCTTGGGAAAAGATTATGTTACCAACCTGTAGCCAAACTCCCCAATTCACAAGAGTTGTTCCTCTACCTACCTGTGCTTGATACCATCCTAAAGCCCCAGCATGGGAACCAAGAGACTAGTCTATTCACAATCACTCCTTCTAAATTCTCTGCTGCTTCTCAGTGAGCAACAAACGAGGGCGAGAACTCCAGAAGACTATTCTGAGACGTCCCCTTTCTGTGAGCTCTTTTCTTCTTCCTTCCACCATCCTGCTTAATTCAGAAGCAGGGAACAGCTGAAGAATGGGGAAAATGAAGCTGGGGTAGGAAAAAAGCAGGACTTGAAGCAGGAGTATTAAGGGGAGGCCCAGCAGAACTATGAGCACTAGAACTTTAGTTTACATCTTGGAGACTTTGGACTTTTCAAGTGTTACTGAAGCCATACTTGGGGGGGGGGGGGGAAGTTAAGTGTGGTTGTGAATTGGATGGAAAGAGCACTGAATTCAACATGTCTTCATTGAGCCTCCTTATTAAGGCAAACTTTTTATGCACAAGCCTGAAATTATTTCTCTGGAAAACATTGTATTTCTTCTTAAATCCCTCCCCCCACTATTGTGCCCTTTTGCTTGAATAAATTGCTCCTAATTGCAGCATGCAATCTTGTTTGCATCCATACTCCCTTAACTATAGACTGCTGTCTAATCCATGGCTAATTTGTGGTGATTTGGAAAAAAAGGTACCTATAGTCTTGATTTGAATACAGATTTGACCTCAAACATGTGAGATCCAGCACCAAGCAAACAATAAAGAACAGGGTAGGCAAATAAAATAATTTCATTTTTTCATACCTTTTCACTATCAAATCATATGTTCTTTCCATCCCATTTATAAAGAAAACTGAATCTTTAAAAAATGAATCAATGAGAATTCTCAGTTATCAGTGTTGCTTATATAGGTAGTCCCCAGTTTAACAAGATCCATTCCCAATGTCTGTCCTTAAGTCAAATTTGTATGTAAGCTGAAACAGTATTATTGTATAGTACTGTATAAGTAGTATTGTACAATTAATTCAAACCATTGTGTATTTAACTCAAATCATTATGTATTTAACTCAAATTTTGCTATAATAGACTCCACTCTTAACTATGAGTTGTCTGTAAACTGGGTGTTCTTAACCCGGGGATTACTTGTATTCAGTAGGAGCTGTACCTGTCCACCAAGGAATTGTAAAAAGTGATAGCAAACCACAGGCACCAGGCTATCCAGAGAGTAAAACTCAAACTTTAAAAAAACTAGGCATTTCGAATATTCCTGAAAAGTTGTAGGCTGCACCAATTACTTGTGTTTCAAAACCTTCATATTGATATCAATTATTTACTTTAGCATTTTCTAGCCCACCAGCTTCTTAGTGGATTCCGGTATGTTTTTTAGAAAAAGAAAAAAGACTTTTACGTGGGCACAATCCAGCTCAAGGTTAAGCCTGCCAAGCTTGCATTATGTTTGGGCTTCAACTCTTATCAGCAGCAACCAGCATGGCCACTGGTTAATACGAGAGTTTTTGCACAAAACATTTGGGAATAATCAGGTTGCCTGTCCCTAGGGTAAGATATACCTAACTTTGTGAAGTACTTTAGCTATTGTCCTTGAAATCTATCCTGCAAAATGGTAAAGAAAATGTGCCTGAAGTCTGCTGAAGTCCCATCCCAAGTTGTAAACCTTCTCTTATATGCTCCCTCCATTGTCTTAAGAGGTATCAGAAGAAGCATCATTTTGCACCATCCACACCAGTCTTGTGAGCGGCAGCCAATCAGAGAATTTTCATTGCCACTCAGCCCCATTCAATCAGTTTGCTCAGCCCCTGTATTTAGAAAGAGGCTTAAGATCTTCTTTGTGATGGCTTTGGTGACCCTGTTTTGTGGGGCTAACCAATTTTATCCTCTTGTTTTATTGCATTATTTCTTTCTGGTTTTATTAACTTGCTTTGTTATCTTGTAGGTGTTCTGTCTTTTTTACTGCAAGTCCCTTTGGGAACTTTCCTTAGCTGGGAAGCAGAGAAGATGCATTTACATAATTAATTAATAAATACTGAGGCAAGCTAAAAACTCTTCATCAAGTCTGCACTTCTTACTGCAGTTCCTTCTCACTGGATGCCCTTTTCACCCACTCAGATTCTAGCACAGAGACAAGCCCTTCAGGACTAAGTAGATAAGGGAAGATGGGCAGAAGAAGGTGCAACTGACATCTGTTGTCCAAGCCCAGTTTGCTTTAAAGGAGTTGACTTATTTGCTTGTGATAGCAGAAACATTTTCAAAGGTCTTGGGAGAAGGAGGAGGAGGAGGAGAGACACAAAAGGATTAAAATAATATCTTTCTATGAGCTCATCTTATTTACAGTTCTATCACAAGGTAACATTTTAGATGATGGTGATGATGATGCTCAGAACCTATGCAGAGTATACATTTACTCTTTCAATGTTGTTTGAAGACTAGCTGACAATTCTCACCAAGCTGGATTTTCATGCACCATTAGCAGTTACTTGAACGACACTATGTACCTAAAAGAATAATGTTTTTGATCCTTGCTTTTTATTATGGCATCTAAAGACGTGTGTGCATGTGTGTGTGCGTGTGTAGAGTTACCTGTTTGGTGGAGCTCTTGCTAAATTGTCCACCAATTTCCCAACAGGTGCCATTTGGAACATTAAAAGCATTAGTCTGGCCAATTATTTTTCTTCCTTGCATAGGACTCCTTAAGGACTGACTTTCCTTCATTGTTATAGGAAGATGTGGAGCCATTTCCTTCATATCCAATAATTTAGCGATTCTCTGTTATTGCACAATACCATAATATCATTCTGACATGGCATCTAATGGCTTATCATCAAATTAAAATATTCACCTCTTTTCATCACAAAGGAGAGGCATATGGTTCCGTCTCCACACATTCTCCGGGCTGCTTGATTTTCAGTAGAATACTTATTGAAGTGAACAAAAACCTTCTCTTTTCAAATTTCTTTTTTAAACGAAATGCCATGGGGGGCGAGATTTCCTGGATCTGGTTACTGCCTGCTGGCATTCTTTGTTCCAAGCTGGCACATAGTAGAGGGAAAGAGTGGGGAGAGGAGGAAACTAGCTTTGATTTCTGACAACAGCTTCTTCACCTGGATGTTCCCCGTTGTCTTCTGTTTGCTGCCCTTTTCTTCACTACATAAATCTGACATCCCCTGGGGTTAATCACCTGCCTCACAGACTGGCTTCAGCCGTTTCCCCCCAACGGCATTGGCAAAGTGCTTTCAAATCTCAATATGAGTTTGAAAGCCAACATTTGGTTAGCAAGATCTGACCTCTTTTTATTTCTAAGTCAGGCAAGAGAATCAGTCAGGAGCGGCAGTCAAGGCCTAGAAAGAGATGCTACAATTCAAGCCTACTGGACATCCGGGGGGTGGGGGTGATGTGGTTAAAAAAAAAGTCAAGATGGCAGCTGCAACCTTATGCCATGAGTCCCACCCCTTTTTATGTGATTTGCACATGTGGTGCTGATAAAAGGGGTGGGGCTTCAATTGTGCAGTCACAGTTGTCATCTTGGATTTTTTGATCCTCCATGTGGACACCCCAGCTGAAGCCTAATGGAGATTAATTGTGAACCGCTTCCCAAGCTTGAAAAATCCATATACTGGGCTATATCCACGTTCTAGCATACGTGTAAGTTTCAAGACAGGTGCAGAACATATAGCTTGGATTTTAAATTTTTAGTCTATTTTTAGGATGGATTGAGAAATAGGAGCCTGTTCTTAAGGCAACCACTAGGCTTCCAAATGTTCCCCAGTGGGCCTTGGCCCAACCTGCTTTGGGAGAGTGGCCCTTGATATGTCTGCAAATCCAGGTCTGGCCCTTGAGAGAAGAACAGTTGGGCATTTGTAGTTTTAAAAACTACATTAAGTGAGTTGGCAATTGAAATATGAACCAAATGAGTCCCTGTCCCTATTCCATTCAAAAGCGCCAGACCTGGTTCTTTGATTAATAATTCTGTATAATACTTGTATTTCCACAATTGCATTGGTGGACCTCATCTGCACATTACAGGTTTCATTGTACTAAGAACGAGTATTTTATTGTGGCATAGAATTTTATTATTTTTATGATTTAATCATGAGCAAAACAGGAAAGGAAAGATCTTTGACGTAAAAAATTAATGCATCCAATATAAGAGGTACGGGATAATATTCTCTACTTATTGCATGGCATTCTTTGGAATTATTTTTTACAAATCTGTTGCCTTCAGTATCTGTGGCAACCCCACCACAATGCACATGCTTACATACGTGTTGCCCTACTGCTCTTACATTTTCAAGAGTACAGATTCTCTTCTGCCAGTCCTCTAGTTGCTCTCATGTCATTAGTCCAAATCAGTCTTCCCGGATGACTGAAATAGCAGATTTATACGAGAAGTAAGACACCAGTTTGTTAAAAAAATATATCCTCACAGCTGTTCTTTTTTTGCAGATCCTTGCAGTAAACGCAAATAAATAAGGCCAGTTCTGCAATAGGTCTTGCAGTTCAATGTAACAATAATACGCACAAGAGTTAATCAAATCCAAGATACTCCTTTACAACTGAACCTTATATGCAGAACCCCGTAGAAGCATCATATTGTTGAGCTACCAGAGCAAATGTCCAACACACTGAAGAAAACACATCAAGCCATGAGGGACAGGAGAAAGCAAGAAATACTAATCAGGAGGATTTAGAGGAAAATTCCTTCCAGCAACATTAGTCTATCATCACTATCAGTAGGGACAACTTCAAACCCCAGTCTCTGACTCAGAGCAGAATAACAGATAAAATCAATAATATTTCCTAAAATAATAAATCCAGAATACAAAGAATCAGCAGATTCTTGGTGAACTAAGGCTTAATTTCTCCATAGAGCATACAACATGTTATTGTAGTAGGGGCTGCCAGAGTAGAAATGTAAGTTGGCATTTCTTTTGCCATGCTGCATAGCAACAGGACAAAACTAAGTTTGTGTAGAGCTCCCTCCTCGTACAAGGTACCTTTTTCAGTCTGCAACCAGTTTATCCTGATCTTTTCTGCTGCACTGAGAGAGGACCCAGGGATTTGGTTTGCTTCTTCAAGCATTCTCTTCATAAAGAAGGTGTGATAAAAGGCCAAAAGCTTTCCAAAATTTATGCTTATTTTTGGGGGGTGGGGGATGATGTGTCTGTTGTAGATGTCGTGAGCTGCACAGAGTTACATGTTTAAGAAGAGCAGACATGTACATTTTCTAAACAAATAAGTAACAAAAATTGTCCTTGTGCCTAAAAGAATACAGGACAATATAATATTTTCTGTGGACAGCATCCCATGAGGCAGACACTAGTGGTAAAAGGCTGGCTCTTAGTGGTCTTCTGACCATTCTTAATTAGTCTGTATACTGAAGAAAGGAGTCTTTACAATGTTCTTTACTTACACTGGAGGCCTTAAAGATTAAATAACAACAACAACAACAACAACAACAACTCTGGCACTTATCTTGAGCCTAGAAAGAAAAAGAACCAAAAAGCAGATGGTACATATCTCTTTCAATCCCCCAGTTCCAGCCCATAGTTTGGCAATGGCATTTGGCCCGATTTCGAATGAAAACTTCCGATTGCTTCATAAGGGCACCTCTAAAGGGGTATATTAGTCAAACAATCGTACTGCCATTTTGTCTGGATAATGTCGCTGTATCTTTGGACTGAAAAATGCATACATGGGATGTGAAGCTTTTTCACCACAAAATGGCAGTAGGAACCTTACATTAATAATATGAACCATTCAACCAAGGAAGAGAGAACATCTTTAAAAAGTGAAACTTTTCTTTCTGAAATCTCCCTCGTCTTATATCGCAAAGGGTGGGTTGTGCACGTCAGAAGAAAATTCCCAGTGCGCCTTAATGAATCATTACAGCAGCCCTCCCATACAAGGCTGGGATAAAATCAATAGGCTGGACAAGAACGGGAAAATTTGGCTTCATTTCTATCACCCACTCTAATTGAGGGTGTGTAGATAATGTGCAAGTAGGAAATTGCGTTTTTAAATATCAGAAGTGTTTGGACAGGAAATCAAGTTGTTCTGTGAGAAGTATAGCAAACTGCATGACCGATAACAAAGAATAATTACTGGCACGTGCAAATGTATTGTCCAAATTTAGATGCCTAATTACTAGCATTGCTAAATTTCATGATGTATTAGATGGCCATGGGTTCTTTGACCATATGGATGAACAAAGTTCTTGTCTAAACATGTTTCATTTAATTTTTTTAACCTGTCTAAAAACATTAAAAAGAGAATCAAAGTCCAATCAAGCGTGCAATTATCATTGTTATATAAAGTTCTAACTTGTAGCTCAGTAGCAAAGTACATGTTTTGCATACAAAAGATTCCAAATGCCATCCCTAGCATCTAGAGCAAGGCTCTGGAAAATCTTTGCACAAAACACTGGAAATTTGCTGCCAGTCAAGGTCAGCTATACTGACTTTAAATGAACCAATGGTCTGACTCAGGACGAGGCAGCTTTCAGTGCTCCCTACATTCTTGCAGAATGGCAAGACGTGCTGTGTTGACATCCTTGATGATATTCTTGATGGCTTGAAGTTCATGTTTGTGGGAAATGTTGGTATATAGTGCCTCAACATCCATGGTGGCTAAAACCACATTATTATGGAAATTGCCTATGGAGTTAAGTTTTCTTAGGAAGTCTGGGAGTCCTGGTGGCATATGGTCTCCAGTACAATATTTCAGCATAGGCCTGTTGTTGCTTCTTATCTTGGTAATGATGGTTTAAGTTTAGAACCTAGCTGTGTCCCATTCCCTGAATATTACACTTTCCTGATCCTGTCCCAATCTATGCAAAGATAACATAGTAAGGTTCTGCTCTTTCTCTTTTGAAAAGTACTCCTTGAGCTTGGGGCCCACAGCCAGTATGGATCCTGAACTATTGTCCTCTACATATCTAACCAACATAATATGAGCTAGCTAAGTATCTAGTTCTTAAAAAGATCTTTTTCTTAGGTTGATTGAACCCCAAAATGACTTTGGCATGTGTGTTAGAGTTAGGCTGAAAGGTGTCAGTTAGATTATAGTAAACTGTAGATTTTTAATTTGAGAATGCTTAGTTTCTTAAAAAGGTAACACTTTCCTTGAGTGGAGCTTGACTTAATGGACATGTCTGTGCAGTTTTCTTAGCAACAGCACTGAAGTGGTTTTACGATGTCTTCTTCCAAGAAGTTTTTCAACTTCTCAATCTAGCTTACAGTTCTAGTATTCCCCGAGAGCCTCCCATCCAAGGGCTAACCAAGATCAACCCTGTGTAGCTTCCAAGTTTCATATAGCTACCATCTGTTGAGACATTTTTAATTCTTATCCTGTGGCTAGCCTAATAATCTGAGATAAATAAGCATGATTATGATTTTGGCAACTTTTGTGCTACTCACTGTATGTTTCAGCCATTGTAGCAGTCATATCCTCCAGACTTTTAGCTTTAGCAGTCCAGGATAACGAAGAACAAATTCAAGTAGTCATTCCATGATCTGAATTCAAGTTAACCACATAAACATTTCTTCTTTCCTCTGAATATCTGAAGCTATGTGGATAAATAGAAAGGCAGAGTATACATTCAATAATAATCAATATCACTGATGGGCAGGACCTCAGCCTAGCTCTGGCTGTGTAAAATTGATTGTACACAACACCAGAAGCCATGGAGGAGAATGCATATCCCTCATCCTCTTTCCAAAACACAGCAGCTTGTTTAGTAAGGCTAGAAAGTGCATTTGCAAAGTTGTTCCTTCTAATTGTCCCCATTGATCCCATACTGATCAATCTCACATGACTGAGCTATGGATGTTTACCTATCAATTAATGTCAAATTCTGGATTGGTGATACCACACAAGTGATATTTTGCTTACGTGCAATCACTTAAATTATGTAGAAAAACAACTCTACTGTAAAATATAGGACTTTGGTATTCATTAAATATAAAATGCAATTCTGAGATATTCATCAACATAAGTAAATCTCTCAATACTATACAATACACAATGGTACACCAAACATTCTCCAGAAGACTTGATAATTTTAGATAATGTAGAACCACTTCTCTTGCTTTACATTAAAGCATTCAAACAGGACAAGCTTCTCATTTTGCAAACATTATGAAGCCATTACTAAGGTTGGGCAGTACATTTCTACTCTCTCTAAAAGCCCCTTTTCTTCTTAACATGAAAAGGCCTCCAAAGTGTCATGTTTGTTGATGTGCAGATGCTTTCTCCAGTTTTAGCCCAAGTGCTTTAGCAGAATTGATAGTGAAGATACTAATATGAACGCCCTTGTTTTGTTCATAATGTTCAGTCTAAAAGGAAATGTGTTTCTTCCTTATAACAGAGAGTGTGATGGAAAATACTGGCAACACATTTTCTGTTCCCATCCACTTGCCAAAACAGATCATCCACACCAGAACTCTTATTTTTAAAACACAGATACAAAGAGCTCCGATTAACCTATTCATTTGTATCATTACCAAACCATGATTATCCTCCAGACATCTAACAGACAATGCCTGTGTGTACACCTTCAGGAGAAAACTATTCCTTCATTTTCCATTGACTGCATGGTTCAGAACCAGCTAGGCGTCTGTGGGTGGAAGGAATAATTTCTTGGCTGGGAGGCAGGAGGATGCCATTTTCCCTGGGTCCTTTCTCTTGGAATCCCTCCCTGCTTCACAGGACCTCACATCACTTGGACATGTTCAGTGCAGTGACACATAAACTTCAGGGGGAGCAGGAAATCAGGGAAGCTGCCTCCCCATCTCTCCAATTTCTGCTAAGAGGAGTACCTGAGCATGCAGGAGCTATTCCCAAAAGTGGAAGCCATCTCAAGACTGCAGCATTGTCTTTGTCTCTGACTAGAGAACTGAGGGTTGCACTATTTTCAAGGCACCAGCAAAAGGGAATGAGATCCAAGAGGAACGTCCCAGGGTCTCTTGCAAAGCCACAGAGAATATTCTCGGGCAGTCTAATCCCCAAACCCTGTCTTAAGGAAATGGAGCAAGAGGATTTCTGATGAGCACATATTGGGGTGCTCCTACACGTGATGAGAGAGCAGGGCTTCAGCCCTCATCTCTGACCCTGGAGAGAAGTCCTGCGCATGTCCTTGCTCAATGCTGGGCTCAGACGTACAATTCCGGGGGAAATTATTTTGGGCATCTGCCCCTCTGCACTCCATTGCATCCCAAAAGCTCCTTGGGCTTGTTTGCCTTCCTAGAAGGCCAGTGAAATTTAGTGAAGCAAGGAGTATATCCCTGTTGCCAGGGCAACTGGGCCATCACTCTCCTCTCTGGTTAGATTAAGCAAAATGCCAGCATTCTACCCTCTTGCTTTGCTATCCTCCAGCTGGGTGCTTCCCTGCAGGATCCTGTTTGTCACTAGGGCTCCTGGTCCCCTGCCTTCTTGATGGGGAAACTGCTTGGCCAAGCAACATCTACAGCAAAGATCTGATGACAGGCTTTCATGGGCTGTTCACATGCTGCAATTCCGTTCCCTTGTCAAAGCATCCCTCCTCCTTGTTGGCTAAGTGGATCTCTCTCTCTCTCATTCTCTCTCTCTCATTCTCTCTCTCTCTCTCTCTGTACGCATATTGAGCAACATGTTGCAATCCTGGAAAATGCACACTGACCCAACAGTAGGAAATGAAATTGGGCATCTTGATGCAAAGACATGAAAGAAAATATCCCCAGATCATCTCCCAAAAGATGCATATATACCGTGCAGGGAGGAGGTGTGTATCTGTTTAAAGAGAAAGAAAGAGAGATTCAGCATGTGTTCATCCAAAGGTGCACTCACAATGCCATTCACTACTAAATATATATGCAAAGTTGTGGCTGTCCAGTAGCTGCCAGAGAAGACAAAAGAGGACAGGATACAACAGATGGGAGGGCAAAGGGTTCTCCTGTAACTGCTGCGTTGTGTCAGCACAAATCGCAGCATGGTCACTTGCTGGCTGGGGAGTCTATACCTCGGAGCACCTGTTCAGGCGAATGATCCATGATTGCCTCAGAATTGTTCTTGGCAGCAGGGTCCCTTCTACCTGCCCTTCCTGCTACTGGGAGCCTGACTAACAAAGAACAGTCTGCTTGTCCAGCCAGTGGCAATTAAAAATTGTACAGGAGGAACAGGATGGGGATTAGGTCCTTGGTTGAATTTCATCTCTCAAGAGTAGCCTGTAGTGGGGGATAAGAAAAGGCTGTCAGAGCTTAGAGGGGTTCCCAGTTTCACCAGTAAAGTGCATTTCTATGGGAGTGTGCACAAGATCAGTGAGTCAAGAAAACACAGAGAACGCCTGCTGAGGGTTGGGTGAAGGGGACCTTGGGGAGTCTTCATTCTGGAGACCTGACACGGTCTATTCCCTGCAACTATGCTTATGTGTTTTTTTCCCATTTATGCATTGTTTGTAGATTTATAAAGACAACTGTTATTTAAAAAGCCATATGTTTTAGCATTCTTTTCTCTAGAAACAATGCATTTCTGAAAACACTGCCCTGGAATAATATGTCCCCTCCCTTATCTTCCTAATCTTACATGTTGAAGACTTCTTTGTCCAGGACATTCTTGAGTATTGTGTCTTTCCTACCGATTAAAAAAATATGTAGTTTTGGACCATTTCCCTCAATAAATAAATGAACAAGTATAATGTTTTGACTCGTTTGTTTAATTGGGTTCTCTTCATATAGTTTTAGGATTTGTGTGGAAAACAGATCACGTTTTAGGTCATATTTAGGTAGGAATATTGAAAATTCAAAAGGGTTCATAAATTTTTAAGCACCACTGTAAGATCTATTGACATTTTTGACAGAGATGTTAAGACAGTTTCCCATTATTTAGACAAAAGGGAATTTCCTGTTTAGAGTTGTGACACACCTGATGACCCTGGGCATTCACAACTAATTGAATTTTCTATGCGTACTTGCATAAGCCTTGTGTGACAATGCTGCAACCTCCATACGTAACGCTAGGTTTAAAAACTCACATTTGTTGTGTTGTGCTCAAAAGCAACAGTCTGCCAAACTCTGCAGTGCTGCCTTTAGGTTTTGCAGGTGCATCTCATCATTTTCTCTAGTGATAATGAAGTTATCTAAATAGCCCTGGGAGTCTGGACAGCCCCGCAGTATTTAGTCCAAGGCTGTCTGCCAAAGCGCTGGTGTAGATGCTACTCCAGAACCAAGTCTGTAATCCTTTCTATGTATTTATGGTGAGAAGCAGCTTGGAATTTTCCTCCATTTCCATTTGTAAACAAGCCTCTCTTGGATCTCTTTTAGCTACTGGAATAACAGGTGTAGCTCCACTCAGTTTTTGAGAGAATTCCCTCACTTTCCACCCACTCCAAGTCAGTTCTACTTTTTTGAGTATGGCATATGGAACCAGATGTGCTTTCTTAAACCTGAGTGTGATGTAAACATGAATTTATGTTTTATTTGCCTGAGTAAATATACTGATGTCATTTTTGAAGACAAGTGCGGCATCGTCCAATATTTTTTAAACTCAGTCTCAGTGGTCTCTGTGATAGAGGTGTAGCACACGTGCTGTTGACGGATCTCCAACCCATTGGCAGCTCCTCAGCCAATCACTCGTTTTCCCAACATGTAAATTCAACAAACCTAGGTAGTATTTTACAGTTACCGGTATCACTTCAATGGAAATGATCTTTTTTCCAGTATAAGTTTTTAACTATAATTCTGGTGGCTTTAGTTTAGCATCTCTAATTGCTGCTCGTGTTTGCACTGTGCAATAACTAATATAGTAGTAGCAGTATCCAACTGCAGTGACATGGTTTTTTAATTTACTTTTAGTATGAGCCATTTCGCCAACCTCATTTCACATTTTATGCTATAGATTTCCAGGTGGGTTCACCTTGTTTCATTTTCATTACCAAATTCTTCATCTATAGGATGCACCACTGCTCTCCTTTTTAAATAATGTCTTGGTTGATTATCTTTAGGAAATAGTTTGCTTGCTCATGAGCAACAGGCTTTCCCATTGCATTGCATTTTCTGCAGGTTCCCTCTTTAAATCTGCCCTGAGTTGGTTTGTGTAAACCTCTGCCACAATGACAGCACAGTTCATTGTGTCTTGTTACTGTCTGTCTATATGCTACTGCAAGTGTACTTATATTTCTTTTTACTCCTAACTGCACTCTAACAACAGTTTCTATTGAGATAATATTTTCAAATGCTCTCTTAAATGTTAAACCTGCTCTATTCTTTGTTTGTTTGTTAATGCTTTATTTCAGAATTCCACAGAATGGCTGGTCTCTTGCTATATCATTGAACCCTTTACCAAATTTCCAACGCTCAGACAGCTTTTTAAGTTCAGATGTATATGCTACAATGGACTCTCCCTCTTTCTGTTTTCCCATATGAAATCTGAAATACTCTGTAATCAGTAATGGTTTGGGCACTAAGGGTTCCTGCATTATATTTACTAATTTTGCAAAGCTGAATTGTGAGAGCTTTTATGGAGCAGTTAGCATGTTTCTTAATAAGCTGTATGCTTTCTCTTTCAATACTCAGTAAAACCACCACCTTATTGTTCAGCAACTATCTCATTTGCCTCATATTTTTCCAATTCTCTCTGTAAATAATGTCTTGTAATCTATGGAATTATCAAGTACATACATTTCCCTAATAAAGCTAGCCATCCTTCAATGCTCATTTTCCATTTATTGTTACTCACTGTGACTGGTTCAGCATTATTCCACCTGGTTGGTTGTTTCCTTTGCTATTCCTTCTCCCTCTCCTGAGATAAGATGAGGCTGCATTCTATGATTCCACACACACCCATCACTACTGTTGTATCTTTTCTACTGATCAAATAAGAAGATGCTAGAGTGTCAGGTGGAGGGTATAGGTGTAGGCTTTACTTGAAACTTCTAGAACTCCCTCTGGGGAGTCTGCAAGAATCACAATATATGCAGGCAGGCCAAACTATTGAAGTTTCCATATAAGATCACAGGCATGTTTAATTAACCAGCAACCATCAGAACTATCCAGTCAACTACGCAGAGCAGTTTTGGGGGTGGGGAGGAGAACAGCAAAGCACAAGGAGCAAAGGCAGGGCAGGGGAGCTAACCACTTCTGATCCCTTTTCAAGGCTTCATCAAGTGATGAAAAACAGACCCACTCATTTCATCCCTTCACAGCCAAACAGACCAATTAATTTTTTTATTTTAAGATACGTTATTCAGTATATGCCAACAAATCTCTGGACCATATATATCAAAATCACAAAATGAATATAAATAATATTTTTAATCAACAATAATCAATTTGCATTAGAATCAGTTATAAATAATCTACTAAAACAGTAGTGACAAAGGTTAAGCAGGCATAACAAGTCAGTGGTAAGAATATTGCTGAGATAAAACTATTTTAAAACACAACGTTTAGTAAATGCATCTCTGAACCCCAATTTTCTGTATTTTGTCTCTCCCACTGACTATAGTAAATACACTTTCTATGAGTACATGGCAAAGCAGCATACATTAAACAACAAATTAAGTTGACAGAAGTTAAGCTGTCTGGAAAAACACTGCTATCCTTTTAATTAGAGCTGTTCATTTTCTGCAATATGAAGTATGCAGTATTCCTTGCAAAAAATATAGCTTCCTGCTTTGTTCAGGAAACTTGATTCTTCAGAAACAATTCCATCTGGAGGCAGTGTCACAAAATCCCTCCATTCTCTACATGATGAGTGGGTGTTCTTGAATATTTATGCACCCATACTTACTTTCACTTATCATGCTAAGCATCGCTGGTGCTCAACCAAAGACCAGCTTGACCGGACACGGGTTAGAGCCGCTATTAAGGCCTATCTTGTGGCGGTAAGGGTGGTGAAGCAACAGGGCTTCTCCATCCTTATTGCGTCCACAGATTGCCACTCTGCAGCCCTGTTTCGGGTGACACAAACCCTCTTGGGTAAAGTGGGCCCAGAGCACCTTTTGCAGGGGCATGCAGAGGAATTTGCTCAGCATCTGTCAGATAGAATTGCTTGGATTCATTCGCAGTTGGATGCTGGTTTTGCTGCAGGTCCAGAGGAGATGCCTGGAGTGGATTCTTGCCCTGTTATCTGGGAACGGTTTGAACCTGTTGGACCTGAGGAAGCAGACAGGGTCCTTCAAGTTGTGAGCTCAGCCACCTGCTCCCTAGATCCGTGCCCCTCCTGCTTGTGAAAGTGGCCCGGGGGATGTCATGTGAGTGGGCTCTAGCAGTGGTTAATTCTTCTTTGAGGGATGGGGTTGGTCCGTTGCCTCTTAAAGAGGGTCTGGTGTGCCTCCTCCTCAAGAAGTCATCGCTAGATCCCACCATACTGGACAACTTTCATCCAGTATCTAACCTCCCTTTTTGGGGTAAGGTGGTTGAGAAGATGGTTGTGCAACAGCTTCAGAGGGCCTTGGATGAAGCAGATTATCTGGATCCTTTTCAGTTGAGATTCAGACCTGGATATGGGACAGAAACTGCATTGGTTGCACTTCTGGATGATCTCTGGCATGGGCAGGATGGAGGTTATGCATCCATCCTCGCCCTACTTGACTTCTTGGTGGCTTTCGATACCATCAACCATGGTATCCTTCTGGATCGGCTCAAGGGACTGGGGGTGGGCGGCACAGTGCTGTGCTGGTTTGCTTCCTTTCTCCAGGGTCGATTCCAGTCAGTTATTATTGGGGAGGAGAGGTCCCGCTCTTGGCCCCTACTATGTGGGGTGCCTCAGGGTCTGGGGCTCTCCATTCTCCTATTTAATATCTACATGAGACCGCTGGATGAGCTCATCCATCGCCATGGGGTGAGGTATCATCAGCATGCTGATGATACCCAACCGTACATCTCTGCCCCTGGCGAAGTAAGCGATGCTGTGGATGCCTTATCCTGGTGTCTGGAGGCTCTGAGAGTCTGGATGGGGAAAAATAGTCTTCAGCTGAACCCTGGTAAGACTGAGAGGCTTTGGGTACGGGATCCTACAGGTTCTGGGACTATACCATCTTTGGTGCTGGGTGGGGTGGCACTGCCCCAGACAGACCCAGTGCACAATTTGGGGGTCCTCCTAGACTCACAACTCCTACTTTAAGAGCAGGGGGCAGTCGTGGCTAAGAGGGCCTTTGCACAACCCTGTGTTGTGCGCCAATTGTGCCCCTTCCTGGATCAGGAGACTCTGCTCACCGTCACTCATGCCCTAGTCACCTCCAGATTGGAGTACTGTAATGTGCTTTACATGGGGCTGCCCTTGAAGAGTGTCCGGAAGCTTCAACTGGTTCAGAATGCAGCAGCACAGGCAGTTATGTGTGCTCCTAGAAGAGCACATATTACACCTCTGCTTCATGAGTTGTATTGGCTGCCAGTTTGCTTCCGGGTCCAATTTAAGGTGCCTGGTTTTGATCTTTAAAGCCCTTCATGGCATGGGGCTAGGTTATCTGAGGGTCCACTTCTCCCCGATCACATCAGCCTGTCCCATCAGATCTGGCAGGGAAGTTATGCTATGCATTCCATTGGCCAGGGACTTGCATTTGGTGGGTCCCAGGAGGCGGGCCTTCTCTGCTGTGGCTCCCTCCTTTGGAACATTCTCCCTCCTGAAGTTAGACTCACCCCTTCCCTGCTGTTATTTAGGAAGTCCTTCAAGGCATGGTTGTGTCATCAGGCCTGGGGGTCTTTGGGAATCAGAAGCATTCTTGGGTGGCTCCACTGTAACTGATATTCTGCTCTCTCTGGGGATTGTATATTTTAAAATCTAATTTTTAAAAAAAATGTGTGATGTTTTTATTGTAATAATAACTTTTTATCTTCTTATAATGCCTTTTTTAATTCACTTGTTATTTTATTTTAATTGTTGTACACTGCCCAGAGTTGCTTTGTGTGAGATGGGCGGCTATATAAATGTGATGTATGTATGTATGTATGTATGTATGTATGTATGTATGTATATATATATAGAGAGAGAGAGAGAGAGAATAAAATAAGCCATGGTTTCCTGACAAGACATAATGGTCTGAGTCTCATATCATGCAAAGCTACAAATCATAGTTCATAAACCACAACAGCTGGGCTCTCAGGTTGCACTAAGCCAAAACCAAACAAACCACATTTTGGCTTAGCATAGTATGTGAACCTAGCTATAGCACACCCAAGTTTGAAGAAGCAATTTTGCCTGAGCCAATATGTCACATAAAGATTCAGACTGAAACCTCCCTAGCCCTTATGTTCTGCTTTGATCCTCATAACAATCTCATGAAAGACTAGGTTAGGCTGAAACACAGAGACTATCCCAGATTGCCCAGAGAGATTCATGGTTGGGTCTCCCTGGTGGTAGCTTAACTTGCTAACCACTGAACCTTCTCATCACCAATGCTCTAGCCATTCTAATCATTCACTTGCAATTATCAAAAGAAATATTTGTAGGCAGGGTGATGGCGTGCATTGAGTTTCAGTCTATCCATGCAAATAGCTCTGATTGTTGTGCACAGTTGGCCCTTGCACAGATGTTTGCATTAGCAACAGTTCACCATCAGGTCGCACCGAGTGAAGCTGAAAATCGTTTGAAAGCCAAAGTTCTTCATTAATTATTGTGAAGGCAAAGATGTGGCCAATCTGAGGTTCCAGTTGTGTCTTTTCTTTTGACAGCCCTTTAAAAGAAAAAGAAAACCCCCACAGAGGATGCTGAGGGCCGTGTCCCCTCCTTTCCTCCAAGGCTATCCATGAGGTTAATTAGACTCACCTCTTTACATAAAGACACAAAGGACAGACCATTTTTTTCTTTCCAGCTTACCACTGGAAATGGCAATGAGCAAAGCGATTGAGAAACAATATTAAAATTCCATGTAATTTTTTCCAACCTTGTCTTAGTATTTTGCTTTTAATCTGTAAGCCTTTTGAAAACATTTCTGGCTTTCAAGCCTCTGAATTATTTTGTATTTCCCTTTGAAGATATTTAGGCTATGTTCCCTGGGCAGCCAAGATCAATGGCCCGTGGGGCTATGATGATAAACTCCAATAACTTGCACACCAACCGGGCCTCTTGGGAAAAAACAGATACACGTCAAAATGAGGCTGGTTGAAGTAGCAGTATTATTTTATGCGGAAGCAGCAGTGTTTTTAAACCAAAAAACATGACACTTCACACTCTTACCTTCTGGGGGTTCCCCCCCCCCACACACACACACATTACGCATTGGTGCCATCTACGCATCTAGTCAGCCATCGTTCAATATTTTTTAAAAAGAAAAAAATGCAGTAAGCACATTTGTATTCATTCCTATTCATTGATGAAGCTCAATACTAACAAGATGGAACATGTGCTTGATGAGGATCTGTATTTTCCATATGGGTGGGAAAGCACCCAGTGCATAGAGTCAGTAAGCCCCAGATTTATGACAAGGACATGCTTGTAAATAACATCCTGTGGACATTGCTGTTTTAGTAAGCCATGACAGGTAATTACACTGCAAGACCATTGGAGGTGACTGTACCAGCTGGGCTCATCGCTACATCCTTGCTTTTCAACAAGCCAGCAGATATTTGAGAATGTTATAGAATCAGCCCCATCGCTTACTAATGTTCAGAGGGGGCTTCTTGGCCTGAAGGTTTGCACAGTTTTTATAAGAGATCTACCAGATATACGTTGTTGGCATTTATAGCTGGGCAAAGAGGGAGGAGAAGATGAAAACTTTCTATCTATTTAAGCCCCAAAGGAGCTCAAAAGACACCTACTTTATTACTTTGCATTTCCAGAGTTGTTTTACAAAAATTTCCAAAATGACCATTGACTTTCACTGAGCATGTGCAGACTGCTATTTTACTCACCCAGCTTTTAAAAAAGTAAGAGAACATTCTTCCAAAGTCAGAAAAGTAATATGAACTCTTTAAAATGTATTATAGAACTCATTTTTTTTCCTTTTTCAAAATTGTCTCCCGAGTAACCGTTCTCAAAATTAAAGTGTCCAAGGAACATCACCCCATTAGTTTGTTGCAGCCATATTTCAGTGCGCCCAGTTCTTGTGAATGAGGGAAAGTTGGAGGTGGAAAGACTGCTTAGAAATTTGGAGATAGACTATCTCGAATGATGATTAGTGGTTAATTCTTTTATTCATTTGTAATGTTTAATTGTCAGTTGGGATGAGATTTTGATTATTAAGAGAGGGATTAGGGGGATTATGTTTAAATGGAAAGGGGGACTAAATGCTTTTGTTGCTAGTTATATCTGTTAATCTTTACACCTTTTTTTGATTAATAAGGAAAGCTGAGGATTTAGAGTTGGGTCTATAGAAAATGGGGTGAAGTATGGAGTGAAGATGTATTTGGTAGTATTTCAAGAGACAGTGATAAGTTGTTAATGTTGTATATACGTACTTGCTGGGGATGAAGGGGGAAGTTTCTTCTTATTACTTTTTGGGGGATTATTTTTCTTTTCCTTTTTCTTTGCACTTTCTTATATTATTTTTTTAACGTATTTTTTATTTGGTTTTTGTATTAGTTTAATCTATTCTATATATTCTTCAATAAAATAAAATAAAATATATTTAAAAAAAAGAAATTTGGAGATAGACAAGGAATAAAATTGCATCTCATCTAAAAGTTCATTAAAATGTGAACCAAAAGGTATTTTTTTGTAGATGTTCCCAACTTATCAGCCTTCGGCCATCTCCCCAGGTGCTCTTAGGCTGAGTTGCTGGAGTATAGCCAGCCAGCAGGACATGCCAGAAAGAGGCATTAGAGATACACCAAGGCCTAATTGCAGCATATTCCTTGGCTGAAAGGGGATTCCAGACACCACCTGAAGTGCCCATTAAACAGCAGATCAGTTTCACAGATCTGGTCTCAAGGGGGATTGATGCCTGGGGCAAGATCAAGGCCAGGGGGGAAAAAAGCAACAGTAATAATCAATATTCAGAGTAAAAAACCACAGGAGCACATGATAGATGTGTTTAAGTAAAAAGTTTAGCTCCCACGGGGGAGAGAACTAATGCCTTTGCACTTGAATCATCCAAGTATACCTTTGCCCATCAAACAATTTGATAGGCAGCAGTTTTTAAATGTCCCAGCATGCTCTCAAGAATGCTATCAACAGCCTCTGTCAAAGTGCAAAGGGCTGGTCCTTCCATTAAGCAGTGGGAGCCGATATCCACTTCTGAGAGCCAATTTTGAATATTTGGAATGGGGGGGCAAATTGTTACTCATTTTTTATGGTTGATTTTTTATTGTGAAGGAGAAAAGGGCCTTGAAAAATGTTAGGCAATGCCTCAGGCAGCAAAAGCCCTGTAAATACATACATACATACACACATGCATTTGTGAGCAACCCTATACACCTGCAGCTACTTTTACCTATATTTAACAAAAGTGTTAAAATCATGTGATGACAATCTCACAAACCAACTTAGTAGTAATGTGCTACAGGTGCAGGAGAATGGCTTCATTTACCAGATCTGATGTTGATTGCAGGTAAAAAGGTAAAATAATGACAGTTCTTCTCCGTCTTTAAGTTGATTTGTTCTAACCACAAATGTTTTCCCCCCCATATAGGGAATTTGCTGCAGGAAATGTCAGTGTCTTCCTGGTCTCCAATTGCTGTGAGCAGAATGGGAAAAACAGGGATGATAGGAAAAAAAACTATTACTAGTTTTTCTTTGGTAAGTGGAAGAAGGGCTGGTTCTTACATTTCATTTCAGGACAGAGCCCTACATGCTCCTTTCTGCTGCCATTCTGTAGTACTCTGATAAAATAGTAGGGCTATCAAATTGTGGCTGTAAATGCATTTATTATCTCTAGCAAAATAACACTCGGGTTTGCAATCCAAGCAGCAACAATGCATGGAAAGAGAATGCCAGGTGTACATGCCAGATTCAGAAAAGGCAGAGGTACCCCACATCACATTGCTGTGATTTAAAGAACAATGAAAAAGGCCAGATACACCAGGTAACACAGGTATATTTTTTCCCAGAACATTCTACAGGGATACTCAATTCATTTCTGATGTACCAAAACAGCAAATGATGACTCCATCAAGGAAACGTGGATTCTACACCCCCCCCCCACTCCTTTAATGTATCTCTCTTCCTGTACTGAGTGGGAAAGTCTAAAGAATTGCAAGTGTGTTCAGGTGAACGCAGTTGCAGTCCTTCCTGCATTGGCTGGGAAGCCTAATTCTATAGAACTTCTAGCCATAATTCCAAAACACTTGTTACGGGAGAGTTGAAAACTGCGTGGGTGGTAGCAGTGCATCCCTCCATCTTTGCAATTTCATGGATATTTGAAGAGAGCCAATATGTTGGGTGAGATGACAGATGGACAAACTGCTTTGGCTGAGGAGGATGTGCCCTGCCTCAAAGTCATAGGAGTGTGGCTACTGATGTCATGGCATCATCAAAGCAGGTGGGACAAAACTAGTGTTATTGCTGTGACTTTTTGTTTAGAATTTGGGGTGTTTTAAGGTAACTAAGTGGCGAATTGTGTGCTTTAAGCAATGCAGAGGTTTAAGGTACCCACTTTGACCTTTAAACCGCATCCCCCCAAAACTTGGAAAACCTGCATTAAATGATCATCATAGAGAAATTATTGTCATGAGAGTTTGCCTTTTTTCTATACTGGTTCCTTCCTTTCCTTGTTTTTTTTTAATCTTTTCTCCAGTTTCAGCTAGTTCTTGGTTCTCTTAACCCCTCTCCATCTGTCTCTCTGAGCTTTCTGCCCAAGTAAGACTTTATTTTCTTTAGTAAAATACCATCTCCCATTTCATCACTGACTTCAAGGTTTGTAAAGAGTGAAATGGGCTGAAATCTCTGCAAGATTTCAAGCATTTGTTGTTGTTGTTCAGTCGTTAAGTCGTGTCCGACTCTCCGTGACCCCATGAACCATATTGCGCCAGGCCTTCCTATCTTTCACTGCCTCCCTGAGTTTGCTCAGTTTCATGCTTATTGCTTCAGTGATGCTATCTAGCCATCTCATCCTCTGCCGTCCTCTTCTCCTTTTGCCTTCCATCTTTCCCAGCATCAGGGTCTTTTCCAAAGAGTCCTCTCTTCGCATTAGGTGACCAAAGTATCTGAGCTTGAGCTTCATTATCAATCCTTCCAATGAGCAATCAGAGTTGATTTCCTTTAAGATTGACTGGTTTGACCTCCTAGCAGTCCAGGGGACTCTTAAGAGTCTTCTCCAGCACCACAGTTCAAAGGCATCAATTCTTCAGCGTTCAGCCTTCTTTATGGTCCAGCTCTCACAGCCATACATTACTACTGGAAAAACCATAGCTTTGGCTATGCGGATCTTTGTCGGCAAGGTGATGATGTCTCTGCTTTTTAATATGCTATCTAGGTTTGCCATAGCTTTCCTCCCAAGGAGCAAGCGTCTTTTAATTTCATGGCTGCAGTCTCCGTCTGTGGTGATCTTGGAGCCCAAATAAATGAAGTCTGTTACTGCTTCCATTTCTACCCCTTCTATTTGTCAGGAATTGATGGGTCCAGATGCCATGATCTTAGTTTTTTTAATGTTGAGTTTCAAGCCAGCTTTCGCACTCTCCTCTTTCACCCTCATCGACAGGCTCTTTAGTTCTTCTTCACTTTCTGCCATTAGGGTGGTATCATCTGCATATCTGAGGTTTCAAGCATCCACTTCAGCATTTACACTCCAACACGCCCCCGGCCAGTAAAACAACAGCAATAACAGGTCAGAGGGGTTATACTTTCTCTGCTAACTTCTCCTGCACAATACAAAATTATAGTATTTCAAAGTTATAATTATTAAATTCAAACAACTTCACCCTGCATAGCCACCTGGAAGATTATTATTCCCGTTGTTTCTTTTTGTTCACATACATATTGTTTTTCTCTGCCTTTGCAGGCCTTATTAAACTTAATAGTTCAGCACAGTGAATGTATAATAGCTAAAACAATCAATGTAGTTAACTGCTCAATCCTCATCTGGAGGGCCATTAGTGAATATATTAAATATAGAGGTCTCTTTTCAGGCATAGTCCTTCAGAAAGGTTCCATATCAGTAGATCTCCATATTTAAGGAAAGACAGTTTTGCTGACTCCTACTGTTGTTTTTATTGTTTAATAGTATGATGGTCCACAATTATACATTTTTATAAGGTTGATTTGATAGAATGCAGAGCCACAAAAGTCCTGTTGTGCTATGAGAGCAGAAGAAAAGCTGTGCTGGAACCAAATCAAAGATCTCCAGGTCCAGCATTTTTTTCCCCCACAAAAGTCAATCAGATGTTAGACAGAACATGAGTATAATATATTATGTGTATAATAGAATACAGTAATTGAACCTGAGAAATTCAACTTAGAAATCTTTCAAGTACCTTTAACTTTCTTCCTGTGATACTACAAGGCTAAACAGAATTATAAGGATTATTTATTTATGCAATTTATATGGCCACCCATCTCACTGTGGTGACTCTGAGTGGCTAACCGAAGTTAAAAACAAAAGCAAAATAAAATACATAACTGGCAGCCAAGGTGAAAAACCAATTGAACAACAATTAAAATAACCATCTCACAGGCTCTGACAATTGGACCCCCATGTCTGAGAACACAGTCGTGTCTTCAGGGCCTTGCAAAAGGCCAACAGGGTCAGGGCCAATCTGATTTCCAGGGGAGATGATGTTTCAAACGGCAGGAGTAATGACAGAAAAGGTTCACTTCCTGGGTCCAGCAAGGTGGCACTCCATTGATGAGATCCATAACATGCTGCTTCTGCCAGATCTGATCTGGGAGATGTGGACCATGAAGGGCTTTATAGGTGACTACTAGCACCTTGAAGTGCACCTGGAAGCATACTGGTACCCAATGCAACAGGTGTCACACCAAGGGGCAGCCAAAACAGCTCCTGCCACTGCATTTTGAGCCAAGCGCAGCTGGTTCAAATTAGCAGGTAACATGCTAGGTTCAAATCAGGGCTGCTCATTAATAGTGATAGTAATACTGGAAAAGCATTCTCAGCTGGTCACTTTTTTACTGAAACGCTTAAACTTTGGCTTCTCTCTGCTCCACATATCTTAGTCATTTTTTATTATTTGCTTGTAGCAGTATACCTTTGCCAAACATCAACTAGCTCTCCTTCCCATCCCAGTGGACTTTGTTACTCTCCATCACTATCAATACTCTCATCCCAGTTCCATTCCATATCTGCATTATGCTTCTTCAGAATCCAGCCAGGCAGCAGAATTCTTAACGCAGTCTGGATCTGACATAAAACAATGAGTCTAACAGATAGAAACCAGGTACAAGATCAAGAGGCAGGAATCACCTGTAGGCAAAAGAACAAATACAGAGCAGCTTCACAAAGTGAAGCCGAGCAAGGATGAGGCTAGGCATATTTCATATTGTTACCCAAAGGGATAAGCTAATCACACTGCCTATTTGACTCCAAAGTTTATTGCTTTCAGACCGTGAAATGAGCTGACAGTATTTAGTCTAGCTCTTTTGGACACTCGTATCTTATGGAGGCTGGGTTGACAGGCTTGGTAATAGGCCCAGCATGCTGATGGTACAATCTAAGGCACCAATGGCTGGCTGCTAGAGGTTCGGATCTGAGACTTCCTCCTTTCTAACTCCAGAAGGTTAACCTCTGCAAGGAGGAAGCAGTGCTAGATGTCTGAGCACTGGGATGTCAGGGAATTGAACAAGACCAATAGATGAACTGCGAGGGAGAACTCAAGAAACGATCTTGGGGAGAGCAGAAACAGGTGTTTGTGCATTTTTAGAGATTTGAGGGTTCAAGAAGAGGAGCAGGAACAAGAGCTACATAAGAGCTGTCATATGGAAGAAGCAAAAAAAGTCAACAAGTTGCTGGGGATGAGGGTGGTGTGGAAATGGCAGTTTTGCAAGATAAACAGCCATAGGATGATGGGATAGGCCCTTAGAGGAGATTGGTTTGGCCTTTGCAAACTTGTGTGTTATCTTAAGCTTCGGGATGCAGGGCATCCATGCTATACACTAAATGAAATCAGCAAGATTCTGCAGCAGCCTAGAGCTAGAACCCCCCCCCCCAAAAAAAAATATCTTCAGGCACCTTCAACTCTTTTCAGATAATGGCATGAACTTTCCCTCAGCAGCAGCTCAGTCTGTGGAGATGAATAAAGGTAGCCTTCATATCTCAACAGTGCATTTCAAGAGACTGGGCTGCAAAAAGACTGAAGTTCTCTCTCACCTTTCTCTCTGGACCTTGACTTACTTGTGAGACATGGAAGGCAAATTCTGATATGGAGTAGCTCATATAAATACAGCTGGGGAGAGAGAGTAAGCTCCAATAGAAGAGAATATCTGTAGCTCAGGATTGAACTGTGGAGTCCTGGGTGCTCTCTGAGCTTAGTTGTTTGCTTGCAGATGTTTCATTACCCAGCTAGGTAACATCATCAGAGCATGATAAGAGAATAGGCTATCCTGCATTTCTTAAAATCTTACTGTTTAATAGTGTCATTGCTGGATAAATAGGTACACCACTTCAGAACTTTAGAAGCGGAAAGGAAAATTATAAATTGGGAGACTATTCAGAATTTAAGACTAGCACTTTGGGACTAAAAGTGGAGTCAGTTTGCTTGGCTCAATATTGATTCTGTTCAGGACAAGAAAAAAAAATCCTTGTTGCTAGGCTGGCAGTAAAGTATGACCTTGGGTGTTTACATGAGCTCAAATGTAGAGTTCAAATATAATAATAATAAATAAAAATGGGATGGGGATGGGTTCACACACCGTGCTAAGCCATGATGTGGTTTGTTTTGGGCTTAGCAGCTGAACAAATCCAATGACTGTCGTTTCCAAACTGCAGTTTATGGTTTAGTCAATTGAAGTCAATTGCATCAATGGATGTTCAACCCCAGCTCTTCAGTTGTTCCCTTGGATTTTACAGGAAAGGAGCAAAACTAAAGAGTTACCCAATCTGGCAGAGTAATTCTTTGAAGTGCCCATATATGAGAGGCCAGTGGCCTGAGATTGAATCCCTATGACCAGCAAGGCCGAAGCGAACTAGAAACAGGCCCTGTCATATCTTGCATCTAACAAGTCCAGCATCGTTACGCTAGGACTGAAGCAGACTCCTTTTTTAAAAAAAGAAATCCTCTTTTTCTGAATTTTAAATACAAGCCTCAGTCCTCTGCGACTTGAAACCACAATAACAAATCTTGATTTCTAAACTAACACATGCTAAATAGCAGCACTTTTTAAAAGTTTTTTTCCTAACGCTCATCTGAATAATAACTGACTAGATTGTCAACAGCCTTTAATAACTCACCGAAATGCTTAAATTAGAAAGCGATGCTGCTCCATCTCTCAACAGGAAGCTTATTAGAGTTTGTGTTGATTGGTTGCATACGAAACCCGAGAAGCAGAAAGAAGGCAGGTTGATGCGTTATTCATGGGAACTAGCCAGCCCCCAGGGTGTGCAAGGGAGACTGTACTCGGACTGTTCGAAGCAGGGGAAAGGGCCTGCAAGAGTGCTCCAAAGTGAAAGAAAATTGACCCCGCATTGCAGCACTCTTTGAGGATAATAGGAACAGCTGGTCAGTGAAGCGTTGGCTCAGAATTTAACAAGGCGTCTACACTTAGAGGCATCTGCCAATAAATCAAAATGAAGAGACCAGCTAAATCAGGATTTCACTTCCATTCATAGCTACAGTGGACAGACGAGAGCTTCACCGTTCTTTCGCAGGCTTCGGCCTACAGTACTAATGGCACTCAGGATGGGGGGTTGATTTAATCTGCAATGACACCACTGCAGAGAAAAAGGAACCAAGCAAGATAGATGCTGGGTTGGCTTCCAGGGACAAGAGAGGGTGACTGACTGACCCGCTCTCCTCCCTGGTGATGATGTGGAACTTCTCTGAGGCTACCAGGTTGGCTGCACTTTTAAACAAAAGCATCAGCAGCCATTTTGAGTCAGACAGAGAATGCCATTTGCTGCTAAATGTTTCAGGAATAAATAGGCTTCATCAAAGCTCATATGTCCTTCCCTGACAAAAAGGATAATCAAACTGAATTGGAGACATCTGAAGTACCACCTTGCTCTAATGAAATCAGTATGCTGTACAGCAGGGTTCCTCAACCTTGGCAACTTGAAGATGTGTGGACTTCAACTCCCAGAATGCTGGCGGGGAATTCTGGGAGTTGAAGTCCACACGTCTTCAGGTTGCCAAGGTTGAGGAACCCCGCTGAACACTATTTTCCCTGAACCCACGTATTATAGAGGTAACATGGGTTACTTCCAAGCTGGATGTCTTTAGCTCAACTGAAAGCTTCTTATTTGTAGATTCAGCCCATTTCATTGCTTTCTTGCTTTACGTGACTAGGGTGGAGAAGAAGGAGGAGCTTAATTAACTGTCCTGCATTTGCTCCCTATTTAGTCAGCTTTCCCCCCATGTTTCTTCTAATACTAAAATGAAATGCAGTCATTCTCTTTCTCCTGATCTTCATGTCATCAATATTACTTACAACAATAACTCATGCAGGCCATCCTATAGCCTCGTGGGGCCACCAGTGCAACTTTACATCTTGATCTGTTGAGGAAATCACATTGTTCCACTGTTTTGAATGTTTAGGCAATTCCTCCTCACGGTGCTCTAAGCTGCTTGTCTCCCACGGTGCTCCTGGAGGTTTTTTAAGCCAACTTCAGAAATTCTAGTCCAGATCGCAGTGGGTTGGCAGTGGGGCCGGACTGCTGCTTAGTCTGGTCTATGGCCACCGCGCTACCTGATTGGGCCCTCCTCTGCTTTTTGCCCTTCCCATCCTTGCAGGGAAGGCAACTCTCACTGGCTGCTCTTGCATGGACTGATCTACCAATGCCCACTTTTTTTTTTTAGGGATTAGTCCCTATACCTTTCCTTTGTTTTCTCAGATGCGTGCACATGCGGATCCTTTACCCCACCCCACCTTATCCTGTTTTTCTCTCAACCCCCTCCCTTACTGTAGCACCGTTGCAACTTAAAGATGCTTTTAGAGGGAAGGGAAGGGAAGGGAAGTTTACAGTCCTGTGGGTAGGGGTGGTGGGAAGGCAAGGGGACCATGCTTCACCCAGCCTGGGCAGAAACTGAAAGGATGTCTACTGGGAGATGCCAGGTTTGAAGAGAACATGAATTTCTAGCATTGAGGATAGTTCACAGAGTTAATGGGCCATCATTGGATCAATCGCAACATTATGAAAAAGCACCAACTGCCAACTAGCAGAGTACATAGCAGCCCAACCACCAGACCAAAATCTGTCCAGGCCAGCCATCAGATGCTAGAAGGGAGGGCACACGTCAGGCGCTGCAGCCAATTGGAACTGAGACTGCTGTTAGGGCAGAATGAAGTGCTAGAGCTCATCCACTCCGAAGGGCTTAAGATGGCTTAGGTCAGAAAAGAGTTTTAAATCAAAGCTGGTAAACCTGAGTGTGGAGTGTGGGTGCATTTGCAATGGGCTGGGAGTGGAAGGAAAATGACATCTATTTCTGCACTCAGGCAGTGGCGAATGGCCTGTACTGGTGATGGGCCAAGCAGAAAGTGCAGATCAGCCCTTAGGGAGTATTAAAAATTATTATGACAACTTCAAGATCACGTTTCAATTTTTGTAATAGGAAGAGGTACACACACACACACACACACACACAAAGCTTCTTGCTTCCGGCCATGAGTCATTCATTGTTGCTTTCTTTTCAGTCAGCATGACTGGTAGGGTGGCCAGATATTCAGAGACGTCCTCCAGTCACCTCCACCCTCTGGAGAACTACCCTTTTAGTCTACTCCACTTTGGTTCCTCTTCTGTAGGGCTACCATGTTTGCAAACATTTGGACAGGCCCTGGATGACAGAAAAGAGCCATCGTTTTCCGTATTGCTTGGCTTCCATTTGGCCATTTGGGTTTTTGCAGTCAGATTTTTTTTTCAATTCTTTCTCTCACGGGACTACCAGAAACATTTACAAGGACAGCTCATGCTGCCACAACTCGGTAGTAAAAAAGTCAAAACTCCTAAGTGTCTGTGTGTGTCTAAGAAGAGCAAAGGAAGCAAAGAGAAAGTTGTGTATGTTGTGAGAGAAAAGCATCTGTGTGTAATAAAGAGGGGGAAGTCTGTATAGGTTCATGAATACCTTTTTTTTACTAGTCCCTGCAGTTTTCTTGGCAAGGCTTTTTGGAAGTGGTTTGCCCTTGCCTCCTTCCTAGGGCTGAGAGAGAGGGGCTGGCCCAAGGTCACCCAGCTGGCTTCATGACTAAGGCGAGACTAGAACTCACGGCCTCCCAGTTTCTAGCCTGGTGCCTTTAACCACTACCCTAAACTGGCTGTCAACATTATTCTTTACCATTACGGCTTTTTCAGTTGGAAATACATTTAGCTGTCTTTTAAAAAAAAAATTTTTTTTTTCATGTCCTGCTTTCTCAGTGTATTTTAACAGGCCTCCTAAGGACTGAAGTCTCAGCAGTTCATCATTCCACCATCATTCCAAACTACTTCTGAACTTGTCCTTCAGGTTGAGTTTGACTCTTGGCAATTTCCTAATTCCACTCATTTCATTTTGGCAGCAATTCAAAAGGGGCTTGCTGCCGCCTTTTTCTAGGATGCTTCTTTCCACTTTGCAAGCTAGCCTACAGCCCTGGGATTTCCAAGTAGTGTCCCATCCAAGTATTAAACAATTCCAGCCCTGCTTAGCTTTCTGGGATTGGGCAAAGTTGGGTGGATGCTGCCAATTAACTAGGGAAGTACTGAAACAGAAGCATACTTTGATAACTGTCTCCATTTCATAAATCTGGTTATTCCTTTAATATATTTGCATCTCACCTTCCTTCGGTCAGAGAACTAAATATATATCATTTTTTCAGACGGTGTTCTGTCCAGGTTCGGCCCATATCTAGTACTAGTCATCATTGGCAATCTGATTGTATCAGAGGTACTTAGGCCCTAGTTGAAACATTTAAGATAGAACTTCATGATGAACTAAGTGCAGCTCTGCTAATATAATATTGTCATTCTGTCCTATCAAAATATCTGTAACTGTTCAAACTTTTGCAGAGCTATCAAGATGAAAAATATAGTATATATATATACATTTTGTGATACAATGTCATGTGAAAGGAACTGCTGCCAAAATTTTCCCTCCTACGCCTTTCTGGGTGACGTAAAGTCCTGGATTTTAGCAGGGTGATCAACTGTGTAATGTCAGATTAATCCATATTCACTATCTCGGGACTTAGTTTAAGCTTGACCTCTTTTAACTTTTTCACAAGATGTTCTCAAGCAAATTAAGTATTTGATAACCCCCAAACCCAGGAAGCCTGTGATCTCCCAAGTGCTGAGCAGCAGAGATAAGAAGGAGAATGCCTTCTCTTTTGCTTCTCATGCTACTTCTTAAGCATGAGAAGTAGAAGGCACAGCGTGCCTTGTCTTTCAATGGACTCTGTATTCAGACCCTATGCCACCATACTTCCAGCTACACACAAGATACTACAGGCTTCCCAGGAAGACTGAACTCCATGGGCAATCTCCCTAACATTTTAACCCCCAGATGCTACATACCAACATCTCCAATAAACATGGACACAAGCCATCAAGATCATCATCACTGACATCAACACCACATGTCTTGCCACTAGACTGTGTGACTTTGAACTCACCCCATAACTATTTCACCTTTGGCAATAACATATACCTGCAAATCAGTGGCAACCATGGGCACACCTATGGTTCCACAAGATGACAATATCTTCAGGGCTGTCCTAGAACGTTTTCTCAAATCTTACCCCTGAAGGTCCTCTTTTACTTGAGATCCATTGATGACATTTACATCATCTAGACCCATGGAAATTAATATCTCATCAAATTCCATCATGGTTTCAACAATTTCCAACTCACCATCAACCTCAGCCTAGACCTAATTACTGAACAAGTCCACTTCCTTGATGTAATGGTTAAACTACACAATGGACACACAAACATCACATTATATAGCCAGCTATGCTATAGCCACATTTGTTCTGACTCACTTAAAAAAGATGTTCAACTGATGGAATTTAACCAGACATGCAGAGACTGAACTACCCATCCAAAAAGATCAACAGACCACTCAATAAAGTCAGATCAATTCCCAGGGAGCATCTATTAAAAGAGAGGAACAGAAGAACAGAACACCACTGGTTGTCACCTACAGCTCACAACATAAACCAGTCAAGCATATTATTAATAAGCTACAGCTCATACCGGACAATGACATTGCACTTTCTCAGGCACTGGGTGGAAAGCTCATATAAGCATAGAGACAACCATCCAACCTGAAGCAAATTCTCACAAGCAACAACAAGACAATCATGCTAAAATGGGAACCAGATCCTGCAACAAACCCAGATGTTTCCTTTACCCCCACATCTGAACCCTCAGTACCATCACAAGTACACACACAAGGTTAGAGGCACCTTCACATGCTCTTCCTCTAATGTGGTATGTGCCATCAATTGCTAGCAATGCCCCTCTGGATTCTCCCAAGGACATATAGGACAAACTTTGCCCAAAAGAACTAAAAGACAAAAATTTGACATCAGGTCTCAAAACAAGGGCAAAATAATATCAGAACATTTCAGTCTCCCAGAAATTGCAGATCTCAAAGTGACCATTAGAAAGAGAGAGACTTTAACAGAATGATTAAGTGAGAGACTGCTGAATTCACACACATCAAAAGGCTTCAGGCAATTTCAGAAGATCTCAACAAACACAAATTTTTAACACGTTACAATTGTTAATTGATAAGGTACTTGTAATCTGTCGCATGTACAACTTGCATCTGCATACCCAATCTGTCTTCCCCTTCCTTCCACATCTTGCCTCATTTCAGTTTAATCCTAAGTCAGTTTACCCTCTCTGTGAATCTGATGAAATGACTTACAGCTCACAATTATGCCTTTTAATAACATTTGTTAGTCAAAAAAGGTGCCACCGGAGTCCTTCTGATTTTTGACTACCACAGACAACACAACTTTCCTCCTATATTCTCTTCTGAAGATGAGAGAAGAACAGGGTGTGATTCCACGATCAGCTTAGACACAGAGAAGACTTTGCTTTTATATGGACTGCAGGTTTCATGCTGCAATCTTTTTGGTTTGAATGCTGAGTGTTGTAAAGAAAATTGTTTCTTGACTGCCTTTCTGTTCTGACAGACTCCAGTCTTGCCATCAGTGAGTTTCAGAGATATACCTGAAAATAGTTGAAGTCTGACAACTCACCCAACTGGCAGGCAATTCCACATTCCACAGCAGGAGGAGAAATTAAATGTATTGCTTTGTGAACAAAAGCAGTTGATCCTTGACAGAGTTACAATCAGAAAAAAATCAAGCAAATTTTTCAGTGTCATGGAATAAAGCCATATGTCAGCCAAAGTAACTGAAGTAAAGACTGGAAAACATAAGACCAATGAAGCAAATTCTACAAAATGCTCCCCAGGATGTCTGGGAAGGGCACATGTTCATTAGTAGCTTGATCATTTGAAAAAACAATTCTGCAATATCGACTTGATTGTTTATGTTTGTGGAATATTGAAAACTGTTCGGACACCTTTCTCAGAACCCCAGCCCTTCTAGACACTGTCACTGCTGTTCTGTTTTATTCCTTTCTATTAAAAGAGAACAAATTATGGATTCATTATGAGTCATAAAGAAAGCAAGCAATAGTTGTGTCTGATGATGGATAACAAATAGCTATCTCATGTGCATACCATCAAATAAACCAATTTATTGAATTGCCTATTGGAGTCAACCAAGAAGCTATGGAACATTTACCTTACACGTACTGAAGCTGTTTGATGAGTTTCTCATTTGTGTCCTCAAAACTTTAAATTTGTGACTTTTTATAGTGGAGATTCTTCCAATTCTGAGTCTGAGGTTAGGAATCTTTTTCAAGGTAAATATTTAGATTCAAACTGGAGATGAGATGGGTAGGGATCAAAGGAAATGTGTTGGGAACAGGCACCTCTACCCTATAGGCTTCTCACACTGAAAAAAAGTAAGCATGTGGATTCAAAATCACTGCTCTGATTTCATATCATAGCTCCCCTTACACTTATTTTGTCAACAGTTTGGAATCAAGCAGAAACAATCCCATTCCCTAGGGCTTTTAAATGGGAAATGTTTCAATTCACTGTGTTCTGTATCTAGAGAACCAGTTTGATGTAGCAGTTAAAGGTACAAGACTAAAAACTCTAGTCTAGGCTCTAGTCCTACCTTAGGCCCCGGCTGACCTTGGGCCAGCCCCTCCCTCTCAGTCCTAGGAAGAAGGCAAGGGCAAACCACTTCCAAAAATGTTGTCAAGAAAACTGCATGGAGTCACCAGGAGTCAAGACCAACTTGAAGAGACAAACAAAACAAAAAGATCCATATCTGTTCTGTATTTTTAAAAATGCACCGAGTAGGTTTTCCTGTTTCGCTTTCCTGTTGCTGAATTTGTTTAATGCCCAGTGTTTAAGTGGATTTTGTTTGCTTTCTTTTTGCCTGGGATTATTGTGTTGTTTGTTTTCTGTAAAAGTAAATGGGAGAAAATTTTCTCATAAAGGGGCAAAAAATATATTCAAATCAATACTGGTTGCCCAAGCAACTTTATGGGAATATTTGCTTCTTCGGTTGGCACCATTCCTGCTTTTCTCTCTCCCCCCAACCCCATCCCGCCCCTATCCTGCCTCTTCAGTTATTTTTTTTTAGTAAGCTGTCCGGATTGTATCATTAGTAGGCAGAATATAAAAGCTATCAATGCATACATTCTTCAAGTCCATTAAGTGGGTAAGCATAAAATATATAGTCAAGAGATTAATGTCCTTTGGTATATATTTGGGCAGAAATCATGACCTCATTCCCTTGACGTTACTGTAATTTTCTCTTCTTGATTAAAAAGGTGGTGATTGAAACAGCCAAAACTGACAAGGGCTGGTGTTTCTTTCCATTAGTGAGGCTGCCTGAAGATACTATCTGCAAACCAATGTATAAGATGCATATCAAAACTAATAATAGGATATGTCTCTAAGACTACGTAGTTATGTATTGGGCTTATAAGCCACTCTAGTTATTACCAATTTTGTGTAGCTTACATCTTCAACATCTGTAAATCAGAGTAAAACAATGAATCATTATTACACATAACAATTATAACACATAACAAAACACAACTTCCACTTACAGTACATACCAAGGAACATAAAGCTTTATTATATAAACATTCCACTGCAACAAAGGATCAGTTCCATTGATATCAACACCCAAGCCTGCTGGATCAATCAGGTTTTGATAGCTTTCCTAAATCCTAGCAGGATTGGGGTCACCTGGATCTATGGGAGCATGCTGGTCCATAGAAGAGGGACAGTAAGGTAGAAAGGAGGAGAACTACTTGAAAACAGTGTCCCCCATGCCTACCTCTCAGAGGCAGTCCAAAAAGATACCACAATTGATGATATGAAAGACCGCTACGTCATCAAACCACACAGGGAGGATCACACACACCCATTCCAGTCTCACCAGAGGTCACCCACAAGCAGAGTTGTTGGAGTTGGAAAAATACTGTGGGTAATTTCCACTTTAGTTTGCACTATCTGTATATCTATATCTATCAAAAGGCAAATAATTTTCCAGAACCTCTGGAAACAATATGATAGGTAATTAGTCCAGATAGGGTCAAAGGGAATTGCCTTTGGTTATCCTAGCCTTAAACTTTTATATATATAACATCAGCAGAATGGAGATGGGAAGTATGACACCAGCTGATCCTTCCCTTATTCTGTACCATGAGGGAAACAGTGGGGTGGACAGAGATGGTACATCCAATAGTTGGGATCTTGGTGCTGTCCCAGGCCCAATGAAAGGAGACTGGTGAGGGTTGAGCTAATCTGTTTCCTCTAGGGCTCTCTGCATCTTTCCATGGAATGTTCACTGTTCATTTGTCTGCTATTTTATAAATAAAATGATTCGCTTAGGGGAAGAGGAGGCATAGTGTGTGCTTGACTACATCAAAATGCAACAAATGCAATATAGTCTCACTTTTTCTAGCTTAAATGAGGTTCCTCACCTCTGTGGAGTAGGAGCATATTGGAGACAGAAGCAACCGTTCACTTCTGGATCTTATTCCATTCTTGTAACTTATGGTTTGGAAACCTCCTTCAGATGACAGCCCTATTTGTTCAAAGTTACATCAATATGTGGCAGGAATATTTCCCCCCTTAGTATGTCATTAATATGATTACAACTCTGATTAAGTTTCACAGCCACTCTTTATTGGTTAAATGACTTCCAAATAATGTTATTAAATATCAACATTATTAATTTTATTTCCTAGATTTGTATCTTGCCTTTACCCCACAAGCTCAAAGTGGCTTACTTAGGAATCTCACTCAATTTTAAACCCAGAACAGTAACCCTGTAAGGAAGGCTGGGCTGAGAAGAAGAGATTGTCCCAAAGGCACCCAGTGAGTTTTCCATGCCTAAAAGAAGATATGAACCTTGGTCTCCCCAGTCCTCAACCACTATTTCAACTGTTCCTGGAAGTTGTTTCTTATCCATGATCACTTGATTTTTACTTTACCAGTAGAGGAATCCTAATAACATGAATGAGTAAATGCTATTTTCATGGAAAAAACACACCATTCTTTGCCCAGATTAGATCTGCTCTTATTGCATTATTTTACAGAGGCAAAATCAGGCTCCTTTCATTCCCCATTGAAGAAAACCTTGAGGACTCAGAGCGAAAAACCTATCTAGTAAACATCCAACTCATTGTGCATGATAGCAGTGAATCAAGACTTTAAAGGCACTTCATAAACTTACAATAATGGGCTCATTCTTGTCCAATGGACACATCTATGTACAAGTTTGTTTTGGTGTTTGTTTTTTGCCATTGCCTTTTTGTTTTAGCTTGTAACCTATGGCCCTGGGGTTTCCTGATGGTCTCCCATCCAAGTGCTATTCAGGTGCTTAGCCTTTTTCAGCCAAGGTTGCCTGGGTGATGTGACAGTAGTGGAGTACTGACACATTCTAAAGCAAGAGTGAGACAGCAGACTATGATCCAACCCCAGGCCCCTTCCAACTCTGTGGTTCCATGGTTGTTAGCTTGGAGTTTCTCTTAGATCTCCACATTAAAGAGCAATAAATTCAGGAGCCCCCATCCCCACAGCTGATATACAAATGGCATTGAGAACGACCCAAATAACACAGGACTTCACTGCATCATGTATTTTCAGACAGAGGCACTTCTAAGTTGTTCCCCGCCACCATCACCACATTTATCTTTGCATATGGAATGAGCCATTTGATTCGCTTGATAAAATCAAGGACAATTAAACTAAATTGAGTTTTAATTTCAGACCCAGAACATATTTTTGTGGCTGAGCATTCTCTCCTGCAGCATCTGATGTAGCTGATGAGCTACACAAGCTAAAAATGGGGATGTTAAGAGGAGATAAGAGTGGGTCTATTGTTTTGTGAGATGGGGAGGAAAAAACACATACAAGCATCTAAATAATGAGAAAGATCTTTATTTATAATGATAAAATAAAGTTTCCTTTGAAACAAGCTCAACCCCTTGTGACTTCATGGACAGGTCCATACTGTATAGCTTTCTTGGCACCAGTTCAGAAGTGGTTTGTCATTGCTTATTTTTTTAATTTCCCAATCTAGCCTACAGCCTATGCAGAAGGTCAAATAACAGTTGCTTTCAGCCAATTAAATTCTGATCAAAGTGCTAAGTGATCCAGCTGTCGCTGGGTTTAATAAGAACTCCATTTCCTCAGCAGCAGCTCTCAAGAACTACTCAGTATGAATCCACATCTATCCCTTCAAATCCTGATCAGTGAAAACATTGCTGAAAGCACACACAGGAAGACATCCACAGCACACTTGCAAGTAGGCCTGAATGTAACCAGACATGCTTCATGAGACAACATGATACACCACCCATCCACCATTCATTGGTTGGTATAAAATGGTCTATGCAGTGGCTGCAGGGTTATCTGTAGAGGGTGGACAAAAAAGTCAAGATGGTGGTCACATTATTGAAGCTCCACCTGATATATAGATAGATATAGATATAGATATAGATATAGATATATAGATATAATAATTAAGAATTTTGATTATAATAGTAAAATCTAATACAAACTAAACTTAAGAAAATAGAAAGGCATAAAAAGTACAAGAAAAAAGAAACGTAAGAATAAAGAAAAAGAAATATATAAAATAACTTCCAACCTTCATCACAACAAGTATAAACAAATTTAGTCACTCTTCACCCACTCTAAGGTTACTAACATTTATCTCTTCATCCCATATCCCACCTCTTATCTATGAACAAATCCATAAAACATCATCTTTTCAGTTCTGGTGTCCACTGAAAGTCCATAAAGGGTTGCTAGAAGTAACAACATATCTTGTTTTAACCTTGATCAAATAAACCAACTTTATATTCCTTCCTTTTACTTCTAATAGTCTTCATCTTTAGTTCATTCAAATATTATTGTAGGATTTGATTTCTCTTCATTTCTTCTTTGTCCCATCGCACAGGCTTCTTCAAGGCTTTAACAAGCCTCTTTTGTAAATCCAATAGGAAAAAATTATCCAGGTCACTCTCTTGGTTTGTCATTTGTATTTCCCTTTTAAATTTTAAAACCTCAGCCAGTTTATTTTATAGATCCAGTGAAACATCCTTATCTAAGTCATCCTTTTGGCCTGCTAGTTGTAAATCCACTTTTGATACCAACTCAGTATCAGACTTGTCAGATTAAATTGTTCTACATCTGTCATTTCTTCAATAACATCTTTTGGACATACTCTATCCATAGAAGCAGACATCATTACTGACATTGTTGATATTGTGGCTACTATTTTCTGATTCCATTCTTCAAACGTCTCCTTCAGTACTTTTATTGTTATAATATTTTGCAACATTTTAATGGCCTGTAAATCTTTCCTCTACCTAAAAGCATTAGTCTCCCCTAGTGTCCAGTTTTTGAAATCATGAAATTGCTTATCTTTGTTATACCTTTTAAAAACCAAAACAGAATCTATATCCTATGAGAAGCTGTTTGTTCTTTATAATTAATTCCAAAACTTTATTGTAAAAGTTTCAATATTCCAATTTTATCTGGACCCTTCTCCATTTATAACTTTCTAAGATCAAAATCCTATTTAGCTTTTTGCTATATATTTCAGATTCTTTAAATTCTTAAGCTTATGATTAAAATTTTCTTTCCTTCAGGATTGAAGGCAGACTCACCTGGCATTTTTCAACTTGCCATTCTGAAGGTCTCTAATAGCTTAAAAGTAGTTAAAGAGCAATTTCCAAAAGTGATTAGAAAGTGAGGTTTATGAACTTAGCGTCCTTTAAAGGTCTCCACCGCAGTTGCGGGCAAGATGGCTAATCCCATTTATCTCCCGGTGCTCGAATCCATGGAAAACTGCTGTCCTGTGGTCTTCTCATGAGAAGCAGCCATCTGGAGCACATGTGGGCCATCTCCCATCCTCTTCTTATCCGGAGAGGTTCCAAGGAACCAGTCTACTCACTGGTTCCTTGGTTTTTGCCACGGTCCTCAGCTCCACTTTCTCAGAGCCATCTTCAGTTCACAATACCTCCCCGAGAAGTCCATCTTGATTTTTTTGACCACACCCTGCAGACATCCCTGTGTGTCTGGCCAGCTTACATTTCCTGGCCAGGGACAGAGCTGTCACAAAAGCTTGTGCCTGCTGCAACTAGAGTAGTGCCAGCTTGCAGCCATTCCTGCCTCCTGGCATTATGTCTGGAACCTGGAACTTAATCATAGGTTAAGCCCTCTATCCAGATTCAAATTACATAGAGCCATGGCTCAATAAGAAAAGATCTAAAAATACAAAAAACAACATGTAATCAATGGCAATGTCTTTCAAACCAGATTCTTTGCTTATTTGACTCTTGAGTAAATTGATTCTTGGGTAGACTTTATAGTAATTGGAAATCTTTTTCTTTCCAGCTCGTCAGGCACATTGTACCAACCTTCCACTTTTCTTCCTTCTCCAGGAGACATTAGCAAGCATTTTTGCTGGAAAGCTAAAGGATAATACATTCTCCCTTCAAAAGCTTCTAGGACAGCTTCTGTCTACATTAACTGACATCTGATTTCTTTTCAGAAGGCTCTCCTGTTAGCTTTCAGGCAAAGCTTGGGACTGCTGCATTTCGATTTTTTTTTTTTTTTTTGATCTTGTGATTATGCTAACATTCTCTATCTCTCACCTCCCAAAAGGCTGTTAAGAACAATGTCTTAACTCAGAGGATTGCTTGGGAAAGGTGCTCTTTGAGAAAGAGCAGTTTGAGTTAGTGGTTCCTTTAAAGTATACCTCCCCCCCCCCCCCCGCCTCCAGAAAAATCCCCTCTGATTCTTTCAGGAATAAAATCATGGCAAAAATAGGTTTGAACAATTGCACATCTTTGCACTAGCATTAACATACATGAATCAGTCAAATGGCCACTAGAGAATATGGACCTAAAATCAACTGTTTTCCCAGAGATTCTGGATACGTTGACATAAAACAATCTGGAAGCACTAAAAAGGCATCTGAGCATATTGAGCCCTAGTGAATCATTTAATTAGAATAGGAACCGTACAAAGCCGGGAGAAAAAAAAGGGGGATTTGCATCCATCAGAAACATCCGCTATCACTGAGAGCCATTGCGTCAGATATTATACAGCTTAAGGGAAAAAAATTAATAAAGCAATTTTTCTTGTGAAATTACTCCCCACATCATTTCTGACCAATATATCCATTTTTTTGTTTTATAGCACAATAGTTAGATGATCAGCAGATTTGATGGGCCAGAAACAACAACAAGGCTTAAGGGTAAAAGCATCTCAATACAAGCTCAGGAACATATGTAGCCAGGACTAGTATCATCAAAAACAAGGCACCCTTTTTTTTCCTTTATCCTCCAGGAAGATGCACATTTCTTTTTTTCTTTTCTTTTTCTTTTTTTGTGGTCTACTTTTAAGAGTTATTATCTTTTTCATCTTTAAGGGAGAAATCCTGCACTCCCTAGAAGGCAAGTGCTGGGTCTTATGGATTTGATAAAAATCCTGCTAAACTGTCAAAGACAATCAGCAGATAAACCAGAGAAACATCTCTGATACACCATCACACATCTCTTGAATTTAGTTAGCATCACTCCTCAGGGGTTGGTGATGTCAGGAAGCTATGTCAGGACTTTCATGGTGCAAGGGCTGATGAGATAGCAGATACTTCCTGGAGAAAGTGCAATTCTGAATTCCCCAAATGGTTAATTTTGACCTAATTAGTAGCTCACACATGTACTGGAGCGATTGCAAAAGAGGGAGAGCATAGGTGATGCATGCACACATGTAGAATGTGAGAGTGGAGGGAGGAGAGACTCTTTGCCTGACCAAAACGAAGTAAAATTGCAAACCAAAAAAAATCATTTTGGCCTCTTAGTGTACACCCAAATCACCATAATATATCCAGATTAGTTACTCTGACCCATAATGATGATCTCCTGGTTGCTAGGTAGCAGAATTGGCAACTGAATAGGTAACTTTGGGGCTCTGTCTGCTCTAAAATACCTTGAGTAAAATTCCTCTGTTCTACTGGGAACATTTTCTGAAAGCATCTAGAGTAGCCTTTGTCTCAGGTTAGAATAAAATATGCAGCATAAAAAAGCATTTCCCATCCACAGGGGCATAACCTCTGTAATGATGTTTTGCTGAATCTGCCCTCTGAGATGGTTCAGGGAAGAACATAAAAGTTAACTCTAAAAAGGCCCATTGCTAATTATAATATGTAAGGGGGGGGGAAGAAAAATTTGACCAAAAACAATTTGTAGGGGAAATTTTCAGGAGGAAGAAAGGAAAGAAAAGTCCAGAGGCACTGAAAGCTCTCCGATTCAAGTTTCACTGCTTCATATTTCAAATCTGTTCTTCTAATAGACTTCTTTTCTTGGGGGAATGAATTGTTTGACACAGGGACCTGCATATCGATCTTCTAGTCTTCTAACAGGCTGCAGTAATGTGGATGATTTAGCTGGCACCATCTGTGAAAAAGTCCTGTTAGAATAAGCACACAGCAAACAATAGAAATTAAGGCACAACCCCCCAATCCTATTGTGCCACACATTCAGAAGAGCAATTGGTGGCTGGTTTTCCCATCAGTAAGTGATGCTGGGTGGGAGGAGAAAGGACAGCAGGAAACCAACCGGTTACTGCCCTAACACTACCCTGCTCTGTATGAGGACAGCAACACTGTCCAGGCTCCTTGCTGAGGGACAGTAAAGGTGGCCGGGGATGCTGCACAATGTCTATATTCTTTCCTCTCAACTCAAGGATGCCAGCCTTAAGGGCATCCTTGGCTAGTACTGTAGCCGCATAAGATATTTAGTTATGACTGAAGGCTGATTCAGGGCTTGACGAGGGAAGGAGAATAGCCTGGTGCCAAGAAGGGAAATTGGTATTCTTGGAGTATACCTGGGCCATGGTTTCAGATGGACAGGCAGCAATGTAAGCAGGAGCTACAGGGCCTTTAAGGCTTGGCTTTGGGTCTTCTGCCGAGTGTGAGTCTCAGCAGATGTTCAGTGATATAGACCAGTGATGCTAGCTGAGGTGAGGCTTTTGAAAGAAGCAAGAGTTGAACTCTGATCATCAGAACTCAATTTGTAGGGAATCAGTGAGATCCTCACCCTTGATCTTTTGTTACACATCCCTTTAGCTAGAGTTTTTGGAAGACGTGGCAAGTGTGTGAGTTAGCTAAAAAGATGTGCTTCAGAGAGTTTGTTTTATGGACCTCACTCAACCTCCCTCGCTCCACTCTTCCCTCATAAATCAAATACTGCCTTAAACATACTGGCATCTAGTCCAAGGGAAAAAAAGGCAAGGGATGATGTCGGGGCACTCCAAACTTTACAGAGATGATTTCCTTGAACAAGAAATAAATTCTTGATAAGGAGATGAGCTCCTTCCATTCCCAGTAAGTCTCCTTCAATAGTCACGCCCACTGATACAAATGGGAGACTATATAAGAACATGGGGTGGGGGGGTTAATAAGAGTTGTTGTGCATGAGAAATGTCTGATTCATGGTTTGCAGTGAGGTTGCGAAAGAGACGCTTTGGAATGCCCAGGAGTGCGTACAAAGCCCTCTCTTTTCAAATTATTCAAGCTACTTCTAAAGCTGCCCCTCTGTATTGTGAAAAGCTGCACATGCATGTTCAGGCAGAGGTAGCTGACAGTAGTTGTGAAGCAGTCGCATGAACCTGGAAAAAGACACAGCTACTTTAACACTTTGGAAAAAGTGCCTTTGTACCTGTATGTGTTCCAAAGCACCCTTTCAAATTGATTTGCTCAGGCCTGGCATGCAGCATGAAACATGAAAATATATTATTTCTGTAACATCTGAGGGCTTTAAAAATTCGTTTTAGAAAGGCTGTTAGAAATTTGCCATAATAGAACAGGGTTTATTTACTCCATGGATTCTCACATATTATTGCTAGTGTTCTTTATAAAGAACAATAAAATATTTTTTATGACTCAGGGCCTGAATAAATACTGATTTACTAATGTAGATTAAAGCAATGAAAAATGTAAATCTTAGAAATTTTCTGCAGAAAATTGCTTATTGAGAAAATCAATCTGAATTAAGAGTTTTTCAAGAATAAAAGAACAGATATGAATTTGTATTTATAAGAGACATAAATCTGAATATGTATACAGATGGCTGGCACCAAGAGAGACTTGGAAAGCATGTGTACAGTAGCTCTGTGTACAGTGAAAGAGAGGTTATTATTTTGGGAACTGTTGTTCTTTTTTTCTAAAGAGGACAACACAGCACAATAGTTATAATTTGCAGCCAACTGAATATCATTGAAATTTGCAATCCAGTGATGTTGTCAAGATATTGAATTAAACAGGAAACCATGAAAAGACTTGAAAAAATATCTTCTGTCAAAGATTTGTTTCAGAAACATCAAAGCAGCTATATTCAATCACAGTGAGCTTAGTCTAGTATTCTCTTTCATTTTCTGCAAGTTTAGAAAATTAATAAAGTTAGCAGCAAACATTTATTCAGATTAGCTGTGCTCTAACATTCTTCTTATCACTGAAACCCTTGTTAATTGGATATTTTAGCCACTTTCAAGTCCATTTAGTATGAAAATGTGCATGCTTCTGCCAGATACAAAACCAGCAGCAATGGGAAAAAAAATAAGGACTATTAAATTTCCTTTGGATCAATAAAGGTGTGTGTGTGTTTTTTTAAGTAGCTTTGAGCCGCAAACATACTATAAGGTCCAAGCCTCAAAGGTTTATATTGGAACCAATCCAAAGGTTTTTTAGCTGAATGATGATACATCTCCAGGGATCGCAGAAATTAGTTCCAAGTATGCAGGACAAACAATTGGATGACAACAAATGTCTAATTTTCTGAATGGATTCATATATTAATTAAGTGATAATATGGTTTGATTCATTTGGGCTCAGCACGTTGTATAAACCAATCATTATGGTTTACTCAGTACACCACAGGTAAACAAACCACGGCTCAGAATGATGAGTCAACCCAATCTTGGGATTTGATTTACCATTGCTTATTTAACATGTAATGATAGCATTATAAATGTTATCAGGATATCTAAGAATTTACTAGTATAGAACCCCAAGTTTCATAACTGCAAGGATTTGTGAGTCAAAATCCTTCCATATTTGTAGACCACGAATCTAAGATTCTGTAGGAGTCAAGAGTTTGGTCTAGTGGTTAAGGCACCAGGCTAGAAACCAGGAGGCTATGACTTCTAGTCCCACCTTAGGCATGAAAGCTGACTGGGTGACTTTGGACCAGTCACTCTCTCTCATCCCAGCTTACCTCGCAGGGCTGCTGTTGTGGGGAAAATAGGAGGAGGAAGGAATATTTAAGTATATTCACAGCCTTGAGTTATTTATACAAATAATAAAGGTGGGATAAAAAAAAAAAATCTGAAAAAAAAGAGTGACTTCTCTTAACTCTGTTTGGGTGCTCCAAGGCCCTCCAAAACCTAATAACTATGACTGACTGGAAATGTATTTATTTATTTAAATTTATTGGCCACTCAACTCCAGTGGACTCTGGGTGGTATACAAAACTACAGAAATCTTAAAAACAGCTAAAAATATTAAATCAGACAGACAGCCCAGCCTAAAATAATCTAATCAACAACAAAATCAACAAAACAAAACGGGCCATTGAACGAATAACAAACATCAACTCTAGACCTGGGACCAAAGCCAGGTTTTCAAGGCTTTCTGGAGCCCCAGGAGAGAGGACACCGTCCTTATCGCTGGGGGGAGGCTGTTCCAGAGGGTGGGGGCAGCAACAGAGAAGGCACGCTTCCTAGGTCCCACAAGATGGCAACATTTAATGGAGGGGACATGGAGAGCACCCACGTCCATTTTCTTTTCCAAGAAAAGGAGACAAGTGAGCAGGAAGTCAGTTTAAGCAGAAGCAGAAAACAGATATTTCTTACTGCAGGAAATCTGACAAAATTTGTAGGAAAATAGAACTCTCTGGGAGGCTAGGCCTGTGCAAATCACTCACTGATTTGCTTTGCATGGTTAACTGTCCAACGTCCTCAAAGCAGCCATGCCAAGTCTTTGAGCAATTGCAGGTACCATGCTGTTTTGAGGAACAAACCACTGTGTGCTTCACGTGCAAGACCCTCCCCCTTCTGCTCATACCATAATATAATGCCATTATGTTACCGAAACTCATTAGCTTCCAGCTAGCACTAAGAATTTGAACTCTTGGTAAGTGCTGGCACTCCTGTTGCTCTTGACTATCTTCTCAACAGATAGGTATAAATCTTAGAGATGAGGGAAGAGAAAAAGGCTATCTCACTTGCAGCAAGGTTAACGAGTGAATGAACCAGATTCATGAGTGAACTGACAATAAAATGTTGGCTGCACGCAATAGGAACTCCAGCAGAAAGATTCTTGAGCTAGACATGCCTCCTGCTGAGTTATTAGGGAGAATTAATAGTTTGCAACTGGGCCTACGGAAAATGTTTAAGATTCTTTATGTTAAAAAAAAAAAATCACTTTCCTCATGCCAGATAGCTATTAAACTTTTTTTCCTGTCTCTAGAGAATGAGAAATAAGAGAATGAGAGAGGAAGTAGAGCATGAAGTGCAGTCTCCGTGACAAAATGAAAACAAATGTGTTGCTTTCCCAATATATTCATAATTGCTCGTGGCAGTTTGGACATTGTTCTCCTAGATTCAGGTGTTATGACTAAGTTGCTCTTTCTCCTGTCATTGAACAAATGCCAGTGAATTATATGGTTTCCAGTGCTGCTGAGAGAGCCCTATTATTTTGGTAACCTAGCTTGAGAGTGCTAGATATAAAGTGGGAAGCATATGAAATTAGGGTGGCCCCATGTTCTGAATTACAAATGGAAACCCACTTTTTGAAGGCTGTTGACTAAGCTCAGTTAAAGGTAATTATAGAAAGGAAAAGCAGAGGCCACATATTTGCCCATCAGCATTTAGCAAGCTGAGTACAAACTGAACCAAGACAACCTTATCTGGCTTGGGGACTTGATGCAGAACTTTGGAAACAGCAAAGTCCAGTTAAGTTCCCTCTGAAGTTAATCCACTTCAATTCATTGTCTGCAATCAGAATACAATCTGGGAAACTGAACTTTGTTCTTCCATTATTTAATATGGGAAGAATATATATGTTGGATGAGATCTGTTGGCTCATGAAGACTTTGTGATCAGATCAAGTTTGCCAAATATCTTTAATTTGGTTGTTTTAATTGTCTTGTTCAGTTCACCATTTTATATATTGGGTTTTTTTAAATCATGGCTTGGGTTTTTTTGTTTTTGTTTTTTTGGCTGAATTTATTTTTGTGGAATGCCTCCCAGAGTCACATTGTTTGGGTTGGATAGCCTTATAAATACTTGGAATGAATGAATGAATAGAAGCTGATTTTTCAAGGCTGGCAAAGTGGACCCAAATTACTCTTCAGAGATGTGAGAGCTTTAACAATTACTCATGACTTCTAATTTTGGTGTGAAAACTATGAACTATGTCCATCTATAATCAACTGTGGGACCCATGTTCAAAAGTTAAAAAATTAAAAGATTGATGAGGAGAAATTTTCTGAGCCTGCTTTTGGAGGATAAGGAAGATTTACATTCAGAGACACTAAGATTATTAGCTACCAGAAGTTATCAATGAATATCAATCTTCTAGCACATGAATACTGTGTTCTTATGAATCTTGTTGCATTTGAAAATGGACCCAACAGACACTCAGCATTAATTTATTTCAGGATTCAGCACTATAGAATTTGCAATATCTCTACATATTTATTTATTACTTGCTTTATAAGCTGCCTCAATTGCTGACACAACATACAATATGTCAAAACATAAACCAAGTAGAATAATAATAACCCAAACCATTTTGAAATGCCCTATTAGGGGAGAGAAGCCCCCATAGTAATAGCCCAGTATCAATGTGGGGTCACAAATTGCCCTGCCCTAGGGCTTGTGGAAAAAGCTAGGTCATCTGTGGAACTTCAGAATTCATTTAAACTATATTTTTAGAAGGCTAAAATATGGAATACTTGGCAATCTCACATGAGACACCTCATAAAATTTGGGACATTTTTTTTTAAATAGAGGGATAAAAAATATAGCATACAGTACTTGAAAGGGTTCTGATCTCTGGTTTATTAAGTCAATAAATAAAAGTTTCCAATCACTCTTATTCACAGGGCTGGCATGTTCCTAATTAAAATTCTTTTTAAATTATGCATATGTGGTATTACTATTATTTGTTAGATTAATATCCCACATTTCCTTCTAAAACTCAAGGCAACATACATAGCATGCTCTCCTCTACAGTACTTTTTCCACACAGCAACAGCCCTGTGAGGTAGGTAAGCAGCCCGAAATCACCCAATGAATCTGCATGGATAAGGATGGATTTGAACCTGGATCTTCTGTGGTCACAGTCCAACACCTTAATAGGGTTTCTTAATTAGGAAAGAGATACTTTTGAAATGCTGTACAATTTCTAATGTAATGTTCAGCAATCATTGTGCATGATTCCCCTGTTTGTGCAGAGAAATAAGCCCAAAATTAAGGAAAAAGTATGAATTTCAGTAGTAGAGGTAAAATATATACCTGAGCAATAATAAAAGCTAGAAATTAGGCATACTTTTGGGCTGAGTAGCAAACTTGACTACTGTTACTGATTATTTTTGCAAAACACCAGCAGAAGTACTAGTAGATGATAAAATTACCACTTGATTTCAAAGCATTGATTTCTCTGCACAAGCATTACATCTTCTTTTTAACGGGTACATTTTCTGTGGAGCAGAAAACAAAGTGTAAATTGATTTTAAAAAGCCCAATCTGGCTCTTGCAATTGGATTGCTCTTTTTGATTCTTACCTTATGAATGAATCCTGGGGATGGGAAGGATTTCTTGGCAGGGAGCCTCCCCTCTATTCAGAATACAAATATGTGAATAGGGCTTTTTGACCCTAGGGGTGCCAACAACCTATGATCAGAGATGTGAAAAAGCTAATAGAGATATCCCAAGCCCTCTATACTAAGAGTTGATGGTCCTATCATTACTGTTTTCTGAGTTCCTGGAGATGGGTGGGCTTGCCTCTTTATAGTCTTCCAGATATGGTTGAACTCAATGCCCATCACCAGTGGCCATGTTAATTCAGATCGATAAGAACTGGAATTCAACAACCTCTGGAAGACTACATCACTGTCTGATTCATTGGGCATGTGGGCCTTCCAAGTGATGCTCCATAGAGGTGGAGGTGTTCAGGTGTTCTCCAAATATGTTGGATTTCAACTTCCCTAATTCATGCTGATGAGGAATAGAGAGATGTATTGCAATGCATTTGGAAGCATGACATTAGGAAAGGGGAAAGGAAAGTTATGGCTAATAGAGCTAAATAACAAAAGAGTTAGTAAAATTATCTATTGTCTACAAACAATGTGAAAAGGGTATTTCACTGCAGGAGAAAATGAGTGATATAAAACATAATCAATTAAGAGCCAAAGTATATCCATAGCTAATTAACAGTTCTGATGAGTTTCATGATCAAGTTCAATTTGAAATTGACCGAACATACAAACAAGATGTGCTGCTTGCAACTGAAGACAGGAATGAAACATGAAAGCAGAAAATGTCGCTCAGTTGTATGGCTTAGGAAACTGAAATGAAAAACGAGATCAACTTAGCCAATTTCTGCCACTCCAGGGAATTCTTCATAGCTAACACTGTCTTTACACAACCAAAATGACTTCTCTATACATGGACATCACCAATGGAGTGCACAGAAATAAAATTATTGTTAAAAGGAGGTGGAGTAATTCAATCATAGCATCAAAGACATGGCCACGTGCTGACTGTGGCACAGATCACAAACTGCTCATGTGCAAGTTCCAAGTTAAGCTAAAGAAGAAGAAAGCCAGTCTGTTTTCACAATATGAATTTGAGCATATACCCACCATTTTCAGGGAGAACATCAGGAATTGCTTTGAAGTCCTGAACCTTATTGACAGAGAACCAACGGAACTGTGGAATGAATTTGACAGTCATTAAGGCTGAATGTGAAAAGAGATTGCCAAAAATGAAGAAAGGAAAGAAAGCAAACTGGATGTCAGAGCCATGGAAATTGCCAAAAAGAGAAAAGAAGCCAAAGCCAAGAAAGACAAAAATCTCAGAAAGGAACTTAACAAAGAATTTCAGAGTTGTTAGAAGAGACAAGAAGCACTTTGGTCATTACCAAGTCAGAAGGCTGTGGGAACTAATAGAATACCCACTGAAATATGGCAAGCAACAGAACAATCAGTAAAGGTTCTAACCAAGCTATAGTATGTCAGCAAATCTGAAGAATGACACAGTAGCCGACTGATTGGAAGAGGTCAATCTACATTCCAATACCAAAAAAAGGAGACTTAACCAAGTATACAAACTATCTATAATACCTTAGTTTCACATGCTAGCAAAATAATGCTTAGGATCATCCAATGCACATTAGAGCCCTACATGGAAAAAGAGATGCCAATGTCCAAGCTGGCTTTAGAAAAGGCTGAGGAACACAAGATATTATTGCTGATACATGCTGGATAATTGAGAAAGCCAAAGAACACCAAAAAGAAGTCAGCATATGCTTCATTGATTATAGAAAGGCCTTTGATTGTGTCAATCATGTCAAGCTGTGGGATGTGCTTAGAAAAACAGAAGTCCCAGAACATCTCATCATTCTCATGAGATACTCATATACAGGTCAGGAAGCCACAGTACGGACAGAACATAGTGAAACAGACTGGTTCCAGGTTGGCAAAGGAGTGCAACAAGGCTGTATACTCCCCCCTTATTTATTCAATTTATATGTTGATCAAATATTAAGGGAAGCTGGATTGGAAGAAGATAAGTGTGCTTTTAAAACTAGAAGAAATATCAATAACTTGTGCTATGATGATGGCACTACCCTGATAGCTGAAAATGCAAAGGATCTGCAAGCACAGTAATATAAGTGAAAAAATGGGACTAAAATTAAATATAAAGAAGACAAAACTAATAACATCAGGCACAATAACCAACTTTAGAATGGACAATGAAGATACTGAAGTGGTAGATAGCTTCTGCCTTTTAGGGTCAACCTTCAACAGTAAAAGAACAAGAAGTCAAGAAATACACCGCAGGTTAGCACTTGGTAGAGCAGCCATGAAAGCCTTGGAAAAAACATTCAAATGCTGCTATGTGTCTATACCTACAAAGATCAGAATTGTGCAAGCCATGGTATTCCCTGTGACACTCTATGGACAGGAAGAACATTGACACTTCTGAATTTTGGTGTTGGGAGAAGACTTCTGAGAATACCATGGACAACCAAGAAAACAAATGGATTATCGAACAGATCAACCCAGAGTTCTCACTCTAGGCACAGATGACCAGGCTCAAATTATCCTACTTCAGACACATTATGTGAAGACTCAGCTCTCTGGAAAAGGCAGAAGGAAAGAGAAGCAGAAGACGACCAGCAGCAAGGTAGATAGACTCGGTTACAGTGGCTATGAGTGCATCAAAGGAAGACCTGAAAGACCAGGTTAGGGACAGATGGTCATGGAAATGTATCTATGTGGTCACTAGAAGTTGGCAGAAGTTATGCAGTTGGCATAAAATTAAAAAAAATTAAAAATCATGAGAGTTACATTTTTACAGGCCTATTATATTTTAAGCAGTAGCATATAGTGTTACTTGCAGTAGTAATAGAATTGTTTGAAGCATAACTTCTACTTTGTTAGATTACATGTTTTCCACCAAACAGAACTATAGTTCCAAGTGAACCTAGTTTAAGTCATATTTACATAGATGATAATTTATTTTTTAATAAATTAATTCTAATAAATTATTTTCAATTAGCTGGACCTTAAAATATAACCTATTGTTTGGGTCCTGACACCAACAAAAGGCAGAGGACCTCTGCTTCAACTGTATCTATATCTATATCTACACACACACACATATATATATATATATATACTGCATGACTTATGCAAATTAATCAAATTTGTACACCTTCTCTTTTTCACCTATTTTGCTCTTTTGCAAAATTTAATCTGCATCCATTAATTATGCTATAAGGTCCTTGAAAGCTAATATTCTGGACTATAAACAAAGTCCAAAAGCTCCAGGGAGTACTGGGGAATAGTGCCCACAAAAGTATTTTCACTGTATAGCTACTATGTGTATTTCCAAGCCAGTAGCATTGTTGTTAAAATTGTTTAATAAACTGAATTGCACATTCTAAAGCTGGAAAAGCTTCAAAATAAGGAAAAGCTTTTTAGACTTTTTAGCTTTCAAAGGAGCTGGGTGAATGGGGACACAATAGAGATATATGAAATGATGTATAAAGTGTCATTTTGTTTATCTTTTATCTTTTATTGATTGTATTGTAATTTCTTTGATTGTTGTGAGCCGCCCAGGGTCGTTGAGAGTTAACATACCCATCTTCCCATTCTTTGAGTTGATGCAAAGTCCAGCATATATCAAGCTGTTTAACATCAATCTCTTTGTTCTTGGCCCATTAATCATTTTTGTAATAATAGCTTGTCTAGTTCTACATATTTCACCCCATCAACTCTCCCCTCATTGGTTATTTGTAATTACAATCCTATGCTGCTAGCCTCTTTTCAGGTATTATGGACATACTTCAACCTATTTTATCATGCAAATATCAACTGGGAAAGAAAAAAGAAAAATGGGGAGGGGTACTATGTTTGAGCTCTTTCTTCCTCCCCGTCTCCCAAACTTCCTAAAGCATAGATGAAGAAGATGGGAATTGTATTCCTAAATTTCTGGAGGTGACCAGAAATGGAAAGGGTAGCATATAAGTATCTTTTATACCACCCTTTCTTGAAGAAGAAACTCAAAAAGAGGTTAGAATATACTGCATCATTTTGTTGAAGTCCCATTGTGATAGATAAAATAATGCTCAAATAACATTTGGAAAACATAATGTACCACTTGTATCATTACTGGCTTCTTCCTGTTGTTTAACATTTTCAAAACTAGATTGAAACAACCAATTACAGAAGGGCAGCATTTTTAATTCAGTTTTATAATACATCACTGATTAAGCACCCATACTTCACAACAGCTGACATAGTTGTCCAAAGCATAGCGTACGGAATTATGCATGGGTAATTAAAGAAACAGAAAGCTCTCCCTTGCTGTGAAGATGGGACATTTCTACTGTGTAATCATTTTAAATGTATGCCAAGCCACACATTAACATTAAGACATGCCTGACAATTCACCCATATTAAAATTAAAAGAGAAACTAAAAATGCTGACTATCTAATATATAATATGATTAACCCAGGATGGTATTTGTAGCTGTTCAGGCCTGGTTTTCAGAAAGCTCCAAAGATATAGAACTACAGTTTGGTGGGAGAATGGTCAAGACTTCCTGACACACATATCTTGGAGGTAATTAGGATCAGTGGGCACAGACCCAAGTTGCATGCCCAGAAACCTAGTCCTGGTTGGGGGAGTCATGGCCTTCCAGCTGTTGATGAATAATAAAAGTAATAGCCATAGTTCTGGCCAGCTTGATCAATGAGAAGGAAAATTTGGCTCAGGAACATCTGGAGGGTTACCATTTCCTCACTTTTATCATAATCTGTCTTATCCAAAACACAGGCAAAAGAAAGGCACATCCAGAAAGGAGGTAGATGGTAGAATCCTATTTTCTGCAAATAACATGTCATCAGAAGCTCATGTAACTGACTCCAATGAGAGATACAGCCTATAGACTTAATAGTAAATGACATATTAGCACAATAATGGTAACTGACATGAGAGTCGCATGGTATACCCACTTTAGGGGAGAGGTTTATTCATGCACAACAAAAATACATCTCTAAAGAATTTAACACTGCCAATGGAGATAGGAAAGAAGAGCCTGCTTCCCATTCATCCAAAATGAAGGAAAAAAAATTCTCAAGCATCTGTTCCTGCCTCCAATTTCTCTTCTTTCTTCCACTAGGTCAAAGAAAAAATAAGTATCCTTGGAGAAGGTGGAAGAACCTGTAGGGATGCATATGTGTGTAAATGTGCAGAACATCTTTCTTACTGGGGATTCTAAGTCTTGTAGCCCAGCTCAAGGATCCCTGCATATCGGGCCATGACAGGGTGGGAGGGATCTACCATAAACTCCATTGTCTCATTCATCATATTTTTCAAGGTAAGATTTCTTCTCTTTGGGAAAAGGAAAACGGAATTTGGAGGCAGCATGTGCAACTTGCTTGGGCCTAGACAATGCTATAAATGCTTCATGCTATAAATGCTATAAAAGCTTCATGCTATAAATATAGAGAGATAAACCAACAGGAGCAGGACAAAAACACAGTTTCCCATTGTGCCACTGTAGAAGGCACATTACCAGAACATTATATTAAAAGTAACATGCTGCTATTTAACTGTCAACCCAATAATTTTCCAATGATCTAGACTTGCAAAATAAATGTCGTTATCTGAGAAAGCAAGGCCAGCATGGTAAGAAATCAAGACATGAAAATCACAATCACCAATTAAAATATAAGAAAAGAAAGTGTCAATACAGTTAACTGTTAAAAGAAACTTGCTTTAATATCCCCAAACTGTACCCTGCTATGGAAGAAAGGAAAACTCCAAAGCTCATTATAATGACAATGTAATTAAAGTAATGGTATCATTTTTCCAGGATACAATTCCCCCTCCTCCCAAAAAAACCAGTTGATTTCAGAAACAAAGATGTTTCCAAATTATTCTCATATAATTTAGGATTTCAATATTGGGTCCATCATTCTTCTCTTTATATGCTCCTCCTCTAGACCCTCTTATTTATTTATATATGCTGATAATTTTCAGATTTGTCTGACCCTGCCCGGGATGACATGATGTGAGCATCTCTTTCTAATTGCCTAGAGAGGCTTTCAGATTGGTAATAGATAAACAGAAAGAGGAGGATTTTCCTGCAAGAAGGCTGATCTAGGCTGCTAGTTATAGTTTAACTAGCCCCAGATCTAAAATCAAGCAATGGGAAGGGGGTCAGAATAAAAGAAAGGCAGCTAGTTTGGGAGGGGGCAAAGAGAATGCTCAGAAACATACTTTGGGGTAGCCAAAAAAGGAGAGACAAGACAAGACAAAAGGAACACAGGAAAAAGCAGAGAGGCCCCTCCCTACTGGCAGAAAGACTACTCATGAACAAGAGGTGATGTAGAGTAGGCTTTGTACAAGGAATCCCAGAGCAATGACTGGCTGCAGAGTCAATGTAATGTAAAGTGTTGGAAGTTTGCCTGTGAGGAGCTGAGCAGCATTTTGGAGACCTGACCCAAGAGGAGAAAGTTGCTAAGAAGGAGAGGAGAAAAGCAAATTAAAGACCTACAGCCAGCAACCAGCTTCAGGAAGTTTGCAGAGGCAATTAGAGTGAGCACAGTTTGAAAGGGTGGGGAGGAGAGTTACTTGGTTACTCGGCTGTTAATTCAATCACTTAATAGAAAGTTCCTATTGTCCCTGTTCATATGCTTGTACATTTTTGCTATTATATAAGTAAAAGCTGTAAGCAGGTCACAAGTGGTGGGATGTCCATTTTCCATATTGGATGGTCCACGAAGGAGGAAAATCAACCTTTGGAGCTCCCCCCTGTTTATGGAAGAGTGGGCAGAAACTTTGAGGGAATCAATTCTATAGGAGCTAGAAGATACCCTTTTTGGCAAATTTCTGGGGATGCAGTCTTAACCCTGGGATTGGCTCCAGGCTTATATGATTGTAACATGTTATTATAGCAGGGATTGTTTTAGTTTTAAGTGCATAATAAATAAAAATACTATTTCCTGCTACAGAAGAATATATAATCTGAAGTACAGAAACTTCAAGCTTTCTGTCTTCTATAATTGCCTTTCCTTCCTTGATCCTCTACATTTAAAAGCTAATCTTACTGTAGCCCACATTCCGAGGCCTGAATTTTATTTTATTTTTTTGCTAAATAAAATTGCTATTTCTAAATTGCTTTTCTATAAAGATGGATTTCTTTTATACCAGTGCAATAATCTTTAAACAACATCTATCTTACATATTCTAAAGGCACAGGCCTTTAGAATTTTCATCCTGAAATCTTAAATAATGCCAGAAACATATTACAAATTTAAAATAAAATATATCTTTCATATACATACATATATCTATATATGCAATAGATTATTTATGTCGTTGCTTCTGATTTCTAATATCTATACCCTTTTCCACATCTATTTACCTGTAATTTAAATATTTATCTTGTGTTTTCATTCTTCCACTTGTCAATGCCCTATATATCAATAGAGCATACATATTCACTTCAGAAGGACTTTTATCACTATTATTATTCTGCCAACCAAAGTTCTCAGTTTCATTTGTATATTCCTGATCACATTTGTGGGATTAGAAAATTACAACTGTAATATGCCATTCTTCAACATTTGGAACAATTATAAAAGGAAATGGATATACAGCCACAGTATGGTATAGAGGTCAAGGTGTGCTGGACTGACCCTGGGGAGACTCAGGTTCAAGTCCACTTTTAGCCATGAAGGTTCATTAGCTGGTCACTCTCTCTAAGTTTAATCTAACCAATAAGATTGCTACTGTGTGGGGGAAAGGAAGCACTATTACGATGGCTTGAGCATAGTATATTTAATCTGACTGGGAAAAAAGAAACACAAGCTAGGTCAGGACTGATGCCAGGATAACTTAAGCAAGAAGCCCTTTCACTTGACCATGTCACGCTCCTTGAACTTGGGCTTGAATGTAACAACTTGGCTTCAGTCATGCCAGAACCTAACCCATCACGTTGTCCTGCTCTCTGTTGCCTGTGCAGCCCCCCATCCCCTCAAACAGGGGGCGATTTTCGATAATTGGATTTTTTTTAAATTGGAGAGCTATCTTTAAATATGCATGCACATCCTGCAACAAAAACTATACTATGTGTGTGTAAAAACACATAAAATAGGTACATTAACTAAGACAAAGCAACCACAGAATGTGTGTGAGGCCTCTCAGCCTTCAGCACATCAAGGGAAATGCCAGGGGTCAACAGACCTGTTACAAATCATTGTCATTAATCTACCCTTTTTATTTTTCCCACTAGAACACAGGGCCGGTAATGCTGAGGAGCCAAAAAACAGTCAGCGAGATTGAAACTGCTCACCATCCTCTAGGCCTCAAAGTACCTTGAGGTACTACTCAGAGTAATATATCCTAGAAAACGCTCTACATTCCTATTATTGTTTTCTATTGCTCTTGACATTTACATGTTCAGTACCTCTAATTTTAAGATTCGTATTTTGGCCACCAGTGAATGCTAATGTCAGCTAATCAAGCTGTTGCTAGTTTATTTCACTATTATATAAAAGGAAGTAGTTCATTGCCTAAGTTGTTCACGTCCTTCAAACTAACATTACCGCCATTTGTATGACTTGAGTTCAACTAAAATGAAATAATCAAGAGGGAAACTGAGGGGCTAGGCAGCTGTTCTAAAAACCAAGGGTATCTGCAGGAAGGGGGTCAACAAAAGTCAAGATGGCAGGAACAACTGTACAAAGCCCCAGCTTTTATATTTGGGTGATGTACATTCAAAGATGGCAGAGCTTCAATCACGCAGCCGTGCCCACCATCTTGTTCAGTTCACCCCCATAGATCACCAGTTAATCCTATTCCTCTGCTGTTCTTAAGTCTGATATGTAAAAATAGAATATTTTCTACCTTGTGTTAAATTTGGAAAAAATTGTTTCCATATTTCCTTTGTGAGTGATCTACTTCTGTGGGACCTTTCATGATTCTGCTTTTAGATGTAATTGGCTCTTTTACAGATTCTTGGCTGTGAGACAAGCAATTCATTCTCTGAAGTACCTTTAGAAAGAGTTGCCTATTTCCAACTTGTTTATTCATCTATTATTAACAGAGTCTCTATAATTAACGTAGCTGTTGCAAGTAGGCAAGTACATCAAACATGGTATAGAATAGAAAAATGGGATGTGAAAACCCATAGGTTAAGAGTTCTCTCTCTAAAATATACAACTAACGTATATGCCAAGAGAGCCATGGCCTGGAAACTATTCTCAGCTACTCATTCCTTTTTGTTTGCTTTTGAAGGGCCTTTCAAGATAGATGTGGTCCTTTCTTTCATAAGATTTCTAAAGATTGCTAATGTTATTATTTTTATTGCCAGCAGTCAGGTTGTCTGAAATATACTTAGAAATGTTTGGTTGCCCTTTTGTCTATATGAGGCATTGATGACTGGTCATTAGCGAGAATGGCCCCTTTTTAATCATTTTCTTTAAGCAGGCAACTTAATTCATTTCTCATTTTGTCTGCCGAGCAGCAATTTTATCAGCTGGAATCTGTCAGTTGTCTTTAGTTTCTTTTCTGCAATCTTCTCTGAAAATGAGCTTTATCAATGCAAATTCCTATTTGAAATATAGTCTGTGGCTATGGATTGGCTCATTGTAGCCATTTAAAATGCTGTGTTTCTTACCATTATCCTTGCAGAGAAAAGAATTATTTCACCATATTGCTTGCTGTTGTGTTTTCCCAGACTTTGTTGAACTTGGACACAAATCAACCTGCTTGAAAAATCAATGGAATAAATTATTGGATGGGTAGATAGCACTGAGAGCAGGTGGTCCTAAAGATACTCTTTTGTGATTCAATCCTCATTCTCTGTATTTCAAACCACCTCAACATTTTTTTCCCTATACTGGTTACTAACTTTTATATTCAATCCATCATCATCATCATCTCATTATATTTATATACGATCAAAGACCAGATAAGCATTTGATACAACAAAAGGATCTATAATCATACAATTACCCACAATGTTGGGAAGGGTAGGCAGATAGAAACAAAGCACGAAATAAACTCTCCTGTTCTTAAAGAGAACTTGGAATGTCATCAGAAGAGGCAGAGCTCTCAACCTCTTGTACACCACAGCTGAACAGAGTGATGCTGCAGTTGTTCAAATAAATGCCATACTAAAGTTGCAGTTCTGCACCCTCTAACTCTGTTCCAGAGGTGCAAACTACAATTTATTGAGCTCACTGATACTACTTGACTGCCTATGTTTTATGGCCACGAGAGAATTGTATTTACTTTCAGGTATCCCATCATGGCCCTGATAATTATCAGACTGAAAAGCTTCCTGAAAGGATTTCAAATTGTTCCCATTTGGGTTTTCAAGGATTATATTTGCACCCTCCCAGAAGTCAGGAATCAAGCTAAGCCTGCAGGGGAAGGTTAGCAAACAGGAAAAGTCTGGTGTATATTTCTTGCCAGCAGCTTAAGTCAAGGCGTAAAGTTCACCCCCTCTCTAGGCCTAAGGATAATAAACATTGTTCTATCAAACACAGAAGGGAGGTGCCAGCAGATTCAATCAAAGAGAAAATAAATTATTAGCTTATAGAGATGAAGAGGAGAAATTAATCCAGTCATAAACTCTCCCTCAGGATGAGCAAAAAGAAATCATATAAAGATTGGAAGCAATAAAAAGCATGGTGGTGTCTGCTGCATCTGCCACAAAGTCACTGAACTCCATAATTCCAATTAAAAATGTAAAGTCCTGAAGAAAAGAGAGTTATATAATACATTAAACAACAAAACAAGGAGCAAACCTGCATATAGGTTTCATATCCCAGCAAGTATCATAAAAATAGGAAGTGGAATAGCCCAATGCAAATCCAAGGAAGCAACAATACATTGCAGACAAATATACCATTCAGAAATCACCTAGTAAAGATACAGACACTTCAGGAGGAAGCAGAACATTCACTGCTTCCTCATTAGCAAAAAGTTGCAAATACATAAACCAACAGCAATAATATATATGCCCTAAATGACAAGAGGAATTTATTCCAGCCTGATCAAGCCATAACAGCTGACTTGATTTATCCTGTTGAAACATCTGGTGGGAAGCATGTAATTCTACCCAAGCCTTTAAAGCAGTAATTTCCATAATGTTGTTTTATGTCTGATTGAAATTTTGACACAATTACCTCTCTTATTGATCCAGATTATTTGGGTAACCTATGGAAATATCAGATAGACCATTCTATTGAGGCAATTTACAGAAATTTCCAGAATAATCTGAGTTTTCAACAGGAATACAGAATGTGAAGCATGCTCATTGGCCCCTCAACCTGTAATGGCTAATGCTCTACAATTGGATAAACAACTTAATTCTATTATTCACTGTAGCTGTCCACCAAGTCTGCAGATTTTTTTCCCCCGGTATTCCAAAATCTACTGTGCAGATGGAATTCTTGCATTCTAAAGAACTAAAGCTTGTTGAGGTTTTGCCATCTGCCTCAACTTTAGGAGGCATCTCATCCCCCACAGTTGCTAACAGTGACTGATTCCCTCATAGAGTAGTGTGTGTGTGTAGGACCAGAGAACAATCACTGCCTTGGTCCAATACTTTCATGAGGAGTACCTAATTATTCATAACCCCCCAAAACAAGATTCCCCCCCCCCCAACAAACCTAAAAACTTTAGATGAGCCATTAATGGTCACAGGATAGAACAAGTTAAAATATTGAAGTATCTTGGGATGATATGGAGGAACAGGCACTCATGCTGTTTGTCTCCAACTTGGCCAAAGAATTAATTCAGCAATGTAATAGTTTCATTATTCATAAAGTAAAAGGTATTTGTAGCTATAAAACTCTTCCAGGCAAAGGCCTCAGAACTATTATTTGAGACACCCCTTGACTCATACACTTAACTTCAGACTACTTGAATATGTACAATCTAGATTTCTTAGCTCTATATTTGGCACTCCTATATGTATTTTTAATGCAATCCTTAGGCAAGACTCTGGGCTAATTAAGAGTAGAAGCAAGAGCCTGGATAGTAATATTTAATTATTGGCTCACATTCATTTATCTTCCCATAGAGCTGCACTTCATTTTAAATATTGCCTTTCAATCTACCTGGAAGAGGTCCCTGAAGTAATAAATTATTTCAAGTGGCCTTTCCCTGACTACTTTATGTAACCTTTGCTGGTCCCAGCCAAAAGTCATATCCAATGACTCCTAGAAATTGAGTTATAGTACAACCTGAACCAATTGCCCACTTCTGCAAGACACCAAATTAATTAATATTTAATTGGAGAGACTTCCTACCTTCATACATTGCTACACCAAAAATACCAGTGGGCCTTTACTAGGCATGTCGTAATGCCCTGTATTACTGCTATAGGGCAGATAACCACAATGTTTCTAGAATACATTGTCTTCATCCATGTGGCACAGAAGAGTTTGAATTGATTACACATGTTCTTTTGTATTGCAGATTTTAGTTGATGATGCACTAAAATCTCATTTTCCCTTTTAGTGGCAATCCCTGCCCATTCAGATGACTTCTGTGGTGGTTCCCATCTTGATGACAAGGTCTTTTATGTAACGTATACTGTTGTGAAGTTTTGTTCCCTGACTTCAAGACTCAATCCAGAAAATCACATTGAAAAATAAGCCTGAATACTATATTTCCTTATGGAAGTTTTTTTGTTTGCTTGTTTTGGTCTCTTCATACTTGTTTGTTGGCTAATGATATAATAAAGCAGTTGAAGTTTCCTCTCTGCTACCAGAGAGACTCGAAAACTGGAACATTGCCTAAAGGAGCCAATCCAAAGATGGACTGAGTGACGGAGGCCAATCCAGACCAGCTAAACAGCCAAGGCAAGGTTGGACCAAAGTCAATCAGCACCAAGAAGTAATGAGGACTTAAAAGTGTTGTGTTTCCAGCTATCCGCTTTATCAACAACTTCCTGACATATGTCTTGCCCTCTGAACTGGATGTCCAGCACTTCCTTGCTTCTTCAACTATCCTTTCCCAGTCAGTCTAAAAGTATAGGATACACAGCAGAGTTGCCATCCAACTCTTGTATACCTAAGTATATTCTTGTGTTTGTAGCTTTTCTTGCTATTAGCATTTCTTATCTACTCATCATGTAAATTTTGCAAAATTTCAAATAATTAAGAAAATAGTACTTAAATGCACTCTTTGCTTGTGTCCCACCATCTAAAACCACACCAAGGTATTTACAGAAGTTTTACTAACTGCTATCTGAATGTGTTATGTACATGAGTGCATGTGCTGGATTGGGAGTTTCACAGCCTATAGGGCCAGAGAGAGGCTGATACAAGAACTGGACCCCAGGGATGGCAGTTTGAGATGACGACTTGCATAAGCATTAACAGAAGACACATGAAGTGACTGAGCTATAAAGAAGTTAGTTCTTATCTATATGACTGAAAGCAAGTAAACTGAAAACCTCTCCAGACTTAACAACTGTCAAACTTCTTTCACTGTTAGGTTCAGTTGGAATCTGCCTTCCTGTAACTTAAATCCATTATCTTGTATTCTGCATTCTGGGGTAATAAAAGACAGATTTTGATATTTTCCTATGTGACATCCTTTCAGGTATTTAAAAAATGTTGTCATATTCCCCCTCAATCTTCTCTTCTCAGGGTACAATATTTCCAGTTCCTTCAAGCTCTCTTCTAGTTTTTAGTTCTCTAATCATCCTCATGGCTCTTCTCTCAGTCTGCTCCAGCCTGTCTGAATGTTTGTTAAAGTATGATATCCAGAACAAGATGAAATACTCAAGGTGGGATCTGACTATTGCAAAGATAAGAAAGTGAAAATATTACCTCCAATGATTCAAGCAGTCTAAAATTGCCTTTGCCTTTTCTGCAGCCACAGCACACTTCTGATTCATATTCAGTTTGTAATCAACTACAATTCCAAGATCTTCCCAAGTACTATTGCCAAGAAAGGTATCTTCTGTTTTATACCTATGAATTTGACAGCTCTTTCCTAAATGTATATATTTGCATTATTTATGTTCATTCTATTACTTCAGCCCATTTTTTTCTAACATATCAAGAGTCTCTTGCATTTTTGTCTTCTGGGTTATTAGCTATCCTATCCAATTTTCTATCTTCTGCAAAAGTGATAAGCATTCCCTCCGCCTCTTCATTCAAGTATTTAATTAAAAAAAGGTTGAACAGAACAGGCCTCAAGACTGCACCATAATTGATACTTCATTTCAATTCACCTATAGCACTACCATGGTTTGTTAAAGAAGTTACCCCATCCAAAAATGAAATAAAATTTGGAGGGTTAAGCCTTGTTCTTCCCATATCTGTCTGACTACTGAAAATCACTGCATGGTTTTCAAGGTGTTTACAGTTTTGATCTGTCCTGGAATTTTCCTAGGTATCGATGGTAGATTGGCTTGCCTGTAGTTCCCTGGACACTACTGTTTAAAGACAGGGCCAAGATTTCTCACAGATAATACATGCAGGTTTGATCAGACCATCAGCTCATTCCTTCAGTACCCCAGGATAGGAAGGCCTACTAGCATTCACATCACCTGGAGACTGAACCCAGTTCAAACTAAATAGGCAAATTTAGGAAATCTCAAATTTCATCCTCCTGTTCAAATTGCCTGATGGAACATATACCATTTTCTCAAAAAAGACTGCACTAAAACAGGAGTTGGTAATACCAATTTTTCCTTGTTACCTATTAACATTCTGTTGTCGACACTTGGCAGCTGGCATATTGAACTTTTTCTCTTCCTTTTATTTTGAATATATAAGCTTTTTGTTGTTCTTAGTATCCTTCACCAATCTCAGCTCATTCTGCACACTGAAACAATCTATTTAACATTTTAATTACATAAAATAACCACATGTATTCCTTCAGTGCCTGAAAGATAAATATTTTAATAGATAGACTCCAAAATGGGCACTGAACAAAGCACAAACTGCATTTCCATATATTAGACTCAGGAAAAATATTAAACTTTAAAAATATGAACACTAAATGTTTCTAATATATTCTGTTTGGCTATCACTATATAACAAACAAATTTGCTCAGATTAGAGGTTGATTAAATAATTGTGATCCATACATAAGTACTGTTAAAATGCCATCTGGTTTCTTTTATAGTCAAGTTGTGAAAATGTTTACCATTACTAACATTCCTCTATTTCAAACATGTAATAGTCCTCAGTATCAGTGAAATGCTTTAGAGGCAGAATAAACATAGTCATCCCTCAGCTAAACCATCCAGAAGTATGATTTCTTCTTTTAAACCAGAAAATTAAAACCACAGATTGTGAATGATATTGGCAATCAACTAAACTGACTCTTGCTTTGAAAACTGAACATCTGAACTGAATGTAAGGGCTTGTGATTCTATCTTCCTCCATGAAAATGTTTCCTTTTCTATTAACTTTTCTAATAGCCATTCTCCCTGGAATGGAGACTAAATGTCACTTTTATATATCATCAACATATTTTCTAGCTTTTCTTCTATCATCTCTTTCTAGGAAACTAACATTATGTTGTTAAAATGGCTAGTCTTCATGAACCTCACATGATGTACATCTTTTGATAAAACTTGCATTTATTTGTACAGAAATGGGAGTTAGTTTTTATATCAAGGACTGTTTATGTTTAGTATTAATGCAGAATCCAATACTAAAACAGATTCAGCAAATGTTTTGTTCAAGCTAAAAAACCACTCAGTGCACATCCAATACAATTTTTATATAAGACCTTGTAACGTCTTTAATATAAAAGGCTGTGTTTAAAAAAAATAGTGAAACCTGGTAAACTTTTATTTAATGAGAACATTACATTACCATTTGCAGTTATTTTTAAAACATGAGCCTCAGAAAGAATTAAACTAAATGAAACAAAGTCATAATAAGTAAAGGTAATACCACACACTCACTGAAACACCACTTTAAAAAAAAAGGGGGGGGGGACATTTTTATCATGGCTTCACAGTTCCAAATTGCTGGTATAAAATATCAAATTTGAAAGTTACCTACCAAACAATGGCTTTCCACTGATTCCACACCTTTTTAATCTAACCCTTTGGATTAAATATTTTTTTCAAATTTAGAAACAATGTTCAACTTGTCAAGTAGAAAACAAATCTTAGTTCATGATGCGGCATTCCAAAAAAAATGCACTTAAGTATTTACAGGATATTTACACCACCTTTCTGTAAACGTTTTAAATCCATACACATCATCTTGTAGAATTATAAACAATTCTGCTTTTTCTTGGTCTGAAGAGATAGGTTATGATAGTCGTGGTCTTTTAGGTGGTGGTGGTGGCATGAGTTCAGTGTCAGGATCTAGGTGATGTTTACGTGGTTGTCCTGGAGTTGCAGCCATACATTTTTCAATGAATTCAAAAAGGAATTCCTTTGTCACTGGATGTTGTATACTGTTGCATACAGCTGGGGGGGAATAATACATTGTGAGATGGAGAAGAGCAAGGAAAAACATGCATTCACAGCTGTACTTACAGCTTCTTTTTTTCCCCTCATCTCCCTCTTACTCAGTATAGTGAACTTTCTTTATGCTTCCTTCCCCTCCAGGAGTGAAAAAGAAGAATAAGGTCCATCTTAAGAGAATGGAGATTCATAGTTTTCATCTCTTTTATTTCCCATGCTCTGCAAATTACTTTAGGATGTGGAAATTTTCACTGAGTAGTGGCTGTCTTATTTTGAATACAACTGAAAGTATCAGACAAGAGAAGACCACATGATATGAAAGCTTCATGCACATGTTTATTTTTAAATATGCATGAGTCAAACTCTAGTTCCAAACTCAAATTTTTATTGAAGCCATGAAAATGTTAAGGCAAATTATGAGTCTTAAATCTTTAAAAAAAGTATATTCATATTGGCTAACGCTTAATAATGAAATGTAGATATAGAAGCAATTTATTGTACTCACCCATTGCTGTATTGTAAGCATTGGGAAAACTTTTGTCTATCCTTTGTCTCATAAAGACCCAGCTGTTGTTTTCAAACTTGCATTCTATTATCTTATTATCATATTGTTTCAAGTCTTTTGTTACCTGTTTTTTAAAATAAAGATTTTTTTGTTGCAAATGAAAAAAGGAAGTCAAACATTTTTTCTCAAATTCAGATCCTTCAGTACTAACTCACTAAAACTATGAATGTTTGCTACAAGCATAATATTATGTACCCCAAAGATGCAAGAAACTTGATAAAGTCAGGAAACAGTCAGGATAAATTTCAACTTATGAATACATATATACTTGAAAACATAACATCCCTATAGTGCACGTAATTGTTAAGGGGGGGGAAAAACCCAGAATGCAGAAATGCGAAGGATTTCTGTTCAAATTACAAGATATGTTATTCTGGATGTAATTACATACACAGAAGTAGAGTATCAAATAGAACACAGGAAAGTGTGTATATTCTATTATTTGATCAGGAAAATATATTCCATAGGCTCCTAAAAACGTGCCAGTTTAAATTTTCAAATAAACTATTCTTGTCATTTGAATTAGTAAATCTATTCCAAAATCTTTAAATTGTCCAGCATTCCTATAATCCTATTTCTCCTCCAACTAACAATATTATGGTCATACAAAAATTATGAGTTTGTACAAGTGTACAATGATAAAAATTCAAATAAACCAGGCACAAACAAGGACATAATGGTAAATGTATTATCTCTTCCCCACCCATGTCTGTTATCTGCTTTTCATCTGTGTAGAGGTTCTCTAAGTAAGGGATGGGAAATCTGTGGCCTCCAGATGTTAACAACTGCAGCATCCAATACTCATTTCCATTAATATCATGACTGGGGCTACAGAGAATTATAAGTTAACACATTTGAGAGTCAGAAATGCCACATATCTGTCTCAGTGCCTTTATTATAAAATAATCTGAAAGCTTCCAGGGTTGGATTTATTAAAAAAAAGTTAAACCATAAGCAGATATCTTTCAAGCTGTATTTCACTGTTAGATTAACAGTAAAACATAGAATTACTTGCATCCACTTAACATTTTATTTGTTTTGGACACTTTATCTTGTGCATCTTATTAGCCATGCAAAATTTCAAAGTAGCCATGGTAACCTCTGTTGTTGAACAGGTTTTATTTTTCTAAACAAGACCATGCTATGATTGTTTTCATCATCTGAGAAATGGTTTCTGTACTACAGTCTGGAAATGAATAGCCTAATCTTGTCCCAAGGCAGTGTTTTATAATGATTTCTCATTACCAACTAACAAAACAGAGTATTTCAGTTTAACTAGCATCTCAACACATACTGTTGAGATAGTGAAACAAAATAGTAGTTTGTTTCTGAAGAAATTTTAACAATTTCTCAACCCATTAAAAGACAGTTCCAAAAAAATCCCATCCTCTTAATTTTAAACTATTATTACTTCTGTGATAATTTAGATTTCTTTAGATCTAATTATCACAAGGGCTTCCTCTTAACCCCCTCGCCCCCACAACAGTAATTCACATCACCATCACCACCACCATGGCACCTATACTGATTTCTGGTGGGACAGTGAATTTAAATCTTTTTAGCAGAGGTGACATTATGAGAAATGTTGGAGTTTTATCCACCAAGTTATCTACCACAAAATAGGGTTAATATCATTCCCATTTGTTAGCATGATTAACTGCCCACTGTGTCCATCCATAATCTTCTTTTTTATAGCATATCACATATATGTCACAGAAAAGCATTTCTCAGCCAGATGTTTTACAGTTATGGAATCAGCTAGTCACATTCAGTAAAATATATCCACTTTCCTAATCCACAGTGAATATGACTCCATACAGAAAAATTTAGGCTGCATAATGACCTGGAAATGAGTATTAACTGGTAATCACTGCCAGCTAAAATTTTTATATATTCCATCCATCCATCCATCCATCCATCCATCCATCCATCCATCCATCCATCTATCCATCTTCTGTTGCAGGAGGAAAAGGATGTTAGTGAACCACCTGCTTGAGAAGGATAAGTGGGGGGAGAAAGTTTATTGTAGCGAGTGACTTCACAAATCAGCATTCTCTGTAAGGCTGTGTCACAGTTTATCATTCTTGTAGTGTACACAGAATGAAAATAGCAGAAAATTATGTGCTTGCTCTATTTCACTGTGACAATTAAGTGGCATTAACTAACTATCTATGTACTTGCTTGGCCATTCATTAACAATCTGGAAGATCTTTCCAGAAAATGCTAACATCTGCCAGTACAACAACCTAAATGCATTTTCCTAACAGAAAGTGCTGATCAGTTTAAACAATGACATGTTACTATAATTATTCTGAATATGCTGGGAGGGGAGAAAGGGAGAGGAGAAAACATTCCCCCTCCCCCATATAATTTATGTGACCACTACCTACTATTATCACTTACCTTGGGCAATGAGATCTTGAAAGATGCAATTCTAGATTCAGAAGTTAAAACAATAAAGAGCTTTTTGGTACCTTAAATGCTCTTTAAGATAAAGGTGCACAACTTCTGCCAGTCTGAAGACAGTCCCTAACTTTATATTGCATGTGGAGGGCTGCAATTGGGCACTGCTAGGGAGGGACATTGGGGAGGTTTAAGAGGTAAAATGGGTGCATTAAACATCCCTTAGAATTAAGGGATCATTTTGCCCCTTAACACTCCATCATCTCCCCAAAATGCCCTGTATTTTTGTTCCCAGTCCACTTTAAAGAAAACTTTTTACATCACCACTTTAAGGCAACATTTGACTCCAGAAGGTCTGACTCCAAAAGCAATTTAGTGGAAATAATAATTCTTCTTTGCCAACATAGATACACACTTCTTCTCATCAAGGAAATTGTACCTTCCTCTTGATTACAGTAATAATCATAATAATTATAATATATATTATATTATATATATATATATATATATATATATATATATATTATATTATATAATAATATAATATATATAATATATAAAAATAATAATAATAATAAAAGTAATAAACGCTTCTGTTCACAAGCAATTCAGTTCGCGAACAGCAGCATTCACAAAATTTTGCTTCCATTCACAAACTCCGCATCGGGTGACGAACATGACCCGTGGCCATCTTCCCTGCTCTGACACGTGGTCGTGGCTTCCTCTAGGTGAGATCGCGGCCGCAGACAGACACTTGCTGTGAAGCTTTTTGATGTCACCTCAAGCAAGGTTAGTGTTCTCTCTCTTCATACTGCACTGTACTGTACTCTGTTTCATATTTTTGTGGTGAAAAAATATATACATATGGTTCAGAATGGATTAACCTTATTTACATTGAACCTTATGGGAAAATTTGATTTGGTTGGTGACCAATTTGGTTGGCGACCACGTTCGTAGGGGTCAGAATGGATTAACCTTATTTACATTGAACCTTATGGGGAAATTTGATTCGGCTTGCGACCAATTCAGCTCGCGACCAGAATCGTGGAACGAATTAAGTTCGTGAACCGAGGTACCACTGTATATCCTGAGATTTATTTATTTATTTATTTAAACAAGTAGCTGAAGATAGTTTTATAGATGTATATTACTCCAGTTCTTCTGATGTCAACCTAATAGAATCATGACAGGGAAACAAATAAACCTGCATTTGGAGGATGCATCATTCCATACCACATTTTGAAGGCTCATCCTTTCAAACCAACAATAGGACTGCTTTGTTATGCCCTCTTCCCTGAATAGCACTCTACCACAATGAAAGACTAACACTAGAAACTCATATACTTCTAGCTGGGAGAAAGTTCCACTGAACTCAGTGGTTGGGTTCACATTCTAATATTCCATAATGTGGTTTGATTTTTGCTTGGTGTAATGTATGAATTCAGCCATTAAAATTTATGACAGTGTATATGTGAACATAGACATAACAGTTTGTTTAATGAACTGTAATTAAATAAACAGGCTTACTGAAAATTGTGAGCATATTTTGTGGAGTTTATTTCTGAATAGTCACTTATCAAGTCATACAAGAATAATTTTAATCTTTTCAGGTGTATATCAGTTACTGAAATACTTGCTGATTTGGTTAAACTAAACACTCATAGCTATATCATCCTTTACCTGCTCAATAATTTCACCTGAAACAATGTAACTAATCAATAACTATACACTAGCTTATATTATTACAAGGTAGTTAACTCAATGAAATAGAATTGAGGCACGGACACATTTATTAATTAAAATTAATACATTTAATCTTAGTTAAATTTATAATGCTCCCAGAAAAAAAATATAATAGGGTATATTAGAAGAACCACCCCCCTCCAAAATAAATACAAACAATACAAAAAATTAAAAAAACAAAGAAACAAAAAAGTTGTAAGGAACTCTCTCTTCCTCCTGGCCCAATCTACAAATCACAATTGAGTAATAACAGAAAGCAACACTCTTTTAAAAATTAGGATGGCTTAGATTCAATGATGATAGCATCAATAAAAAGATCATTTTTCTTTTGTAAGGCAGATCCTCCAGAATTCTCTACTTTTCCTATCCCATTAATTCAGGAATAGGCAATCTTTGGTAATGGGCTACATTCTGTTTTTTTAAAAACATTTTTAACCGCCAAGGGCCACAAGGTGCAAAGGGATAACAGAAGAGGCAGTCAGCTTTTTCCTCCCTTCCCTCCACTGGAAGGAAAGCAAGTGGAAGAGAACTGATTGGCAGAAGATTTAACACACCTGTTGCATCCCACCCATGCAAAAGTTTCACAAACACAAATTAGTGATCTGCAACAGGATTTTGATAGTTTAATCTTGGGGGAGGCACGTGTGGTTTGCAGCAATGGCTTGCCCATCCCTGAGCTAGAGCTCTTGATCCAGAGGAAGCTGTCAAGAAGTCAAGAAGTTCTTACTGAGTGCATTTTTCCTTCCACTCTACCCACGCTTTTCATCTATGTAAGTTAGAAAAAACTTTGTATTTCACAGAACATCCTGATTATCAATAACATTAGAAAATAATTCTGTCATCCCCAAATATAAATATTCAAAATTACATCACAATTGAACCCATTTTATTTTTATCCCAACTTTTCCTAATAAAATTAAATTTCTGATATTTTTGTTTTTTCTTTTTCATCTTCATGTGAAATTGATATGCTTTAGGTGTATTAAACATGCATAGCTAGAATTTGTACTGCAAGGGATGGGACTTGCTTCAAGGACCTTAAACAGGAGCAGTGTGTAATGTCGTTTATCCCTAAGGAAAAAAACTGAGATGATTTTAAAAAGTGTACATAAAGTTGGACAATTCATTGACAATTTGCATATTTGCTTTTATGTTCTTTCTTGACAGAAGACTATCAGACAGTGCTTCTCTTTACTACCTTTACTGGAAATTTCTGCCATCTTTGAATACAAGCATGGCAACAAAAGGATGGCCTGGGCAGGCAGAAGGGAGGGGCTCGTGGGCGGGCCAGCTGGGTATGGTGCATTTGGATGCAAGCACAGCAGCTAATGGCAAGAAAGGCACTGGGAAGATCCGCAGGTGCCCAGGCCATGCAGAGGAGCCTTGTTCTACTTGTCCCACAAGACCTCCTTAGGACTGGTCTGAAACAGGAATTTCAGTTCAGCCTGGTGGTACAGCCAAACTCCCCAGCTGCATTTTCTGTTTCATGCATACCTCTTCTGTCTAGTACACAGCTTGGATTTTTAACCTTCTCAGAAATAAAAAATCACATATAAATCATACATAAATAGGATCCCTAAAATGTAAAAAGGACTGTTTATCTGCAAAAGTTTACATATAATATAGCCCAAATACATTTAAAAATAATTGTCCGATATATTTTGCAAAACCACCCCAAAATCACCATATAAGAATAGTTCAACTGCCACAGCATTTGAATAATTCAGAAGGGTATAATACATTCTCTCACTTCTACTGTTTAACTTAAAAAATGCTGTCCTTCAGCCCTTTTAAATCCTTTTAGATAATAAATAATATTTCTACATATAGTCCCTCTTTATCAAACACAGCCTCCCAGTTAGTATAACATGGACGGAATCCAATACATGTTTCTGTTAGAACAGCAGGGAGGCCATTTCTTTTGGTGGCTAGGACTCTATTTATTTACTTCGTCACTGATGGCTACAGGGAGAAGGTTGATGTAATGATGCTACTGGCAAGGCATGGACCAAATATCTGAAATGTGATTATATTTTTAAAGATGTTTTAATCATATATGAGGCTTCTTTCATCTTTCCTCCCTTAACTGCATGCTAAAATCAGCAGTGTATCATGCCACTAATTTTTGGTAGCTTGCTGCTGATGGGGGACAGAGGAGGGAGATTGCTTGTGTGTTAGCAAAAGCATCTTCTTTTAAGGAACTGGAAAGGATAATTCTCCCTTGCTTCCTGCACTCCCCCCCCCCCAACACATTATAAATAATTTGCAGGGCTGCAGAGAGTAGAGGTTTAGCTAATACAATATTAGATTTTCCATCTGTAATGTTCCTGTAAACTAATGACATGTCATTGCATTACATTTTAAATATATACTTAGAAATCAATGAAATTGACAATTCTCTATTTACAAATCCATATAAAATTAGTGTGCTTATCAAGGACCAAATATAGATTCAATTCTCTCATTGTGTATATGCTTGATGTTAATTGCGGTCTGCCATATATACTAAGTGAAATGTCTTTGTATAGTATATAGAATTACAATATATCACTGAAATGTCAGTTCCTACATACGAACAAATCATTTAAATCATGTACGAAGTATGGAAAAATGAACAGGAATACTTTGATACTGTTATTTACTATTTCACATAAAACTGTGAAAAACTAGGTATTTGAAATAGTTTTCTTCTACTGTGCTTTGCTTCCTAGCAGCTAGCTTTATTCAAGTTTTTAAAAAATTCAAATGAGAATTCAACATTGGAAACAATTATGCTAATGCTGCCAGAAAATGTGTTTGCTTTGTTAAATTGAGCTTCAAAAGTATTTCAATTGAACACACATTTGTAATTGTAAGTAAGGCCTATTCTTATACCCAATTCAAAATGCTTATTTTATTACAGCTTATTACAAATATGCTGTCTAAAATGCAACAGCATGACTCTTTCATTTCTAGCCCATAATTTTATGATAATTATATGTAATAGTATGCATGAGCTAGTTTCTATTCCTAACAAAGACCCAGATTGGCACGATAGCAGTTCTGCTTTCCATATGGTATAATACTGCCTGCATAGGAACATTCTTCAGTAAGAGGAGAGAGATTTAATCACGTGCTTTCAGTTTTATATTCTTTCATCTGGGCTGCAGTACACCAAAAGAACAAACATAATCTCCAAAGACTAATTATGGTATGTTTTCAGTCGCTAAGGTTGGCAGCTATAAAATATGTCTTTTATTAACTGTCTCACATTTAAATGTTACTATGGAAAACATCAGTTAAATCCTGAAGATCTGTTATTTTAACATGAAATTATCTGGAGGCATCTTCATCAGGCAAGATTCCAATCATATTTCTATAAATTAAATTATCATGCCAGTGTTATATTTTAAAATGTTATACCATTTTGCCTTTCACTTAGTCAGAGCCAGGTCATCTTACTATTATTTCAACAGGATTCTCATTTGGTATGAAAACATTTTTTTCCCTTATAAGACTGCACTCTATATAGAGTTGCCCTTAAAATACAGATATTTCTGGGTGCTTTATTAAAGAAATTTAAGAATCGAAAATCATTTCACAAATATTTTCATAACATGGTTATGACAATCTGGATGGGGAGGGGAGAAAAACAGAGTATCAAGAATCACCTGATTAGTTATGCTCATCTCTCTATGGCATGTATGTAGAGTTTTGATCACCACCCCGAAAAAGGACATCGTATGGTAGGAAAATATGTACATAACAAAACAACAACAATAATTGGGGGGCTACTTCAGGTCCCTTATGAGAAAAAAATAAACTATCTGTAGATTTACAGTGGTTTTTCTCCCTCTCTCACGACTGGGGGTCATTTCTTAAACTAAAATGTATTGATATTCAGAGGTGATAAAAACTAAACATTCCTTACACAATGCATAGCTATGGGATTTGCTGCCATCAGACCAATTGATAACCAGTAATTTAGTGTGTTTTGAAAGAGGACTGGATAAATTAAGAGAATTGGGCTATTAATGGTAGTAACCTTGATAGCTCTTTATTACATCCAGAACTGCAGGATACGTAAGAGATGCTAGGAAGCACCAATGGAAACAGCTATCATCTTCCTGTTTGTAAGCTATTAGAGAGTATTATTAATCTCTCTACAATAAGACAGAGATTAACCTGAAATCATTTATTCCTCATGAAAAAGCTGAGTATCTCTGATTCAAATACAGTAGTTCTACCTAAAGTGTGAAAAGAATGGACTTAAGAAAGTAAAGAGCAAAAATATTTTAAAGTATTTAAATACTTTATCAAAATATTTTAAAATAAGCTGTTTTATTTCTCAGAAAGTTGCAGATGCTAAGGATGTGAATACTACAACAAAACACACATAAAGCCGCCTAACTTTACCTAGGTAGAAACTTACAAAATTAATTGCTATTACCTTAATTTCTGCAAAAGGTCTATCTAAGCTTCCAACATAAAGCAGTCCAACATTCCGTGGGAGAAGCCTAAAAAAGAAAATGTCTAATTAAAAGCTGCCTAAATATCATCATATCATGTTACGTATATGATTTGATAAGTACATTTAAAGTAATCTGTCCTGGTCCATATATATTCTGATTAATATACAGCACTGTGCAAAAGTTTTAGGCAGGTGTGAAAAAATGCTGTAAAGTAAGAATGCTTTCAAAAATGTATATTGTAATTGTTTATGTTTATCAATTTACAAAATGCAAAGTGAGCAAATGGAAGAGAAATCTAAATTAAATCAATATTTGGTGTGACTACGCTTTGGCTTCAAACCAGCATCAATTCTTACACTTGCACACTTTGTACACTTGCACAAAGTCAGGGATCTTGTAGGATTAGAATCAGGTGTATGATTAACCAATTATACCAAGCAGGTGCTAATGATAATCAATTTCATATGTAGGTTGAAACACAGTCATTAACTGAAACAGAAACAGCTGTGTGGGAGGCTTAAAACTGGGTGAGGAACAGCCAAACTCTGTTACTAAGGTGAGGTTGTGGAAGACAGTTTCATGTCACAGGTCATACATCATGGCAAGACTGAGCATAGCAACAAGACACAAGGTAGTTAACTGCATCAGCAAGGTCTCTCCCAGGAAAAAATTTCAAAGCAGACTGGGGTTTCAAGGTGTGCTCTTCAAGCTCTTTTGAAGAAGCACAAAGAAACAGGCAACACTGAGGACTGTAGACGCAGTGGTCGGCCAAGGAAACTTAATGCAGCAGATGAAAGACACATTGTGCTTACTTCCCTTCGACATCAGAAGATGTCCAGCAGTGCCATCAGCACAGAACTGGTGGAAACCAGTGGGAGTCAGGTACACCCATCTACTTTCCGGAGACGTCTGGCCAGAAGTGGTCTTCATGGAAGAACTGTGGCCAAAAAGCCATACCTCCGACATGGAAACAAGGCTAAGCGACTCAACTATGTACAAAAACATAGGAACTGGGGTGCAGAAAAATGGCAGCAGGTGCTCTAGACTGATGAGTCAAAATTTGAAATATTTGGCTGTAGCAGGAGGCAGTTTGTTCGCCGAAGAGCTGGAGAGCGGTACAATAATGAGTGTCTGCAGGCAACAGTGAAGCATGATGGAGGTTCCTTGCAAGTTTGGGGCTGCATTTCTGTAAATGGAGTTGGAGATTTAGTCAGGATCAGTGGTGTCCTCAATGCTGAGAAATACAGGCAGATACTTATCCATCATGCCACACCATCAGGGAGTCGTGTGATTGGCCCCAAATTTATTCTGCAGCAGGACAACGACCCCAAACATACAGCCAATGTCATTAAGAACTATCTTCAGTGTCAAGAAGAACAAGGAGTCCTGGAAGTGATAGTTTGGCCCCCACAGAGCCCTGATCTCAACATCATCAAGTCTGTCTGGGATTACATGAAGAGATGGAAGGATTTGAGGCAGCCTACATCCACAGGAGATCTGTGGTTAGTTCTCCAAGATGTTTGGAACAACCTACCTGCTGAGTTCCTTCAAAAACTGTGTGCAAGTATACCTAGAAGAATTGATGCTGTTTTGAAGGCAAAGGGTGGTCACACCAAATATTGATTTGATTTGGGTTTTTCTTCTGTTTGCTCACTTTGCATTTTGTAAATTGATAAACATAAACAATTACAATATATATTTTTGAAAGCATTCTTACTTTATAGCATTTTTTCACACCTGCCTAAAACTTTTGCACAGTATTGAAGTAATATAAAATCATATCAATACAGTATACAAAAGTGCATGCTTCATATTTCTTTCAGAAGGCAGCTTCCAGAAAAGTGATTATTATGCTTATCAAAGCATGAGCCAATTAGGAATGGACAAAACTCCCTCCATTATTTCCACAAAAACGTGTGCCTTATGAAAAAAAGGTTATATGATTGGAATGAATACGTTTTTCTCACAAGAGTACAATTTTCTAATTTATATATCACTTCTTAGCTGGAATCTTGGTATTAGAATACTTTCTCCCTCACTGAAAGATGGAGATCTGGCTTTCAAGTTACATCATGCTTCAGCGACTAATGATGATAAATGCATGGTTCTAAAAGATCTGTGGAAGTGGCCACACAGAGATCCAACATAGATTGAAGTTTAAGAAAATATAGGGTCAATGGCCAGAGTTCTTTTGTAAAGACTTTACTCAGAGGCCTACTTGGAAAACATGACTATATGGAAGTTGTCATAGTTATTCCATATTATCTGATAAAGATCCCAATCCACCAAAGAAATATTCACACAAGACAGTTACTGAAACAGGTAAGTTAAAATATAAAATACATTTTATATAAAATATAAACATTCTCCAGATCTTCAGATCTCAAAGATCTCAAATTTCTATTTCAGACTTTATCTGTAAGCCACAGACAAAGTCCGTTGTTTCCAAACAGTCTGGACAACTGACATAAAATATATAATTTGTGAAATTATACCATAGAAGTTTTTATGAAGTTTGCATTAATTTATATCCTTTGTGTAAGTGGAATAAACTGAACCAATAATAAGTAATAATGTAAATAACACTAATGACAATAAATTACATAAATTCAGATTTAACAGATATTTAGATTTGACATCTCTTCCCCCTTTCCCACAAATGTCTTTTAAATTGAGGTTTTGTTCTACTCGCATGTTCATAATGGCATGGATCTGTGACATAATTGTATTTGTTAATTTTTAGAGTAAAAGACTTCTATTCTTTTCTGGTCCTAAGAGAGCCCATAAATTGTTTATATCACAAAAACAAATCAACAAAACACAATAAACATGAATAACAAAATTAAAATCAGAACCTGAAATCAAAAGGAGCAGAGATAGATTTAGTGAGGTAAATATCATTATAAGTGAAATGAAATAAAATTGTTTTCATGTTTGTCTAAATACAATTAGATAATGTAAACAGTACTGGGATCCCCAATGTGGTGCCCAGGATACCAATGTGCCTATAGACACCTCTCTTGCTGCCCATAACAATTCCTCCCTGATTTTTTTCCAATTAAAAAAAAGAAGGGGGTAGCATGATGCAAAGCAAAATGTCACCTTACAACATCACACTTATTTTCAAGCATCTGCTTAAACCACAAAAAGCCTCATAAACATCCATAGAAAATAAAAATGGTAGATGAGTTTAATCTACATATGTCCTTTTTGTTGTTAAAATGGTATCTCCATCCTATCCTACTATTTAAAATATCAGTACGTTTTAGCAGAACAAATGACAAAAATTCGTTTTTATCAGATTATTATATACCAAAAAAAAATGCCATCCATGAAAAGAACAGCATTTATTTATTGTAGGAAAACAAAAGTAAAATAGTCCATGACAGTTGCTGCTGTTGCTATTAGATCTGCTTCTGTAGACTGTAGAAGAAAACTTGAGTGCAGAAAAGTAGCAAGCTGACAGTCAAGTCTGTAATTCTTAAAGTTTCAAGATCAACTGCAACTTCATGGGCTATATTTATGGAAAGGCATATTTTTGTTAAGCACCATTTATAAAACTTGTTTTTTACTTATCAATGCAAAACACAATGCTAAAATGTTATTGGAAAAATAAAATGTAAGGTTTATCTTTGAGTTATACTTATTGTTTCCTTTTAGTTTAGGATTTTGGGGATGAGCATCAACAGTGAAAGTTGTTAACATTTCAGGATAATACAAATTCTTTATTGCAACTTGCCAGAAAAGTTGCCTGTTGCTTATTTAGATGAAAACATACTGTATGCATTAACAGAGAGAAAATCTGCATGAATTATAATTAATAGTTCAGAAAGCCCTCGAGGCCCATGGAGGCTTTAAGCAGGGTATGTCATGCCTTTAACTTCTGTGTAGTAAGAGCATCGCTGGGATGAGAAGCAAACATTTGTAAGATTTATAAAGAACAAAGCTGGCCCAGATCAGTTCTCACTGTTTGAAATGTACAACTGACTGTAGTGATAACTGACTGAAATGGAGGGGAGGGTCATTACTTTTTCACATTGGAACATTATATTTTGGACTTTGCTTAGACATAAATGGAACAAGCATCAGACTCTATGTTCTTTGTTCAGTCATATTTCCTTATGATCAGGAGGACCCAGATTAAGTTCCACTGATAACATTCAGTGGAAAGATATGCAAACATTCAGAAGATCCATAAAAAGGTAAATACCTTTTCACAGAACTCTGTATCAGCTGGCTAATATTTAAGTCAGTTAGAGGTTCAGAGATTTTCTCATATATAAGTATTATAAGAATAAAAAAATTAAAAAGGACAGCTTAATAAACAGTGCCACATGCCTTTATCTTCAGCTGACAGTTTCACTGTAGTGTGTTGAATACTTTGTCCAACCTATTTATAAATTATTCAAATAATTGATCTTCTCTCATTCCTTTGGGAGATTATTATTTAATCTAACAGCCATTGTTAGAATGTTCTCCATTTTGGTAAAGTCTCAATTCCCCCTTCATGTAAGGATGTTTTTGTCCTCAACAAAATATGTACAGGAAATATGAGAGGTTCTTCCACAGTATTTTTTCATATTTTCTGGACTGGCAGCTTTTTATTCTTGTGCTGATTTTAATTCACAAGTAATATAATTTGTTTTAATTCTGTAAAATGTTTGAAAGACTAAAGCAATTGTTTAGCAAATTGCTGAAATCTATCTATGAAGGATGACAGCACTGCATTTCTAGAAGTGCTGAACTAGTAAACAATCTCTATTATTAAATAGTGGTATCATCTGATTATCTTAAAAGTATATTTTCTCTTGTCCCCTTTAAGCAATATTTCAATTATCTGAAGACCTGATCTGATTGACATTTTAGTTCCTTTTTTCTTATCCTGATCTCTTACCTCCTGAATACAAAGATATCAACATGAGGACAAAAAAAGCTACTATAACAATCTGATACTGGATGTAAAATTGAAATGACAAGTGTAGCTTTTTAATCTGTAATGCTATCTTTTGTGTGAATAAATGGAAAATCTACTGTTCCATCCTTATCTTTTGTACAAGTTAAAATGCTACCTTACAAAATTGCAGTGTTGATGATATATAACCAGCAACTCATATAAATGATGGCATGTTGTTAATCTAATTAGCTGCAGGATGTTATTTCTATATCCTTGGGCTCCAGTCCATTTTATCCAGTGTTCACTTGTTACTCTGGAACATCATTCTTACATAAGTGAATGGAAAAACAGGATAGACTAGGAAACAAAAAAACTCAATAATAAATACCAGTGGAGGTGCCCAATTCCATCAGAGCAGACACATTATTCTTGTAGTAAACATTAAACTAAAAACTTGACCAATCCTTCACTCAAAATATTAATAAACTTGACTGGCTTGCAAATATTAGCAAGCACACCATATGAGCAAACTCACCTTAAATGGATCATTCCTTCATTCATTCATTCATATATCTATCTATATCTATATCTATCTATATCAGAATCAAATATGTCACTTTCACAAAATGAAATACATAAAGTTAGGATGCAAACCTTAATCATCTACTTTTGTTTAAACATGCAATTGTATTTCATCTTGATAATGAACTTTACTATAAAATAGAAAGAATGAGGAAAATAAAGTTGAACAACAGAATACAATAAATAATCAGGGCTTCCTTGTAGGTAAGGAATAATTGGTGTTTAAATATGAGATATGTTATCAACTTAAATGGCTAGTAAAAAAAATTAAAATGGAGCTAAGAAATCTGTTTTTAATATTAATTCCTAATTAGTGGGTCTTAAAGCTCAAATGTTAAATGAACAGCAACAATAGCCTCAGGTAGTCCTCGACTTACGATGGCAATTGGGACCAGAATTTCTGTTGCTAAGTGTTAACCAAATACCATCTTCATTAGGTGAGGCAACTTTCTGCTGGCTTCCCACAACCAAGTCAGTGGGGAAGTGGCAGGAAGTTGCAAGTCCTAGGCAGCTCACAAGCAGGCTGGCAGGCAGGTAAGTGGCTGCTGCTGGGTGGGGGAGGGTGCAAGGGAGGGGCAGTGAGGGTTTGAGGAAGGCGTGGGGAGGCTCGGGGAGGGTGCGCAAGTGGCCTGCATGGCACAAGTGCAGAGGGGTTGGGGGAGGATGTGTGGGGGTAGGAGACTTACACCAGCGACTTGTGACCTTCCCTGCCAGCTTCCCCACTGACTTTCTGGGGAAGCCAGCAGGGAGATTCACAAATGGCAATCACGTGATCATGGGACACTATAACCAGTCATTAAGTGTAAGCAGGTTGCCAAGCCCCTAGATTGCAATCAGGTGACCACAGACATGCTGGGACAGCTGGAGCTCCAACGACCAATCATAGCCACCATTCGTTCAGTGCCGCCATAACTCTGAACAATCGCTGAACAAATAGTCATAAGTCGAGGACTACCTGTATAGTCAAAAGAATGACACCTAGAACACATTATTAAAATATATTGCTTCAAGACTTGTAGATTAGAAAACCAAATTCAGTTAACAAGCATCAAATGTAGCATGCCTATAATCTAGAAATCCACCTCAGCTATCAGATGTTGTAAATTAAAAATGTCAAGATTCAAAAAAGAATTAATGCTTGTTGAGAGAATCTAGCCTTCAATCTAACTCCATGCACTTTTACTCAGAAGTAAATTATGGGTTTTACTCATAGGTCAGTGTGCATTAGAATGCAACTTTAGATGTCATGTTCTCCATTGTTTTAACTTATCTCTACTTGCCTGTGAAAATTAAATTGTATGTTGTATGATTCATTATTTGTGATTAAGTTAAGCTACAATATTGGATAAGAGAGTCAAAACCTAATTTTATTAAAACTTGGCAGAGAGCAATGGAACATATGGAAGATTTTCAATTTATTGTTATTTTTTCCAACTTTTATCTTGCCTTTTTGGCCAATAGCCCATAAACAGGTTTATGACATCATCTCCACCCACACTGAAAAAACTGGCATAGAACAAACATGAAAATTGTTCTATATCCCTTCACAAATGCTTTTCACAAAAACAAAAAAGAGCCTTTGCCTTATTTTTAAATAGGCTTATATCTAAACAGACCTTCACCTAGTTTTCTGAAGCAACTAAAAATAGGTCCCAACCGGGCATATAAAATTAATAATTTAAAGCAAAAACACAAAAACTGACTTTCATGATTTAAATCACATCAAAGTTTTGAAATTATAAAATGAACCCACCCCAAAGGTATTAACATGAGTAACTTTTAATTATACTCTCTTCTATTTGCTAATGCTAATGTAGAGATGAGACATAAGTGGACAGACTATAGCAAACCTCTCTAAAACTACAAAGACAAAGCAGATCAATGAGCAGAGACATTTTGTCGTATCAGGATTTGAAGAATACATTTCTGGTCCTGAAGTGTATAAAACAAGCCTACTATGTACAACAGACTCCATCTGGGAATATTTTGATGAAATTCAACAACTTGTACTTGAGGATAAGCATGCAAAATGCAAATGGTGCAACAAAATGTAAGGTCTGTTTGCCCGAATGAAGCATCATTATGAGAACTGCTGCTCCAGCTGTAAGACTCTGAAGGGAGCATGGGTACTAAAATATCATGTCATTTTTAATGGAAATTAATCTAAAAGTAAGCCATATTGCTTTATATGGTAAATGTGCCTTCTAGTAATGAAATTTACATCTCACTGTCAAAGGCATCATCAAACAAGAATGCACTTTTAACTGGAAATGGTAATAGGATCTTCCTGAGCAGTAATTAAAATCACGACTTAAATCATTAAATTTGAATCTTCCCTACTAACATTTTAAATCAAATCTACCCAGGTTTCCAAACAACTATCCATGAGAATTTTTACAAATGTCCTTCCCTTTCCCATTTACTTTTAATTCCTGGTTAATGGAGATTTAAAACTAATTTGATTTTGCCTTCCTGAGTGAAGCTTAAAACTAGGACATCTACTTCTTAATTAACAAATATTTAGCAAAATAGAGATGAAATTCCTAGATTAGTAAATTTATTAGGATGCTTTCTTCCGCTATTCTATGATGTACTTGAACTTCTTAAAATGCATGCATGCAAACAAAAAGCTGGTGCCTGATTAATGATTATTCATTTGGCATCACACTGACCTTACCTTATTTAAGGACATTTATACAACTTAAAAAATTCATGTTTAAAATGTAGTACATTACAAAGCAATTGTCTTGACATCTTCAGATTTCATCATAAAAGTATAGCTTGCATTGAAAGACTGAAAATATTTCTCTAATTTAAATTTTACTTCCAATTTAGTCACTGAGATAGCAATAAGAATTTTACTTTGCTCCCTCTTTATGTATTCCATCAGCAACCAGCAGGACTATAAATCATTCTTTTAAGGTATTCACAGTACTATAATGCATTCCAACTCAATAATCATATTGAAACATAGATTTTTTTACAAGTTAAAGTATGCAGCATTACATTTATATAAATATAAATTAAATTTATTCATATTATACCTATTGGTCTAATAGAGGAAGTATATTTTAAAAACAAACCAAAACCATATATTTTTAATCATGAAGAGCCCAATCTGATATGAGAATAATTCTTAATATCACAGATACTAATGATAACTTTGTGGTAAAAGCAAAACAAGAGCAATAAATGCAGAGTCCATAGGAAGGGCCCAGCATACACAGGGCTTTATTTATATGTTACAGCTGGGAGGAAAGAGTTATTATAGAGTAACTAACAGTACATAATTACATATACTGTCAAAAACTATTCCAAAGCAAAATAATGGGGGGGGGGGGGGAACAGAGTAGAAGCTTCTAATTAAAGAAACATTCTAAGTAATTGCAAACAGGGGCACAATGGGAGGTAATGTGAGGAACAAAACAGACAATGCATAGATAGATTAAGGAAGACAAAAGCAATGAATAGTAGCCCATTTGTTTGTGGCTGGTGCTCGGTTAGAAAAAGGAAGAGGAGGAGGCAAGGATGCTCTTTGTTTAATATTCAGCTCAGTCATTTATTTATTGATCTCAAAGAATTTATAGAAACAGGAAGTGCCCCAAATGGCACAGAGCTTCATTTACCTGTCTTGAAAACTGAACCATTTATAGACAAGCCAAAAATTTAACTAAAATATTTTAAAATTCAATTTAATCAAGCTATTGGTGTCCAATGATTTCCTAGTGAAATCCACTCACTGATTTATTTGTGGTAATCCATTTGTAATAATAGCAAGCATTACAATGAAATATTGTAAAGCTCAGATCAAACTAAGTGAGTTCAAATCTGTTGACAACAATCAATATTTATCATTGCCATGAAATGGTATGCTTCCCACTGCAAAGATTACTCAGCTATGATAGTTTCATCTTCTTGTAAATCACTGCACACATCAAAGCTCCATTTTTAAAACAATGCTAAAGACATCAGCACTGTAGCAGTTTGTGCCTTTTTCCATTTTATTTTTTAAAAGAGAGAGAGAGAGAGAGAAAAGGCAGATAGAAAAATAACAGGAAAAATGTATGATAGTGTGATAACAGTTATATGGATGTCCCATAAAGGCTGAATGCATAGTAATTCATTAAAACCTTTGTATACAAAGGCCATTAATTGCAAATAAGGAATATTATATTGTATTACATTACATTAAGGTCTGAACTGGTATTAATAATGAGAAGAACATCAAAAGTAGAATCAAGTCCTGAACTGGAACTTGACATAATGGATGTTTGAATAGAAGCGGTTATCAAAAGCTGCAGTTAACATAAACTGCATTAATGATAGCTATATGACCTGTGGTTCAGATTTAGCAGCCTACCCAACCCCACATCCCCTATTAATCTGTTAAATCAAGGATTTATTGCATTGCATATTGTTTTCCATGGATGAGTAGACTGCCACGAGTAGATCCCTTCTTCTTCTAAGATAGCTGTAATTTTAAAAGTGACATTTTCACAGATTTATATATCAGAATCGTTTTCTGTCTACACCATCTAAGTCCTGTAAGCCATTTAGTAAATTTCAAATCACTCTTTTTCTTATTTATCTGACCTACACTCAAGATTAAACTACTGACAAGGTTTTTGTATGTTTTTAATAAGCTGGGGCAATTTGTATTTTCTAAATATTGGAGTTGGAAATCCAAAATTATATGTAAGGTATGTGACTGAAGTTAGCACCTGCTAATAGAAATCATTGTCCTGGAGTCTAGTTTGATCTATATATTCTACAAAGGATATTGTTCAGCCAAAACTTAAGAAATTCCAAGCCTCTATTGGGTTTTCTTCCATTAATTGACAATACAGTACTACCAACTGCAAAGTAATATCAAGCACAATTTAATGTTCAGTTGACAGAAGAGCAGATGGCCTTGTGGCAAGATAAGATGTCCTGCTTGGGTCAGAGTTGAAATTGGTCTCAAGGTTAAAGGATTTTGTCTATTTGCCAGCTCTGTGCAAAGGTTTATTTATTATTTAAGATGGTTTTATATTGTATTATAATTTATTTTATTTCTTCTGTAAACCACCCAGAGTTGCTTTTTAATGAGATGGGTGGTGACCAATTTGATATATAAATAAAATAAAGAAGTATCACATAGACACCTAGAAGCTTCCTGCCTAATTAATACACCTGACAGAAGGGATGTCTGCCTTTTGGGGAAAATATATAAAATTGGCAGAACTGTTAGGAGGAGGTTGTGTTTGTGCTGTATGAGTCAAGGAACAGTCAGAGGAGGAAACTAAAGTTGAGGACCTAGCAAGAGCAAGAAGGATCAGAAAAAGCAATTGGCAGGGTGGACTGGTTGGAGAAAAGGACAGCAGTATTTGCAAGGACAGACCAGAAGTCAGCGAGGACTTTGACAAAGGTACTGGAATTCCAAAAAGCTGAGGAAAGTTATTTTCCCTTTTTTCCATTCTCTTCTCTAGGCTTAAAGCAAGTCCAAGAAGTAAAAATACTGAAGCTGTGTAACAGAGTGAGCATATCAAGGCTGTGATAAGAAATACTTACATGACTCAAAGAGGAAGGGAGTAAGACAGTTAAGAAACTGTAAAAAGCTCTGTAAAGAAATGTCTATATAGAAATGTTTGTACAATTTGTTAAGCAAATGGAGAGGGATAGAAAGAGAGAGTTAATAAGCACAATTTATTTACTAGAAAAGCATTGTAACACTAAATAAACATTGTAATTTAGAGAACTCTATGTGTGTGTGTGTCTGGAAAATTCCTGCCGTTTTCCCAACCTTTGACATTCCTGTTATCAAAAGGTACAGATTTCTGCTTTTTTGATCTTTTGACATGGTTCCATTTTAAAACCATTATACAAAAAAAAATTTCTTATTCCAAATGAAGAGTTCTGCAAAGTCGCAACTTCCTCTTCCAAAAAAACCTTTGCAATTTAAGAAAAACATTGTACCATGCAGATTCCTTTTGTCATCAGTAGTTTCACTCCCCTTCCTCCGTTGTCTCCTTCATGCTTACTTTTAAACTATAGTCTCCTTAGCATAAATGCTTCTTCTCTCATTCTTTGAAAATATCATATATAAAGATGATTCTATAGCATAACAATGTTTCCTCAACAGTGTGTCATTTACAAAACAGGAGTAAAACTCTTAAAAATATTGAATACCTACAGCCATTCATACTTTTCATAGCAAGCAGGAAGAATCTGGATAGCATTGTATTGTTAAAGCATGAGTAACTGGGGAAAATGCTAAAACTTTCTAAAACTCCCTATCAGTTGGCCAATGCAAACTGTCCCATCTGAAGCTCTTTGGGGAAATACACCTATAAGACAATATAGGAATTATATCTAAGGTGGCAATGATTTGTAATACTTTTCAAGCATACCTCTCTTTGATGAAATTTCAATTTCAAAATGGTTGAAACAACTACTGTAAATGTGAAAGTCTGGGCCACAGGCATTTATATTAGCTTGATTAATGCTCAGTTCATAAACTGATACTGCAGTCATTAAGTTGCCTTTAAAGCACAGTGATGATGCTAGTTAACACACAACATGGAACAGCTCTCCAGCAGGAGCAACAAAAATGTTTAGGGAGACTGTATTTGTGAATTTAACCCTCTATTTTTCAATAGTAAGATTTGGTCATGATCACAGATAAATATATGTAATACAAATTATATACTTTTGCTACATAATGGGATTTTCCAGAGCAGATTTGAGACAGGGAAGGGGAATCATTTTGCTACTAGATGCAGTTCAGTGAACTGAATGCTATACTTTCTGTACAACATCTGGTAGATTATTTCAACAGATCTATAAGTCTGATAAAAAGAAATCCAAAACTAAAAGAAGAAAACAGAACAAATAATTGCTTACAGATTTATATTCAAGCATTATAAGGGAGTTTTCTGGATGATTTATCTACTGCATTTTAGGTATTTTTAAGCAGTTTGCAAATGCAGGTAGTCTTCAGGTTACGACCACTCATTCAGCAACCATTTAAAGTTACTACAAAACTGAACAAGGGGGAGTTACGACTGGTCCTCAGAGTTCTGGACATTGCAGCATCCCTGCAGTCACGATCCAGGCACTTGTGATTACAATGTTGCAGCGAGCCGTGGTCATGTGATCATGATTTTCAACATTCCCTACCAGCTTCCCACAAACAAAGTCAATGGGAAGCTGGCAGGAAGTTGGAAGGCGCTCCAACCCCCACCGCTTTTTTGCCCACCTGCATTCCATAGCATCTGCCAACACACCTGCTTGCTTGCTTGGGATTCCCATCTCTTCCCACTTAACAACTGGGACTGCCATCACTAAGTGATGAGGTCACGTGATGTCGTGCTTTACAACCACATCACTTTGCGATGGAAATTCTGGTCCCAATTGCCATTGTAACCCGAGGACTACCTGTGTATTTCATTTCATATTAATAGATGCTCTGAAAGTTCTAGGAGTAGAAAGGCAGGGTATAAATGAAAATAAAAATTAAGCAAATGAAAATTTACTTAGTTATTTTACATCAGTATCTAGAGTTGAGTTCAATATTCTTCATCTCTTTATGTTGGAGATTTTATGGGCTTCATAACAATTTATCCATCTGCTTCCTACCAGGCAACAGCATATTTTAAAGCAATTCTATATATATATGAAAAAAGGGAAAAGTGAGATCCCATGTGAATTTCTTCCCCAGAGTCACTTTCTGCTCAGCCTTTTTATTTCTTTTGAGCTTCCTCCTGAAGCAATTGCCTTCACCTATTGTTCCTGTGTTAGGTCTGGGCTTCTGAACCCAGAATGGTCACCTTGTCTGATAAATCCCTTCTTACGCTAATCAATTTGCCTGTAGCTTTTTTCTTTTTCCCAATAGCTTATTTCTGGTAATAAGCTCTCGGGGCTGTGACATGTGATTTTTAACATAAAGTTATATATTTCCAAGATGTAGTGGATGAGTTTACATACCCTTCTCCAGCAACTCTTGCTATTTTCAGACGAAAATCCACTGAATTTAGACTGGGTGGCTTCCATTTCAAAATGTCATCACATCGTCCAGGCTTGTATTTCTTAAAAATAAATAAAGGAAAAATTAAAGAACATTTACTTGTTTGCTTACAAGCCAGCATTTAATAACCTGTCAAATATTTAGGGGAAAAAGTTATAAGGTCATGCTTATACTGTAACATCCTTTCTTTAGATGTATGACACAGAAAGCATTACGATTAGTACCTGAAAGAAGATAGGGACGTTATGAAGTTTATTAAAAATCTTGATTCCATATATGCATGCACAATATATGTTATCCATGTTATTCATTTTAATCTTCTGAGGGGATTTATTGGGGAATTGGTGCAGGTTGCACACAGTGAAGTTCCCCACCTTTTCCAATTTCAGACTTTCAATTTCAGACAGTAATCAGATTTTGATTTTTCAAGTGTCTGATTGATAATTCATCAATGAGAGTGTTAGTAGCATATCTACGAATATGAGGCAGACATCCCAAAGTAGCAGATTAAAGAGAGGAAACCTAATATTGACCTAGAAGAAATTCCACAGAGGTTTTAGGAAGATAAATAATCATTACAATGTTGGGCAGCATACTGTTATGTCCAGTTAGGCATACTAAAACCCACTGAAGTCAATGGGTTTAAGCAGATTCAACTGTGCATAAAAGCTGTTTAATACTATAGGTGTTTGATTCATATGGATTTCATTGTATCCAAATTCCTTTTTTTTTTTCTGCACTATTAAATAGATGAAGCTAGCAAAAAAGAATAGCCTTTCGCACAATACAAGAACTCAGGTTTATCTAGTAAAAATCAACATTAATTGCCCTAGACAGAATTATCCTTCATAAAGCAATCTTACACCCATTAACAGAAGTCATTAAATTAAGTATACGTGCATTTAAATATTTTGTTTAAACTGTAAGATTATAACATAGGTCTTTGATTTCTTATACCCATTGCCCCAGAATTCTGCACTGTCTGCATCTTCTGCATTTCATTTCTCTTAAATCTACCGTTTACTATTCTTCCCACCATAAGCACATTCTCCTTAGGCAGAATAATATTTCAGATGGCAAATGAAGTTGTATCTATAATCCTTGACCATAGCTGACTTCATAAATGTGTTAAACAGATGCCACAAGAATCTGGTCTATTATTTCTGTTCTGCTATGTTAACAGTGATATGTTGCCCAGCTTCTTCCTTACTTTTGTCTTTAGTCTTCTGTCACTCCACCCAGGTGCAGATACGATCTTTAATTAGATTTTTAGCATAAGCCTGCAATTCAGTGGTGCTGGCTGTCTCAAAAGGAACAAATGATGCCCTTATATGTTCCATTATATTGGATTTGATTAGTCCTATTGTGGCAAACACATTACTCTCTAGTAGAATCTCTGAGCTCCAGATTCAGGGAAGAAACTGCAAACATTTTATCTGCATGCATTATTACTTCTCTGGGCAATCAACAACCTTTTTGTAAGGCAGGCCCATACATAATTGGCCACTCTCTCAGAGCACAAACAATCTCTTGAGGCTATGCTTCAGATCAGCTAGTACTGAGCAAAAGCTTACAATGAGTCGCTTTAACCAGAGGTTCCAAGAGTTAATTCATTAGATGCAATCCTGATAGCCAGATGTGGTTATATATCCTGAAATATGCAGTACATGAAAGTCTACTATGTAGGCACTTATTGAAGCAATCTTTGACTCAGCAGGGTCACAATGATTAGCAACCATATTCCTGAGGGGAGGGCTAAAAAAGCCACAGATTTTTCATACATTTTTAATGAACATCCATGTTCTTAGCATGTAGAAAAAAGATAACAATTGAATATCCTAGAAGTAGAATTCAATACATTAGATGCAAGCAGTTCCAACCTGTTTTTAATTATCACAACAATGCTAGCTAAAGTACTAACAATATAGTCCAGTGAAAGACAATAAACAACTTAATGCATATAATACAGGGAGGTAGCTCAGGCATTGGTAGTATGGATATACATTAAAGGGCTAACCTTTGACTAGTTCATCAGGAACTCAAATATTAAAATTCAGCACATCATTACATTTAGCAGCTAGTCAAATACACATATGAATGGTATCAGTTATTTAATCATTATTGTAATATGGTCAGAAAGCAGTAACATCATTTTTTTCCAAAAGAAAAGAAAGGCCGAATTACTTCTAGTTAGGCATACCCCAGAGAGACAAAAGCAAAAAACATTTCATATAGGAAATGTTTCATAGTGAGCCCAGTGAGGAACAAACAGAAACTGTATCTTCTCTTTATATATTGGTATTGTTGCTCTTCTCCAGTAACAGCAAGATACAAAACAGCCACCCTTTACCAGCTCACACATTATTATCCCCCTCTTTCATAAGCTTTTTCTTATTTGTTGCAAGATGAAGAGAAGAAATAACTGGATTACGTATTTCAAAAAGAAAAATGGAAACCCTGATGAGGTGAAATTGGCACTGCTTTATCTCTACCCTCAACCATGTTAAAACTTGTGAAGTTCTTCCTTGAACTATAATAAATGATAACTCTCAGAAATCATCTGTGTGGAAAAGGTACCTTTTTTTCTTTTAGGTATTTATTTATTTATTAAATGTATGTGTTGCCCGTCTCCCCTAGAGGATGACTCTGGGCGGCTCGCAACTAAAATCAAACAGTAAAAATATAAATATCCATAATAAATTAGCTAAAAAATAAGACTACATAAAAGACTATATACATAAAAAGACTATAAAATTCAAGATGATGGGGGGGGCGGGGGGCAGAATCAATTACCCCTTTACCAAGTTTCAGCCTTCCAGGGTTGGGCCTTTAGTTTCATCTTGTTTACTACCAGTCATAAATAATCAAAATCATGACTTAAAATATAAGAGTGTAATTTAAATGCACTCAATTACACAATAATTTGCAAGCAAGCCATTGTATTCCTGTTGTCTGAGCCTTTGAAACAGCTCTGCTTTTAAGGACTGGTTATTCATTGCAAAGAGAACAAGTTATTAACATCTGAAAACCAATGCTGACAATTTTCAGAAAGGCATGGAAATAAGCAGCAGACACAAACCTCCCACGGAAAGAATTTCTAGAATGCAGTGGTCTGCAGAATCTGAACAATCTTCCCAAATTAATTTACATGCTGTGTAATATTTTGCCACATGCACTTCCACAGTCCTCTGTGTCCTGCTTAAATGAATGATGAAAGATTTTATAGACCACATGACAGCAAGTAATTAAAATCTGTTGCCTAAATAGCATTACTGCAACATTGCTTGTTTGCTCCAATAAAATGCATAATCTTAAAAGTGAAATAGACCTACTCAGTTTATCGAGTACACATACGTTTTCAAGTGAAAAAAGATGATTCTATTTACTGCAGGGGAGAAAAAAAATTATAATAGGAGGCAGATAGTTTAAGTTTGGAGGGCTTGGCATCTCTCAGTATCAAGATTTTGATCTCTTTTGCAAGCCCCTAAAAATCTTCCAAGGAACATTAAGTTTTTCCAGAATAAATTTGAAGACTAGCTAATCTAACAGCCCATTTGTTTTTAAGGAAACAAAACAAAACCGCCAAAGATATCTGACTAATAAGATAGATCAGAGCTCATTTTGACATTTCGGTTGTTAAATTAGTATCTTTCGTGTCACAGTTTCTTCCAAAACCACAGCTTTCCCACACTCTGTCACTCCATTATTTGGAAATCACTGCTTGCAATTAATTAATATGTAACTGGGGGGAGATGAATGGGCAGCTGAAAGCTTTTGTCCATGTAATGAGTCACTAAAATGATCACAGTCAATGCAAACACATTTGAATTGACATAATCATAACTAAGCAAGAGACGCCTTCACCTCTATTGTGAATGGATACATTTCTGCAGTGACTCCAGTACCTGAAAAGATTTTAGTTTTATTCCAGACCAGCAGTTAAAAGAACTTTAGCGGCAATTTCCTAAATGCAGTACCTAAGAGTACTGACTACTGACCATTTCTATCTATCTATCTATCTATCTATCTATCTATCTATCTATCTATCTATCTATCTATCTTTTTATTTACTGTTTAATATATTTTTTATTTCATATAAAATATACCAGTTGCTGGGAAATATAAGCAGATGACTGCTCTTATGTTCGTATCTTGCTTTGGGGTTTCCCATGAGCACCTGGTTCGCAAAAGTGGGAATTAGGATACTGACTTAGAAGATCCTTTAATCTGATCCTGCAATGCTCTTAGGTTTTTAACAGGTGATACATAGTACTTCAAATATTTCATTCATCATCTCCTGGATTATATGTGGTAGGCTTTGACCCATGTATGTTGGAAGGCTGCAGCAGATCCTCTAGTGGACTTCCACAGACCACTGAGTTACTTCCTTAACAAAAGTTAATTTAGTTTCATACATGCTAGCCTATGTACACAGTTCTAAAGAAGGGTGGGACACAAATATAACAAACTAACTACAGAAGATTATAGATGTCCAGCTACGCCAATTTAGCAATGCTAAAATACATCTTCATTGCTTTACCATTATATTGTCTGATACAACATCAAAACATTCAAAAGTCAATAAAGTCAAAAACAAAATTTCCTTTTCTTCCTCAAGTCACTAATGAATTGTCTTATGCTCCAGCTTTCTTCCATGATCTAATTGAATGAACATAGCATATTCCTAGCATGGGTGTTTAGTTGCGGGGAATGAAAACAACAAATTATTGTCATTTGCACACATAAGTTGCAACACAATATGTGCTTTTTGATAACACTTTTTTCATAGGTTTAAATTGTATGATTTTTCAAAAAAAGGACCCCATGTTCTAGAATAGAATCACAGAATAATAGAGTTGGCAGGGGCCCTGTATGCCAGGAAGTCTAACCCTCTGCCCAGTAAAGATATCCAAATTACAGCATTCTAAACTGATGGATGTCTGGCCTCTGCTTGAACACATCCCATGAAATGATACTCAATGCCTCAATGGGTAGCTGGTTCCACTGTCAGACTGCTTTCATTTTTAAACATGGGATCTGCCTTCCTGTAACTTAAATCCATTATTCCATGCCCTGCACTCTGAAATAAAAGAATAAAACTTGACTTTCTTCTATGTGCCATCCTTTCCGGTATTTGAAGAATACTACCATATCCTGCCTCAGCATCTTTTCTCAAGTCTAAACATACCCAGCTCCTGCTGGGTCAGTCAATTTACAATCAGCTACTATTTCAAGATCTTTTTCAAAAGTACCATTATCAAGCCTACACCCATGCATTTGATTTTTGTTTCTTAAGTGAAGAACTTTGCACTTGTCTTTATTAAAATTCATTCTATTTCAGTCCATTTCTCGAACCTATTAAGATAATTTTATTTCTGTCTTCTGAAGTTCTAGCTATCCAGCCCAATTTTGTATTATCTGCAAATTTGATAAGCATCCCCTCTACCTATTCATCCAAATCATTAATGGATGATAATGGAAACACAAGGTTAATCATTGCAACACCCATTGAAGTCTTTCTCCAATATGATAAGAATCACTGATGAGCACTTGAGTACAATTTTCAAGCCAACTACGCTTCTAGCCCACACAGAAGAAGGAACATAGGAAACTGCCTTATGTCAAGTCAATCTTATCCATCTAGCTTAGTACTGTCTACACTGACTATTAGCTACTCTTCAATGTTTCAGACTTGAGTGTTTTCCCAGCTTCGCCTGGAAAAGCAAGGGATTAAATCTGGGGCTTCTGTATGCAAACTAGAGGCTCTATCCTCTAAACTACAGCCTTTTTTTAATTTTGAAAACACAGTGAGCATTCTGCATTAAGTAGCAGTGGTGCTTATGGTAAGTGTCTTTTGCAGTACATACAGGCAGAAATGAATATATTTGGCCAGTCTTTGCAGCTCACTTATGTCCATGTTGATCAGCTGCTTTTTTCATCAGCTAACTGAAAATAACTTATTTGAATGTTATGCTGCACCAATGCTCTTAGACCTATATACTTGTTTCTGGAACTGTGGGGTTTTGTGTCTGGTTGCACATTTAGCAAGGTAGGGAAAGCACGCTGAGCGAGGCTTCTTGTATTCTTTCCATCCCCCTAATCATAGTTCTGCTCTGGCTACATGGCAAGGAAGGAAGAGGGAAGGCTTATAATAAAGGAATCAGCAACATTCTCAGTAAGAACGTAACTGCCTCTTCCTGAGGGATGCATTGGGTTTTTTTTTCCCCTAGAGTGTTCTTCTCTGCAAACCCCAGCTAGATCAAGCATGTTTATGAATTTGACTTTTATTTTGCCATTCCCCAAATTTGGTCCTGTTCCATTTTGTTTTTGGAGAGTTATCCTGCTGACAGTCTCCAGACCCTTTATATAATTCAGAGGAATAATTATAACATCTGAGTTGGAAATAATGCAACCTTCTTTTTTTGTTTCCACCTTTTGTGTTTAGGTAGACTCACCACTGCACACAGTTGCCCCCAAACCCTGAATTTCTTAATTATTTTTTAAGAGAGAGTTATCACTTCATACCAGAAAAGGTAAAATACAATCTTCCTTATCTGGTCCCTCTGTCAATCACAGGTATGATTGCTCATTCATTGGCTAAAAACAGTAAAAAGCAGGAAAATATTTCCATTACAAAATTAATAGAAAAGTGAAATGATTTCTTTTATAACTTTGCTTCTAGAAAGGATAGACATAAATGATTTTTTTTTAATTAAAGCTTGTTCATGGAGGATATGTGATTCATAGCCAAGGTTGTGCTGTGGTTGCAAATACCCATGATCCTCATGACTATGATGCACCAGTCCCAATTGTCCAGTATGAAGTATTACAAAGACTTACTAGTTCAAGGAAAATACTATCATGACATAGCTGGCAGTGATCTAAACTATGGTTAGTGACAAGGAGCTTTGATGGCTACCACTGTGAGCTCTTCTATATTTCCTATGCAGTTGCCTTTCCATGGCAGATTCCAAGTTGTCATTCAGTTGTGATGGGGTCTCCAACCCAGGAAAGACTCATCTATGATTAAAAAAACAGACTGGTGATCTTGGGAAAATGGCAGACCTCAACCATGATAGAAACATTAAAAAATGCATCAGAAATATCCACCAATATAAGCCAGTCTCTTCTGCTAAGCAATGAAGAAATAGATGTTACAATCAAAATTTGGAACTGATGATGTTAAATGCAATTGTTGATGTCTCACAGATCAAGGACGGGATGCAATTTTTCATTCCACAATGGGATAGGATAAAATAATGGGAGTAAAACCTATTTCATTTGTCTGGCAGGAAGCAGAATAATTCCCCTTTATGTTCTTTTGTATTCAGTTTCAACTGATGGAAAGAAAGTATCTGATGACAATAAGGCATAAATAGACACACACACACCCCAAATTCCAAACTGTATCCCTGATCAGCAACAGTTAACATCCAAAGAAAATAGCTTTAGGCAACTCCTTCCTCAAAAAAGATTCAGGTAAGGGTTAAAGGATAGTTTGACCCATGCAAGTCAGCAACTGTCGTAAGTTCCTGATACACTTTATTCTATCTATCTATCTATCTATCTATCTATCTATCTATCTATCTATCTATCTTTTGTTTTTTCTTTTATGCAATTAAGGACTGCCCACACTATGACATATCTCCTTGGAACACCTCCCAGAGAACCATCTCTAAGTATATTAAAACTATCCATACATCCTCAGAAATCCAAATGAAACGAATGATACTTTTCAAAAGTAAACTGCATTATCTTTCAAAGAAATCAAGCAGCAGACCTCTGTTGGCAGACAAGCCTTCCCAAGTGTGGTCCTTCCAAGAAATATTTGATTTCTCTTGCTGCCAACTTTTTCCTTCAGAGGGAAAGAAATGCGCAGGAAGATCAGCTATCAATTGAACTACAGATTCCAAATCATAGGAAGAATTCCACTTTATTATGCTTCAATGATACGCCACCTAGAGTATGTTCTGGGCATTTCACTTTAAGAAAGACTAAGACAAATGGGTAAAGATTCAGAAAAGAGTAAATAAGATGATCAGAGGATGAGAAATTAAGTCCTCTGTAGAGACTGAAGGAATTGAGAATGCTTCACCTTGAGAAGACTGAGTGGAAGTAAATGAAAGAATGTCAATCAAAAGAAGCTTACGCTAGTTCTTGTCATGTTACAGAATAGGAGAAGAAATAATGGACTTCAGATACAGAAAAACGGATTCTGGCTGAAAGTTAGGAAAAAAAATCCTAACTATAGAAACAGTTTGATAGTGGAAATAATCACTCAAGAGAGGTATTGGGTTTCCCTTCACTGGATATATTCCAGTAAACAGTGATCTGTCAGGGGTACTTAAATCTGGCTCTACAATAAGGAAAGGGATGGACTCAATGGCTTAAACAGCTTATGATCTTGTAATAGAGGGATGGTGGGGAATATATGGCTGTGAACATAGCTAAAAGTATCAGTACCACACGAAGTACTGAAACCAAAGACATTGTCTGAGATAGTTATTGCAGCCAATGATTTTCTAACGCTGTATTTATTGGTACTGATACTACTATGTGAGAAGCCTGAGGAGCCTGTTCTCATGACAGAGTTCTAGGCCAAGATAATACAGCATAATGTCCTTGCTTGAATAGTGTGAAGCTTTAGTAGTGGCAGCACTACATAACAAAATGTTCAGTGGATACAGTAACTCATGAAGAAAAGAGAACATTCCCAAAAATTACTGTAACATGGTTGAAAGAAAATGTGGAGGGTGCTCTCTAGACAGAACAAAACAAGAGCTCATCTCTAGAATGTTCCAAGAATGCCTGTGCAAGCTTAGGACAAACCTGCACGTGATGAACAGAAATCATAGTGAAAAATGTACAGACATTACATAAACATTTTCCATGAGACCCTAAAACATCAAGCCTCCCTGGTATTTGCCATAAAATATCCCAAGAGTCACATATGTCAACAACAAACAACTATTTTGCTTGAAAAAATCCTGTCTCACAAAGATTTCTCTTTTGTATCACATGTAGGTTAAATCTGAAGCTGGGCTCCAAAAAGTCTGGCAACAGGAGATCAACAAAAATGGCTTGAAATATTAATAATTTTTTCAAATATAGGTCCACAGAGGTACTGATTTAGTGGGCAGCCACTTACCTCCAGTGATGACAAAACTCTCTGACTTCTGCAATGCGTTTCTCATAAATCTCCATCTATGATAAAGCATATTAAAGCTTTATACCCCTGAAATATTTCCTTAAAGAGGAAACAAAATTCCATAATTGGAATATCATATTGGAATTCGGAAATTTAGCAGCCTGACTAAATAATTACAGTTAAAAGGTTAAAAAAAGAAAATATTACTCTCCAGTCATGCATTTTATAAATTTCTTCCTCTGTCACATTTAGAATTACAATTAGGTAACAACTTCTGGAAGTCTCTGGGAGCTGTTCACAGGTCTTTCAGACAACCTGGGGCCTTTGGTTGTACACTTCTGTCCTATGGCATCTATTTTAGGATGGAAATAAGAATTCAGATATGAAAAAGTCACAATTTAAACAACGGTGCTGTTTATTACCATGGATACCAATAATTTCATGACTATATTTCATATGTTATGAAATTTAGCATAGGAAATCATTGTTCTTTTTTTATGTTCTTAATTGTTTTTACTTCTGATGGTTTTGTTTGCCAAAAGATAGTAATATGGTAATGCAGTGGAGCACTGAGACAGCTCAGAGGAGTTTCCAAAACAGTCCACACATGCAAATAACCAGACTGCTTTAACAATGGGAAAACAGGTGATTCATATGTATTCCTGCTTTTGAAGGTTTTACACAGCTCAAGATTTATCTTAAACTGGAACTGTTTGAATAAACGGATCATTATTGTTTTTCCCATAACTTTCTCCATAGCTTCAGGTTACTTTAGAGATTTGTTTTTAAAAAAATAAGACTACCAGGCACAGCTGCCACTAACCTAGGATTTTTATGAATAGCATAACAGATTTTCAATATCTGGAATTAAAATTTGAGTAACTCCAAGCCTAATCCATTTTGCCAGCCTGGCCCATCTAATTCATGGATCTTGGGTGAGCCACAGCTGGCAATGCTTCATCTGGAGTGCCAACAAAATTCTGGATTGGCTGCCCTGCACTCTTCCCCCTTCACCCACTCACATCTGTTTCTACCTCCCTCTTTTGCATGGGTAGTGCCACTTTCACTATACAAGGAAAGACACTTGAATTATAACTTGGTTGCAAAAATACTTGCAATATTTCAATAGTTTTCAGAGTCTTTAAGAAAAAAAACTGTCAGATCAACATGTTTTATTGTATATTGTATTTGTAATTACAGAGTATAATTGTCTATTTCTCATGCACCAGCATTTAAAACTCAGAGCTCAAGCCTCATTAAACATCTTATTTCATAAAGCAGCTAATCCTTTTCATGATATTCTATTCTACTGAGTAAAAAAGAACCATGACCACATTTTATCCACAGATTTAGATATTTATAATTAAAACCATTATTTCTTTGATAGTCCAGACCACACCTGAAAATGTTCAGATTTAGAGGAAAGCAGCTACAAAAGTTATCAGCTTTCATTTCTGCAAAGGATTGCTTCTTTTTGCTTCTAAATGCAAAAATCGTACCACAAAAACGGGCATTTTTGCTACTGAATTTTGGCAATATAATCTGGGAACACAAAAACAGATCAAGGCAGGCCACAGACTGCCTACCCTTGTTTAATATATGTTAAATGATACCATAATCAAGTACAGCAAGTTGTAACTTTGAGATGAAAATAAAGGCAGAAAAACTGAATCTCTAATTGCCCTAGTCATGCAACATTCAAAAGGGCACTGCCCATAATCCCAAGGCCTATGACAACACCTGAGATTGCTGGACATATCATGAGCTTTACATGTCCTGATAGAGATTACTGGGATTGACACGAGTATCCCAGAGAGAAAAAGAAAGTACATATATTTTTAAAGAATCTTTAAACAGTGGATTCAAGGACACTGAAACAATAAAGTTGGTAGTTCCTTGATCGTTTTCCTGTAAACAGCAAACCAAAATGAGCAGTTTACAATGCCCCATTGATCCAGTCCCCAGCTTTGCTAGCTATACTATGAAGAACATTATTGTTAGTGGAACTAAGAAAACCACCATAGCAGTTTTTGTTGGTTCTCTCAAACATAGCATTCTTGGATAGTTACTCCTCATCCATAAAAAAAACAGTCTATTGTGAGCTATTCTCCTCCCCCTCAACCAAATGCTCTGTAGGACCTGATAAAACTCTGGCAGAGTTTAATTCGACCTGGATGTCTAAAAAGATAGATTTAAAAAAAATCACATCTCCACTACAACAAGCTCACGTGTGCTCCATTTTACACACCTAGATACTTTTCTCATATCCTTCATACCCCACATAGAAGGGCATTTTACATTGGCACAATTTGATGCCCTGCTCTCAGTGGTCAGGATTATCTTCGCATGTTCTGAAACAATGATTCAAGGTTGACTTCACAGCACATGTGTTGTTAGACTGTCCTTTTTATCACATTGTGATTCCCTCAAACCATTTATTAACAAGTTTTCTTGCCTGTCACAATCAGTGATTATAGATCAGCTGCTGCAAGATCACTGCACCAAAACATCTAAAGTCACAAAATTCCTAGCTGCAGCTATGGCCATTACGAACTAGCAGGTTTGCTCCACAACTAGCTACGCCCAGGTTCTTTCTTTTTCATCTCTCTCTTCTGCAATTGCTCTAGGTCCTCCCACCAATCTCTGTATAGAACCTCAATATCTTTTGTAATACTTTACTCTTTGCCAAGTTTGACTTACTCATTATGTTGACCTTTGCTATGCTCTATATGCTTTTGTGTGTATTGTATATTTTTTATTATTGTAAATCTTACTTTTTTGTTTCTACTTTCTTCCCTATGGTCTATGGCCATTTACAAATAAATAATAAGTGAATATGGCAACAACCAAACATGTTTCTATAATGCCAGATTTGCGCTAAGCCTTTGAGATAATGATGATGGTGGTGATGACTGTTGCTCTTTATTTTAATCCTCTCACTGAGAATATTTATAAAGTGGTTACTTCTTGTTCTCCCCTGTATAGTACATACACATCTACAAATAGCAGTCTCTCAAATGAAAAGCTCAAATCATTGTACAGGGTTGAATTAAGTAAGACACAATACATCTAGACCTTTTTCCAGGATGGCTTCATATATTTGAAGAAATTATTTTATGACTTGGATTCAAAGAACATCACAATACAACATACAAGAAACAACATTTTCCTTTCAAAATGTATATTCTAATGTATTTGATGAGTTTTAATTACATTAAATGCACATCCTCATAATATATCTAGATTAAAATTGCTACTGCTAAATTTAACTGTGCTTAATTCTACAAGAATAAATTTCAATAGAGTTAATTGGAGGAAAAGATGTGATATTTCATTTTTTCTGTCAAGTTATCAAATTCCAAAAGACTTAGAAAGTTGAGAAAGGAAAGGAAAGGAAAGGAAAGGAAAGGAAAGGAAAGGAAAGGAAAGGAAAGGAAAGGAAAGGAAAGGAAAGGAAAGGAAAGGAAAGGAAAGGAAAGGAAAGGAAAGGAAAGGAAAGGAAAGGACTGTCATCTATATATTATCCCAGAAAAACAGTACTGTATGATATTTTCAAAGCCAGAAACATATAGTTCTCAACCTCAAAAGTTAGAAACATGGGCCGCTGAATAGCCAGTAATAAAAACACACTGATTGGTTTTAGGTAATAAAATCCTGCTTTAATTCTGGAGTACACCCACTATAACAAGTGTTTATTCTTTCCAACACAATAGAATGTTGGAAACAAATTATGTAAAGGGGCTCAAATCTTTTATCAACAGGATAATTCTCCCAAAATGGAACAGAATGGGACTAAAACTGATATACTGGGAGAAGCCAGCAAAAGAGAGACTGAATTCAGAAATGGGCTAGATTTGGCTGGAGGCTGCAGAGAAAAGTATTCAAGGGGGAAAAAAAACCCCTCCGCTCTATCCCTATGGGAGAGGCACTTGGGCAGCAGCATGGAATGCTGCTGATTGCTCCAGTCTGAGCCCCACTCCCTCTTCATCACACGACCCATGAGAAACAGACAGAGAGAGACACGACACAACGTTACTTCATTACATAGAAGAAAACATAGATGCCTCTTAGCCGTTGGTGGAAAAGGGGTTCAAGAAGGCATGTTCCACATGCTTTCCCTAACTTGTTAATATATAGAAAGAACTTGTTAATATAAGCCAGGATATAAATTTGTTTTTCAAAATAAACTTTCATTTATATATTGCTTACCTCTGGCTAATAAAAATCACTGGGCAAGTATAAAGCACCACCAAATATGCAGTGCCATTTACTTCTGGCATAATGCAGAGAAACTAAAGACTACATGCTGAAGACTACATCTAGAATTCCTATCTAGCTAGGGGAAAATGAAAGACAGGAGTATTAGCTGTCAGTAGAGGCATTCCAGAATAATTTTTGAGAAGAACATGAACATGAACATGGCTTCATCAGGAATATAGGCTATAATACCAACATTTTGAGAATAAAAAAACAGAATAAAATTAGATGTGTCCCTATCCAAGAAATATTTCAATGCCTATAACAATAATAGCTTTCACTAATAATATTTATAAATAGAACCACAGAAGTTTGATGGGAAAGTCTGAATGATTCATTTAAAATTAATTTTAAAAACATTTGCATATTATAATAAAGAGGATTGGATTGGCTAAAATGAAATAGTGGAATCAGGTCAGTGGTTGAACCTAGAAATGTACTATGACTTCAACCACAGGAGACAGTTATGTCATTTTGATCATCTCTGGTATATCATATTCATTCTGTAAAACAAAGTTGAAAAGAAGCAGCACAATTGTAGTTGTGACTTCTTTTCCTTCCAGGATGGAGAATTTTAAAAAAGCAAAAAACAAAAGAACATGGGAAGGAAAGCAACTTGATAAAATAGGATTATTTGTAATGTAAGATATAAAGAAAAAACACACCAGTAATGGCAGTTAGAATCATTTCTGCACAAAAATTACAAAAGCTGCCAGCAGATTGCTACTGCATTTGTCATAATTACTGTCCAAGAAAAAATGACTAGTATATTTATATAAATGTATGTTAGTTATATACCACGTCTAACTGTTATATTTTTTATGCTTCAACAGCTCTTAATGTATTAATTTCATCACAATGCTATATAGAAATCATACTGAAAAGATGCAGTTTACTTAGAATGGGGGGGGGGGGACTGTGGTGATACTTACATATGTATATGTATACATCCACATACACGCACATAGTTTGACAAGATATTTTTTACCACCCACTATGCATGTCAGAGGACAAAACCTTTCCTAGGTTCAAGGCCTACCAACATTTGTAAGCAAATGTCATGGAAACCAAAGCTCTCTCCATGGTAACATCACTCTTGGAACAGCACCTAGCCACAACCACACTGAACAAACTGTAACCTTGTCTTGGAGTGTAATACTAGTTTTTGTTCTACAATATTCAATGTATCTGACAACTATAAAATGTAATCAGTAACTTCAAATGCAATTTTCAGTGAAAGCCTGAATATCTCAAAAGTAAAGTCTTCAGCTATAAAATTGTAAAATGTTCTGAATGTGTCAGAAAATCCTCAAAAATGTTTAATTTACTAAAGCTTAGATACATTATTCAGTCAGTTCATACAGAGAAGTCACATTTGCTATATTTCTACTGCCAGTGTATATTTATTCTACTGACTATGATTCTTAGAACAGAATTCAATCTCTTGAGAATCAAACCTTTGAGATTTTCTTTTTCTTTTAAAACAAATTTGCAGGTTTCATAACTAATGAGATATGCTTGGAAGAATTGTGATGCCTAGTTAGATCTTAAAAGCTACAAAATTAATTAAATCTGATTTTGAATAAAACTAAATAAAAGATTCAAAGACAGGCTTCTCTCATGACAAACAAAACCAGAATCATGAGATTTAACAATTCCAAAATAGGTTAAATTATGCAAATTGTTTCAAAGTTTTACATAGTGCAATTCAACTTTCTGGTGCAAAATTTGGATTGGCTGACACATAATTTGATTTTTTAAAAAGGAGTGCAGAATATAAATAGCTTTTGCTATTTTTAAAGATATGAACACCTTGAGAAATGTAACTGTTTGAATTTTTTTAACTTCATCCACTAATTTAAACAGATATTTTTCTTTTCAGGCTTCTGAAGCTATATTTAATAAACATATGTCTTCCCCCCCACCCCCAAGTTAAAAAAATCCTGAAAGGCAGCTAGGTAAAGGAATGCATTATATGTGGTTTACCTCATATGGAGAACTTGGTAATTAATATGAATCATGTAACAATATTAGCTTTCTTTTATTTACAGAATCCTTACATCTTGATTAGGAATTCCTCAAATAATTGTCCAAGTGTGATTTAAATATTTTAACTATTCAGCAAGTATTAAGAATCCAAATTTGCTGTGGTTTCTATGATGGGATCCTGATCTGTAATTAAATGCTCGCAGGTACAAATAGGATGCATATATTTTTTTTCATTGCAGCTCAGACTATATTTTAAATGAATTTGGGAGGTTATATATTATTTAAACATATGGTAAAATTAAGATACAATCAAAGTAAAGTTTCCCACAGAGATAAAGTTGGTTTATTTTAGACTAAGTGTTCAGCTATACATAATAAATCGGGTCTCAGTTCAGTCAGTCATTTAATTACTGAAAATGCAATTCAATTTAATAACACAAGATTTTAAAAGTTAAGATCTCATAGGATGTTGCAGAATTAACTGCAAATATCTATTTTAAGTTTCTGTATCTCTGTATCTCAAACCTAAAAAGCAGGGGAGGAGTAAGAGATATAATTAATACCCAATAAGGATATTTTTACACAGTATTCTCAAAACAGATAATAAATGACAGAAGTAGGTAACCTTTAATTCAATGCATATAGATAGTATATAGTATAGTATAGATAGGAGAAACAGGATGCATCAAATTCATGTTATTCATTTTTCCAAATGCACAGCTGCAAAGACAACATTAACACCTCAAGAAATTCAATTACTTCCTGTTATAAGAGCAAATTTGCTCATGAATTCTGACTTCATAATTTCACAAGACAATATATCTCAGAATGCCTGTTAGAGACACTGATGCACGGTTTATGTGTTTCAGCATAATGTTATCCATTATTTATTGTTCACACATTAATTTCTCCTGTGTCTGAAGCACTGAACAATCAAGCATTGTAAAAGTAAAACAATGCACATAAACAAACAGACATACCATCTTCAAAATGTTGCTTCTGTAATCTATATTCTCTCTCTTTAACACCATTCAACAACGTGCTTTAATTTACTTACTATTCTTCATTAATAGTTGATAGGAATGTCTCACCTACCCCTACTGTGCTTCTTACACATGACCTTGGAATAGTCTCCAAATGTTTGCATGCTAGCAAAGTTTGTACCCCATAGCAAGGGAAACTGTTCCTTACTAATGTTGCTGTAACGCACCATACCGTTAAGAAGCAGAAATAGATATGGACAAGATTTGCTGGGCCATTAACTAATGTACCTGGGTGATCTTTGTGGGACAGTGCCCACAAATATTTGGGATTACCGTTCAGGGATTTGTGGCATTTTAGGGCAAAATTGCTAGATGATAACTAGCTGACTTTCTCCGCAGTGGGCTATAAAAAGACAAAAAGATCGTACGAGTGTCAGATAAAGGTCTGCGTTATCTGAGCTACAGGGATTCTTCCCAGTCTTTTTCCAGAGAGTGCTGCATCCAGCATTTGACCTTCCAACATGTTCTTTACATGTTTATTCCAACAATAAACATGTAAAGAAACACCACCACTTTTTTTGGTCAGATAAATACTGACTCTCTGGTGATACGCTAACACTTTCCCAGAGATACCTGCATGTTTCTTATACATGCTAGTAGCTAAACAAGCTGCCTGGAATTGTACTGAATTTTTTATCATTCCCACCTATAAGGGCTATTCAAACAAGGCTAGTTATTTGCAGTTTTTGGAGAAGATATTGTTAGGCAATTTGAACCCATGCATGCAGAAATGCCTACCTTTTCTTATTTTCAGGACTTTCAATAGTGTGTGCCACGTTATTTGTCACTGTGGAGGGTGTCAGAGTGCCCTCTAAAAGATTATGCTATATGTGTATGGTAAGAGGTATGTAGGTATGTATTATTTTACTTTGCTTGCATGTCGCCCATTCCAAAATGAGTACAATGACAAAATATATATTTCCGTATTGCTCTATGTGGATTGCTTGTATCCATGGATGGCTAATATAGGGGGAGCAGCATGTCACTCTTTATTTGTCACCAAAGAAATAGCTTGCAGAGTTGCTATGTTTTTTGAATTTTGAAGGTTTTCCCCCCTCATTTCACAATATTAAAGGTACAATTCCTGACAACATTGTGCAAGTTTTAGGCTTGTGTCTGTGATTGCTGGCTTGCTTTGACCAAGAATGTCTAGCCTTTAAAAGGTGTATTCAAGTCTATCTATGAAGAAAATGGGTACTGCAGTTAAGATAACATAAAAGTGATTTAGAATAACATTTCTGGGAAATTTGCTATGGAAAATGTTTTTAATGGATATCTATTCACAGCCAGAAAATGTAGCTCTAAGGGTCAGAACTGCTGTAGAAAACATACACCATGTTCCTTACAAAAGGGCAGTCAACTACCTTGGCATGAGAAGTGGCCAATTTCACAAGTAATTAATTTAATTTTTAGAGGAAGAAAGGAGGCACAGAGAGACATGACTACCAATGCAGTTAAAAATATTTGCTTCTGGTTACATAAGCCACAAGAAACTTAAGTATCTATCTATCTATCGTGTGTGAAAGTGGTTATCCTGCTATAAAAATAATTTATTTCTAAGAAGCATTGTGCCCATTTAAAAATAAGAGAAATACTCTGATAATAACCAAGGGTGCCTTAAAATGTTAAAGCATGGAAAACAGAAGTCATCTGTCTCTTATCACACTCCATTTTTCAGTTGTGCTCTCCTGTCTGTTTTCCTGGATGTAAGGCTAAGTCAACAGTTAATTTTAATAGCCTTTATAATCATGGAATCATAGAGTTGTAAGGGAATTACAGGTCACTGGTCCATCCCCCTGCTTTGAGCAGGATCCACGAGAGCATCTCTGGCATATGACTGTTCAACTTCTGCTTCATGATCTCCAGTGAAAGAGCGCTCACCACTTCATGTAGCAGCCACTTCTGCTGGCAAACAGTACATACAGTCAGGAAGCTCCTTCAAACATCAAGCCTTAACTTACTTCTGTGTTATTTTTAACCACTGATTCTGTTCCTGCCCTATGGGGCAATAGAGAGTAAGTGTACTTTATCTTCTGTGTGACACCCTTCAGAAATTTGGAGATTGTTCTCTTATCTCTCCCTCAGTTATCTCTTCTGTAGGCTAAACATATCTGGATCCTTTAACCCTTCCTCATAGACCTTGGTTTCCAGATCTCTTACTGTCTTAGGAGGCCTCCTCTGAACTTGTTCCAATCTGTCACTGTCCCTTTCAAACTGGATGTAATATGTATTACTGCCATGCCAGGTATTCCCCATCCTATATTCTCTCTTTCATTTTAACTGTCCAGGTGTAGAACTTTACATTTCTTCCTGTTGAATTTCCTATTCATTTCAGTCACTAGTCAAGCTTGTTTAGATCTTTTTGAATCTTCTCTCTTTCCAGTAAAGTATTAGCCAAACCTTCCAGCTTTGTGTCATCTGCAAACTTGGAAAGCATCCTGCCCTCCCTTACCCAAGTCACTGATAAAAATGCTGAGCAGCACAGGGCCCCAGGACTGAGCCCTGTGATACTCCACTAGATCTTTCCCTCCAAACTGAAGTGCAGCCATTAATGAGCATAATGATACAGTTATTCAGCCAATTGTGAGTCCATTCAGCAGGAGCATCATCTAGCCCATATTTTATCATTCTATTGAGGAGAATATCATGACAGGCTTTGACAAAGGCTTTGCTATACTACATCTATACATCTATGGTATTCCCCTTATCTACTAAGCTAATAACTGCATAAGATACAATTAGTCTGTCGCAACATGTCTATAATAATCCCATGCTGGCTCCTGTTAACTGGAAAATGCCAATCCAAGTGCTCACAAACATGCTGCTAGTTACCTGGGACCTCCTTCCTCTTTTGCAGGTGGGGACATTTATTCTCTCTTCTGGGATCTTGCCAGTCCTTCAGGAGTTCTCAAAAATTACAGAGAACTGTTCTGTGATCATGCCCACTATTTCCTCTGCTACCCCGTGATGTAATACACTTGGCCCTGGAGACCTGAATTTATTTAAATTAGCCAAGTTCTCTCTTATCATCTCCTGGTCTATCTAAGCCATAGTTTTATGATGGAATTCTCTAAACCTGCCTACTCTGAATCTGCGAGAATCTTGCTTTCATGGTTGTGAGCTGATGTAAGGGACTTAACTAGTTCCCCCCTTTCCCCAGCAACATAACAATGACCAATTATGCCTCCATTTCATTTCTTACAGAAGAATACAATAAAGGACTTTCTTCTCACCATCATCTGTTACCATTTTCTCCTTGCAATGGATACACTCTTTGTCTTTCCTTTTGTTTCTAATGTATACAAAAAAATCCCTTGGGGGGGGGGTTCTAGTATGTCTCACAGTCAATTTTAAGCTTAGCCTCTTTGACATAGTGTCAGAATCCTCGCAAGATTTTATAGTAGATTATTATATGGCTAGTTTAAAAAAAAATGATTTTTTCTACATGCTGCGGTTCTGCCATTGGAAAAGGGGAGGGGGAGTAGGAAGGAGAGACCGTTTGATGCAGATGGTTTCTTATCACAAGCCCTGGAATGTTCAAGGCCATGCCAGCAAGGGAATCAGAAGACAAGAACTAAGGGCGAAGAAAGGGGGGGAAAAGAAAGAAAAGCAGTTTTTGGCGCGCTTTTATTCAGTCTCAGCAATGCTTTGGATCTGTACACTTATTCTTAATAAATGAACTTTCTTTTGAATCAATATTGGTTGCAAGGAGAGTTACTGGTTTTAAGATCAACAAGTGGCAGTTCGTTACACATAGTTTCTGGAGACTACTTTGTATTCTTCATTATATCTCCTTACTTTTATTTCCTATATACATTCTTTTTGCTCTTCAGCATTTTAAGGAATTCTGCCGGCCTTTTCTAATTTCTCCCATTTTTCCTTCTTACAGGAATTGTTTGCAAATGTACCTTCAGTCTTTCTAGGATTTCCCATCCTTCTGACACTTTCTTGTTCAGGATTTCAAGTCACTGGATCTGACCTGCCTTCATTCAGAGTCCAACAAAATCTGCCCTTCTGAATTGCAGTATGCAGGTCTGTCTTTTCCCAGTTCCTCCTCCCTTATATATCATAAATCCAAAGATACACTTCCTAAGATATCAAATACCTTCAGTTCCTCAACCAGTTCCTCCCTGTTGGTGAGAATTAGGTCTAGAATAGCAGATCCCTTTTTCTTCTTTCCATATTCTGAGAAATGAAGCTGTCAGCAGGAGAAGAAAAGAATCTGTTGGTTCTCTCTTGGCTGAGCTAGGCTGTTGACAGAGTAAGCCCCCAGAGAAATGTCTGTTTCTTTTTACTCTCCACAAGGAAATAGAAGGTGCTTCCTTCAAATGTTAAACTATCATTTGCATATTTTCAATCACAATTAGCAGGCATCCGTACCACTGTCTGGTTCTTTCCAGATTCTAAGCTTATAAAAAAAGAAGTTATTTGTTGAAGAAAGGGGAAAAAAAATCCTTCTACCATATGTCTGCTCTGGGGCACTAAGAGGGGAAATACATTGAAGCAATCACTTGATAGCCAACACTTCTGAGCTTTTATAAAGGCAGGCAAGAAAAAAGAAAAGCCACATGTTATAACTTACATTACCTTTATTCTCTCAATCTCTCTCAGCTTTAAATGCTGTTGGCTGTTATTTTGTGGCTGCAGAAGTCATGAGAGCTAATGCCCTGAGATTTAGTCCTGATCTCAAATTGTGACTGAAGAGCTCAATCATTGTTGCTTGCCTCCTCCATGTTTTTTTTAAATGCCAAGGGCCTGTTATGATATGTTCAGATTTCCATGGGGTGGGGCCAAGCAGCAGCTTTGCTTTGTTCTCAGTACTCATTTACTGAAATAGTGTTTCTCGCTTGCACAAAAAGCAAGCTGATAAAATGTTAAAAGGTTACAACAACTTTAGATTCTACAGATGAGAAACCAGCTGCCTATTAATCAAGACAATCTCAGCTAAGGGAATAGTGATGTTTTTATTCATACACTTGCCTTACTTATGATGATGAGATGCTTCTTGAGAGTAAAGACACACACACTAGTGGAAGAATGTTTAATCCAAAGTGAAAATTGCAGGGAGGAGCCCTATTTAATCACTTCCAAGGGCATCTCAAAGTTTTGTTTTGTTTTTTTATTCAATACTTTAAGAACCCAAATTTAAACTGCATGCAGACAGTATTGTTGGGTATTATATACACTTTTTAAAAATTTTGGGACATAGGAACAGGAAATTAAAGAACACAGGATTTGGCAATTATTGACAATCTCGTGAGATTCTGGTACCATGTATTGAGGAGGAGGGGGAGGTTATTGCACAAAATTAGTCAATGTCATCTAGTACCTCAAACAGCTGAGAATTTGTGGTGTTCTTTGTAACAAAAGATCAGCATACAATGCTCACCCTTCAACTAAGATTAAGGGGCATGGTTTCAGAATTGCATGCTGTGTTTGCCGAGTGCGTTTTCTGCAGCTAGCTATTACTATGGGGGACGCTTATGTTGGCACCTACTTCAACTAATATTTACAGTGTCTAAAACTTACAAGTATATATCACAGTTTTTAAATAAGCTTCAAAGATTAGGGCCAAAAGTAGAAGGCAGGCATCCATACCTATGGAAGGGGCCATGAGACCTGCTAGCCAATTCGTCTACTGTGTGCATTAGCATTTCAGTTTTGCTGCATCTCAAGCAAAGATCATGAATTTCATTTCATATACTGTAACTACAGGTCAAAGTCTTCCAGAAAAAAAATAAGATTTTCAAGCTTTTAAGCAAAGACCCCTTTATGGCTGAGTGCTCTACTTACCGAGAGAGCTATAAAACAAAAAACTAAAAATGGATTACTTAATTAGCAGCAGCTTTTAAGCATACAGTAGCACTTTTCTTGGAAATGAATGACATTTGGAGATGTACTGTTTCCACAACAATGAGACAATGCTAATAACGCATCACTGAGAGTTTTGAGAGAAAAAAGAAAATATTTAAGCAAGTTATAAATGCATCAAACAATGACTAAAAACTATATTACAGATGTCATGGTTCAGGATGTGCTGGGAAGCACTAACATGAAGTTTTTATTGATATTCTCTTTTTTTAAAAAAAGAACTTTTTGACAGAAAGAATCATTCTCGATTTTTTCCTTGTGATTTACAATTATTTTTATGGATAGCAAAGATAGGATGTTGTATATTCATTTATTTATGTGCTAGAACTGCTTCTCAAATCTAATTAGCAATACATTTATATATTCCTTGGGAATATTTATGATTTGTCTACTTCTGCTTACAGTGCAAAAACTTTGTGTCCCATTTGCAATGTAGGCATTTGATTACCTTCTTTTATTCCGCAAGTAGATTTCTTAGGAAATAACACTGGTCATACTAATTGCAGACAGTGAGTATTACAATGATATCTACATTAAATTATCATGATACTAGGAAATCTATTTCTAATCATGGTAAGCAAGTCTTAGCTCGCATACAGAGTTTCTAATTAGCTTTATTGAAAATTCTTGTGCAGGCTCACATAATAGTTTTTCTTTAAAATCATAAAGCACCAAGAAATAGAGATCAGCAATTATACCCTAGGATATGGTTTAGGGAAAATTGCTTATGTGGTACATTACAAAACATAATATTTGAAACTATTTAACAGATTATTAACCAGCATGATCTGAAGTGTACTTATACAATATTATATAGTGAGAGATTTTGTCTATTTCAACTAGAATGATGTATAAAATTAACAGGCCATTATGGAATCCAGTGCACTGAGAGTACATTAAAAGATATTATAAAATATCTGTAGCATAAAGGTAACTTTATGCCTTCAACTGGTAGTAATTTTATTTCCTCCTGAGAATGAATAATTTTCTTTTCAGTTTTTTCTTTTTTTGCACTGCTGTTTTCCAGTTTCATCTGTGATATAGATCAAGAAGATGCTTTAAAAAACTAAACTGTATGTTTTCTACAGCATTAGTTGATTTATACTTTGAAAGAAAAATCTTTTGTCACTAAAACGAAATAATCAAAGATAAAAATTAACCTATGCAAAATCAGAAAGTTATGGATAAACAATGCTCTTGGATGCTCAACTGAATTTACTTCATTTTAATCTAGTGCTACAGGCAGTGAGAAATCATTTGGGGAATTTATTAAGGGGGAGTTAAGATCACTTCTATGCTAGGGATAAATCAAATTCACTGAAACTGCTTGCTTAAGGATCAGATAGTCTCAGTAAGCTGAAAAGCTATCCCACCAAAACTTACAATTTTCAAGGAATTAACCTAGTTATTTTTCTCTAAACATTATACATTATTGTTTGGGCAGACTGATACAATTTAAAAAGTAGAAAATATTTTGTGAATATCTATTTGAATAAAAAATGAAACACAGGCTAAAATAACCACTCCCAGATTTGATGAGAATGTTTATCTGCAATCTTAAGAAAAATGTTACTTTAAGAGTAAAAATCTACCATTAACTCAATACAATTTTACACCAAGAATTATAAAGAATGCATACATAATTATGCATCCCTATTGAATATTTGCATTTTGAACAAAGACTCTACACAAAAACTAATATATTCCTCTCTCCATGCTACAGAGTCTCTCGGTGAAATTTCTGAAACTGTGAGCAAAACCAGTCATTGGGTTATAAGTCACTAATATGAATCCAACACATATCATTCTGCTGATAGGATGCTCTGATCAGTGGAACAGGTAGGAATATGATTTGTGATAATTTGCCATCATAGCTAGATATCATGTGTTTCCAAAGAATACTCCAACTCTTTGGAACAGATTAAAACTGCCAGAACTGCAAGGGGAGATCAAAAATGATCCACGTAATCAATAAAACAGTGTTTTATAAGTGGAGTGATTCCACAAAAAAGCAACCTTTAGAGCCTAAGGATTTTTCTTTTGGAGTACTATAAACTGGCATTGTAACAAAGCCTTGGAGGTAATAAAATAAACTGACATTAACTTCAAATTGTAATTAATTCTATGGTTGAGTGTATAATTTTTTAAAAAATATTTCATATTCCTGTATGAGTAATGAATTATTTAGTGTAACAAACTTCCTGAAAAATTCTATAATTTGAAGCAAGGAAGGTAATATTACTTTTTTTCTTTTTGTTCTATAGAATTACTTGTTGGCTGCTTTCTGTATATTCAGGAAAGCAACTGAAAAAATTAATATGAACATCATTATTTTTTTTGTTAACAAAATGCTATACCTCTATCTGCTGCAAGATTTCCACAATCAAAAATAATACAGTAACCAGTATTTGTATATAGTCATTCAGTGCAGAACAGCTATACAGGTAGTCCTTTTTTAACAACCACAATTGGGACCAGCAACTCAGTCACCAAGTGACGCGGTTGCTAAGTGGAAAATCACATGACCATGACTGTGATTATACTTTTACTTCAGCTTTCCTTTTTCCCACTCCCCCACCCTTTGGAATGCTCAACCCAGCACTGGGATAATTAGCAAGGGAATTAATGTTTGTATTTACATTCATTGGAGAGGAAGGGATTATAAGAGAGTAAGCAGGAACACAATGGGGAATACAAATCAAAAGCAATGCGCTGGTGCCGCCTGTTTGCCTGGCACGCTCGCAGCTCCAACCCCCAAGCCACTTAGGAAGCAAACAAAAGCCAAAGGTGTAAAAGTGATTAGTCTTATCAGTTACAGGCAGAAGCTGCCAGCAGGCTAATTAAGGTCACAGAGCTGAGCTTGTAGACTTGCACTTAGCACCTTTGGGGAAGTGCTGTGCTGCGGAGAAAAGCAGCTCAGGAAGAGATTGCTTGTTTAATTAGTCTTTCTGCTCTGCGGTGGGGGGGGGGAAGAAAACATCAGGTCAGGCACAGGCCAACGCAAACTAACTGACAGTAATGGTGAACACAAGACTGAGAGAGAGATCCTGCAAAGGCTGTAAATATGGGCATTGGTTGCAAAGTTACTTTGAAGGCTCACTACCCAAGGCAGTTAAGTGAGGTCTGCCTGTATTCCCCCTGGCCCAGATATTCCTGATCTCAAGGTAAGTATACCGGTAGTCCTCAACTTACAACCACCATTTAGTGACCGTTCAAAGTTACTACGGCACTGAAAAAGGGTACTTACAACTGGTCCTCGCACTGTCCCCACAGTCAAGTGATCAACATTCGGGCACTTGACAACCGGCATGTATTTACGGTGGTTGCAGCATCCCAAGGTTATGGAATCGTCATTTGCATCCTTCCCAGCTGGCTCCCAACAAGCAAAATCAATGGGGAACCGCATAATTCACTTAACGATTGTGTGATTAGCTTAACAACCGCCACAAAAAAATCATAAAACCATGTGCAGTCATGTGATGCCTCACTTAATGACAATTTTTCTGGTCCCTATTGTGGTTGTAAGTCAAGAACTACCTGTAACGGAACATTACAAAGAACAACTGCATTGTGCAAGAGCTGACCTAGAATTCATTAAAAGATTCAGCACCATTTCTTAGAAATTAACAGAAATTAATTGGTCTTACTGTACTACATCTCTTAGCCACTAGTGCAAGAATTTCTGCTTTGCACTTAACTATTGCCTTGTTAAAGTCATACTCTATTTGGAATCCCATTTTTCCTTTCACCATTCCTCCTTACAGAAACTGTGTGTGTGTGTGTATCCCCCATTCTCAGGACTGTATTTCATACATCTAGTGAAATGAACTGTGATAGATGAAAACTTATGCTATAGTAAATTGGTTAATCTTTAAAGTGCCACAAGACAGTTTGTGGGCTTTCATAGTATTCTAAGATATTTATTCAAAAGCAATTGAATCTTTCAAAGAAGGTAAGAATATGTAATGTATTTATGATTTATAAATCAGAGGTATGTAATGAAAAATATGCAATCTTACAAATATTTCATATTAACAGGGCATACTACTTTTTTTTTTTTGCAGAAACAAGGAAAAAATAGATGACATCACTTTAAGTAAAATATTTTTGACAGTAACAAGCATTTGTCAGTATCATAAATTATTTCTATAATTTATCATGTGATTTTAATACAATAACAATCAAATTCATGCAACTTACTCCTATAGGCTGAAAAATTAGTCCATCCACTTCATGAGAGACTTCTCTTGCAAAATTTCCCTCAAGAAGCTGCAAGAAGCACCAAATGATTATTGACAATTACAATTAAAAAGTAATCCCTGGCACATAGAAGAAAAACATCTATACCTATTTAGTTATTCTATATATACACCACATAACTCCCCCCAAGATTATACCATTGTGATATAGCATTTACTGGAAAGAACCAGCTTCTAATGTCTATTAATTAATCATTTAAAAAGCAGATAAGCAGGTATTAGGAGATAAACACTGCAGTAAAACAGTGAACATATGTTTTAATGTTCACGAATCAAAGACTGCATTGCAGAAGACATGAGGCCAGTTGAGTTGTAACAATTCTTGACTTTATTGTGCCCATTTTTTATCCTTGCTTCTCCCACACTCATTCCTAACTCGTACAAACAGTGCTTCTATGCATTAGCCATAGTCTTAAATGCTTCCAAGGTATGAGTATGGAAGTCATCTTACATATGGCCATATTATGTTTTACCCATTCTATCTGAATCAGTGGCAGTTCAGCTGCAGAAAAGAAGAAACAATCCAGTTGAGTTAGGGATTTGAGGCTTGATCCACATATTCTTCAAATATGACCATGAAATTAGATTAGCCACAGTTTATTCATGTTAAGACATACTGCTAAACTATGGTGAGTCCCAAGTGAAAGCTGCCAGAGGAAGAGAGGGGAAGTGACAAGGTAAGCAATATATCCTTAGGTATACAGTTATCTAACAATGTTCATCATTATGCTAATATGATCTCCCTTCTGTAGACATCTACTACTTCTATTAGCTGGGTTATCTACATGTGAATGAGGAAGTCCTGGGAATGCTAGAAGATGAAATCCTCTGGTATGTACTTGCTATGTATAATGAGATAAGTATTCTAAATTCGACAAGTCTCTGGAGGAGAAAAAAAAAGCACTATTTGGATGTATAAGAGCAGCTGTGAAAAGTTGCTCTTAATTTAAACCAAACAGAACTACTGTTTGTTAAAAAGACTAGTCTACCATGTTTATTCTGCCTAAATATTAATGTGAAAGGCATGACACTGCTAAAAAAAAAATAAACACAAGTTCAGATATCCATCCTTTTTGAGACCAAAAGATTAGAGCAATATCAGAAAGCATAAGGATTCCAAAGCTTTACAATTTAAAGCAAACATTAAATCAATAATTTCTGATTAAAATATATTCAAACAGCTAACTATAATGGAAGTTTCAATTAACTTTATTGATGGCAGACACAAGAATGAGAATGCTATTATGCTAATAGATCTCTTTTGTACAATTTGGATAATACAGTATGAACTACCTGTAATTGCAAAAATGGACAGCCAAGTATACCATATATATGGAGGACCAGATAATAATGTAATCAGCAAATACAGAATATACATAGCACTACAGAGCAAAATATATTAAGATAATCATTGTAAGACAGTGGTAAATGTATTACTAATTTTACAGCCTTTATTTTTACTTTTTATCTGCTAGTGCATACAGTCAAATGCTATTTATTATTTCAGAACTAAGGATTTTTTAATAAAATACTAATTGTTTTTATAATGAAAAAAATAGAGCATAATCAAAACCGATTCCATTTGAATTACATTGAGAAAAGTTATTCAAGAGTATATCTACAATAATTTTGTATCAGACAGGAGAAACATGTAATTAAAATTACCATATATGTCTGTCTATAGTTATTTAGATACACACACCTACCATATTCTAATATTCACGCCTAAGCTAAGTTATACCAAAATATAATTCACAATAAAAGCATAACTCTTTAATTAGCCTGATAAAATCAAGTTTAACTTGGAGATAAAAAATCAAAAGTGATTTTGCACACCCTGCTTACAGTGCAGGTAGTACTGTGGGAAAAGGCCCTGTTTTGGATCTTTGAAGTATTGGTATGTGGAGAACAGGGTGCAAAGCAAGACATCTTCCTGAGATATAGAGGCAGATAGAAATATATAGCAGTTCTACCATCAGGATATATTAAGACACAAGAGAAAAAGCTGTTTGGAATTGTGTAATAAACAGTGAAAATATGTCTAGCACAATCTATGAGTTGAATTCAAACTTACTCATACTTCAGACAAATCCTTTGAAATTAATATAGTTGTGAATAAATTCTCACCAATTTTAACAGAAGTATTTTAAAAATGACTGATTTTAGATTCAGCTACCACTAAATATAAAGCACAGAAAAACACACAATGTTTGGATAGCCAATTTTGGATGACTTTTTTTTTAAATACATATAAAAGAAGTGTTCAGTCTCATTATCAAGCATGTACATATTTGCCTGGGGAAATAAACCAGTGTATAGTTAACTGTATAAGACTAAAAACCATACTAGAAATTCTTTGCTAGTACTGTCTACCAATGTGTAGCATGACTGAAATTAACTTAATTTATTCAATTTAGGCACCACCCAACTCCAAACTGACTCTGGGCAGAGCACAATAAAACCAACAGAATAAAAACAGAATAGTAGAGTCCCTGGGGTTCTCTGAGCTTGGTTGTTTTCTTGCAAACGTTTCGTTACCCGGCTAGGTAACATCTTCAGTGCTAGAATGGGATGGGGTTTGCTCTCTGTTTATATACAGTGGCCTGCCCTGCCAGTGTTGGTGGGGGGTTTGTTTTGTTTTGTTTTATTTTTTCCTCCTCTGGTAGTTCCTCGATTAGGGTATTGTTTACTGTTTGATTGTATGTCTGGTGATAATCTTGGTGTTACTCTCTGCTTATCTGGGTGATGACTACTGGTAAGGAGATGTTTTGGTCTTTTTTCTTTTTTACTGGGCTAGTTGCCCAAGTAGAAAAAACAGGAGTCATCTACAACATACAGCGTAAGGACTGTAACAACCACTATGTAGGACAGACAGGCAGAATGCTGGCAGAGCGCATCCATGAACACCAACTAGCGGTCAGAAGACATGATAAAAACTCCTTAATCTCACAATACATGGACAGACTTAACCATAGTTTCACCTGGGAAACTGTCAGCATTTTAGACCAAGCTAAATCTAAAAATACGAGGGAATTCCTGGAAGCTTGGTATTCAGACAAGGCAGCCATCAACAGGCACACAGGGATAAACAACATCTACACACTATTCAAGAGAGACAATAAAAAAGAAAACAAAAGACCAGAACATCTCCTCACCAGCAGTCATCACCCAGATAAGCAGAGAGTAACACCAAGATTATCACCAGACATACAATCAAACAGTAAACAATACCCTAACGGAGGAACTACCAGAGGAGAAAAAATAAAACAAAACAAAACCCCCACCCCCACCAACACTGGCAGGGCAGGCCACTGTATATAAATAGACAGCAAACCCCATTCCATTCTAGCACTGAAGATGTTACCTAGCCGGGTAACGAAATGTTTGCAAGAAAACAACCAAGCTCAGAGAACCCCAAGGACTCCACAGTTCAACCCTGAGCTACACATATTCTCTTCTGTTGAAAAACAAAATACAATAATTATGAAAATAAAGAACCAATGACAGATCTGGATAACCACGCCCACAAACAATCCGGCAGGGGCCCCAAGCACCCTAACCCAAGGTCTTTAAGGGTTTCCAAAATGCCAGTAATGTGGAAGCCACATGGAGAATCTCATTCCAGAGGGCAGGCTCTGCAACAGAGAAGAGGTCTGTCTGCTTCTGGGGCCCCAATAGATAATATTGTTTAATTCAAGAGACCAGGAGTGCATCAACTCTGTTGAATTGAACCAGCCAGGCTGATTCCATGGGAGATAGGCCTTTCCTCAAGTAACCAGGCCGTATACCATATAGGGTTTTATAGGTCATAATCAGCACCTTGAATCTCACTCAGAAGTATACTGGTGACACATAGGCATATGGAGGCATGCCCATTATTGCATACACCACTGCGTTCTGGACCAATTGAAGCTTCTGAGTGGCCTTCAAGGGCAGCCCCATGTAGAGTGCATTACAATAGTTGAGCAGTGAGGTTACTAGGATATTAGTGGCTGTCTGAAGGACTTCCAATCTAGGAAAGGGTACAACTGGCACACCAGATGAGGCTGTGCAAAGGCCTTCCTGGCCACAGCTGCCACCTGCTCATCAAGCAGGAAGTGTGAGTCCAGGAATACCCCCATATTGCACACCACTGTAAAACCATTTCTTTATGTGGTCACGCTTTTAATGCAATAAATCAGGCTGGCTAATGGAGATGAGGAAAATTCACTGTGCAAAACTCTAAAGATAGTACAATATTATTATCACCAACTATAAATTAACAGCATAATTGTTTTTTTCCAAAAGGAAAAGAAAAGAAAAAACAGTATGATAGTGCTGCTTGCTAATAGCATCAGCTCACTAATTACTATCCATGATTCATTTGTAGCATTCCAAACCTGATTAATGTCAGGTCAAGTTTAACATATGACAAGGTTTATTAGTAATGTTTTGCTATCCCACAGCTTGACAGTCTTTCACAGTGAGTGCCATCTGTTATATAAGGGAATAAAAGTCAGAGCACTGCTAACTCTGAGTTGCTGTAGGTCACTACAGTATGTTTTCAAAGCTGTCCAGGGCAATTAGACTAATAATATTTGGTAGTATTTACTTACTTTAAAGGCTACTCATATTATCATGTACTTTATTTCATTTGTAGTAATGCTCATATAATAATATCTTAAAACATTACTACTAACCAGCCATATCTTATGAATGCCAGGCAATTATAATATACCATGTTACATAGACTTAACTTTTACAATCAGCAATTAATCCTAAATCTAAATCACAAAACTGGGGACAGAGCAGTAATTCCCATGGCTCATCAGATTTGAACCCCATGGTAAAATACTCCATGCCCAATACATCACCAGCAGATGGACACTGCAGCCGCTGTGTTTACATCTCAAAAACATGCTATACAGTTAGTCCTCATTAACAACACTAACTGGGACTGGAACTTCCATCGCTGAGCGACGTCGTTATTAAGTAAAACATCATTTTTGTGACCACAGCACTTAGCGATGGCAGTTCCAGTGGTCCTGGTTGCGGTCATTAGGCCAGGACCACACCATCGTTAGGCAAGGACCTCATGCTTCTCCTGCCCTGCTGCACTTGCCTCCTCTTAAACTCCTCCCCACCCATCTCCATTCCCCATCTCTGCCCTTTTAGCTGCTCTGTACTCCACTGCCTATCCCTGCCGCCTCCAGCTGACCTTTGCCTTCTTCCTCTCACTGCTGATGAGGTGCACCTAGACAAGGCAGCTGCTGGCCCTTTGTGTGGCCGTCATGAGGCCTCGCCAAGGCTGCGCAAGGGCCTCAGAAAGGACCAACAGCTGCCTCAGCTAGGTGTGCCTTGTCAGCAGTGTGAGGAAGAAGACAGAGGTCAGTTGGGGACGGCAGAGGTAGGCGGTGGAGTGCTGGGCAGCCAAAAGGGCAGAGATGGGGGGAGATAGGTGGGTGGGAGGAGCTGAAGCACATTCTGCAGTCATAAATGCAGGCAGGATGCCAAGCATCCAAATTTTGATCTTGTGACCATGGGGGCACTGCAACAGCCACAACTTTGAGGACCATCTGTAACTACCATTTGTTCAGTGCTGTCATAACTTCAAATGGTCACTGAACAAATGGTCATTAAATGAGGACTACCCATTATAGCCTTGGTAACAGAATTGTGGAATTGACATTATAGAGGCTTTTCTTCCCAAATAATGAATTGTTCTCTGTAATATTTTCAAAAAACTTTCTAATACTGTGTGTCTATTTAAAAATGAACTCCAATAATTTCAGTGGGCCTTAATTCTAGTGAGAGAATACAAGATTGCAATTAAAATAACAAGAAGACCTGGATTCTTTTTTAGATTGTAACATTTTTTATCACATAGCTTCAGCTTCAGTCTTGACAACAAGGACTGAATTCACAAGTCATGCCTAAACCCAGAAAAAAAACTGCAAACTAACTCATCATATTTAATACATTCAAAATAATAACCTCAAAGCTATATTAAGAATATGTGAATGCTTAATTTGACAGTACGTACACATTAATACATTTAGGAAAGGTATAGTATATCATAGAAATACTCTTTGAAAAGTATACATCTTTCATAAATTCCCTAGCTCTTTGAGTGCCATTCAAATATATAAAAAACCCACATTTAAACTGATTTTACCATGCTAGAACAAACTTCAAAAGGAAATGAAGTTCTTAAGAACATGAAGCATTATTTCAAAGAAAACATTTTCTGCATCCCAAGTTTACTAATCAGCAAAATATATAAATAAATAAACTCTGGGGTTTTAGATACTACCTCTACCTTTTATTTGGTTTCTTGCCAAATTATATAACTGATATTTCATCAGTTTGTCTTTTGTGAAACAGGTATTAAAACAAGAAACCTATGGGTCCAAAGAGGATTTCTATTTAAAATGTCAGATTCTATCTTTGTGTTATATTTAAGTGATTGGACACTGTTGTATAGTTTCAGAAACAAGTATTTTCACACTTAATGTAATTTATTCAATTTCATATGGCCGCGTACTCTGGAAGACTCTGGGTGGCTTACAAAATCCATTAAAAGAGTAAAACATTTAGACACAATCATCAGGGTGAAATGCAAGTTCTTCTACAAAATCCATTTTGTATGAAAAGTCTATGCAAGGTCTGTCTACTGAAAAGTGGTGCACCTCTATTAAATATTGCAAATCTTACAGTGCATTCCTAGTCAAAAAATTCAAAGATGCTAATTCACCATACATCCTACTCTAAATTCTGGAGAAGTGATTAAAAAAATACTTTGCCCAATACTTTTCAAACTTATTTTATCCTAAAGAGCTGAAAATGAAATGGAGAATGGAGAAAGAATATGGGATTGAAGTCAACCTTCCTCCTCACCCAATTTGTATTTTAACATTTCCCATTCTCCCACTTCACTGCTTACTAGAATATTCCTCCACAATGGCTAAATGTACACATGAGAATATCCATCATCTTCCACATAGACTGAATTTGACCAAGCTGATCATTCAATTACCAGTGCGACAACTAGAAATCTGACCAGGGCCACTGCTGGGCCTGCTGTACTTCACACCTCCCTGTTCCTAATACCTTTTCTTTGAGATGGAGAGGCTTGCACAAATCTTCCAACCATGTTGTCACCATCATCACCATTGCATGTGCTGCTGCTGCTGCTCTTTAAAGCCAACAAGAAGAGCAAGCTCCCCCTTCTCACTGCTGAACAGTGCAGCCATATAGTCACAGTTTCTCAGAGTGCATACAAAGGGGAAATAGAGCTTGCCTGCTCAGAGCCAGACATGAACGGCAAAGGGAAAGGCAACCTAATCCATGCCAGAGAGAGCACTAAAAAAAATATGTGATTTTCAGACCAAATTAATAAACTAGACGGGCTTTGTTCTGACTCATCTTATTAGAGCATATGAAAAGTAGCATTTTAGTTAGCCCTTCTTTCTCAATAGTTCAGTTCAAGTAACTAATTACCACATATTTGTTTCTCCTGATATATGTAGACTAATTACTGTTTCAGGGAATAATTACCCTCCCCCCACCAAAAAAATTACATTTTCTACCTTTCAAAGAGACAGAACAAGCAATGCTAAATTTTCCATTTCCATTCCATTCATGAGAAAAATGACAGGGAGATATCATATCTAAAATTTTTAAGACATGCTTTTAAAACCATTTAATATGCTAATCTATGCAACAGCACCAACTGGTACAGGTTAATATTGAAAGCACCTTGTAAAATAGTACTGGAGCCCATGAAAATAGCACTTGGTCACCTTTGGAACCATACTGTACACAAACATCATTTGCTTTCCATATATGCTTAAATCTATAAGGCAACAAGCCCTAATATGCATGTTAAAGGCTGAGGAGATGGACATGGCATTCAGTGAGGGCTTTAAAGTACAGTGAAACAATTAAGCCAACTTGCAAATCATAATCTACAAAGCTGAGACTCAAGTAACTTCTTACGATGACACATGTTAATTCTCCCTCACTTCCAAGATAGATTTCATCATCATTTTGTGTTACAATGGCATAAACATGGTTAATGATAAACTTGGTTCTTTTTGTGATATGGGTGGCCACTACTAGGGTAATTCTAGTTAGCGTCAGTCAAGCTTGTGTCAGTACTGACATAAATGCTGAACTAACATAAAAGCAAGCTATGGAAAGAAGGAAAAATGGAAGTAAGACAGGCTGGGCAAATAAAGGCATGCAATAAAGAGTTTTGCATCTATTTGCACTAACATGAAATACCTAATTGCCTTCATTAGAATTTGTGCAAAGCATTATACATTTTCTTATTCTATATTTTTAATTATACCAAATGTTCAGTTTAAAATGAATAAATCTAGGTACAGTAAATTATGTAACAAGAATGAATATTATATAATATTATATTTATTATATGAATATCTTGTTAAATTATGTAATAAGAATGAATTATATTATTTTTTCTTTTAGTATTTGGTCATTAAATACTAAAAGAAATATTTTTGGGACGGGGGTTCTTTATGGATTTAATCTACAAATTACCCTAATTTGGTCAACTCGTTCAAAGCATAAGCTAAATGCTTATTTAAATATTGCAAACAAAACACCCAAAAAAAGCTACCTTGCTGACTGATTGTTACATTGGCTTAAAATTTTAAATATCCTAAGTTATATTGAGATCACTATTGACTCAGTAAGTAATGCTGTCCTGTTGCCTAACTTGAATTATTAGAATATCACACCAAATTGACTTGCCTGCTTCTTTTTTTCTTTAAATGGTTACCTCATAAATAAGAAAGAAACAGGGTGTAATGGAATCTGTTTGGCTTCAATTACTCATCAGTGAAACTGTATAAGCAACTATCCGTGCTTATTTTCAGCCCAAAGAACTGACAGCTATAGCAACCTATCTGCAGTATTCCAAAAAAGCAAAAAGTCAGTAGATTGCAACTATATGGTTTATTGTTCAAGTCACAAAAGGAGGAGTGGTATGGACAGCTGTTAAGAAAGGAAATGAAGGAATGGTGTGTGAGAGAAACAGTAGCAGCTGGAGGGCAACTAGGAAGAAACAGCAGTGGGGGCAGATCCCAGTAATACAAAAAAATCTATGTGCAGTTCATCAGTGTTGAAACCTCTCGGTTCTAGTATATTTTATTTTGGTTTGGAACTGGAAGCGTCACTCTCAGTGAGTGTTAATCATGATTCAATCAGGATCATGTTTCATAGCATGACTTGAAATTAAGAAACAAGTTCTTATAGTGCATAGAAAAAAACAAAATAGTGAAATAACAAGGAAGAGAATAGTGATCAGATTAATAATAAAAGCAGAAGAAATGAATATTGCTACATTTTCCAAGATTTCTACAGAAAATGGAGATAGCAAAAATGACAATGTGAAATAGAGAAGGCATAGGGAGGAGGGACAACAGTAGAAGATACTGACAAATAAGGGAAAAATGAGAATGAACAGATGGAGCTGGGAAAAGGCAGAGAAAATAATGCGGTGTCAATTCTGGAAGGAAATACAGGGCTGATATAGGTGAGGTGATTCAGTCTTACTGATGGCTTAGAAAATAAAAACAAAACTGAAAATAAAACAAAGGAAGGATGTCATGATTTTGGCAAAGTAATAACTCCAAATGGTGTCAACTGTTTCTCTCTCTAGCTATAGAAGTCAATGAGTTCAGTAAACACACATTTCTTCTTGTCTCTTCTCATGTATTTTTTGTTCTATTCAGTGTTTAACACATTTTCATTTTACAATGGCAAAGTACTAATCCATCCTATACTAATGATTATTAATTTCAACTCTGAAATATCATTATTTCAAAACTCCCCCTACTCTGCTAGGATAAGAGGTTGGAAAGCAGCACAATATTAAATGTGGTTACTTTCTAGAGATAAGCAGAACTTCAGAAAATAACTACAGAAATATTAAATGCAGGAACAGAAGGCAGAGCCAACCTGTTTGGAAGGGTAAATCATTCTCTTTCCCTCAAGTCTCATGTCCCTTACACTTTTTTCTTCTGTTAGCCTCTAAAAATATAAGCTAACTAAAAATGACTGCCATACATTCTTCCTAGATGCATTTATAAATGTTCAGCAAAAGATAGAAATCTGCAGTTGCAGTAATAAATAATAAGAAAGTGCCTTATGCTTACTAAAGAATAATTATATAAAGTGGCAATCTTTAAATCTGAGCACAAAATTCAACTTGCTCACTATTAATTATGTGGCTCATGATCAGGCAGCATTTCCATGAGAAAGACAGAAGATCAATTGTACAATGCACTTTGATTAAACAGACTCCACTAAAGGATTCAATATTAAAATGCCACTGATCACTGTTGTTTACTCTGAAGTTCTTATCATTCCCTCTGTTGCTGAGGTTCAGAAGAAAACCCAGGCTTATTCAGCTAAATAGCACATCTGCCTACAAATTGGCGTCAGCAAAATCCAAAGTTCACAGAAGCCCAAAAATATGGAGCAAAAAAAAAGGAAGAACCTTCAGAACTATCCAGTAAAGACTGTATACCCTCAAAGACTACGAACACTGACTGATGGTAAGAAAATTAAGATAAAGTGGTTTTCCCCTCACTGGGTACCCTTGAAATCTATAGTTTCAACTCACTCATTTCCAGTCAGCATGGCTAATGCTGAGAATTCCGGAATGAAAGTCTACTCATCAAAAGGGTTTACCCTGGGATAAAAAATGGAATCTCCTGGAAAAGGCATGTCTAACTAAATGAAACACAACAGAAGCACTTTACACAATATAACTATTTGCCATGGCAATATAAATACTTAATAAATAAATTTATCAGAGGTCCAACTTGAATGTATTTAATGTTAGAAATCATCAGTTATTATAGTTTCTCATTTATTAATTAAGTTTAATAGGACACGACATTTTCCAGATTAGATTTGGAAAGCTAATGACCACTGAAAATATATTGTCATATTGACTATAAAAGACACTTTGGTATAGGTACTATAATCATAGCTGTTACTAACACAGAAAGAAAAAAATGGAAAATGAAAGAATACTTCTGTTATAGAACACAAAACATTCAAATGTTGTGTATTAAGACTTCGTGATTCCATTAACTGAAAGGTTTATTGCTTGTCTGATGAGTTTAGTTTCAGGCTGAAAAGCTCTTTTATTCATTCAAGCATTTACCAGTTGAAATGATACAGCAAAGCTGTATGCCCATGTTGATGAGTTTTCCAGACTGACATTTAGTGAATGATATAATAGTAGGTTATGTTTTATACATGAACTTACAAGTATCAATAGAACAGTAATTTAATTTTTTAAAAGTATATTATAGTGAAAACAAATAAATGAGAACAAATGCAAACCACCACATACTAGTACAGATTTTTTTTTAAAGAAAAGGTTAAAAGCAAGTGAAGCAGTACATTGATATGGCATGTCTCTTGATTAACGGGGTCATTAGGCCAGCAGCAGGCCATATCCCTAATACACATCAGAGGCCCATGTTCAATCTTTCCAGACCTGATTCTTGCCCTAAAATCAAGCTTCAATAAGAAGACAATTTTTAAAAAAACATTTATCTTCGCTATTTCCCAACCTAGCCAAGAATATTGCAAACCCGCTAACATTAAAGTATTCACTAAAGGACATTTTAGATGTCCTCCTTCATACTCTCCTATGTATGGCTTTATTCTTTGGCCCCTTATTTCTTCTTTGAGAATTTGGCAAAGAAAAAAGAAACATTTTCTCAGAAAATAACTTGCAATGCTATTCATTAAGAGATGACATGGGTCAAATCCTGACTCAATTGCATGCCATAACCCTGATTTTGTCCTGCACTTTTCTGAGGACAGAAAAGACCAAACATAATCAGAAGCTGGAATCTATTGGAAAGCTATTTTTACATACATGCACGCATGCATACACCCTTTGGATAGCATATGTTTAAATTCAGGAAAGTCTTGTAAGGCTTTAAGAGGTATGTGCTAAGAAAATTACTATTCAGAAGATATCAAGAGTATTTTTACCTTTTTTGCAACGTGGATGTCAAAAAATGGTTTGTTACGAACACTAAAAGGTTCTTGTGCTTTGTCAATTTGACCATTCTTCATTTTATCATGTCGTGGAAATATAATCTCTTTTTCTATACATGACAGGCGAATATTAAAATCACAGTCTCCAACTGGTTGTCCCTGCCAAATTAAAATATCAGAAGTCCATGAATATACAATTTATAAAAATTAACTGATATGTATCAAAATATCACTTAAGTGTTTAACTCAACAACGAATCTCTAATATTGCCATAATTTTGCTGTAGAGATAAGATTAGGAACGAAAAGAATGTCTGGAAGGGAGGCAAGACCACATCTTTTTTTCTTTCAGAGTTCAGATCACTCTGAAAACATTTTTATATTTATTGATTTAAGAGGACACTTCAAACTGTGGACAAATCTAACGTATATTTTATTAACTGTCTCCTTTTCTTTTTATGCCCAGTAGCACAATCCTGATTTTGCAAAGCTTTTCCTACAGATTTCTCTATATTCCATTTTCATTACCTCTCCTCTCTTTTTAGTCATCGATAAGTATATGCATTCAGTCCATGTTCACTCCTCTCTAGCTCTAAAGCCTCTAGCACTCCCCTCCTTAAACTATCAATAGTGTTCCACATTCCCTCCATTTTATTGATATAAGCTTGTTCTCCCATCAGTTCAATTTTATTTTCCTTCACTTTGTTTTTTCTCACCACCAATCTATAATACTTCTTTTGCTGCATGAACACCACCAATTAAAAAGGCTTTCACTTGCCCAGTAAGGTGGATAATGCATTGTAGTCTGTTTATTACAGTGACATTCATTATTACAAAAAAATGAATGTCAATTGACGCAGAGATGTATTGGCGACTAACAATAAAAGCATTCTTCTATCCCTGCTCCATTTGCACACAAGTGTATTTATGGGTCTCAACAAACCTTAGATGATGCCAATAAAACTGTAAGAAAGAACCTCACAGGATAACACAATTTATGAAGAGAAAGGGGTGCAATCACCCATATGGTTTGCAGGCAGAGTCTAAAATAATGTGCTACAAACAGCATGGAGTGCAATAATTGTCCTTGTCTAGAAATTCCAACAAAAAACAGCAAATGTAATCAGTCACTCTGACCAAACAGATAACCTGACAATTCAAACCCTTTCCTTCAAAAAATACATCCTTTTTTCCCTGAAGTAGGTCACACTTTCCTTATTACTTAGACCCTTTAAAACCACCTGCTAGAAATGCCTGTCCCACTATATTCCCGCGTTTCCCCAGACTGCTTCCTTCCAAACCAATGAACCAAGATAGCCATTACCACTTACATACAGTATTAAGAAGTTTTACGTCTCAGTACAAAAGTTTCCTTACTAAGACAGGTATGTAAACTTTCTTCTACTTGAAAGTATTATCTTAAATATATGGTCATAAAAAGGTAACACTTGATAAAAATGACATAAGCTTACCATCCAAACCAAGTAATCTAAATACATTTCTTGCATGACATGACATATTAATGATTCAGCACATTAAAATGTATTTAATACCAGATTTCATTTTAAGTTTAATTACTTAATGTTGACCTTTAAATAATGAATTTGGGTTTCTACAAATAGCACAGCTAATTAAATTGAGGGCTACAAATATTATAAGGCAATGTATATAAGACCATGCATGTGTGTGCATGTGTGTGTATTCAAATACAGAAGCTGGCTATACACACACACACGCATACAGACAGAAGGTTAAATCATCAGGTCCAGATGGTCTCCACTTGAGAGTATTTAAATAATTCAGAAGTAAAAATGGTTAGTCTTCTAATCAAAATATTTAACTTTTACCAAAGAACTGGAAGCAGCAGTTTTGATACCAGAATTTTAAAGAAGTCTAGGAGGACCCATGAAATTACAGGCTAGGTGTATCTGTTTTGGATTAATTGGTGAATATGTATGTATATATGTATTCATTCATTAAGCCTTTAGATGCACAATTTCTGTTGAAGAGGAATCCCTATGGCTTTTGCAAAAGTAAATCTCACCAATTTTTCTGAGTAATTTCAGAGCATAAGGAAAAATGTGGACAGAAATGATTTGGCAGACATGGCATAATGGAGCTTCCCAAATCATTCTGATAGAATCTTTCACTGAAAACCTGAACAAGTTGTTCAAGGTAAAGTAAGCCACCTGTTTGTGGCTGAGAGCCGCATTCAGTGCTTCCTTGGTTTACCAGTAGGACAATAATGCAGAGCAAACAGGGTCACAGCATTTATGTGGGAACAGCCATGATTTTCTTGGCTTTGTTGGAAAAGGGCTAGATATTTCTTTTTCTTTTGAAGTCTACTTAAAGTTTATAGTACATGTTTCGTGCATTTCCTGCCAAGTTTCAACTACCACATGTTTGACTATCACATATGGCCCAGAGGCCACTAGTTGTTTATCAAGAGGACCAGTTAATTTATAGTTCAATAACTGATTCAGTAATAGAAAATTAAGAATGGAAATAAAATAAGCCTTTCTCCACACTAAAGGAATATTTTAATTCCTCTGCCCCTACCCAATCTTTACTGGGAGCATTTTTTTTCAAGTGAAGGCTTTTTGTTCAGTTTCCTCTTTAGCTGATGCTGATGATGCCTGATTAATTAACATTTAATATAGTGGATTTTACTTTATATGTGACTGCTTGACCACATCCACTTTGCCCATATGAAACAAAACACCTCATATGTAATTACTTGACCCAAAACCTTGTACACTCATGGTGCCTTATATTGGTTAAGAGGAAGTCAATATCTCTCATATAGTTGCTCAAAAACTGAAGATCATTTTGTGCCAATATTGAAGGCATAAGGGTCTGAAATTCAAAAATTAAATCAAAAACTCAGACCACACTCAAATATTCTATATCATAGTTTATAAACTCTAACATGGTAAGTTTTGTCCAAGGTGACAAAGCAATAGTCAATTAATTCTTAATATTGGACCATATGTGGGAAGAAGTTGTCCATTATTTTCTAGTATCCATCCAACATGAAAGTACATTGTCATGGTCATTTACATAATTGGCATAAATAACATCAATCACCACAGATGTCATAAGATTACAGTAAAATTAATTTACCTTAACCATCTCATATAAATGGAAGTTTGATGTGCTCTATCTAAAGTCTACTAAAGGGGGGGGGGTGTCCATTAAATTGAGGTTGCACAGTATATCATTTACAGGATATTAGATTTTAGCTTAAATTTAAATGTGAGACACAATCACTTTAATTTGCTTAATTTCACAGTTCATTTGAAACAATCACTAATACTTTACTAGCAACAAAATATTACTGAAACATAAAAAATAAAATATTTAGAGTATTATTCCTGGGAAAGTCCCAGGGATTATAGGATCACAAGATGGACACTGTATGGGGAAGACTAGATACAGGCCTTATGGTCAATGGCACAATTCCCACAATACAGCAAAGACCAGACAGGAGCAATGTAAATAGGGCAGGAAGGCAACTCAAGAAAGCCACCCTCAGGCCAAGTTGTAATTGTGGTTGAGAACAGCTGCCAGAACCATCGGTCAATCATCAGCACAGAAACCCATCCATTTAGGGAAGGATGTGTCTTCTCAGTGAATGGTACCTATTGTATCTCCCCAGAAGAAAGACAATTCCAATTTTATGAGCTCCCCCACCCCTCAAAAAACACATTAACAGGAAAAGCAGTATAACACAGATAAAAGTCCTGTGAAATCTCTAGCTTTCCCACTAGGGTTGCCAACTTTAGCTAAAATCAGTCCTTCCTCTCCCCAACGAACATGGGCACATGACATATTTGTGTGTCTGCATACATGTGTATTTCTATGTGTGTGTGTGCCTCTGTGTGCGCATGTGTGTATAGGTATAAGTCTATATCTGCCAAAAGGTGCATTTCAAAAAGGCCTCTGGCCAGGATAAAAATAAGTTGAGTGAGTGACTACTAATTTAAATTGTGCCTCTAAAATATGATTAAATAATAAAATAAATAAAAAATAAAATAAAATAAATTGAGTCCCTTCTAAATAAACCAATAATTCTCTGTCACACATAGAAACATTCATATACACACATGCATACATTCCTCACCCCCTTCGTTCAAGCATCAAACAGAAAAAACATAATGGAAATGGACAACAGGAGTGATAGCTGGAAAGGGTAGGGACATAGAGGAACAAAACTGGATGGAGGTAAGATAAAGGGGAAGGATAACTGGACAGAGGATGAAAGAAAAATAAGACACGCTCTATTTAAATGTTACAAAAAGAGCGAAAAGTCACTCAGCAAACAGCCCCTCCCAAATAGACTAATTTTCAAAAGCATTCACACTTTTTAGTACAACTTGCAGTCAACTGCAACTCTTGCCTATTTTTTTTTCCTACAGCTTTTGCTATTCTTAGCAGCCCCCTCATTTATCTAGGAAAGGAAAGCTTAGTCTTCAAATAGGGTAATGTCTCCAAGAAGTCTTTCCACCTAAGTATTCCAAATTACCAATACCTGACCATTTTTAAGTTGGCATTTTTAACATGGCAAAATTAGCCAAAAGCAGGCAGAAGGAAGGGAGGGGAGGGACAGGAAGGGGAAAAACAACACAAGACATTAAACAGACCACAAGGTGGCTCTGGTCTGCTACAAATAAAGAGCCCTTCACCCAAAATATTAAAGAACACAAGAAAACAGATCAAAATATTACAGATCCCAAGAAGATTCTTTAAAAAAAAAATTGTATTTTCATGATCATCATCTGCTATATGAATGAATGCCAAAATCAAACACTCAATGCTTGTACAGAGAAATAAAGAGAATAACAGTTAGCACAACCCAGAAAACCCAGATCAGAAACCTAACAAAAACTCTTGGCTACATGTATTTAACTATGTCTATAGATAATCTCCTGAATAGATTTTACTTTAATTTCCTGGACTTCTCTAGTTTCTTAAAGATGTTCAGTATTAATCAGAGGCTGCTGTTCTTTTAATGGTATGTGGGAAAAACCTTGGGAGACTGGGCCAAGAGATGCTGCCAAGGGACCAGTCAGATAAGAGACAGCATAGCCCACAGCTGGATAATGGGTGGGGCAAGAGGCTCAGAAGAGACTCTCCCTAGTTTCTTGGGTAGTAAAGGAGATGAGGAGGGAGAGAGAGAATTGTACTTTCAGACTTGCAGGGTTCTGTCAATATAACTTTACAATAAATCATCTGGTTATGATTCCTATCTGGTTTATCAAATGAGCCCAACAGTTTTAGATGCTGGAAAACACTGTTTTATACCCAGCCTTTCTTCACAGACTTCTACCCTAAGGCATTTTTTTCTCTATCTAGCAAACGAAGGGGTAAAGTGAATTTCATTGTACTTCACAAGGAACTATCTCACTCCAAATGATGTGGATTGTGAATCTCAAGTCTGCAGTTTGGCATACAGGTTACATGCCTAACAAGATGCTTAAACCAATATCCTAGATCCCAGGATCTGGCTTTAAGGAACTTGCTTGTAATACATAATGGAACGATCATATATCTGTCTTAAGTGATTTGGATATACACCTCTAGATAAAAGCTTTAGTACTTTTAAATGCCACCGCAATTACACAAATATTGTTAGATAAGTAATAGTATTCCAGTGGATTTCAAAGTATGTCTTTTGAAGAATAAATCAAATCATAATTCCTTTCCTCACAATTCTTTTCTTAATAGTGTCTACATTAAGAAACTTGGGTTTCAGATTTTTGAAGTTTTTTTTTAAGATGATGGAAGCAATTGAATTTTCTGATACCTATTGTAGAAATGATATGAATAGGAAATGGGTAAATTAATTCATCATGTACTGACTAAATTATCAACTCAGACTTTGATTTTAAGGCCAGAATGCCCCAGATTAATTTGTCTGACCTCCTGTAAAGAGAATTACATGTCTTCCCATTATTTAACATCGAAGTATCCAATTTGCATTTAGACAGAGCATGTCTAAGAAAAATATCTGTTCTCATCTTGAACAGTACTTTTTATTTCCTCTCTCAGAGCATTAAGGAACTACTAAAGTAGTTGTACTCCCCAGCCCCCAAAATCTTTGGACCAGTTGTTCTGACTAGCTTTTAATCTCATCTTTCCATTATTACAAAGAGGAAGCTGCTTTCTATTGACAGAGAATCAAGGGTCATGGGCAATGACACTTTTTATCTTCTAGGAAGAACACTACTGCAAGGGGGAGGGCAGTTTGGTCTTGCGGAACATTGTTCCATTCATATCAGCTGCCTTATAAGGGTAGCAAACAGTCTGGCCTTATTATCAGTAAGAGGACTGTGAGCATTTCCCTCTTTGCAAATACAGCACACCAGGATAATGATCAGCCTGGCCTCAACTTTTTTTCTGGTATTGTGAACATATTTTTTGCTTTAAAAATCTTATTGCTTTCCTGGCATCTTACAGCTCTTAGTCTTTAAATAAAGAGAGAAGAACCCATGTCATTTAAGTACAGTTTCACTTGGGCAAATAGTTTAGAGTCATATAACTCTAAATTAACTAACCTAACCTCCTAAATAAAACATATGAACCACAGTTCTCTCAGGTTTAGACATAACAACAAAAGCTTATGTTTTAAAACTCCACCTTGTATAAATGTCAAGGAAGAAGAAGATGGAGCTAATAATCCCAAGTTCACCATTATTCAAGCATGTAATGTATGTGTGTGTGTGTGCGTGCATGCATGCATCCATGCACACCCTCAAGTCATCATTGACTCCTGGTGACTGCCTGGACAAGTCCCTGAAGTTTTCTTGACAGCATTTTCGGAAGTGGGTTGCCCTTGCCTGCTCGCTTTGTGTCTAAGGCACAACTAGAACTCACAGTCTCCTGGTTTCTAACTTGGTGCCTTAAGTCACTAGACCAAACTGGCTCTCTGCCTAACTATGTCACTTCTTGCCAAATCAAATATTACAGTTAAACTATTTTTGCAATTAAACCTTTAGCATAAAGACAGTTTGTTGACTTTAACAAATCTTTACAGCTTGACTACTATTAATGGCCTTTTCCCAACAAAGTCTTGCTTCTGCTTCTGCTGATAACATATTGGCTGAAGCTGTCCTTCAGCTGGAACCACAAGACTGCCTAGTAAAGTCCCTCTAGAGATTTCCACTGAATTCAAAGTAAGCTAAAATATTTTGACTCAAACATTACTAATTTCAACAACTGATAGCATATTTTCCTTATTAATAAGGTCTATCCTGCCACCACAGACCTTTCTTCCTTGGTACTGAATCACAGACTTTTGCATCTTCAGTCCACCAACTTCTACAATATCTTATCAGTAGCTTTATATCTTCTACATAGCTTTTTGTAGAATCTTTTGCAACAACAGGAAAAACTATGCTTTAGCAAAGAAGCAAATGACTTATCAATAAAAAATAATAATTTACTGAATTAAAAACTGAGTATGCAGGAAACAGCAATGGGAGGCAGAAACAACAATGGGCTCAAAATAAAGAAACACACAGAACAGAGAACAATACACTGGCACAGTATAAGTGCGTAAGCCAAGATTTGCCTTTCCTTCTTCTATTCTAAACCTATGCCTGGAAGTTCATTCAGAAAATCTACTGTTCTCTCTCAATTCAATAAGGCAAAGCTAACTGTATTTCCCAAGTTCCCTAAACACTGTCTATGTAAAAAATGATTTCCTGTTACACCTGCAGCTCCTCCTCATCAGTTTCCAACCCCCCCTTTTTTTATAAAATCAGGATTTTGTCCTAACGGAATTCTTCAAGAACTTTCAGAAAAACTTGGGCTAACTTTAGAGCTCAGCACAGCTCACTCATTCAAACCACTGTAAACATATTTGAAAGTGCATTCTATGTTACCACTAAATATGGCAGTGTATTACGTGTTTTGTGTCATTTGAGTGGTGTGATATATTATTTCATTTTATGCATTCTTGTGTGCTGCCCAGGAGCACTTTGGTTTATCTATATTTATTAAAAAATAGTCCTCCCTTCTAAAAGCTACAAGTTCCTTAGTCAATTGGGTTAATAAAAATATAATATACTTACACTGAATTTTATTATGTCATATATCAAGTACCGAGGAACAACTTGACCATTTACCTTGTCAATTATCATTTCCTTAAAAAAAAAGCAAAACAGGATGTTAATATTCATTCAACAACTTTGCCAACAGTTCAACAATTGATTTTAGTTAAAACATTATTTTATACTAGCCACTGTTTTCAACATGGTTGATTTGATTTGTGTATTTTTGTCTTTTGTCAAAATCAAGAAGGAAAGTGACAGAGACGGCTGGGAAGAAAATGGAATCAAGAAATAGAAGTTAAATGTAGCAGCTTCCTTAGAATATTATCATTTCTTTTTATCTTCAAGGATACAGTTTATACTATCAACATTTTAGGTCTACCTTTTGAAAAGCAGATCCATTATTTAACCCCTGTTATAACCTCTAGCAGAAAATAACTGAAACTGGGAACCTATAAAGGTTATATCAAGATATTGTAATTCTGTGGCAGAGCTACAGCTGTACATTCATCTGAATAGCATATTCTTTGTTATAGCTCTCATTAGCATGAAATCAGTAAAACCCAGCACTAGGAGCATTACTGAGCTTAAGGGCAATAACTGAGAACAATAAGAGCCTCTATGAAGACTTCTGTTGTCACCATTGTGTTGCTAAGCAAACAAAAAAAAAAACTATTTTTTTTTGTGGCAGGGTAGTACATTTGGGTTATTTGGGTGGAGCTCTGAACTGCCAATGAAGAATACTGAACAACTAATAATTTTAGTTGCAAAGTGATATCTTTAATAAGCATCTTGGTATTTTAATCAGTGTGCATTTAGAACTAATCCTTATTTGAATAGGGTTTTGAATGTACTAAGTAAAAACAATTTTTATTCAGGCCAATATTAAATAACAAAAGTCTCCCAAGCCTAAAATTCCTGTTGAGACTTTTACACCTGTGCTACAGCAGCTTTTATACCCTCTAATTTATTTTTACATGTCTGATTTGTGGGCGGGGGGGTGTCTTTTTTATCTTCTAAGTTGAAGAAACACTTCTTCAGCTTAGTCATTGGTCCTGGGAAGAGATAGGGCAGGAAATCTGAAAGAAGAGATACTGAGCATCATTGAAAGCTATAGCAGTAAAGAGATAGATTGGGTAAGAGATCTCATTACTGCTTGTCAGTTTAAAAAAAACCCAACTGAAATTATATAACGTGATGGTGATTAAAGATTTTAAAAAATATATCATGGCTCATTTAATTAAAGAGAGCATGTGGTATATGGTCAAGATGTTGGACCAAGTCCAAGTCTGTTTGATGACTTTGGGTCTCTCTCTCTCTCTCTCTCTCTCTTCCAGGAAAGGTGGAATATACTATAGGTCAAATAAATAAACAAACATGCCTAAAATACTCAAGAGTTAAATCAGCACAAGAAATTATCTGTAGATACATATTGGTCTAACAGCAGGGCATTTTTGCAAAATAAATGTTCCACAGTAGAATAAAAATATAGCAGGATCTCTTGCCCAGGACCAATTTCAACTTTTTCACTGGTGAGTAATGTGGCAGAGGCATGGTTTGTTAATAATGATCTATCACAACTTGTAACATTAAGAAAACTTGTTTTGTGGCATTAGCAAGTCCAAAGATGAGATAAAGGCATCATAAAGAACACTAAGCATGTCTTAACCTGAATGGATACAGGAAAGCTCAGTTTTAAATAAAGGACAGACTTCCCCAAAGTTTAGGCCACAAGCTCTGTGCTTGTGAGACAACTGAAAGATGGAGGTCTTATATCAAAATATGGGTATTTATGTTTATATTCACTCCTTCATGCTTGGCCTGTTTGCTTGTCACAGTTTAGTGAAATTAGAGAAAATTCCTAGTGCACATAAGTAATTTGCATTTGCTTAGCGATAAACAAGTTCACTAAGAATGTCTTGGTATATCATCACATTGGTGACTCCTCTTCCTTGTGCCTTATCTCCACTTCTGCACTTCTCAAGCATCCAAAATAACCAACAGTTAAGAGTTCAGTGTCATTTTAAGGCTAATGGATTATATTCCCTTCAAAATGTTTATTGATGCATTTACTTGCTATTTCACCAAAGATTACTACAATCTTAGGTCAAAATAAAAGTCAGATTTGTTCAGCTGTGGAATGATGATGCCAACAAAAACAAGAAGCTACTGAAATTACTCACTTTTAATGGTTCTCTGACAAGTTCCAACTCTGGAACTTGGAGTAGAAGCAATGAAGCGAAAATACTATCCTAGTGTGGATATAAGAAAACAATCCCAAGGACACAGATCTGGTTAACAGCAATTTATAATGACTATTTTGTGATCCCTAGGAATTGGATGCTGTGCCCTACTAGTGTAGTATTTGAGTTTTACCATTACAGTAATCACTGCAAAATCCAATATTGAATTTAAGGAAAGCATGATTGTACAGAGAAAACCTCTTACCCCATCCAAAAGAGTATTTTCTAAATGCACACGTGGATCTTTACGAAATGGAAATTCCAAATTAGACACATGAAACACAGAGTTATCTCTGTCAATCATATAAACTTCATTCTTGCCATCAATTAACATCATATACCTAAGAAAAAAAAGAATGTAACATCAATTAAATCACTATTTCCTTCATAACAACTTTTATTCTATAATTGTTAAATTTCATCACTCTTAACTTGACAAACTTTTTTCAAAAAGAAAGGGGAACTGCTACTGGCAATTCAAGCTGAGTTTGAATCTGTGGTTTTTGGATCACTTATTATTCATGTAATTTCACACTATATTTGAAATGCACATTATGGCAAAATAGATATACATAACTGAAAATCATACATGGCACACCCTCTTCAAGCAAGCAAGAACGCAATGAAAGCTAGAGCATAAGTATTATTGTCATAGCAGACCTGCCTATAGCTTGCTGCAACTTATACCTGACTAGTCTGGAAAAATATGGAATTCAAAAAAAAAATATTAACGTATGCATAATATAGAACATCATTGGAACAAATCTCTTTCATATAGCAAAGCAGATCTGTCCAGTTCCTTGTATCTATGTATGTATTATTTTGAGCCAAAGGAATAGCTATGTTAAAATGCCACCTTAAAAATATGTACACTGCAGACCAAATTATAATTCAGCAGAAATGATACATTTATTTCTGAATGAAATTTAGGAAGCAAATACAGAAAATGAATGGGGAAAAAAGGGAAAGGGGAGAAATAATTATTTCAGATGACGTTGCTTACTAACACATTTTCCGAAATTATCTCCAAACACAGATTTTATTTGAGAGATTTTTTATAATATTGTTGTTTGGACAGGGGCTAAAATTTGGATCTAATATGCAACATATATGAAGTCAATTAAAGCTACAATAAAAATGTCTACTTTGGGGGACTGGCTCAGAACATCTAAATAATTTGCCACTGTTCTCCCTAAGCCACTGAATCTATATCTGATCTGTAGTTTTCAAAAAAGGAAATATTTTCAAATCATAAAAGAGTTACTTCTATTGCTTCTTTTGTAACTAGAATATAATATTCAAATAATAATTTGATTGTAGTGGGTAACAAATCTAAGAAAGAGAAAGAGACTAAGAGGAACCAGATAAAAGAAGGATGAGTGAAGAAGTTTTACAAAGTACATTTCTAGGAAAACAGAAAAGATGCCACCAGACTGCGGTAGAGGGAGACAGCACAGCCCATTCCCGAACTGTCTCCCTTCTACTATACCTTGTTATTAAACATATAAGTAACTGAGAACAATCTGTCAAATGATTTGTTGTTGTTGCTTGTTCCCTCACTTATTTGTTTCCTTTGGCACTTTGCCACTTAGGCTGCATCTGTGCAAATCTGTATTATTTTCCCATCTATATAACACCTAGTATACTATGTGTGTTTTATAATATAAACAGACAACACGAATTTCAGAGCTAAATACTTGTCAGGAAAGTCAACTGCAAATCAACTTGACAGACATAGAGTATATTCACATATCCACTTATAACTTGATGCACGATAGAATATACCTTAATTATATAATGAATAGTCATGAGACTCTTTTAAAAACTACCTATAGAAAACTCAAAAATTCATTCAGGATAAAAATATTTCACTTAATATACTTTACTATCACATTACTCAAAAATTCATTCAAGATCAAAACTATTTCACTTAATATACTTTACTATCACATTATTTGTGATAATAAAGTATACTCAGCCGCCCAGAGTCACCCTCTGGGGGAGATGGGTGGCAAACAAACAAACAAAATAAACAAAATTACTGTTCTATAGCTAAGTGATTTAAACATCCTTAATCATTACTAAATCAATCTACAAGATTTTATAGGTTTAGTGATTTCAAAAGTATAACTATATACCTATAAATTTAGGTATTTCTTTAGGTATATTTATACCTATAAATTTAGGTATTTCATAAATTCAACCTGCCCTAAGCATAAACATGTACTACTGAACTCATAACATGCTAAATATTATCTTTCTTTGGATTTTTTTTTTTAAAGAAAATCTTTTATGTGATTAAAAATCCTAAAAACTTTCTTCTCACTGAAATTTCTGCCCCATCTTACACTAAATTATAAGGACAAGAACAAGGGAACTACTAGGACTGCCATATTTGGGTAAATATATAGTGCTGTTTTCAGTGGGTTCTGTCTTTCTAACATGAAATTATAACACAATTATCAGCCTTCCAGTGGTTAGTAGGCTTTTAAAATAAAAAAGACTGTATTCTTGCTACTTATCTAGTATGTATACATATAACTTATTACACACCAGGATACACATACATTTTTACCTCAATGTATTTGTATTAAAAGCCAGCAGCCATTTTCAGAATTAACTAAATTGATGTTTCATCTATTTATTTAAATAATATGAATTGTTCTCCTTGGGCTTCTAGAACAATATTTCTTTCATTTCTTTATTTAAAAGATTTTTATATAGTATCACCAGGTTATAACTGCCGAACAGCCACTTTTACCCAAATAGCTTCCATTTTACTTTAAAATATTAAGTTTATTTTCTGGGCAGTGGCATTATCTTACACATCTATCAGTTGTAGCACACGGAGTCTTGATATGGCTTCTTTTTCTTTACTTTGGAAAGACATCACACGACACAGAAAACAGAAGAGAGCAAGGGGTGCATGCGACCAAATATTCTTCACACTATAAGTCAGGAGACCACTCAACATCTGTGATGCACCTATATTGTTTTTTTCAAGCCACACTTCCCACTTTATCACTATACCCTAGTTTGTCCCAACAGTAATGAACAGAGGGAGATTATGTACATATTCCTATAAAGAACTGAAATGGAGTGAGCCAATTATTAAAATGTTTGTAATTTATTCTCTTTCCTCATTTTCTAATTAAATCAAAACTTTGGGAATAGACACAATCAGGTCAGCACTTCTGCAAATTTACAAAAGTACCGTATTTTTCTGACAATAAGACGCCCCCATGTACAAGACGACCCCCATTTTTCCAACCCAAAATTAAGAAATCAATATTTTAAAGATAGTGCAGAACACATTTTTATTTAGTAATTAGTTAACATTTACCTGATACATTCAGTGGGAGGAGGTCCAAACCGTCTCTCTGCAGCTCTGTTTCCAGGCTCTTTTGCATAACTGATTACATTCAAGCATGAATGAAACTGCAAAATAGCTTCTCTCTGCAAAAGCCTTCCTCTAATTGGTTTGTTCAGCATCAGCTGACATCAGTTACATAAGGCTCGTGATTGGAGGAAGTCTGTTTGGGAGACAAGCTATTTCACTCATGATTGGAGGCTAGCAATAGGAGGAAGCTGCCTGCAGAGACAAAGTATGGGCAGTTTTGCCTCGGCTGACTTCCTTAAATAAGACGCCCTTCAATTTTTAGGGTAAGGATTTTAGAAAAAAGTATCGTCTTATAGTCAGAAAAATACGGTACATATAGTCTCATAAAATGTATGATTTTTAATAAAAGGTGCTAAGTTAAATAATTAAATAATCTCATCCTTAAATTAAATATGTATGAATTGAGAAAGTAGGCTCTTCAAATTGCTGATCATTACCTAAGATCAGTCAAAATATCAAAACCAAATATCAGCATTATTTTAAATAAGTTCAAAACAAAAGGGTAAGGATCTATTTGCTATTTAAAAAAGCAATTGGTATATTTCACAATTAAGACATGGTATCCAACTGCAAACAGAAGAGTATCAAAGAATTATTAAAATATTCTATGCTTAAAACAGGTTTTTTGTTTGTTATGTATACCTAGTATATTTTATTCTAAACCAGTGAATAAACTTTCTCAGATCCTCACCAAAAGCAATTAAACGGTACTAACTCAAAAACATCTACATTTGTAAAGGCATATTAATATTGTGAATAGAAACTGGAAGATTTCCAAACATGAGTAAATATTCATCAGGCTAACAAAGCCTGGGTTCATAACCACACAAAGCCATAATACAACTTGCCTGGCTTTGCTTTAGCAAAATGTTTAAATTCATCAAATTGTGGTTTATTCATGGCATAGTAAGATATATAAATCAAAGTGTCCTGCAAGAAAAGTCATAAAGCATATTTACATATAAGACACAAGTTTCTAATATGCATGCCATTGTAAGAGAATAGCTAAAGTCTTGGAACCAAGGTTCCAATTGTTATTTTAAACCCAGCAGGTAACCTACACCAAGTTATTGTTCACTTTAATTTGCCACACAAATTTATAATAAGTTGAATTCCTTAAAAGGGAAGATTATAAAAGCAGTACTTATATGTGAAAAATCAATCCATTTAATATCACTACATCAGGTTGTCATCTTAATGCAATATGTTAAAATGTAAAGTTTAAATATGCACTCTTTCTGCTATGGGTACAATGTCAGTATAAATGAGGAAGTAAAGCAGGACGAGACATTCATAGTTACACCAGCACCATCAATCCCCGACCCTTGCAGGTAGTCCAGAAAAATACCATGGTCAATGATATCAAAGGCTACTGAGCTGCCTAAAGAACCATGATGTGCTCATTCCCTCCATCCTTTGGTCTCCTTACTTGTCAATTATTACATTCTGCTTTACAGGGGGCTGCCCTTGAAAACCACTTGAAAGTGTGCAGAATGTAACAGCATATCTATCAGTCATAGAACAACATCCGCACCAAAAGTCATATGGCCCCCCACCCTGACGTTTTTTAATTCAGCCCTTAAACCCCCCCCCCCAGGACCTGGGCTAGAATGGGTGGTGGGGCTTGTGTGATAGTTTGCCAAAGATTGTGATTATTTTTCTTGCTCGTTATTCTTTTGTATTGTTTCAATATTGTACCTTGCCATGAGTCATGATGGAGTTCAAAAAATAAACAAATGTCATCAACCATAGTATCCGGGTTGAGCCTTGGAGGCATTGTTTTGCTTTGATTTAGCAATACTAAGTGATTTGCTGGTTGATCCCTAGACTTATGGCTTATTCTATCCTATCGGTTTCCATCTTATTCCCACTCTGTTCAACATGGACATGAAACTGCTAGGAGATATCATTTGGAGAGCCATATTATGTGATGACACCCAACTATACTGCCTTTTACCATCCAACTCCAAGAAACCAATTGGTGCCCTTGAACATTGCCTTAGTTTAATAATGAGCAAGCTAAAATTAAATCTAGTCAAGATGTGGGTACTGTGGATCAGTCAGTAGGGCTCAGCCTGTTTTCAGCCTGCACTTCCTCTTAAAGAGCAGAATCTGTTTCTTTGGAGGATCTGTTGCACTTTCATTCTTGAAGCATTTAGGATATACAGTGGTACCTCAAGATACGAACGCCCCATCTTACGAAAATTTCAAGATACGACCAGCTCCGGCCGCAAAAATTTACCTCAATATGCGAACTCCGCCTCAAGCTACGAACTGGATCCGCAGCCATTTGCCCTGCTGCCACGTGGTCGCGGCTTCCAAGAGGAAGTGCTAATGAAATCTGAGCGGGAGGACAAAAGCCCAAGGAAAGCAATGCAGAAAGAGGAACTGCTAATGAAATCTGAGCGCGCGGGGGGGGGGAAGCTCCCGCTCCCGGCTGTGCGTGCGCGCTGATATTGCTTTCACTGTGCTTTTGTCGCTATGGAGAAAGGAAAAAGGAAAAGGAAAAGCCATTTGCCCTGCTGCCACGTGGTCGTGGCTTCCTGTGGGCGAGATCACGGTAGCAAGGAGGCGTTCGGTGAGGCTTGTGGTGTGTTTTGTGGCGTTTGGAAGGTTTTTGGTGTGCTTGTCAGCATGGCTCCAAAGAAAATGCAGAGCAGGCGTGGCAAGAATAAGGCTTTGCAGCTAAGAGGCAAAGAAGAGAGGAAACCCCTGAAGGAGATCTCCCCGAAGTCCCTTTGGAGGGGGACTCTCCCTCCAAACAATAACTGCCTCCCCACCCCATTCTCCCTCTTCATACTGTGCTTTTTTTCATGTTTTTGTGGTTTAAAAATAAAATGCATATGTTTCAGAACTGTTTGTATTTACATTGTACCTTATGGGGAAATTTGCTCTTTCCTTTGGCCATAGCCCTTGGCCTGGTGATTGCTTTCACTGTGCTTTTGTCGCTATGGAGAAAGGAAAGAGCACGGAGGAATGGGGGGGAGGGGAAGCTCCTGCTCCGCTGTGCGTGCACGCGACATAAGCCTTTCCCCCCAGCGCGCTGATTGCTTTCACTGTGCTTTTGTCGCTATGGAGAAAGGAAAGAGCGCGGAGGAATCGGGGGGGGGGGAGCTCCCGCTCCGCTGTGCGTGCGCGCAACATAAGCCTTCCCCCCCCATTCCTTTCACTGTGCTTTTCTCGCGCGCGCCAAGGGCTATGCACAGAGGAAAGAGCGCAGAATTAAGCAGCAGCAGCACGGGGGTGGGGAAGCTCCCGCTCCGCTGTGCGCGCGACATAAGCCTTCCCCCCCATTCCTTTCACTGTGCTTTTCTCGCGCGTGCCAAGGGCTATGCACACAGGATAGAGCGCGGAATTAAGAAGCAGCAGCACGGGGAGTGGGGGGGGAAGCTCCCGCTCCCGGCTGTGCGCACGGGAGCCTTTCTCAGATTTCATTAGCACTTCCTTTTTCTGCGCTAGGGCTGACTAAAGCGCGCCTGGGGAATTTCTTAGCCGTGCAACGCCGGCTGACACATTGAACCTTATGGGGACATGTGCTTCAGGATGCGACCAAATTCGGAGGGCGGATTAGCCGTATTTACATTGAACCTTATGGGGAAATTTGGTTCAGGATGCGACCAGATTCAGAGTGTGGAACGGATTAACCATATTTACATTGAACCCTATGGGAAAACGTGCTTCAGGATGCGACCAATTCGACTTGCGATCAGAGTCACGGAACGGATTAAATTCGTATCTTGAGGTACCACTGTACTTCTTCCATCAAATTCTTCTTTATTTTTAATTCTCAATTAAATCTAGCATTATTTTTAATTTATACTGTAACATTTTGAATTCTGTATTCTTCTTTAATTTTCTCATCTATCTTGAGTACTCACTCAAGTAGGAAAGTGGAATCTAAATCAAGTAAGTAAGAAAAAATATGGAGCAGAAATTATATCAGAAAGTACTAGTAATTTCTTGGATTATCTGATTATCAAATGTTTAACAATATCAACAACAAGGGGTCTCCTTTCCCCTTAAAAAACAGACCTTACTGATATCAGTGTATTCTGGCAATAAATTCTAAATTAGAATCAAACAAAGCTAGCTGTTAGGGGAGCAAGGACAGAATTTTGTGGGAGAAGAATATTCTCAGTTCTGGTACTGAACACATGTTCAGAATCATCCCTGTTGCTTCCTTACACTATCTTGAGTTCTAGTATAAATTAGATCCTCATAAGCCTAAATTTTGCCCATTCTTGCATTAACATGTTGCACTGAAAAACAGGAAAAAAATTGTCCTGAGTACTTAAGGATATAGTAACTTTATAAACCATCAGGAAGCAATTTCATTAACATCCCTTCAAAGAAATTGTTTCATTTTACCAACTACATCCCAGCAATACTTTTGATCTAAGAAAAAAAACGGGTTTTATTCACTGGTTTTGCCTGTAAGCATCTCTGTGCATTTGACAAATGCAACCACTGTGATTTTATGCTGAATTAGTTACCAACCAATGAAAACCCCAATCATCAAAATGTTATTTATGCAAGTTAGAAGCTAATCAGATTCGAATGTAACAACAGATGTTGTACGGAAAAGCAGACTGAGCTAGCATGTTCACATTTGGCTTCTTACAGGCTAACAACTATGCACATATTATTAAAATACAATAGTTATTTTCCAAAACAAAAACAACTTCCTCAAGCTAAAGGAACATTGCCTCTATGTGTCTCTTTTAATAATTTCAGGAAATTACAAGTAAGCCTCAAAAGCAAAATGATCACATTTCCTAACAATTGGATTTCACTTGAATGGGTTTTGGTCAGTTTGCAAATTTCTACACATAAAATGTAGGATTGCCTTCTCACAACTGCCATTTATTTCGCAGACCACTAACAATCCTTTATTATCCTTTTTTATATGTAGCTTTATTGTCCTAAAGATGAGTGTCTCATTACCTTTGCTATGCTATTCAAGCCTGAATGTTCAACTCTACTCATTAGAACAAACATCTGCTACAAACATTATTAATGAGATATGTATCTAGGGACTGGAGAAAGCCACTAACCACCTGGGCTAATTATACTTTTTATTATAAAAGCCAATAGCAGCTGCAAGTACAGAACCCACCTCTCCTTCCTGCGATAATTATCTTATTTGTATAATTTCAATTTTGATAACCTAGCTCTTCCAAAGTGGTTATGTTTCTAAAACTATAGCTCCCTTAACCATTCCTAACACATATTATATACCGTATCAAGTCCAAAAAATAATTCTGCTATAGAAAAAAAATAATTTGCCTTTCAGATATCTTTCTCATGAATATATTAAAGTAAAATATTTGAGAGACTGCAGCAGCTTAATAAAAAGTAACTTCAATAGAAGTTTTTATAAGATTCGTTTCATGCAACGTTTACAGTCAAAGTTTTAGAAACCAAATCGCACAGGCTTGAAAGTGTATCTGAAGATCTTTTCTCCCAAACTCAAAGGCAGAGAAAAAGGCTGCACAGATTAATTAATGTAAATAGAAAAGAACATTAAAGAATTATTGCTTACATTTGCAAGGACAAAACACTGGGCAATTGGAAGACTGCACTTTAATGGGTTCTAGAAAACTGGGGGTGGACGGAATCTCCTGGTTATATTTATCTTGATTGCCATTTCAGAGTGTATGAAAGCAGATCATTACATATTTGGAACAGTCAGTTGCTGGATCACCCTTAATTAGAACATATCATACATGTTTGGGCAACTTAATTCAATTTTAAAAGTCCAGAAAAATGCAATACAGAAAC